>OY744481.1:43786678-44414251 GCA_963556165.1 Tipula helvola
TAAGTCCCATTTGTGTGGTCTAATAATTTCTAGGTTGTATTACCTGAAAATATTGAGTAATATGCGTGACCTATATCCGCCTCCGGAAATGCTAAACCAGTGAAAAAGATTAAAAGTTACATCATCGAACAAGATTATGGAGTTATGGAGAATGAAAAACGAATCACGTGTGCAATCTTTCACACACATCTTGAATTACAAATTCGTCGACGGATGTAAAAAAAAAAACTAAACAGCTAGCTAGCTAGCTCATTATATTATGTCGAGAGAACATTAAAAGATAGTATATTTCCTAGCAATGTCTGCGAACAGTAGACTCATCGGGCGCGCACATGTTTCAATATTTGTGTGTTATGTCTAACCAGCACAGTAACCATATATACGTAAGCACAGACTAAATTCGCACACTAGCCGCGTCTAAATAATATAATAGTGACCTTGAAAACTAGAAATTGTAATCGATCTTTGACGTGTATATAACTAGTATGTATAATAAACACAATAATAAAACGATGACAAATGGGTTAATTCCGCGTAATACATTGCGCGCTTATATGATAAATGATTGTCGATCACTATAAAATTGTGCGCGGTGACGATGAATTATGTTATTTGATTCATTATTGTGTAATTTGATGAAACATGGGATAAGGTGTGCCAAGAATGGCAGAATGAAATTCCTTTCGATTAACTCATCCCATAATCCCTAGAACGAACTTTGTCAAAATGGGATCGGTTTGAAGCTGAGTGACTAGTTCTGTAAATTAAAAAGTTCCAATTTGGCAACACTGCAAATAATTTCAAATACGAAGCAAAAGTCGTTAATCCAAAAGCCGACGACACTGATTTAGTTCTCTAAGTCATCAAAATAACACCAAATTCCTGGTATTTTGAGAGTGGTGGCAATGGCCTTTAATATTGAAAATAAAAAAACAAAAACTTCATTTCTGAAAATAACAACTGTACGAAAATATTTAACACAAAACCTAAACAATTAATGGAAATTTCTAATAAAAATAAAATAAAAACAAAGTAAAATGCGAGCAGGCACAACAACAGTTGGTTGGTTAATTAACGGTTGTCCATTTATATAATTTATGTGCCACGTTTTTTTTTTTTTTTTTTTTGTAATTAGATATCAGAATTGTTCTAATCCCCCGTGTGCTGCACACAAAATATGTTATATGGTGGAAGAGAATGTAAATTTTATCGGCTGTTTGTGTGCTGTGTTGTGTTGTGTAGAACAAGAAAACAGTTGAAAAATATACAGCAACGAACGTTTTTTTTTTTTGTTTTTTACTTTTACTTTCCAGTATTTCCACTGCAGTGTAGTGTGTACAAACACAAATACGACAAAATGTATTTTTTCTGGTCGTTACACGTTTTTACAGTATTTCAAGTTTTACGATTAGAAATATTTTACATATTTTTACGTGGATACTTTTTGTTTAGAAGTGAGAATTTAGAATGTTTAACGTACTAGGTAATCTAATCCATTTATAACACTTTTATATGTTATTTCACCTTACACAAAGTTACCTATTCGCGATTAATCGTAAAGACATAACGTAAAACATATAAACGTGTGTGTGGCTGTGTGTGTGTGTACTACAAAGATCAGTACAGTTAGTTTTTTTTTTAAATATCAAGATAATCCTGTTTTTTTGATTATTATTTTTACACAAAACAAGATTAGACATTTTTGAAAGTAAAAGTAAAAAATAAAAAAATTAATTTTTTTTTTCTATAATTTATTTATAAATTTTTATACATAGTTAAAAACTAGTTTTTTATAATATTTTTCTAGTTTCTGTTTTTAATGTGTAGATAGAATTAATAAACTAACAAAATTCATTTCCGTTTTGAGAATGTAGAGTAAAAAATACAGCTTTGTTGGAATATATAAGGTGCTTAAAATATGGAAGTAGAGTAAGGTAATAACTGTTCTAAATTAAATGGTTACGCTATGCAATGGAAGATGGCACGCACGATGTTTAGAATTTTGAATTTGATTTAAGATGTTTGTTTCTTTTTTGGCTTTGCAGTTAGTTATACTTGCTCATCAATGGCAATTGTTTGAAGTCAAAAATGAAGAGTTAGCTAAAATTGTTGTCTCCATACATAATCACATAAATAATTATTCTCCAAATCTGTATCTATATATGAATGAATTGTTATTCAAAATGGCTCTCACAGTTTTTAACCAACTTTTAACTCAACGTTTTTCTTCATGAATACCTAGAAAGAATGCCGATACCTAATAGAACTATTTGACCAAACAATTAGACAAAGAAAGCTTATTTTATACTGAATATATACGGAAACCGGTAATTTGTGTTCCAATTTAATACAGTTGATCGAAACGTAAACTAGTAAATTTTATTTTTGTTTTGTAAAATTTTGGAATTTAGAAATTTCTTAGTTTTGGGTAGATTGTGTCGAAGCTCCTAGCTAGGTAGGCACCGATTCACAAAATGTAAAAAGTAGGTGTGCAACTCGAACTTTAAATAAAACTAAATCAAAATTTATGCTTTGTGTTAATTTTGCATTTTACCCTTAATTGAGGCTTGCTTAGATGACAAAGATATTTATTCCAGACCATTTATGTTACTCTGCTTCGCTTAGCTTTATTCTTGATTTTAAACTAACGAGTTTACCTTACGTAACGATATAACCATAGCCTTAGTTTGCTCAGACGAAAATTAGTTTCAGTATTCGCACAAAATATTGTCACAGAAAATTTGCGATTCTGACGAAATGAGTTATGACATTAACAGCAGTTTACAGTAGTTGCATTTCTAGTTTATCGCAGTTATATTTTAAGGTCAATTTTAATGACATTTCTCATTTTTCTCAAGTGCTTTTGTTGGTTATTTACAAAAATATAAAATTTAATTAATAATAATTATTAAAAAAATTGGTTAGTTATAAAATTTGATATATTGTTGTTTTTCTTAATATTCTAAAATAATTACTGATTTTTGGCAGTTTCTAGATGATGCTCGAGAACTCCGATCACAAAATCTTTCTGAGCATTTGTCGCGTACGAAGAGCTCAATGATGCATACTCAGTTACAGCTACACATTATATACATATATAAAAATAGATAAAATATTGTTTTATTTTAATTAAAATGTAAACAATTAAAATTTATAACATAAGAATTATAAAAATTAACAAAATGTACTCACAAATATTTTATTTTAAAATACAATGAGAAAAATCACGGAAAACCAAATCAATGATAATTTTGTTCAATTTGTCATTTTTGTTCTTGTGACATTTTGAAAAAGTCACATCATCAGAATCGCATTTTAGAACTCACAACCATATTGTCATTTTATAGCAGTTCAAATTTTAGTACAAAGTCACAAAAAATTGTCATTTGTCATTTGTCACTTGATCAGAATCTAGGCCCTGACTTAGGCCAAAACATATTGCTTAAAAAAGTTTACCGTTTCCATCTTAGGAAATATTTTAGATTTTTTTACACTAAGACTCAATTTCAAAACTAATCTGCAATCCAATATTTCCCATTCCGATATTTACTATTCCCTTGAATTCTAAAACTAAAAATAAAATTAAATTTCTTATTTTTTTTAATTTGATCTAACTCGGATGATTCGGAGTTTAGAACAGTGCGACGAACGATTAGACTCTAATTAAGGCATTAGAATAAATCAAGTCTAATCAAGTAAGCCGCACACGCAACTGAGGCTAAAAACGACCTAATTTAGTATAGTAGTCTAATGAAGAGGCTAAACGAGTCAACAAGACAAACTGCTGGTGCTAGACAAGACCAACTCCTAGTGAAAGTCCGGATTTTGAGGAGTATATTACACGACTAAAACTTCTTGCCATATTGCACTGCATAAAAGTTGATACAAGTTTTGAGAGTAAGGTTTTCAAGGCATATTTTGAAATCTTCCAGACCTCCTGACTTCCTTAAGTGTAAAATCACAATTTACAACAGATGATTAAGGGCAACGAGAAGGATTATAAAACATGGGTAATCCTCATCAAACGTATAATCTAATCAGTACTATCCGTTGATTTTGATCCACAAAAAATACTGCACATATCACCGTAATTGACTCGCTATTTATTTGGGAGTAAGATAGTAACATTGCATACATGATAAATGATAAAAGAAAGGTAATATCGGATTTACACCGATAATAAGCCGTTTGTTTTTGCTTTCAAGCAGAAATTGGACAAAGCTGCTCCGAGACAAATACAGCATTTGGATTTTACTTCGCAATGTTCGAAGTATATCAATCGTATTGCAGGATAATCAAACGTCAACAGCAGATGTCTTATCTCATATTAATGAAATATGCAATTCACCAGTAATTGAATGTAAGGAGATAGCGATTAATCAACAAACATGCAAAGAGCTGGAGGATACGTTGACCAATAGGAATCTAAGATTAAAATTACTATTTCAGGTGCTAATTTGCTGCGATATTGTGAAACACTAAACAATAGCATCCGGCCATACATCACAATTAAACTGAGAAAGTCTATCATTGGAAAATTGCACCACCTTTCTGATCTAGAGGTTTGTTAAAAATTGTGTATCAAGCATTTCAATGTTTTGACTACATTAATGTCGGTTTAATCGGTTCGTTTCCTCAATCAAACCGATAATAGCTATTGCCGGAAGCAATTCAAATTTGAAGCAAAAAAATTATCTTCGGGATGGTTTGCAAGCTTAGTTGTTCCTATGAAAACTAGAACAGGCGTAAAGACGTTTTTGCTGAGCATTGGTCTGGTTTTTTTGGTTTAGGTCGATATTGTTGACTAGTGGCATCTCCAGTTCCGAGACAACTGCTGGCTCAATTCCAAAAACCTTCCAGAAATCATATCCTAAATAAAGGCTCTGTTGTAAAGATGGCACAATAAGTAGTTTTAATTCCCTAGTTTTCCCACTATAAATAACGTCGGCATTCACATACCCAACAACTCACTGTGAAGAGTCATAAGCGCTTTGAATAAAGGCTGGAAGAGGATGTAGGTCGAGCTTGCCTACATTTAAGAACTGTTCTGCTCCCTTAATAAATACTCCCTAATAAATACTTATTGATGCTCCACTATCGAGAAGGCCACACATATTAATTCCTGCAACAGAAACCGAAGCATAAGGTCTATTATCAGTTGAAGATTCAGAGTTTGAAGTTAAAATACTGGAAGTTATAGATGCAGTTAATTCGGTTATTACGGTTCTGGAAATATTTAATGGAGCGAGAGGTTTTAGTTGTATGAATTACAGGAGTGTAAGTTGGATAACTATTGACTTTGCTACTTCGGTATTGGAATCAACATTGGCAGTTATCGGTTTGGGTCTCAATGGTACGGCTGCATAGAAATTCAGGGACCCAGTGGGGTCTGAGCACGTCAGGCGCACTACAGCTGTAATAAAAATTATTTTGTGTGGGAATATCACAATCAGTATAAGAATGTCCTTTACATCTACAGTTCCAACAGCGCGTTCTATCAGATCTTGGTTCGTATTTCAATGGATTACTGCCACTGTAACGTGGTTTATTGATTTGATCTATGTGGATATTGAACTCTGGTGATTTATCGGAGTTCAAAACATAATTATTGCGTTGTTCGTACTGGGTACTACCCATAATTTCCACCATTGCATTTTCGGAAATTTGGATACTTAATGGTTAGGCCAAACTCAAAAAGTTGTAATAAAATTCTACGAAAGGCTCTTTTAAACGTTGATATCTCGACTGTACTGACAATTTAATTCTGTGTCCGATCGTCTTATCTTAAATCGGTGTAGGAACACTTCTCTTACTTCTGATCATGTAAAATTTGGGTTTCTTTCCATTATGAGCAAATAGTGCTCGACGGATATATCTTGTAAAAGCGAATGAATATTCGTCGCTAAATGGTCTAATGGGATATTGTGAATTTTGGCTAACTATATTCCACCCTAAAAACGAATTTTTCAACCGGCAAGCCAGCAAGAGAACGGCAAGGAAAGACCACACCGAAGCTCTGAATGGTTGAAAGAAAAAAAATTCAGTAACGAATGGCATTTTAGTTATTTAGAGAACGAGTCGCATCTTCATACCGTCATGCCCATCCAAATTCGTTACAATGCCGACGACGACGTCGTTTCTTGCAGCAATCAAAATTTGAAAGTTAACCATATTTTTTCTGATGACCAAATTTTAGTAGAATAAATTTCAGTTGGTATCACTGATTTTTGTCAAGAAAATTTTGAGGTTGGTATTGAAAACGGTTCAACAAATGATCCTGTTTTCATACCATGTGGTCAAGTTGAAGAAGAATACAGTAACATCCGACGTTCAAATCGGTAAAGACAATGGATCATTCGATATGTTTGATTTTTCAATGACTTACCAAGATTCTATAAGTGATAACGAGAAAGAAGACTTAAAGACAAGAAGGTCATTAAAACAAAATGTGTTTATAAGACCAAACGTGACTACGATGGTAACGTTATTCGATTTAAAGCTTGCTTGTTTTTGGAAGGCCGTTCACAAATTCCTAGATTGGATTTTGTTGAAACATGTTCTTCAGTAATTCGACTTGTTTCTATCCGTTTTCTTATAGCTATGATGCTACTATATTTCTTCAAGGAAATTTAGAGAAAGAAATTTACATACCTATATCAACCGGAAGGTTTGAGACACATGGCTCAAATAAAATACGTAAGTTACAAACAGCAATGTATCGATTGACTCAAAGTAGCAGACAACGGAACAACAAATTAAAAGAAGATATAAAATTAATTGGTTTATCAAGCTCAAAAACAGACCCTTGTGTTTACATTAAACGAACTGAAAATGAAGTTAAGTTATTGGCGATTAAAGCATCAGATTAAAGGATGCATTGTCAAAAGCGTACAAAATAAAAAATTTTGGACCGGCAAAAAAATTGTGTTGTGTGGGATAAGAATTCCCCAATATAGTTCTACGATATTATTGACCAAGAACAGTATACTGGAGAAATATTAAAATGATTCAATATGAATAAATGTAACTCAGTCTTATTAACACCATCAGACGACCTTGGTCAAAAACTGAACAAATCAATATCATAAGAAGACGAATTAATAAACATAACATATCAGCCAGCAGCTACGACGGTGGCGCTGTCCAGTTCTGAAACCATTTGGGTGAAACAGTTCGGTGAACAATTGAGAAATATTTTTTCTTGATGGTCCTGTGTCTATAGGGTGTGGACAAAACGTGTAGCCCCAAAGATAGACAATAAACAAACAAAGAATTTAAGCATTGACCAGCGAATCTTTAAGAAATCTAAGTAAGAATGCGACCGTAGGAACATGCATGTTACTGACCAGCGAAACTTTAAAAACTTTTCGTTCAGTTTCGTTAAATTTGAATTGTCATTTAACATTCTTTAACAAGAGCGAAAATTATCGCTCAAACTGAAGCAAGAAACGTCAAACATTGTTTATTTTTGTTTTATTTATTAAAATAATATTATATATTTTAAATACAGGTAAACGTTGTTTAACGAACCCTCGAATAATGAATCCTCGAGTTAACGAACATCTAAAATTGTTGAAAAATCTCGTATTACGAACTTCAAACCTCGAATTAACGAATTTTTTAAATTCGCCTTTTGTATAGTAACTGAAAAAAATTACAACATTTTTTTTGTTGCCAAAAACCAAAATCAAATCAAATCAAAAGAAACCTCAACTAACGAACGAACACAATACCTTCGTTAAACGAGGTTTACCTGTAGGTACATAATGTAATATGTAGTGTGATGTGATAAAACAATGATTATATGTATTAAAAATAATAAAATATAAATATTTTTTGTTTTTTCTTGTCAAATCGTGTTACGGATTCACTGGGCGATCTGTCAAAATTTCCTTAACAATACATTTTCGTTAAATTATGTAGGGTTTTATTTTTTATCACGGATGCTTAAAGAGTTGTTGGTTAATTGTTTAGTCGTGTAAAAACTTGCTAGGTGCGCAGTTGAAGTATGAAATTTTACTTGCATAAATGACACAAGCGAAATCGAAAATCAAAATTTCACCGCAAAATTTCATTTTGTAGTACACAGTTTAGCTAGGGGAATTTTTGTTTTCGATATTAGAATACAAATGTCTCTATTTCGTTCGATGTTGAAAGGCCGAATGTCGAAAGCCGAATGTGTCGAAAGGCCGAATGTCGAAAAGCCGAATGGGTCGAAAGGCCGAATGTGTCAAAAGGCCGAATGTCGAAAGGCCGACCTTAAATGAAATTTTCCTTCACTTAATTATTTGAAATGAATATTTAAAACGAGTCTAGGCTATATTATCCCACGCAATTCATGCCGGATTAATTCATCCCGCACAATTTATCACCGTTATCAATTCAACCCGCACAAGTTATCCCACACAATTCAGATCTAAAGGTTTTAGGGGCTTTAGATTTGAATTTCGGGGGACGTAGGAGCCGGAATCAGTAAACATGTCGCACTGCGTACTGCACGTAGGAGCGGATTATATAGCATCTATTAATGACATACATATTAGTGATACGTCGTCAACCCTAATTTAACTTAGAATTGTAGAGGCTAACGGCTTCGGTAACTCTCACGGGCACATTTTCAATTTGGGATGAATAACCATAAGGGATAAATTGTGCGGGATGAATTGCTCTCAGGGATAAATTGTGCGGGATGAATTGATTTGGGATGAAATGTGCGGGATGAATCAAACGATTGCCGTCAGAATACATCAAATTTTCCAAAGCATACTTTTCTTAAAAATAATAAATTTTGATATTCACATAAAAATTTTAATACTGTATTTGTCAGTTGTTACGGATTCGGTGGGCGATATGTCAAATATTCTGTAAGGAAATAATTTCGTCAAATACTGTAAGGATTCTTACTGATTGCTCATTATACTAGCTGATTTACATTCCATCTTTCGTTCTATTCGAAAAGAATAGAAACAAGAGAAAAGTGGCCATACATTTTATCCATGTAAAAAAATGAGACAAACATACTAAAAGGTCACAGTACACAAAATATAGGTAATATACTCACTGGTCCTTTTTTTGGTTCATTTTTACGCAGCTGTCAAAAATTTCCAATATGGCGAATGTTTGAGACCTGAATATACTAAATAAAATAATTACATAAATAAATTTATTTGAATTAAAACTTTTTTATTTATCTATTGAAAATAACTTCTATTTTTTAAACTTTACTAAGCATGTACATATGCATACGTATACATATTATTATAAAAAGGTTTCTTTGTTCCGCCATTTCAATTTGTTGTTGTGGAGTTGTAATTTTTGGCAGATGCGTAGTATATTACCTTTATTATGTGTACTGTGAAACGAAATATTCATACGATTTTAGCAAAGTGAAATCAGAAACGAAAAATTTCGTTTCTGTTTCGTTTGAGTAGTTCTCAGTTACACAACGAAAACAAGGTTTTTTCAATGCATCAGAGATGGCGCGCTTAAAGTCTCCAAACATTTTCAAGTGAAATTAATGCAGCAGTCCATTATTTTCAGGTGAAGTTTTGAGATTTGTGTTTTTATATCGAGAGTTTTTTTATAAAGCTGCCATCAAGTGTATATCAAACTCGAGAACACAAAAACACTTGATTCACACTTGAACAGCTTCATAAAATAAACTAAAATTATGTCAAAAAAAAAAAATCTCTCCAAAAAACAGGTAATTTCTATTTCGCACGAAAATAAATAGATTTTTGGAGACCACGTTAAAATTTCGTTTCGTTTTGATCTAAGTACTAGCCTTTAGCCTACTTACTTGGTACGCGGTTGAAGTATGAAATTTTACATACAAAAATGACATAAGCGAAATCGAAAATCAAAATTTCATTTTGTAGTTCTCAGTTTAAGGCCAGTACGCAGCTCGAGCTTAGCTAAAATTTTCATATATATTTGACGTAAAATTTTGCTAGCTAAAGCCAAAATAAAAAATTTCGCTCACGATTTCGCTAACCGGTACGGAGTTCACGCAAAAAAGATTCTTTAAAATAATGTCTTGCAAAATTAAATGCACGGAACATTAATTGTACGCAAATTTTGACATTTATCAATTTCAAAGTGATCATTTCTGTTGTAATTTGATTATTAGTAGGCCTGTGGTTATTTAAATTTTTTTATAAAATGTATTTACCGGCACTCATTACTTAATTGAAGAGTTCGATATTGAGTATATTGAAAAAAATCAGAGATAGTGAAAATTGATAGAGCAATTAATATCAAGTGCCCAAAACACAAAATACATAAATAACACGAAACTCTGTATTAATTAACATACAAAAAACACCAAACTCTTATTAAAAAACCTCCAACATTTTATAAAAAATTTGGTATTCAAAAACTATGTAGTGCGTTAAAAAAAAAAAAACAAATTTGAGAAATGTCAAAATTTATCTCAAAACATTATGTTTAGCTCATTTTTTATGTGTATCTTTTTGGAGACCATGTTAAAATTTAGCTTAGCTCGAGCTGCGTTGCGTACCGAACTTTAGTTAGCAAAATTGGTGTTTTCGATATTAGAATACAGATGTCTCTATTTTATCTCTATATTTAGCGTATTTTGTTGACCAAAATTGAATCCAAACTATTTTGGGTTTATTTGTTTCCCAAGAAAATAGCCAATTTGATTTAATTTGCAAAAGCCAACTTTTCGAAATAAAATATAAATTTAATATGTAATATGACCTGGTGGCAGGTATTATAACCAAAAATTAGAATTGGGTTTAATTTAACCCAATATTTTTTTGGGTTAATGTTATTCTTGCGAGGGTTTATCCTATGCAATTGTTGTTGTAAATTTTTCAAGGAAATACGCTTATTGTTACGTTTTTCCTTGTCAATCAAGGTTCATATTACTGGATTGTAGATAAAACACAGCACTTCAATTTATCACAAACGAATTTATTTACTGAACACCAAAAATTAATTCAACACAATTTATTAAAGATAATTCACAAAATCACTTTTATTATTTTTACACAATAGTATAATTGTCACTTATAACTTTTATTTTGCACTAAACCCCTTTTTAAATCACTTTTTAATTTCCTTTTTAATCTTCACTTTATCGCTTACCAAGAACTAATGTTCTAATTCGAGTTCGTTCGCTCCTTATATACTCAAACCAAAACTTCTCGAAATTTCATGATTGTTCCGGTAGGACCAGTTTAGAAAATTCCATTTTAGTACAGTAGAACTTTGCGCTATCAATTAAGTTACTCTACTCTATCCTAGGTGTCACCGTAACAATACATTTCCTTTTTATCTTCATGTTCGATCTAAATGTGAAGCTAAATTTTGATATTTCTTGACTTAAGTTTTTTGTTATTTTTTTATTGTTGTATTCTTGTTAATTTTTAAATATAAATTTATAACTTGATATTAAAAGGAATAAAACGAAAAGATTGAATGTAAATCAGCTATAAATCTGATCTATATCCAGAACCACCCATCCCAAACACTTTGTTTTGTTTTATAACATTCACATTTTTGATTTGCTTATAAATTAAAAGTTCATTTAAGCTAATAAGCTGCAAATTAAACGATTTACAGTAATATTTGTTATTTGCTGCGAAATGCACTTGTGACGGCACAATATGTGTAATATCTGATATATTTCGCTCATTTGCTGCAATAATGGCATAACACAAAATGGTAATTTTTGAGTTGCTTTTGTATTATGGGACCACAAAGGCCTTACTAAAGGAATAACAGTACTTGATCCTATTTAATTATAACAATTCAATATTTTAAAAGTGTTTCCTTAGTAATAATAATTTGTGAGTTGTGTGGGATAAATTTGCTACTTGCAATTACTTGTGAGATACTCAATGGATTTTAATAACATAAGTAAAAGCAATTACACGATCAATCGAATTACAATGAGTAGCTGCAAGTAAGTACAAGTACTTGTGATTAGTATGGTATTGTTGCAGCACATTGGCAATTAAAGAAAAATTTAAAAAAAAAATGATTTCAGAGATTGGTAAATCGCTAAAAAATTTGATCTTTTAACAATTTTGTCCAAAATAGGTCAAAAACCTTACTAACTGTCGAAAATTGTCAAAACTATCGAAAAGTGTCAAAAGTGTCGGAAAGTCTAAAAAGCTGCGCATGTGATATTAGCGAAAAGAGGAAATACATATAAAATATTCTTATTGTTTCGTGGGAAAATTTTTGAAATATACTGGTAAATTTTGAAAATTTTTCAACTTTTGAAACCAGTTCTTAACGGAAATGAAGCTAAAATTGTACATTTTTCAGTTTTTTTCGCAAAAAAAATTCCTGTCCAAAAGTGTTGAAAACACAGGTTTTAAAAAACTGTCAAGAACTTGTGTCAACAACTGTCGAAAACTGTGTCACAAATACTAGTTTTCAACACTACCCATCTCTGATTTTTAGACTAAACCATGTTTACGTTTTTTTTTGGTTTTTTTCTTTCAAAAAACAAAAAAATTAATAAATAAAACACGCACATGTTTTATTTATTCAACTGTTTTTTTCTTTACTGTTTACAAATATAGGTAATAATAGGCCTACTAAGACGCAATAATGTGATTCCCTCGCTTTTTACCTCATTACCTATAAACTATATTGGAATGTGATTTTCATAGGCAAAGACCTAAGAAACGAGGAATATACATCATGTGCTGGATGGATCGTCTAACTAGGCCCAATTATATTCATTGATATTGCTACAGCACTTCAATTTATCACAGACGAATTTATTTAGGTACTGAAGACCAAAAATTAATTCAACACAATTTATTAACGATAAATCACAAAATCACTTTTTATTATTTTTGCACAATCCACTTATAACTTTTATTTCGCACTAAAACACTTTTTAGTTTCCTTTTTAATCTTCACTTTATCGCTTACCAAATACTATGTAGTGTTTTAATTCGAATTTGTTCGCTCCTCCGATTCAAACCAAAACTTCTCCAAATTTCTTGATTGTTCCGGTAAAAATAGTCTAGACACATTAGAACACTTTTTATCATGGAAAATTTCATAGTAGAACTTTTCGCTATCAACTAGTTAAGGCTGATTTACATTCAATCTTTTCGTTCTTTTTCAAAAGAATAGAATCACGAAGAAAAGTGCAAATACATTTTACCCATACATAAAAATGGGACGGGTATATTCAAAATTCATTTTTTTCCTTTCAAAATGTTACTTTGATTTTATAACTTTTGAGCAACTTTTACGATAAAAGACAAACCAGTTCATCTTTTTCACCAAAAAAAATTGAGTGTTGCAGTAAATAGTATTGAATAGTTGTTTTTGGGTATTCCTTCTGATTTTAATACAAGGAATTTGATATTATCTTTTGGAAAAGAAAGAGAAGATTGAATGTAAATCAGTTATTATTCTACTCCATCCTAGGTGTCACCGTTACAGTATTATTGAATATCTAGTTAGTTTTAGGTTGTATTTATACTGAATGACTTTAAAAATGTTTAGGTTTTTCCCTGAAATTATAATTTCTTTCTTGCTGATCTTATAGTAAACAAAATTTTCGTCGGCCGCCAATAAATTGGACACGACAAATTAGAAAGGTAACCAAACAAGCAACTAATTAGTGTTCGGTAATTTGGCGGCGTTTGCAGAAAATTGCTACAAACTTAGAAAAATATCTCTTCCCGAAGCTTTACTCAAACTTGTTGTGAAACCTTGATTAAGTATGACAGATTTGATTTAAATTATAGTTAAGTTGAAATTATTATTACAAAATTTGGTAGCAAGTAATATTAGCGTAAACCTTTAGTCACTGTTGACTAAATAAAGTAAAAATTGTAATCGACTGATTATAATAATTATTCTCACAAAATTGTAATCGATCGTATACTATGCAATCGAATTTGGAAAGTCTCCATTCTAAAATTTAAATAAAAATTCTAAATTCAGCATGCTTATCTACGCTCATCTCTAAAATTTTGCCTCAAACCATCACCCAATTAACATTTCAATAATCTACACACTTTAATAAAACAACAAAAGTAAAATATGGATTTCTTAACGAACGAACGTTCGAACAAAAAATTATGTTTTTCTCATAAATAACGAGAGAGATCTTGGTGTAGCTTTTCTGTTTTTTTAATAATTTAGAAAGGAATGTTTCAGCGCACTGTAAGCTGCTTTTAAGTCTTAAAGATCAAATTTTTTCTGTTTTACCTTTCAAAAAAGCAAAAAAAAAAAAACATCAAGCTAAAATGTCTGTTTACCTTATTTCGCGGTTTTGTGTGATTTTGACAAGAAAGCACACAAAAAGCGCGCGCATTCGTATAAACTAAAGACTTTTTGTAACACACTGTATACCTACGAATAGACAATGTACGTTGTTTTATTGAAAATTAAATAAAAATGAAAAGTGAAAATTACGACCTAAATACCAAATGATGCAGAAAATATAGACAGAATTACAGAAATTGTTTGACGTAACCTCAACGACGTAACCCTAAGCGTGTGCAATTTATTTAATTTTAATATGCGATGACTTATGTTTTATTTTATTTTGTTTTTGTCTTTGCAGCTAGGATGCTGATGTTGCAATATAGTAAACACGGTGAGTGTATACTCCAGGAAATTTGTGCAGCATTTCGCGGAGAACATCCAGCTGATCTGTTGCTTGTGTGCGATGGTAAAGAAATATTACGTGCTCATAAATTAGTTTTAGCAGCGGCTAGTCCATTAATAAGGTATATAGAATTTTTCGAAATAATATCCCGCCCATTTGATTTTTATTAATTCCCACCATCTTTTTATATATACAGAATGTTACTAGAGGATACATCTATATCGAATGAGGGCATTACAACAATACATTTTCCAGACATATCCGTATACTATTTTCGTTTATTGCTCGATTTTTTATATTCGGGGCAAACGTGTGTGCCCGCCAATGAGGTGGAAAATTTACACGATTTACTAGCTTTATTACAAATCAAACCGGGCGTTTGGCGTAACGGGAGTGATTTAAAAAATCTTGGTGAGTATATTTGGTGACCCCATTTTATTCATTGCAAAAAAATATATAAATTTTTGTTATACAGATAATTTAAAAACGAGTACGGACTCGAGTACGGATATAAATAGTAATAACGAGGATGATTCAAATCCGCATCGTCATCGATCGAAAAGTCGTGACTCTTCAAATTCCCGGATATCAGTGAAACGTGAACGAACACTGGACAGTTCGAGTGATGCCGAGCGAGAGGATGGTGAGCTAGAGGATGAAATTGAGGATGATTTGGATGATGTGGAGACGGGTGATGTGGATGATGTGCGAATGGATGAGGTGAAAATTAGTGATAATAAGCAGCAGCAACAACAGCAGCAGCAGATTCATCAGCATCATGAAACGATATTGGATAATGATGATGAATTGCTGATAAATAAAATTAAAAATCGGAATATCAACAATAATAACGATAATAATGCAAATGAGAATTCATTGGCGGCCAAAAATATTGAGCATCTAAGCGAACGGGATAGAGAAACAACGACGAATGAGTCGGATGATAATACTGCGTCACGAACCGAAGACGATTCGAATGATAATGATTGTAAAGCACGAATAGGTAGTAGACGACGAAGTTCATCGGATCCGGTGAATTTATCGTTGGGCTGTGGACGAGGTGACGATTCCGATGATGCGCATATCGATGTCGAGAGTATAGGGCATGCGCCTACTAAGACATTACTGCCGAATCGGCTGCTTGACCCATTTAGAATAAAACGTAAGGCTGTATACCATCCACCCGAGCAAGAAATATTGAAGCCACCGGAGCAAGACATTTTACAGAATTCACCCGATAATTATGTTGTGACCCCGCATCGAAAAAGGCGACCCGGTTTTCATAACTCACCCGCACAGAATCCCCCATTTGTACCATATTCACCCAGTTATATAGAAGATTTGAGTTCACGTAAATGTAATTTATTACCACCATCGATATCAACACCACCCTCGTATATATCAGGTGAGGTTTCACATAATAGGAAGCGCCAGCTAATAAAGAGAATGCTAATAATTTGTTTTATATAATTTCAGAATTATTTTTAGGAGATCGTAAACCACTATCTCCTAGTTCTCAGCAACCCACCGACATTTTACTACACAATAATCATCACAATAATAATAACAACAATAATAGACGGAGACCACCGAGTGCTGATGGCCCTCTACAAGTAGCTCCATCATTCCTGTATCCATGGCCGCCCCATACATCAGCACTAGCCGGTCTAACCGGTGGTCATGGCGGTGTACTCGGTGGTGTACCACCACCAAATTCCGATCGTGACATGGATGTACAATCCCAGCACCAAACACAAAGCAGTCGATCGGGGAGCGGTTCAAGCGGCAGCCAAACAACACCGGTTCGCGAATATCGTTGTGAATACTGTGGTAAACAATTTGGCATGTCTTGGAATCTTAAAACGCATCTGCGGGTGCACACGGGTGAAAAACCATTTGCGTGTCGATTATGTGTCGCCATGTTTAAACAAAAAGCCCATTTACTTAAACATTTATGTTCCGTGCATCGGAACGTGATAAGTTCACCGGAGGCGGCCGGTCGTTTTACATGCTGTTTCTGTTCGCTGTGGTTTGAAACGCTGCAAGAATTGGTGCGGCATTTATCCGGCCACCATAATAACCTGTTGCTGAGTAAAAATCTGCACGAATGATATCCGATCGTAATATGTTTTACAACATCACATTTAATTAAATTAAAATTAAAAGAGCGGGTCTCTGTTACAATAATTATTTTATTATTCTCTCCTCTTTTATTTTATGTAAATAGACACAAACATTTAATTTTTAATTTTAATACCAACATTCTCTGTATAGTTAGAAAAAAAAAATATCCAAAATGTACAAAAAAAAATTAATAAAACTTATTTATAAATAAATAAATATCATTCCAATATTAAATCAAATAATATTCAAATCCATGAACCAGTAATTAATTTATAGGATTTTTTTAGTACTACATTTAATACTTATTAATTGTAAATTATCTATACATAATTTTAATATAATAATTACAATATGCAACATTTGTTATTAATTTATTTAATTAAATCAAAAAAAAAAAAATCTATAAAAATACAAAAAAATAGTAAAATTCGTGGTGTACAACGAGATATAATTAAAATGGCGGGAAATTTTGTCTGAACAAAATGGCGGCGAATTATTATAATATGTATAAAAAACCACGTGTGAGTTCAAGACGAATAAAAAACGAAACCCACCGTTACATTCCACTATATTTATATAAATTATTAGCTCACATATTACAAACAATCCTCTCTCAATATAATAAATATTATGTAAATTACATACAAAGTACCTGTTAAAACTCCAATAAAATCGAAAAAGAAACAATCGGAATCTCATTCCAAATCAAATTCGCCATTTTGTGTTCAGATTATAATGCACGCGTGCTTTTATTTTATTCGGGTGTGTACACCACCAAAAATATATAAAATAAAAAAAACATAACGGTAGACAACAAAATAAATAAATTAATAATAATTTGATCTACAGATTATATACGATTAAGTTAATTAGTGTGTAAAATATTATTATTAGGTATTTAAAACAATTCCAAAAACGAATCGTAATTTTTTGTTTTTAACAAAATGGCGGTTAACATTTTCAGGCGGACACAAGACTTTGTGTACTTATCCCAGTGTATAAAAATAATGGTCCGCGAGTGTAACTGTCAAATACAAAATATGTATATATGTATGTGCCTTATTTACCATTAATAATAATAATTAATAAGTCTTGCGCGTAATTTTACCGCCATCATTTTGTTATAAATTACGTAAATTACGTTACACTACACACAGCACTATACAAAATTAAAATATAATAAACACACAGACACAAATACACACACAAACACAAAAAAGGACCAGTTTTTTAATTATTAAATTAATATTAATTATATATATATGTATATGTATTATGTAATATAGTCTAGATTAAAAAAATATTAATTAAAAAAAAAAAAATCAGCAGACAATATTTCAAAATAATAATTAAACAAAAATTTGTATAAATTCAATATAAATAACATAAAAGTAATATAATTAAATTAAATTTTAAACTTAAACAAAACAAAAAAAAAATTAAATTAAATTTTTTTCCACCGAAATAGATTTTTTTATTAAAATAATTCAATATAAATAATTAAAATAAAATATAGATTTGTAGAAATTATGAATAAAAAGGCAAATTCGTTTTCTCGTTTATAACATTAAGTGACATCTGTAAATGATAATTAGAATGTGAAATACTATGGGGGAAGAAAATATATGAGCCAGCACTGTAATATAAAAAAAAAAATATTCTATTATGTACACACACAAACACAATATAGTAAAGACATAAACCATTATATATTTGTTGGAATTTTATTTTTATAACAGTTTTACGATATTTTAATTATTAATAGAAAATTTTAAAAATTTTCTTTTTTATTTTTTTTTTATTATTTATTTATTTTTTTTCTTTTTCTCTCGTATAATTATTACACAAAAATAGTATACAATTTTTATCTATATATGATAAAAATAATATAGATACAAATATTTTTATAAAAATGATTTAAAAAATTGAAATAGGTAATAAAATAAAATTGATTTATTCATAAATTAAATAACCGGATGAAGTTGATGATGATGATGCGATAATGAGGAAAACTAAATGTGTTCATAAAAGATAATTAAATAAAAAAAAAAAAAAAATTAATTAATATGAAATGTGATTTGTTTATTTGGTAAATGATCGAATATTTTATGGTAAGTTGGTAATAAAATTTTTAATTTGTTTATCGTGTTAAATGGCTTTTAGAATTTAATCGATTCCAAGAAACTCAGACCATTAATAGTCAGAACAATACAAAGCCACATACATTAATGAAAAATGTCATATACATACTTTAAATATGACAATGTTCATCGATGTAATCTGACGCTGCTAAATTCTGTTCACCTGTTACAAAACAAATATTTTAAATTTAATTTTCGGATATTTCTTCAGCTCGTGTATTGAACAAGTAGGGGGGGGGGGGCTTATTTTATTTGAGGTGATTTGATTGGCATAGAGGCTTCGGAAATAAATATTTTGGTAATTTCTCAAGGTTTTCTGTTTGAATTTAATAAGCGGAGAACAAAACAAGCTTCAACAGAAATTTTCTAGATACGGTATAGATCGAAAAAATTCAGTTGAAATATTTTCGTTTTTACAAGTAAACATAACTCAAAAGCGCCGTCCAATAGTAAATTAGTTAGGTTAGGTTAAATAAAAAACTATTTATGGACAGGGCCGTTCTTATATATTTAGGCGCCCTGGGCTAAAAATATTAGGCGCCTTTGTAGATGCTAAAAAAAATTTCCCAGTGCAGAATCATATTCTGTTTTAAAACCAGTACATTCGACACCATGAAATTTTAGAGAAAATACAAGACATGAAGTTCAAACAGCATTCAGAAAGGGAGGCAATTAATTCCAGAAACGAAAAAACGATAGTGATTTCGACGATCGGAGACTGGATGATTGTGAAAATGCGTACTAGAATTGATACCTCTATCAATAGGCGTTGAGACCTGTAATTGTCATACAAACGACCATTTGGATCGGTCAAAAATTTCTACACGTTCCGTGGAAAATTTAATTTTTTTGAAAATCAACTGAACTATAGCCCACAAATTCAGAGCCACAAAATTCGAAAATCTGCAAATGTGCTCCGATTTCGATGATTGATACCTCTATCAATAGGCGTTGAGACCTGTAATTGTCATACAAACGGCCATTTGGATCGGTCAAAAATTTCTACACGTTCCGTGGAAAATTTAATTTTTTTGAAAATCAACTGAACTATAGCCCACAAATTCAGAGCCACAAAATTCGATAATCTGCAAATGTGCTCAGATTTCGATGATTGATTCCTCTATCAATAGACGTTGAGACCTGTAATTGTCATACAAACGGCCATTTGGATCGGTCAAACATTTCTACACGTTTCGTGGAAAATTCAATTTTTTTGAAAATCAACTGAACTATAGCCCACAAATTCAGAGCCACAAAATTCGAAAATCTGCAAATGTGTTCCGATTTCGATGATTGATACCTCTATCAATAGGCGTTGAGACTTGTAATTGTCATACAAACGGCCATTTGGATCGGTCGAATATTTCTACACGTTTCGTGGAAAATTCAATTTTTATGAAAATCAACTGAACTATAGCCCACAAATTCAGAGCCACAAAATTCGAAAATCTGCAAATGTGCTCCGATTTCGATGATTGATACCTCTATCAATAGACGTCGAGACCTGTAATTGTCATACAAACGGCCATTTGGATCGGTCGAATATTTCTACACGTTTCGTGGAAAATTCAATTTTTTTGAAAATCAACTGAACTATAGCCCACAAATTCAGAGCCACAAAATTCGAAAATCTGCAAATGTGCTCCGATTTCGATGATTGATACCTCTATCAATAGGGCGCGTTGAGACTTGTAATTGTCATACAAACGGCCATTTGGATCGGTCGAATATTTCTACACGTTTCGTGGAAAATTCAATTTTTATGAAAATCAACTGAACTATAGCCCACAAATTCAGAGCCACAAAATTCGAAAATCTGCAAATGTGCTCCGATTTCGATGATTGATACCTCTATCATTAGACGTCGAGACCTGTAATTGTCATACAAACGGCCATTTGGATCGGTCGAATATTTCTACACGTTTCGTGGAAAATTCAATTTTTATGAAAATCAACTGAACTATAGCCCACAAATTCAGAGCCACAAAATTCGAAAATCTGCAAATGTGCTCCGATTTCGATGATTGATACCTCTATCAATAGGCGTTGAGACTTGTAATTGTCATACAAACGGCCATTTGGATCGGTCGAATATTTCTACACGTTTCGTGGAAAATTCAATTTTTATGAAAATCAACTGAACTATAGCCCACAAATTCAGAGCCACAAAATTCGAAAATCTGCAAATGTGCTCCGATTTCGATGATTGATACCTCTATCAATAGACGTTGAGACCTGTAATTGTCATACAGACGGCCATTTGGATCGGTCGAATATTTCTACACGTTCCGTGGAAAATTTAATTTTTTTGAAAATCAACTGAACTATAGCCCACAAATTCAGAGCCACAAAATTCGAAAATCTGCAAATGTGCTCCGATTTCGATGATTGATACCTCTATCAATAGGCGTTGAGACTTGTAATTGTCATACAAACGGCCATTTGGATCGGTCGAATATTTCTATACGTTCCGTGGAAAATTTAATTTTTTTGAAAATCAACTGAACTATAGCCCACAAATTCAGAGCCACAAAAATCGAAAATCTGCAAATGTGTTCCGATTTCGATGATTGATACCTCTATCAATAGGCGTTGAGACCTGTAATTGTCATACAAACGGCCATTTGGATCGGTCGAATATTTCTACACGTTTCGTGGAAAATTCAATTTTTATGAAAATCAACTGAACTATAGCCCACAAATTCAGAGCCACAAAATTCGAAAATCTGCAAATGTGCTCCGATTTCGATGATTGATACCTCTATCAATAGACGTTGAGACCTGTAATTGTCATACAGACGGCCATTTGGATCGGTCGAATATTTCTACACGTTCCGTGGAAAATTTAATTTTTTTGAAAATCAACTGAACTATAGCCCACAAATTCAGAGCCACAAAATTCGAAAATCTGCAAATGTGCTCCGATTTCGATGATTGATACCTCTATCAATAGGCGTTGAGACTTGTAATTGTCATACAAACGGCCATTTGGATCGGTCGAATATTTCTACACGTTTCGTGGAAAATTCAATTTTTATGAAAATCAACTGAACTATAGCCCACAAATTCAGAGCCACAAAATTCGAAAATCTGCAAATGTGCTCCGATTTCGATGATTGATACCTCTATCAATAGACGTTGAGACCTGTAATTGTCATACAGACGGCCATTTGGATCGGTCGAATATTTCTACACGTTCCGTGGAAAATTTAATTTTTTTGAAAATCAACTGAACTATAGCCCACAAATTCAGAGCCACAAAATTCGAAAATCTGCAAATGTGCTCCGATTTCGATGATTGATACCTCTATCAATAGGCGTTGAGACTTGTAATTGTCATACAAACGGCCATTTGGATCGGTCGAATATTTCTATACGTTCCGTGGAAAATTTAATTTTTTTGAAAATCAACTGAACTATAGCCCACAAATTCAGAGCCACAAAAATCGAAAATCTGCAAATGTGTTCCGATTTCGATGATTGATACCTCTATCAATAGGCGTTGAGACCTGTAATTGTCATACAAACGGCCATTTGGATCGGTCGAATATTTCTACACGTTTCGTGGAAAATTCAATTTTTATGAAAATCAACTGAACTATAGCCCACAAATTCAGAGCCACAAAATTCGAAAATCTGCAAATGTGCTCCGATTTCGATGATTGATACCTCTATCATTGGACGTCGAGACCTGTAATTGTCATACAAACGGCCATTTGGATCGATCGAATATTTCTACACGTTTCGTGGAAAATTCAATTTTTATGAAAATCAACTGAACTATAGCCCACAAATTCAGAGCCACAAAATTCGAAAATCTGCAAATGTGCTCCGATTTCGATGATTGATACCTCTATCATTAGACGTCGAGACCTGTAATTGTCATACAAACTGCCATTTGGATCGGTCGAATATTTCTACATGTTTCGTGGAAAATTCAATTTTTTTGAAAATCAACTGAACTATAGCCCACAAATTCAGAGCCACAAAATTCGAAAATCTGCAAATGTGCTCCGATTTCGATGATTGATACCTCTATCAATAGGCGTTGAGACCTGTAATTGTCATACAAACGGCCATTTGGATCGGTCGAATATTTCTACACGTTTCGTGGAAAATTCAATTTTTTTGAAAATCAACTGAACTATAGCCCACAAATTCAGAGCCACAAAATTCGAAAATCTGCAAATGTGCTCCGATTTCGATGATTGATACCTCTATCATTGGACGTTGAGACCTGTAATTGTCATACAAACGGCCATTTGGATCGGTCGAATATTTCTACACGTTTCGTGGAAAATTCAATTTTTATGAAAATCAACTGAACTATAGCCCACAAATTCAGAGCCACAAAATTCGAAAATCTGCAAATGTGCTCCGATTTCGATGATTGATACCTCTATCAATAGGCGTTGAGACCTGTAATTGTCATAAAAACGGCCATTTGGATCGATCGAATATTTCTACACGTTTCGTGGAAAATTCAATTTTTATGAAAATCAACTGAACTATAGCCCACAAATTCAGAGCCACAAAATTCGAAAATCTGCAAATGTGCTCCGATTTCGATGATTGATACCTCTATCAATAGGCGTTGAGACTTGTAACTGTCATACAAACGGCCATTTGGATCGGTCGAATATTTCTACACGTTTCGTGGAAAATTCAATTTTTTTGAAAATCAACTGAACTATAGCCCACAAATTCAAAGCCACAAAATTCGAAAATCTGCAAATGTGCTCCGATTTCGATGATTGATACCTCTATCAATAGACGTTGAGACCTGTAATTGTCATACAAACGGCCATTTGGATCGGTCGAATATTTCTACACGTTTCGTGGAAAATTCAATTTTTTTGAAAATCAACTGAACTATAGCCCACAAATTCAGAGCCACAAAATTCGAAAATCTGCAAATGTGCTCCGATTTCGATGATTGATACCTCTATCATTAGACGTCGAGACCTGTAATTGTCATACAAACGGCCATTTGGATCGGTCGAATATTTCTACACGTTTCGTGGAAAATTCAATTTTTTTGAAAATCAACTGAACTATAGCCCACAAATTCAGAGCCACAAAATTCGAAAATCTGCAAATGTGCTCCGATTTCGATGATTGATACCTCTATCAATAGGCGTTGAGACCTGTAATTGTCATACAAACGGCCATTTGGATCGGTCGAATATTTCTACACGTTTCGTGGAAAATTCAATTTTTTTGAAAATCAACTGAACTATAGCCCACAAATTCAGAGCCACAAAATTCGAAAATCTGCAAATGTGCTCCGATTTCGATGATTGATACCTCTATCATTGGACGTTGAGACCTGTAATTGTCATACAAACGGCCATTTGGATCGGTCGAATATTTCTACACGTTTCGTGGAAAATTCAATTTTTATGAAAATCAACTGAACTATAGCCCACAAATTCAGAGCCACAAAATTCGAAAATCTGCAAATGTGCTCCGATTTCGATGATTGATACCTCTATCAATAGGCGTTGAGACCTGTAATTGTCATACAAACGGCCATTTGGATCGGTCGAATATTTCTACACGTTTCGTGGAAAATTCAATTTTTTTGAAAATCAACTGAACTATAGCCCACAAATTCAGAGCCACAAAATTCGAAAATCTGCAAATGTGCTCCGATTTCGATGATTGATACCTCTATCAATAGGCGTTGAGACCTGTAATTGTCATACAAACGGCCATTTGGATCGATCGAATATTTCTACACGTTTCGTGGAAAATTCAATTTTTATGAAAATCAACTGAACTATAGCCCACAAATTCAGAGCCACAAAATTCGAAAATCTGCAAATGTGCTCCGATTTCGATGATTGATACCTCTATCAATAGGCGTTGAGACTTGTAACTGTCATACAAACGGCCATTTGGATCGGTCGAATATTTCTACACGTTTCGTGGAAAATTCAATTTTTTTGAAAATCAACTGAACTATAGCCCACAAATTCAAAGCCACAAAATTCGAAAATCTGCAAATGTGCTCCGATTTCGATGATTGATACCTCTATCAATAGACGTTGAGACCTGTAATTGTCATACAAACGGCCATTTGGATCGGTCGAATATTTCTACACGTTTCGTGGAAAATTCAATTTTTTTGAAAATCAACTGAACTATAGCCCACAAATTCAGAGCCACAAAATTCGAAAATCTGCAAATGTGCTCCGATTTCGATGATTGATACCTCTATCATTAGACGTCGAGACCTGTAATTGTCATACAAACGGCCATTTGGATCGGTCGAATATTTCTACACGTTTCGTGGAAAATTCAATTTTTTTGAAAATCAACTGAACTATAGCCCACAAATTCAGAGCCACAAAATTCGAAAATCTGCAAATGTGCTCCGATTTCGATGATTGATACCTCTATCAATAGGCGTTGAGACCTGTAATTGTCATACAAACGGCCATTTGGATCGGCCAAATATTTCTACACGTTTCGTGGAAAATTCAATTTTTATGAAAATCAACTGAACTATAGCCCACAAATTCAGAGCCACAAAATTCGAAAATCTGCAAATGTGCTCCGATTTCGATGATTGATACCTCTATCAATAGGCGTTGAGACCTGTAATTGTCATACAAACGGCCATTTGGATCGATCGAATATTTCTACACGTTTCGTGGAAAATTCAATTTTTTTGAAAATCAACTGAACTATAGCCCACAAATTCAGAGCCACAAAATTCGAAAATCTGCAAATGTGCTCCGATTTCGATGATTGATACCTCTATCATTAGACGTCGAGACCTGTAATTGTCATACAAATGGCCATTTGGATCGGTCGAATATTTCTACACGTTTCGTGGAAAATTCAATTTTTTTGAAAATCAACTGAACTATAGCCCACAAATTCAGAGCCACAAAATTCGAAAATCCGCAAATGTGCTCCGATTTCGATGATTGATACCTCTATCAATAGACGTTGAGACCTGTAATTGTCATACAAACGGCCATTTGGATCGGTCGAATATTTCTACACGTTTCGTGGAAAATTCAATTTTTTTGAAAATCAACTGAACTATAGCCCACAAATTCAGAGCCACAAAATTCGAAAATCTGCAAATGTGCTCCGATTTCGATGATTGATACCTCTATCAATAGGCGTTGAGACTTGTAACTGTCATACAAACGGCCATTTGGATCGGTCGAATATTTCTACACGTTTCGTGGAAAATTCAATTTTTTTGAAAATCAACTGAACTATAGCCCACAAATTCAAAGCCACAAAATTCGAAAATCTGCAAATGTGCTCCGATTTCGATGATTGATACCTCTATCAATAGACGTTGAGACCTGTAATTGTCATACAAACGGCCATTTGGATCGGTCGAATATTTCTACACGTTTCGTGGAAAATTCAATTTTTTTGAAAATCAACTGAACTATAGCCCACAAATTCAGAGCCACAAAATTCGAAAATCTGCAAATGTGCTCCGATTTCGATGATTGATACCTCTATCATTAGACGTCGAGACCTGTAATTGTCATACAAACGGCCATTTGGATCGGTCGAATATTTCTACACGTTTCGTGGAAAATTCAATTTTTTTGAAAATCAACTGAACTATAGCCCACAAATTCAGAGCCACAAAATTCGAAAATCTGCAAATGTGCTCCGATTTCGATGATTGATACCTCTATCAATAGGCGTTGAGACCTGTAATTGTCATACAAACGGCCATTTGGATCGGTCGAATATTTCTACACGTTTCGTGGAAAATTCAATTTTTTTGAAAATCAACTGAACTATAGCCCACAAATTCAGAGCCACAAAATTCGAAAATCTGCAAATGTGCTCCGATTTCGATGATTGATACCTCTATCATTGGACGTTGAGACCTGTAATTGTCATACAAACGGCCATTTGGATCGGTCGAATATTTCTACACGTTTCGTGGAAAATTCAATTTTTATGAAAATCAACTGAACTATAGCCCACAAATTCAGAGCCACAAAATTCGAAAATCTGCAAATGTGCTCCGATTTCGATGATTGATACCTCTATCAATAGGCGTTGAGACCTGTAATTGTCATACAAACGGCCATTTGGATCGATCGAATATTTCTACACGTTTCGTGGAAAATTCAATTTTTATGAAAATCAACTGAACTATAGCCCACAAATTCAGAGCCACAAAATTCGAAAATCTGCAAATGTGCTCCGATTTCGATGATTGATACCTCTATCAATAGGCGTTGAGACTTGTAACTGTCATACAAACGGCCATTTGGATCGGTCGAATATTTCTACACGTTTCGTGGAAAATTCAATTTTTTTGAAAATCAACTGAACTATAGCCCACAAATTCAAAGCCACAAAATTCGAAAATCTGCAAATGTGCTCCGATTTCGATGATTGATACCTCTATCAATAGACGTTGAGACCTGTAATTGTCATACAAACGGCCATTTGGATCGGTCGAATATTTCTACACGTTTCGTGGAAAATTCAATTTTTTTGAAAATCAACTGAACTATAGCCCACAAATTCAGAGCCACAAAATTCGAAAATCTGCAAATGTGCTCCGATTTCGATGATTGATACCTCTATCATTAGACGTCGAGACCTGTAATTGTCATACAAACGGCCATTTGGATCGGTCGAATATTTCTACACGTTTCGTGGAAAATTCAATTTTTTTGAAAATCAACTGAACTATAGCCCACAAATTCAGAGCCACAAAATTCGAAAATCTGCAAATGTGCTCCGATTTCGATGATTGATACCTCTATCAATAGGCGTTGAGACCTGTAATTGTCATACAAACGGCCATTTGGATCGGTCGAATATTTCTACACGTTTCGTGGAAAATTCAATTTTTTTGAAAATCAACTGAACTATAGCCCACAAATTCAGAGCCACAAAATTCGAAAATCTGCAAATGTGCTCCGATTTCGATGATTGATACCTCTATCATTGGACGTTGAGACCTGTAATTGTCATACAAACGGCCATTTGGATCGGTCGAATATTTCTACACGTTTCGTGGAAAATTCAATTTTTATGAAAATCAACTGAACTATAGCCCACAAATTCAGAGCCACAAAATTCGAAAATCTGCAAATGTGCTCCGATTTCGATGATTGATACCTCTATCAATAGGCGTTGAGACCTGTAATTGTCATACAAACGGCCATTTGGATCGATCGAATATTTCTACACGTTTCGTGGAAAATTCAATTTTTATGAAAATCAACTGAACTATAGCCCACAAATTCAGAGCCACAAAATTCGAAAATCTGCAAATGTGCTCCGATTTCGATGATTGATACCTCTATCATTGGACGTTGAGACCTGTAATTGTCATACAAACGGCCATTTGGATCGGTCGAATATTTCTACACGTTTCGTGGAAAATTCAATTTTTATGAAAATCAACTGAACTATAGCCCACAAATTCAGAGCCACAAAATTCGAAAATCTGCAAATGTGCTCCGATTTCGATGATTGATACCTCTATCAATAGGCGTTGAGACCTGTAATTGTCATACAAACGGCCATTTGGATCGGTCGAATATTTCTACACGTTTCGTGGAAAATTCAATTTTTATGAAAATCAACTGAACTATAGCCCACAAATTCAGAGCCACAAAATTCGAAAATCTGCAAATGTGCTCCGATTTCGATGATTGATACCTCTATCAATAGGCGTTGAGACCTGTAATTGTCATACAAACGGCCATTTGGATCGATCGAATATTTCTACACGTTTCGTGGAAAATTCAATTTTTATGAAAATCAACTGAACTATAGCCCACAAATTCAGAGCCACAAAATTCGAAAATCTGCAAATGTGCTCCGATTTCGATGATTGATACCTCTATCAATAGGCGTTGAGACTTGTAACTGTCATACAAACGGCCATTTGGATCGGTCGAATATTTCTACACGTTTCGTGGAAAATTCAATTTTTTTGAAAATCAACTGAACTATAGCCCACAAATTCAAAGCCACAAAATTCGAAAATCTGCAAATGTGCTCCGATTTCGATGATTGATACCTCTATCAATAGACGTTGAGACCTGTAATTGTCATACAAACGGCCATTTGGATCGGTCGAATATTTCTACACGTTTCGTGGAAAATTCAATTTTTTTGAAAATCAACTGAACTATAGCCCACAAATTCAGAGCCACAAAATTCGAAAATCTGCAAATGTGCTCCGATTTCGATGATTGATACCTCTATCAATAGGCGTTGAGACCTGTAATTGTCATACAAACGGCCATTTGGATCGGCCAAATATTTCTACACGTTTCGTGGAAAATTCAATTTTTATGAAAATCAACTGAACTATAGCCCACAAATTCAGAGCCACAAAATTCGAAAATCTGCAAATGTGCTCCGATTTCGATGATTGATACCTCTATCAATAGGCGTTGAGACCTGTAATTGTCATACAAACGGCCATTTGGATCGATCGAATATTTCTACACGTTTCGTGGAAAATTCAATTTTTTTGAAAATCAACTGAACTATAGCCCACAAATTCAGAGCCACAAAATTCGAAAATCTGCAAATGTGCTCCGATTTCGATGATTGATACCTCTATCATTAGACGTCGAGACCTGTAATTGTCATACAAATGGCCATTTGGATCGGTCGAATATTTCTACACGTTTCGTGGAAAATTCAATTTTTTTGAAAATCAACTGAACTATAGCCCACAAATTCAGAGCCACAAAATTCGAAAATCCGCAAATGTGCTCCGATTTCGATGATTGATACCTCTATCAATAGACGTTGAGACCTGTAATTGTCATACAAACGGCCATTTGGATCGGTCGAATATTTCTACACGTTTCGTGGAAAATTCAATTTTTTTGAAAATCAACTGAACTATAGCCCACAAATTCAGAGCCACAAAATTCGAAAATCTGCAAATGTGCTCCGATTTCGATGATTGATACCTCTATCAATAGGCGTTGAGACCTGTAATTGTCATACAAGCGGCCATTTGGATCGGCCAAATATTTCTACACGTTTCGTGGAAAATTCAATTTTTTTGAAAGTCAACTGAACTATAGCCCACAAATTCAGAGCCACAAAAATCGAAAATCTGCAAATGTGCTCCAATTTCGATGATTGATACCTCTATCAATAGGCACAATGGAAAATTCAATTTTTTTGAAAATCAACTGAACTATAGCCCACAAATTCAGAGCCACAAAAATCGAAAATCTGCAAATGTGCTCCAATTTCGATGATTGATACCTCTATCAATAGGCACAATGGAAAATTCAATTTTTTTGAAAATCAACTGAACTATAGCCCACAAATTCAGAGCCACAAAAATCGAAAATCTGCAAATGTGCTCCGATTTCGATGATTGATACCTCTTTCAATAGGCGTTGAGACCTGTAATTGTCATACAAACGGCCATTTGGATCGGCCAAATATTTCTACACGTTTCGTGGAAAATTCAATTTTTTTGAAAGTCAACTGAACTATAGCCCACAAATTCAGAGCCACAAAAATCGAAAATCTGCAAATGTGCTCCAATTTCGATGATTGATACCTCTATCAATAGGCACAATGGAAAATTCAATTTTTTTGAAAATCAACTGAACTATAGCCCACAAATTCAGAGCCACAAAAATCGAAAATCTGCAAATGTGCTCCGATTTCGATGATTGATACCTCTATCATTGGACGTCGAGACCTGTAATTGTCATACAAACGGCCATTTGGATCGATCGAATATTTCTACACGTTTCGTGGAAAATTCAATTTTTATGAAAATCAACTGAACTATAGCCCACAAATTCAGAGCCACAAAATTCGAAAATCTGCAAATGTGCTCCGATTTCGATGATTGATACCTCTATCATTAGACGTCGAGACCTGTAATTGTCATACAAACGGCCATTTGGATCGGTCGAATATTTCTACACGTTTCGTGGAAAATTCAATTTTTATGAAAATCAACTGAACTATAGCCCACAAATTCAGAGCCACAAAATTCGAAAATCTGCAAATGTGCTCCGATTTCGATGATTGATACCTCTATCAATAGGCGTTGAGACCTGTAATTGTCATACAAACGGCCATTTGGATCGATCGAATATTTCTACACGTTTCGTGGAAAATTCAATTTTTTTGAAAATCAACTGAACTATAGCCCACAAATTCAGAGCCACAAAAATCGAAAATCTGCAAATGTGCTCCAATTTCGATGATTGATACCTCTATCAATAGGCACAATGGAAAATTCAATTTTTTTGAAAATCAACTGAACTATAGCCCACAAATTCAGAGCCACAAAATTCGAAAATCTGCAAATGTGCTCCGATTTCGATGATTGATACCTCAATCAATAGACGTTGAGACCTGTAATTGTCATACAAACGGCCATTTGGATCGGCCAAATATTTCTACACGTTTCGTGGAAAATTCAATTTTTTTGAAAGTCAACTGAACTATAGCCCACAAATTCAGAGCCACAAAAATCGAAAATCTGCAAATGTGCTCCAATTTCGATGATTGATACCTCTATCAATAGACGTTGAGACCTGTAATTGTCATACAAACGGCCATTTGGATCGGCCAAATATTTCTACACGTTTCGTGGAAAATTCAATTTTTTTGAAAGTCAACTGAACTATAGCCCACAAATTCAGAGCCACAAAAATCGAAAATCTGCAAATGTGCTCCAATTTCGATGATTGATACCTCTATCAATAGGCACAATGGAAAATTCAATTTTTTTGAAAATCAACTGAACTATAGCCCACAAATTCAGAGCCACAAAAATCGAAAATCTGCAAATGTGCTCCGATTTCGATGATTGATACCTCTTTCAATAGGCGTTGAGACCTGTAATTGTCATACAAACGGCCATTTGGATCGGCCAAATATTTCTACTCGTTTCGTGGAAAATTCAATTTTTTTGAAAGTCAACTGAACTATAGCCCACAAATTCAGAGCCACAAAAATCGAAAATCTGCAAATGTGCTCCAATTTCGATGATTGATACCTCTATCAATAGGCACAATGGAAAATTCAATTTTTTTGAAAATCAACTGAACTATAGCCCACAAATTCAGAGCCACAAAAATCGAAAATCTGCAAATGTGCTCCGATTTCGATGATTGATACCTCTTTCAATAGGCGTTGAGACCTGTAATTGTCATACAAACGGCCATTTGGATCGGCCAAATATTTCTACACGTTTCGTGGAAAATTTAATTTTTTTGAAAGTCAACTGAACTATAGCCCACAAATTCAGAGCCACAAAAATCGAAAATCTGCAAATGTGCTCCAATTTCGATGATTGATACCTCTATCAATAGGCACAATGGAAAATTCAATTTTTTTGAAAATCAACTGAACTATAGCCCACAAATTCAGAGCCACAAAAATCGAAAATCTGCAAATGTGCTCCGATTTCGATGATTGATACCTCTTTCAATAGGCGTTGAGACCTGTAATTGTCATACAAACGGCCATTTGGATCGGCCAAATATTTCTACACGTTTCGTGGAAAATTCAATTTTTTTGAAAGTCAACTGAACTATAGCCCACAAATTCAGAGCCACAAAAATCGAAAATCTGCAAATGTGCTCCAATTTCGATGATTGATACCTCTATCAATAGACGTTGAGACCTGTAATTGTCATACAAACGGCCATTTGGATCGGCCAAATATTTCTACACGTTTCGTGGAAAATTTAATTTTTTTGAAAGTCAACTGAACTATAGCCCACAAATTCAGAGCCACAAAAATCGAAAATCTGCAAATGTGCTCCAATTTCGATGATTGATACCTCTATCAATAGACGTTGAGACCTGTAATTGTCATACAAACGGCCATTTGGATCGGCCAAATATTTCTACACGTTTCGTGGAAAATTCAATTTTTTTGAAAGTCAACTGAACTATAGCCCACAAATTCAGAGCCACAAAAATCGAAAATCTGCAAATGTGCTCCAATTTCGATGATTGATACCTCTATCAATAGACGTTGAGACCTGTAATTGTCATACAAACGGCCATTTGGATCGGCCAAATATTTCTACACGTTTCGTGGAAAATTCAATTTTTTTGAAAGTCAACTGAACTATAGCCCACAAATTCAGAGCCACAAAAATCGAAAATCTGCAAATGTGCTCCAATTTCGATGATTGATACCTCTATCAATAGACGTTGAGACCTGTAATTGTCATACAAACGGCCATTTGGATCGGCCAAATATTTCTACACGTTTCGTGGAAAATTTAATTTTTTTGAAAGTCAACTGAACTATAGCCCACAAATTCAGAGCCACAAAAATCGAAAATCTGCAAATGTGCTCCAATTTCGATGATTGATACCTCTATCAATAGACGTTGAGACCTGTAATTGTCATACAAACGGCCATTTGGATCGGCCAAATATTTCTACACGTTTCGTGGAAAATTCAATTTTTTTGAAAGTCAACTGAACTATAGCCCACAAATTCAGAGCCACAAAAATCGAAAATCTGCAAATGTGCTCCAATTTCGATGATTGATACCTCTATCAATAGGCACAATGGAAAATTCAATTTTTTTGAAAATCAACTGAACTATAGCCCACAAATTCAGAGCCACAAAAATCGAAAATCTGCAAATGTGCTCCGATTTCGATGATTGATACCTCTTTCAATAGGCGTTGAGACCTGTAATTGTCATACAAACGGCCATTTGGATCGGCCAAATATTTCTACACGTTTCGTGGAAAATTCAATTTTTTTGAAAGTCAACTGAACTATAGCCCACAAATTCAGAGCCACAAAAATCGAAAATCTGCAAATGTGCTCCAATTTCGATGATTGATACCTCTATCAATAGGCACAATGGAAAATTTAATTTTTTTGAAAATCAACTGAACTATAGCCCACAAATTCAGAGCCACAAAATTCGAAAATCTGCAAATGTGCTCCGATTTCGATGATTGATACCTCTATCAATAGACGTTGAGACCTGTAATTGTCATACAAACGGCCATTTGGATCGGTCGAATATTTCTACTCGTTTCGTGGAAAATTCAATTTTTTTGAAAGTCAACTGAACTATAGCCCACAAATTCAGAGCCACAAAAATCGAAAATCTGCAAATGTGCTCCAATTTCGATGATTGATACCTCTATCAATAGGCACAATGGAAAATTCAATTTTTTTGAAAATCAACTGAACTATAGCCCACAAATTCAGAGCCACAAAAATCGAAAATCTGCAAATGTGCTCCGATTTCGATGATTGATACCTCTTTCAATAGGCGTTGAGACCTGTAATTGTCATACAAACGGCCATTTGGATCGGCCAAATATTTCTACACGTTTCGTGGAAAATTTAATTTTTTTGAAAGTCAACTGAACTATAGCCCACAAATTCAGAGCCACAAAAATCGAAAATCTGCAAATGTGCTCCAATTTCGATGATTGATACCTCTATCAATAGGCACAATGGAAAATTCAATTTTTTTGAAAATCAACTGAACTATAGCCCACAAATTCAGAGCCACAAAAATCGAAAATCTGCAAATGTGCTCCGATTTCGATGATTGATACCTCTTTCAATAGGCGTTGAGACCTGTAATTGTCATACAAACGGCCATTTGGATCGGCCAAATATTTCTACACGTTTCGTGGAAAATTTAATTTTTTTGAAAATCAACTGAACTATAGCCCACAAATTCAGAGCCACAAAAATCGAAAATCTGCAAATGTGCTCCAATTTCGATGATTGATACCTCTATCAATAGGCACAATGGAAAATTCAATTTTTTTGAAAATCAACTGAACTATAGCCCACAAATTCAGAGCCACAAAAATCGAAAATCTGCAAATGTGCTCCGATTTCGATGATTGATACCTCTTTCAATAGGCGTTGAGACCTGTAATTGTCATACAAACGGCCATTTGGATCGGCCAAATATTTCTACACGTTTCGTGGAAAATTCAATTTTTTTGAAAGTCAACTGAACTATAGCCCACAAATTCAGAGCCACAAAAATCGAAAATCTGCAAATGTGCTCCAATTTCGATGATTGATACCTCTATCAATAGGCACAATGGAAAATTCAATTTTTTTGAAAATCAACTGAACTATAGCCCACAAATTCAGAGCCACAAAAATCGAAAATCTGCAAATGTGCTCCGATTTCGATGATTGATACCTCTTTCAATAGGCGTTGAGACCTGTAATTGTCATACAAACGGCCATTTGGATCGGCCAAATATTTCTACACGTTTCGTGGAAAATTCAATTTTTTTGAAAGTCAACTGAACTATAGCCCACAAATTCAGAGCCACAAAAATCGAAAATCTGCAAATGTGCTCCAATTTCGATGATTGATACCTCTATCAATAGGCACAATGGAAAATTTAATTTTTTTGAAAATCAACTGAACTATAGCCCACAAATTCAGAGCCACAAAATTCGAAAATCTGCAAATGTGCTCCGATTTCGATGATTGATACCTCTTTCAATAGGCGTTGAGACCTGTAATTGTCATACAAACGGCCATTTGGATCGGCCAAATATTTCTACACGTTTCGTGGAAAATTCAATTTTTTTGAAAGTCAACTGAACTATAGCCCACAAATTCAGAGCCACAAAAATCGAAAATCTGCAAATGTGCTCCAATTTCGATGATTGATACCTCTATCAATAGGCACAATGGAAAATTCAATTTTTTTGAAAATCAACTGAACTATAGCCCACAAATTCAGAGCCACAAAATTCGAAAATCTGCAAATGTGCTCCGATTTCGATGATTGATACCTCTATCAATAGACGTTGAGACCTGTAATTGTCATACAAACGGCCATTTGGATCGGTCGAATATTTCTACACGTTTCGTGGAAAATTTAATTTTTTTGAAAGTCAACTGAACTATAGCCCACAAATTCAGAGCCACAAAAATCGAAAATCTGCAAATGTGCTCCAATTTCGATGATTGATACCTCTATCAATAGGCACAATGGAAAATTCAATTTTTTTGAAAATCAACTGAACTATAGCCCACAAATTCAGAGCCACAAAAATCGAAAATCTGCAAATGTGCTCCGATTTCGATGATTGATACCTCTTTCAATAGGCGTTGAGACCTGTAATTGTCATACAAACGGCCATTTGGATCGGCCAAATATTTCTACACGTTTCGTGGAAAATTTAATTTTTTTGAAAGTCAACTGAACTATAGCCCACAAATTCAGAGCCACAAAAATCGAAAATCTGCAAATGTGCTCCAATTTCGATGATTGATACCTCTATCAATAGGCACAATGGAAAATTCAATTTTTTTGAAAATCAACTGAACTATAGCCCACAAATTCAGAGCCACAAAAATCGAAAATCTGCAAATGTGCTCCGATTTCGATGATTGATACCTCTTTCAATAGGCGTTGAGACCTGTAATTGACATACAAACGGCCATTTGGATCGGTCGAATATTTCTACTCGTTTCGTGGAAAATTCAATTTTTTTGAAAGTCAACTGAACTATAGCCCACAAATTCAGAGCCACAAAAATCGAAAATCTGCAAATGTGCTCCAATTTCGATGATTGATACCTCTATCAATAGGCACAATGGAAAATTTAATTTTTTTGAAAATCAACTGAACTATAGCCCACAAATTCAGAGCCACAAAATTCGAAAATCTGCAAATGTGCTCCGATTTCGATGATTGATACCTCTTTCAATAGGCGTTGAGACCTGTAATTGTCATACAAACGGCCATTTGGATCGGCCAAATATTTCTACACGTTTCGTGGAAAATTTAATTTTTTTGAAAGTCAACTGAACTATAGCCCACAAATTCAGAGCCACAAAAATCGAAAATCTGCAAATGTGCTCCAATTTCGATGATTGATACCTCTATCAATAGGCACAATGGAAAATTCAATTTTTTTGAAAATCAACTGAACTATAGCCCACAAATTCAGAGCCACAATAATCGAAAATCTGCAAATGTGCTCCGATTTCGATGATTGATACCTCTTTCAATAGGCGTTGAGACCTGTAATTGTCATACAAACGGCCATTTGGATCGGCCAAATATTTCTACACGTTTCGTGGAAAATTTAATTTTTTTGAAAGTCAACTGAACTATAGCCCACAAATTCAGAGCCACAAAAATCGAAAATCTGCAAATGTGCTCCAATTTCGATGATTGATACCTCTATCAATAGGCACAATGGAAAATTCAATTTTTTTGAAAATCAACTGAACTATAGCCCACAAATTCAGAGCCACAAAAATCGAAAATCTGCAAATGTGCTCCGATTTCGATGATTGATACCTCTTTCAATAGGCGTTGAGACCTGTAATTGTCATACAAACGGCCATTTGGATCGGCCAAATATTTCTACACGTTTCGTGGAAAATTTAATTTTTTTGAAAGTCAACTGAACTATAGCCCACAAATTCAGAGCCACAAAAATCGAAAATCTGCAAATGTGCTCCGATTTCGATGATTGATACCTCTTTCAATAGGCGTTGAGACCTGTAATTGTCATACAAACGGCCATTTGGATCGGCCAAATATTTCTACACGTTTCGTGGAAAATTTAATTTTTTTGAAAGTCAACTGAACTATAGCCCACAAATTCAGAGCCACAAAAATCGAAAATCTGCAAATGTGCTCCAATTTCGATGATTGATACCTCTATCAATAGGCACAATGGAAAATTTAATTTTTTTGAAAGTCAACTGAACTATAGCCCACAAATTCAGAGCCACAAAAATCGAAAATCTGCAAATGTGCTCCAATTTCGATGATTGATACCTCTATCAATAGGCACAATGGAAAATTCAATTTTTTTGAAAATCAACTGAACTATAGCCCACAAATTCAGAGCCACAAAAATCGAAAATCTGCAAATGTGCTCCGATTTCGATGATTGATACCTCTTTCAATAGGCGTTGAGACCTGTAATTGTCATACAAACGGCCATTTGGATCGGCCAAATATTTCTACACGTTTCGTGGAAAATTTAATTTTTTTGAAAGTCAACTGAACTATAGCCCACAAATTCAGAGCCACAAAAATCGAAAATCTGCAAATGTGCTCCAATTTCGATGATTGATACCTCTATCAATAGGCACAATGGAAAATTCAATTTTTTTGAAAATCAACTGAACTATAGCCCACAAATTCAGAGCCACAAAAATCGAAAATCTGCAAATGTGCTCCGATTTCGATGATTGATACCTCTTTCAATAGGCGTTGAGACCTGTAATTGTCATACAAACGGCCATTTGGATCGGCCAAATATTTCTACACGTTTCGTGGAAAATTTAATTTTTTTGAAAGTCAACTGAACTATAGCCCACAAATTCAGAGCCACAAAAATCGAAAATCTGCAAATGTGCTCCAATTTCGATGATTGATACCTCTATCAATAGGCACAATGGAAAATTCAATTTTTTTGAAAATCAACTGAACTATAGCCCACAAATTCAGAGCCAAAAAAATCGAAAATCTGCAAATGTGCTCCGATTTCGATGATTGATACCTCTTTCAATAGGCGTTGAGACCTGTAATTGTCATACAAACGGCCATTTGGATCGGCCAAATATTTCTACACGTTTCGTGGAAAATTTAATTTTTTTGAAAGTCAACTGAACTATAGCCCACAAATTCAGAGCCACAAAAATCGAAAATCTGCAAATGTGCTCCGATTTCGATGATTGATACCTCTTTCAATAGGCGTTGAGACCTGTAATTGTCATACAAACGGCCATTTGGATCGGTCGAATATTTCTACTCGTTTCGTGGAAAATTCAATTTTTTTGAAAGTCAACTGAACTATAGCCCACAAATTCAGAGCCACAAAAATCGAAAATCTGCAAATGTGCTCCAATTTCGATGATTGATACCTCTATCAATAGGCACAATGGAAAATTTAATTTTTTTGAAAATCAACTGAACTATAGCCCACAAATTCAGAGCCACAAAATTCGAAAATCTGCAAATGTGCTCCGATTTCGATGATTGATACCTCTATCAATAGACGTTGAGACCTGTAATTGTCATACAAACGGCCATTTGGATCGGTCGAATATTTCTACTCGTTTCGTGGAAAATTCAATTTTTTTGAAAGTCAACTGAACTATAGCCCACAAATTCAGAGCCACAAAAATCGAAAATCTGCAAATGTGCTCCAATTTCGATGATTGATACCTCTATCAATAGGCACAATGGAAAATTTAATTTTTTTGAAAATCAACTGAACTATAGCCCACAAATTCAGAGCCACAAAATTCGAAAATCTGCAAATGTGCTCCGATTTCGATGATTGATACCTCTATCAATAGACGTTGAGACCTGTAATTGTCATACAAACGGCCATTTGGATCGGTCGAATATTTCTACTCGTTTCGTGGAAAATTCAATTTTTTTGAAAGTCAACTGAACTATAGCCCACAAATTCAGAGCCACAAAAATCGAAAATCTGCAAATGTGCTCCAATTTCGATGATTGATACCTCTATCAATAGGCACAATGGAAAATTTAATTTTTTTGAAAATCAACTGAACTATAGCCCACAAATTCAGAGCCACAAAATTCGAAAATCTGCAAATGTGCTCCGATTTCGATGATTGATACCTCTATCAATAGACGTTGAGACCTGTAATTGTCATACAAACGGCCATTTGGATCGGTCGAATATTTCTACTCGTTTCGTGGAAAATTCAATTTTTTTGAAAGTCAACTGAACTATAGCCCACAAATTCAGAGCCACAAAAATCGAAAATCTGCAAATGTGCTCCAATTTCGATGATTGATACCTCTATCAATAGGCACAATGGAAAATTCAATTTTTTTGAAAATCAACTGAACTATAGCCCACAAATTCAGAGCCACAAAAATCGAAAATCTGCAAATGTGCTCCGATTTCGATGATTGATACCTCTTTCAATAGGCGTTGAGACCTGTAATTGTCATACAAACGGCCATTTGGATCGGCCAAATATTTCTACACGTTTCGTGGAAAATTTAATTTTTTTGAAAGTCAACTGAACTATAGCCCACAAATTCAGAGCCACAAAAATCGAAAATCTGCAAATGTGCTCCAATTTCGATGATTGATACCTCTATCAATAGGCACAATGGAAAATTCAATTTTTTTGAAAATCAACTGAACTATAGCCCACAAATTCAGAGCCACAAAAATCGAAAATCTGCAAATGTGCTCCGATTTCGATGATTGATACCTCTTTCAATAGGCGTTGAGACCTGTAATTGTCATACAAACGGCCATTTGGATCGGTCGAATATTTCTACTCGTTTCGTGGAAAATTCAATTTTTTTGAAAGTCAACTGAACTATAGCCCACAAATTCAGAGCCACAAAATCGAAAATCTGCAAATGTGCTCCAATTTCGATGATTGATACCTCTATCAATAGGCACAATGGAAAATTTAATTTTTTTGAAAATCAACTGAACTATAGCCCACAAATTCAGAGCCACAAAATTCGAAAATCTGCAAATGTGCTCCGATTTCGATGATTGATACCTCTATCAATAGACGTTGAGACCTGTAATTGTCATACAAACGGCCATTTGGATCGGTCGAATATTTCTACTCGTTTCGTGGAAAATTCAATTTTTTTGAAAGTCAACTGAACTATAGCCCACAAATTCAGAGCCACAAAAATCGAAAATCTGCAAATGTGCTCCAATTTCGATGATTGATACCTCTATCAATAGGCACAATGGAAAATTCAATTTTTTTGAAAATCAACTGAACTATAGCCCACAAATTCAGAGCCACAAAAATCGAAAATCTGCAAATGTGCTCCGATTTCGATGATTGATACCTCTTTCAATAGGCGTTGAGACCTGTAATTGTCATACAAACGGCCATTTGGATCGGCCAAATATTTCTACACGTTTCGTGGAAAATTTAATTTTTTTGAAAGTCAACTGAACTATAGCCCACAAATTCAGAGCCACAAAAATCGAAAATCTGCAAATGTGCTCCAATTTCGATGATTGATACCTCTATCAATAGGCACAATGGAAAATTCAATTTTTTTGAAAATCAACTGAACTATAGCCCACAAATTCAGAGCCACAAAAATCGAAAATCTGCAAATGTGCTCCGATTTCGATGATTGATACCTCTTTCAATAGGCGTTGAGACCTGTAATTGTCATACAAACGGCCATTTGGATCGGTCGAATATTTCTACTCGTTTCGTGGAAAATTCAATTTTTTTGAAAGTCAACTGAACTATAGCCCACAAATTCAGAGCCACAAAATCGAAAATCTGCAAATGTGCTCCAATTTCGATGATTGATACCTCTATCAATAGGCACAATGGAAAATTTAATTTTTTTGAAAATCAACTGAACTATAGCCCACAAATTCAGAGCCACAAAATTCGAAAATCTGCAAATGTGCTCCGATTTCGATGATTGATACCTCTATCAATAGACGTTGAGACCTGTAATTGTCATACAAACGGCCATTTGGATCGGTCGAATATTTCTACTCGTTTCGTGGAAAATTCAATTTTTTTGAAAGTCAACTGAACTATAGCCCACAAATTCAGAGCCACAAAAATCGAAAATCTGCAAATGTGCTCCAATTTCGATGATTGATACCTCTATCAATAGGCACAATGGAAAATTTAATTTTTTTGAAAATCAACTGAACTATAGCCCACAAATTCAGAGCCACAAAATTCGAAAATCTGCAAATGTGCTCCGATTTCGATGATTGATACCTCTATCAATAGACGTTGAGACCTGTAATTGTCATACAAACGGCCATTTGGATCGGTCGAATATTTCTACTCGTTTCGTGGAAAATTCAATTTTTTTGAAAGTCAACTGAACTATAGCCCACAAATTCAGAGCCACAAAAATCGAAAATCTGCAAATGTGCTCCAATTTCGATGATTGATACCTCTATCAATAGGCACAATGGAAAATTTAATTTTTTTGAAAATCAACTGAACTATAGCCCACAAATTCAGAGCCACAAAATTCGAAAATCTGCAAATGTGCTCCGATTTCGATGATTAATCCCTCTATCAATAGACGTTGAGACCTGTAATTGTCATACAAACGGCCATTTGGATCGGTCGAATATTTCTACTCGTTTCGTGGAAAATTCAATTTTTTTGAAAGTCAACTGAACTATAGCCCACAAATTCAGAGCCACAAAAATCGAAAATCTGCAAATGTGCTCCAATTTCGATGATTGATACCTCTATCAATAGGCACAATGGAAAATTTAATTTTTTTGAAAATCAACTGAACTATAGCCCACAAATTCAGAGCCACAAAATTCGAAAATCTGCAAATGTGCTCCGATTTCGATGATTGATACCTCTATCAATAGACGTTGAGACCTGTAATTGTCATACAAACGGCCATTTGGATCGGTCGAATATTTCTACTCGTTTCGTGGAAAATTCAATTTTTTTGAAAATCAACTGAACTATAGCCCACAAATTCAGAGCCACAAAATTCGAAAATCTGCAAATGTGCTCCGATTTCGATGATTGATACCTCTATCAATAGACGTTGAGACCTGTAATTGTCATACAAACGGCCATTTGGATCGGTCGAATATTTCTACTCGTTTCGTGGAAAATTCAATTTTTTTGAAAGTCAACTGAACTATAGCCCACAAATTCAGAGCCACAAAAATCGAAAATCTGCAAATGTGCTCCAATTTCGATGATTGATACCTCTATCAATAGGCACAATGGAAAATTCAATTTTTTTGAAAATCAACTGAACTATAGCCCACAAATTCAGAGCCACAAAAATCGAAAATCTGCAAATGTGCTCCGATTTCGATGATTGATACCTCTTTCAATAGGCGTTGAGACCTGTAATTGTCATACAAACGGCCATTTGGATCGGCCAAATATTTCTACACGTTTCGTGGAAAATTTAATTTTTTTGAAAGTCAACTGAACTATAGCCCACAAATTCAGAGCCACAAAAATCGAAAATCTGCAAATGTGCTCCAATTTCGATGATTGATACCTCTATCAATAGGCACAATGGAAAATTCAATTTTTTTGAAAATCAACTGAACTATAGCCCACAAATTCAGAGCCACAAAAATCGAAAATCTGCAAATGTGCTCCGATTTCGATGATTGATACCTCTTTCAATAGGCGTTGAGACCTGTAATTGTCATACAAACGGCCATTTGGATCGGCCAAATATTTCTACACGTTTCGTGGAAAATTCAATTTTTTTGAAAGTCAACTGAACTATAGCCCACAAATTCAGAGCCACAAAAATCGAAAATCTGCAAATGTGCTCCAATTTCGATGATTGATACCTCTATCAATAGGCACAATGGAAAATTCAATTTTTTTGAAAATCAACTGAACTATAGCCCACAAATTCAGAGCCACAAAAATCGAAAATCTGCAAATGTGCTCCGATTTCGATGATTGATACCTCTTTCAATAGGCGTTGAGACCTGTAATTGTCATACAAACGGCCATTTGGATCGGCCAAATATTTCTACACGTTTCGTGGAAAATTTAATTTTTTTGAAAGTCAACTGAACTATAGCCCACAAATTCAGAGCCACAAAAATCGAAAATCTGCAAATGTGCTCCAATTTCGATGATTGATACCTCTATCAATAGGCACAATGGAAAATTCAATTTTTTTGAAAATCAACTGAACTATAGCCCACAAATTCAGAGCCACAAAAATCGAAAATCTGCAAATGTGCTCCGATTTCGATGATTGATACCTCTTTCAATAGGCGTTGAGACCTGTAATTGTCATACAAACGGCCATTTGGATCGGTCGAATATTTCTACTCGTTTCGTGGAAAATTCAATTTTTTTGAAAGTCAACTGAACTATAGTCCACAAATTCAGAGCCACAAAATTCGAAAATCTGCAAATGTGATCCGATTTCGATGATTGATACCTCTATCAATAGGCGTTGAGACCTGTAATTGTCATACAAACGGCCATTTGGATCGGTGAAAAATTTCTACACGTTCCGTGGAAAATTTAATTTTTTGAAAATCAACTGGGCTATAGCCCACAAATTCAGAGCCACAAAATTCGAAAATCTGCAAATGTTCTCCGATTTCGATGATTGATACCTCTATCAATAGACGTTGAGACCTGTAATTGTCATACAAACGGCCATTTGGATCGGTCGAATATTTCTACACGTTTCGTGGAAAATTCAATTTTTTTGAAAATCAACTGAACTATAGCCCACAAATTCAGAGCCACAAAAATCGAAAATCTGCAAATGTGCTCCGATTTCGATGATTGATACCTCTATCAATAGACGTTGAGACCTGTAATTGTCATACAAACGGCCATTTGGATCGGTCGAATATTTCTACACGTTCCGTGGAAAATTTAATTTTTTGAAAATCAACTGAACTATAGCCCACAAATTCAGAGCCACAAAATTCGAAAATCTGCAAATGTGCTCCGATTTCGATGATTGATACCTCTATCAATAGACGTTGAGACCTGTAATTGTCATACAAACGGCCATTTGGATCGGTCGAATATTTCTACACGTTCCGTGGAAAATTTAATTTTTTTGAAAATCAACTGAACTATAGCCCACAAATTCAGAGCCACAAAATTCGAAAATCTGCAAATGTGCTCCGATTTCGATGATTGATACCTCTATCAATAGACGTTGAGACCTGTAATTGTCATACAAACGGCCATTTCGATCGGTCGAATATTTCTACACGTTCCGTGGAAAATTCAATTTTTTTGAAAATCAACTGAACTATAGCCCACAAATTCAGAGCCACAAAATTCGAAAATCTGCAAATGTGCTCCGATTTCGATGATTGATACCTCTATCAATAGACGTTGAGACCTGTAATTGTCATACAAACGGCCATTTGGATCGGCCAAATATTTCTACACGTTTCGTGGAAAATTCAATTTTTTTGAAAGTCAACTGAACTATAGCCCACAAATTCAGAGCCACAAAATTCGAAAATCTGCAAATGTGCTCCGATGTCGATGATTGATACCTCTATCAATAGGCGTTGAGACCTGTAATTGTCATACAAACGGCCATTTGGATCGGTCGAATATTTCTACACGTTCCGTGGAAAATTTAATTTTTTTGAAAATCAACTGAACTATAGCCCACAAATTCAGAGCCACAAAAATCGAAAATCTGCAAATGTGCTCCAATTTCGATGATTGATACCTCTATCAATAGGCACAATGGAAAATTCAATTTTTTTGAAAATCAACTGAACTATAGCCCACAAATTCAGAGCCACAAAATTCGAAAATTTGCAAATGTGCTCCGATGTCGATGATTGATACCTCTATCAATAGGCGTTGAGACCTGTAATTGTCATACAAACGGCCATTTGGATCGGTCGAATATTTCTACACGTTCCGTGGAAAATTTAATTTTTTTGAAAATCAACTGAACTATAGCCCACAAATTCAGAGCCACAAAATTCGAAAATCTGCAAATGTTCTCCGATTTCGATGATTGATACCTCTATCAATAGACGTTGAGACCTGTAATTGTCATACAAACGGCCATTTGGATCGGTCGAATATTTCTACACGTTCCGTGGAAAATTTAATTTTTTTGAAAGTCAACTGAACTACCTATAGCCCACAAATTCAGAGCCACAAAATTCGAAAATCTGCAAATGTGCTCCGATTTCGATGATTGATACCTCTATCAATAGACGTTGAGACCTGTAATTGTCATACAAACGGCCATTTGGATCGGTCGAATATTTCTACACGTTCCGTGGAAAATTTAATTTTTTTGAAAATCAACTGAACTATAGCCCACAAATTCAGAGCCACAAAATTCGAAAATCTGCAAATGTGCTCCGATTTCGATGATTGATACCTCTATCAATAGACGTTGAGACCTGTAATTGTCATACAAACGGCCATTTGGATCGGCCAAATATTTCTACACGTTTCGTGGAAAATTCAATTTTTTTGAAAGTCAACTGAACTATAGCCCACAAATTCAGAGCCACAAAATTCGAATATCTGCAAATGTGCTCCGATTTCGATGATTGATACCTCTATCAATAGACGTTGAGACCTGTAATTGTCATACAAACGGCCATTTGGATCGGCCAAATATTTCTACACGTTTCGTGGAAAATTCAATTTTTTTGAAAGTCAACTGAACTATAGCCCACAAATTCAGAGCCACAAAATTCGAATATCTGCAAATGTGCTCCGATTTCGATGATTGATACCTCTATCAATAGACGTTGAGACCTGTAATTGTCATACAAACGGCCATTTGGATCGGTCGAATATTTCTACACGTTCCGTGGAAAATTTAATTTTTTTGAAAATCAACTGAACTATAGCCCACAAATTCAGAGCCACAAAATTCGAAAATCTGCAAATGTGCTCCGATTTCGATGATTGATACCTCTATCAATAGACGTTGAGACCTGTAATTGTCATACAAACGGCCATTTCGATCGGTCGAATATTTCTACACGTTCCGTGGAAAATTCAATTTTTTTGAAAATCAACTGAACTATAGCCCACAAATTCAGAGCCACAAAAATCGAAAATCTGCAAATGTGCTCCGATTTCGATGATTGATACCTCTTTCAATAGGCGTTGAGACCTGTAATTGTCATACAAACGGCCATTTGGATCGGCCAAATATTTCTACACGTTTCGTGGAAAATTTAATTTTTTTGAAAGTCAACTGAACTACATATAGCCCACAAATTCAGAGCCACAAAAATCGAAAATCTGCAAATGTGCTCCAATTTCGATGATTGATACCTCTATCAATAGGCACAATGGAAAATTCAATTTTTTTGAAAATCAACTGAACTATAGCCCACAAATTCAGAGCCACAAAAATCGAAAATCTGCAAATGTGCTCCGATTTCGATGATTGATACCTCTTTCAATAGGCGTTGAGACCTGTAATTGTCATACAAACGGCCATTTGGATCGGCCAAATATTTCTACACGTTTCGTGGAAAATTCAATTTTTTTGAAAGTCAACTGAACTATAGTCCACAAATTCAGAGCCACAAAATTCGAAAATCTGCAAATGTGCTCCGATTTCGATGATTGATACCTCTATCAATAGGCGTTGAGACCTGTAATTGTCATACAAACGGCCATTTGGATCGGTGAAAAATTTCTACACGTTCCGTGGAAAATTTAATTTTTTGAAAATCAACTGGGCTATAGCCCACAAATTCAGAGCCACAAAATTCGAAAATCTGCAAATGTTCTCCGATTTCGATGATTGATACCTCTATCAATAGACGTTGAGACCTGTAATTGTCATACAAACGGCCATTTGGATCGGTCGAATATTTCTACACGTTTCGTGGAAAATTCAATTTTTTTGAAAATCAACTGAACTATAGCCCACAAATTCAGAGCCAGAAAAATCGAAAATCTGCAAATGTGCTCCGATTTCGATGATTGATACCTCTATCAATAGACGTTGAGACCTGTAATTGTCATACAAACGGCCATTTGGATCGGTCGAATATTTCTACACGTTTCGTGGAAAATTCAATTTTTTGAAAATCAACTGAACTATAGCCCACAAATTCAGAGCCACAAAATTCGAAAATCTGCAAATGTGCTCCGATTTCGATGATTGATACCTCTATCAATAGACGTTGAGACCTGTAATTGTCATACAAACGGCCATTTGGATCGGTCGAATATTTCTACACGTTCCGTGGAAAATTTAATTTTTTTGAAAATCAACTGAACTATAGCCCACAAATTCAGAGCCACAAAATTCGAAAATCTGCAAATGTGCTCCGATTTCGATGATTGATACCTCTATCAATAGACGTTGAGACCTGTAATTGTCATACAAACGGCCATTTGGATCGGTCGAATATTTCTACACGTTCCGTGGAAAATTTAACTTTTTTGAAAATCAACTGAACTATAGCCCACAAATTCAGAGCCACAAAATTCGAAAATCTGCAAATGTGCTCCGATTTCGATGATTGATACCTCTATCAATAGACGTTGAGACCTGTAATTGTCATACAAACGGCCATTTGGATCGGCCAAATATTTCTACACGTTTCGTGGAAAATTCAATTTTTTTGAAAGTCAACTGAACTATAGCCCACAAATTCAGAGCCACAAAATTCGAAAATCTGCAAATGTGCTCCGATTTCGATGATTGATACCTCTATCAATAGACGTTGAGACCTGTAATTGTCATACAAACGGCCATTTGGATCGGTCGAATATTTCTACACGTTCCGTGGAAAATTTAATTTTTTTGAAAATCAACTGAACTATAGCCCACAAATTCAGAGCCACAAAATTCGAAAATCTGCAAATGTGCTCCGATTTCGATGATTGATACCTCTATCAATAGACGTTGAGACCTGTAATTGTCATACAAACGGCCATTTGGATCGGTCGAATATTTCTACACGTTCCGTGGAAAATTTAATTTTTTTGAAAATCAACTGAACTATAGCCCACAAATTCAGAGCCACAAAATTCGAAAATCTGCAAATGTGCTCCGATTTCGATGATTGATACCTCTATCAATAGACGTTGAGACCTGTAATTGTCATACAAACGGCCATTTGGATCGGTCGAATATTTCTACACGTTCCGTGGAAAATTTAATTTTTTTGAAAATCAACTGAACTATAGCCCACAAATTCAGAGCCACAAAATTCGAAAATCTGCAAATGTGCTCCGATTTCGATGATTGATACCTCTATCAATAGACGTTGAGACCTGTAATTGTCATACAAACGGCCATTTCGATCGGTCGAATATTTCTACACGTTCCGTGGAAAATTCAATTTTTTTGAAAATCAACTGAACTATAGCCCACAAATTCAGAGCCACAAAATTCGAAAATCTGCAAATGTGCTCCGATTTCGATGATTGATACCTCTATCAATAGACGTTGAGACCTGTAATTGTCATACAAACGGCCATTTGGATCGGCCAAATATTTCTACACGTTTCGTGGAAAATTCAATTTTTTTGAAAGTCAACTGAACTATAGCCCACAAATTCAGAGCCAGAAAAATCGAAAATCTGCAAATGTGCTCCGATTTCGATGATTGATACCTCTATCAATAGGCGTTGAGACCTGTAATTGTCATACAAACGGCCATTAGGATCGGTCGAATATTTCTACACGTTCCGTGGAAAATTTAATTTTTTGAAAATCAACTGGGCTATAGCCCACAAATTCAGAGCCACAAAATTCGAAAATCTGCAAATGTTCTCCGATTTCGATGATTGATACCTCTATCAATAGACGTTGAGACCTGTAATTGTCATACAAACGGCCATTTGGATCGGTCGAATATTTCTACACGTTTCGTGGAAAATTCAATTTTTTTGAAAATCAACTGAACTATAGCCCACAAATTCAGAGCCAGAAAAATCGAAAATCTGCAAATGTGCTCCGATTTCGATGATTGATACCTCTATCAATAGGCGTTGAGACCTGTAATTGTCATACAAACGGCCATTAGGATCGGTCGAATATTTCTACACGTTCCGTGGAAAATTCAATTTTTTTGAAAGTCAACTGAACTATAGCCCACAAATTCAGAGCCAGAAAAATCGAAAATCTGCAAATGTGCTCCGATTTCGATGATTGATACCTCTATCAATAGGCGTTGAGACCTGTAATTGTCATACAAACGGCCATTAGGATCGGTCGAATATTTCTACACGTTCCGTGGAAAATTTAATTTTTTGAAAATCAACTGGGCTATAGCCCACAAATTCAGAGCCACAAAATTCGAAAATCTGCAAATGTTCTCCGATTTCGATGATTGATACCTCTATCAATAGACGTTGAGACCTGTAATTGTCATACAAACGGCCATTTGGATCGGTCGAATATTTCTACACGTTTCGTGGAAAATTCAATTTTTTTGAAAATCAACTGAACTATAGCCCACAAATTCAGAGCCAGAAAAATCGAAAATCTGCAAATGTGCTCCGATTTCGATGATTGATACCTCTATCAATAGACGTTGAGACCTGTAATTGTCATACAAACGGCCATTTGGATCGGCCAAATATTTCTACACGTTTCGTGGAAAATTCAATTTTTTTGAAAGTCAACTGAACTATAGCCCACAAATTCAGAGCCAGAAAAATCGAAAATCTGCAAATGTGCTCCGATTTCGATGATTGATACCTCTATCAATAGGCGTTGAGACCTGTAATTGTCATACAAACGGCCATTAGGATCGGTCGAATATTTCTACACGTTCCGTGGAAAATTTAATTTTTTGAAAATCAACTGGGCTATAGCCCACAAATTCAGAGCCACAAAATTCGAAAATCTGCAAATGTTCTCCGATTTCGATGATTGATACCTCTATCAATAGACGTTGAGACCTGTAATTGTCATACAAACGGCCATTTGGATCGGTCGAATATTTCTACACGTTTCGTGGAAAATTCAATTTTTTTGAAAATCAACTGAACTATAGCCCACAAATTCAGAGCCAGAAAAATCGAAAATCTGCAAATGTGCTCCGATTTCGATGATTGATACCTCTATCAATAGGCGTTGAGACCTGTAATTGTCATACAAACGGCCATTAGGATCGGTCGAATATTTCTACACGTTCCGTGGAAAATTTAATTTTTTGAAAATCAACTGGGCTATAGCCCACAAATTCAGAGCCACAAAATTCGAAAATCTGCAAATGTGCTCCGATTTCGATGATTGATACCTCTATCAATAGACGTTGAGACCTGTAATTGTCATACAAACGGCCATTTCGATCGGTCGAATATTTCTACACGTTCCGTGGAAAATTCAATTTTTTTGAAAATCAACTGAACTATAGCCCACAAATTCAGAGCCACAAAATTCGAAAATCTGCAAATGTGCTCCGATTTCGATGATTGATACCTCTATCAATAGACGTTGAGACCTGTAATTGTCATACAAACGGCCATTTGGATCGGCCAAATATTTCTACACGTTTCGTGGAAAATTCAATTTTTTTGAAAGTCAACTGAACTATAGCCCACAAATTCAGAGCCAGAAAAATCGAAAATCTGCAAATGTGCTCCGATTTCGATGATTGATACCTCTATCAATAGGCGTTGAGACCTGTAATTGTCATACAAACGGCCATTAGGATCGGTCGAATATTTCTACACGTTCCGTGGAAAATTTAATTTTTTGAAAATCAACTGGGCTATAGCCCACAAATTCAGAGCCACAAAATTCGAAAATCTGCAAATGTTCTCCGATTTCGATGATTGATACCTCTATCAATAGACGTTGAGACCTGTAATTGTCATACAAACGGCCATTTGGATCGGTCGAATATTTCTACACGTTTCGTGGAAAATTCAATTTTTTTGAAAATCAACTGAACTATAGCCCACAAATTCAGAGCCAGAAAAATCGAAAATCTGCAAATGTGCTCCGATTTCGATGATTGATACCTCTATCAATAGGCGTTGAGACCTGTAATTGTCATACAAACGGCCATTAGGATCGGTCGAATATTTCTACACGTTCCGTGGAAAATTTAATTTTTTTGAAAATCAACTGAACTATAGCCCACAAATTCAGAGCCACAAAATTCTAAAATCTGCAAATGTTCTCCGATTTCGATGATTGATACCTCTATCAATAGGCGTTGAGACCTGTAATTGTCATACAAACGGCCATTTGGATCGGTCGAATATTTCTACACGTTCCGTGGAAAATTTAATTTTTTTGAAAATCAACTGAACTATAGCCCACAAATTCAGAGCCACAAAATTCGAAAATCTGCAAATGTGCTCCGATTTCGATGATTGATACCTCTATCAATAGACATTGAGACCTGTAATTGTCATACAAACGACCATTTGGATCGGTCGAATATTTCTACACGTTCCGTGGAAAATTTAATTTTTTTGAAAATCAACTGAACTATAGCCCACAAATTCAGAGCCACAAAATTCGAAAATCTGCAAATGTGCTCCGATTTCGATGATTGATACCTCTATCAATAGGCGTTGAGACCTGTAATTGTCATACAAACGGCCATTTGGATCGGTCGAATATTTCTACACGTTCCGTGGAAAATTTAATTTTTTTGAAAATCAACTGAACTATAGCCCACAAATTCAAAGCCACAAAATTCGAAAATCTGCAAATGTGCTCCGATTTCGATGATTGATACCTCTATCAATAGACGTTGAGACCTGTAATTGTCATACAGACGGCCATTTGGATCGGTCGAATATTTCTACACGTTCCGTGGAAAATTTAATTTTTTTGAAAATCAACTGAACTATAGCCCACAAATTCAGAGCCACAAAATTCGAAAATCTGCAAATGTGCTCCGATTTCGATGATTGATACCTCTATCAATAGACATTGAGACCTGTAATTGTCATACAAACGACCATTTGGATCGGTCGAATATTTCTACACGTTCCGTGGAAAATTTAATTTTTTTGAAAATCAACTGAACTATAGCCCACAAATTCAAAGCCACAAAATTCGAAAATCTGCAAATGTGCTCCGATTTCGATGATTGATACCTCTATCAATAGACGTTGAGACCTGTAATTGTCATACAGACGGCCATTTGGATCGGTCGAATATTTCTACACGTTCCGTGGAAAATTTAATTTTTTTGAAAATCAACTAAACTATAGCCCACAAATTCAGAGCCACAAAATTCGAAAATCTGCAAATGTGCTCCGATTTCGATGATTGATACCTCTATCAATAGCCGTTGAGACCTGTAATTGTCATACAAACGGCCATTTGGATCGGTCGAATATTTCTACACGTTCCGTGGAAAATTTAATTTTTTTGAAAATCAACTAAACTATAGCCCACAAATTCAGAGCCACAAAATTCGAAAATCTGCAAATGTGCTCCGATTTCGATGATTGATACCTCTATCAATAGACGTTGAGACCTGTAATTGTCATACAAACGGCCATTTGGATCGGTCGAATATTTCTACACGTTCCGTGGAAAATTTAATTTTTTTGAAAATCAACTAAACTATAGCCCACAAATTCAAAGCCACAAAATTCGAAAATCTGCAAATGTGCTCCGATTTCGATGATTGATACCTCTATCAATAGACATTGAGACCTGTAATTGTCATACAAACGACCATTTGGATCGGTCGAATATTTCTACACGTTCCGTGGAAAATTTAATTTTTTTGAAAATCAACTGAACTATAGCCCACAAATTCAGAGCCACAAAATTCGAAAATCTGCAAATGTGATCCGATTTCGATGATTGATACCTCTATCAATAGGCGTTGAGACCTGTAATTGTCATACAAACGGCCATTTGGATCGGTCGAATATTTCTACACGTTTCGTGGAAAATTCAATTTTTTTGAAAATCAACTGAACTGTAGCCCACAAATTCAGAGCCACAAAATTCGAAAATCTGCAAATGTGATCCGATTTCGATGATTGATACCTCTATCAATAGGCGTTGAGACCTGTAATTGTCATACAAACGGCCATTTGGATTGGTCGAATATTTCTACACGTTCCGTGGAAAATTTAATTTTTTTGAAAATCAACTGAACTATAGCCCACAAATTCAGAGCCACAAAATTCTAAAATCTGCAAATGTGCTCCGATTTCGATGATTGATACCTCTATCAATAGGCGTTGAGACCTGTAATTGTCATACAAACGGCCATTTGGATCGGTCGAATATTTCTACACGTTCCGTGGAAAATTTAATTTTTTTGAAAATCAACTGAACTATAGCCCACAAATTCAGAGCCACAAAATTCGAAAATCTGCAAATGTGCTCCGATTTCGATGATTGATACCTCTATCAATAGACATTGAGACCTGTAATTGTCATACAAACGGCCATTTGGATCGGTCGAATATTTCTACACGTTCCGTGGAAAATTTAATTTTTTTGAAAATCAACTAAACTATAGCCCACAAATTCAGAGCCACAAAATTCGAAAATCTGCAAATGTGCTCCGATTTCGATGATTGATACCTCTATCAATAGCCGTTGAGACCTGTAATTGTCATACAAACGGCCATTAGGATCGGTCGAATATTTCTACACGTTCCGTGGAAAATTTAATTTTTTTGAAAATCAACTGAACTATAGCCCACAAATTCAGAGCCACAAAATTCTAAAATCTGCAAATGTTCTCCGATTTCGATGATTGATACCTCTATCAATAGGCGTTGAGACCTGTAATTGTCATACAAACGGCCATTTGGATCGGTCGAATATTTCTACACGTTCCGTGGAAAATTTAATTTTTTTGAAAATCAACTGAACTATAGCCCACAAATTCAGAGCCACAAAATTCGAAAATCTGCAAATGTGCTCCGATTTCGATGATTGATACCTCTATCAATAGACATTGAGACCTGTAATTGTCATACAAACGACCATTTGGATCGGTCGAATATTTCTACACGTTCCGTGGAAAATTTAATTTTTTTGAAAATCAACTGAACTATAGCCCACAAATTCAGAGCCACAAAATTCGAAAATCTGCAAATGTGCTCCGATTTCGATGATTGATACCTCTATCAATAGGCGTTGAGACCTGTAATTGTCATACAAACGGCCATTTGGATCGGTCGAATATTTCTACACGTTCCGTGGAAAATTTAATTTTTTTGAAAATCAACTGAACTATAGCCCACAAATTCAAAGCCACAAAATTCGAAAATCTGCAAATGTGCTCCGATTTCGATGATTGATACCTCTATCAATAGACGTTGAGACCTGTAATTGTCATACAGACGGCCATTTGGATCGGTCGAATATTTCTACACGTTCCGTGGAAAATTTAATTTTTTTGAAAATCAACTGAACTATAGCCCACAAATTCAAAGCCACAAAATTCGAAAATCTGCAAATGTGCTCCGATTTCGATGATTGATACCTCTATCAATAGACATTGAGACCTGTAATTGTCATACAAACGACCATTTGGATCGGTCGAATATTTCTACACGTTCCGTGGAAAATTTAATTTTTTTGAAAATCAACTGAACTATAGCCCACAAATTCAAAGCCACAAAATTCGAAAATCTGCAAATGTGCTCCGATTTCGATGATTGATACCTCTATCAATAGACGTTGAGACCTGTAATTGTCATACAGACGGCCATTTGGATCGGTCGAATATTTCTACACGTTCCGTGGAAAATTTAATTTTTTTGAAAATCAACTAAACTATAGCCCACAAATTCAGAGCCACAAAATTCGAAAATCTGCAAATGTGCTCCGATTTCGATGATTGATACCTCTATCAATAGCCGTTGAGACCTGTAATTGTCATACAAACGGCCATTTGGATCGGTCGAATATTTCTACACGTTCCGTGGAAAATTTAATTTTTTTGAAAATCAACTAAACTATAGCCCACAAATTCAGAGCCACAAAATTCGAAAATCTGCAAATGTGCTCCGATTTCGATGATTGATACCTCTATCAATAGACGTTGAGACCTGTAATTGTCATACAAACGGCCATTTGGATCGGTCGAATATTTCTACACGTTCCGTGGAAAATTTAATTTTTTTGAAAATCAACTAAACTATAGCCCACAAATTCAAAGCCACAAAATTCGAAAATCTGCAAATGTGCTCCGATTTCGATGATTGATACCTCTATCAATAGACATTGAGACCTGTAATTGTCATACAAACGACCATTTGGATCGGTCGAATATTTCTACACGTTCCGTGGAAAATTTAATTTTTTTGAAAATCAACTGAACTATAGCCCACAAATTCAGAGCCACAAAATTCGAAAATCTGCAAATGTGATCCGATTTCGATGATTGATACCTCTATCAATAGGCGTTGAGACCTGTAATTGTCATACAAACGGCCATTTGGATCGGTCGAATATTTCTACACGTTCCGTGGAAAATTTAATTTTTTTGAAAATCAACTGAACTATAGCCCACAAATTCAGAGCCACAAAATTCGAAAATCTGCAAATGTGATCCGATTTCGATGATTGATACCTCTATCAATAGGCGTTGAGACCTGTAATTGTCATACAAACGGCCATTTGGATCGGTCGAATATTTCTACACGTTTCGTGGAAAATTAAATTTTTTTGAAAATCAACTGAACTGTAGCCCACAAATTCAGAGCCACAAAATTCGAAAATCTGCAAATGTGATCCGATTTCGATGATTGATACCTCTATCAATAGGCGTTGAGACCTGTAATTGTCATACAAACGGCCATTTGGATTGGTCGAATATTTCTACACGTTCCGTGGAAAATTTAATTTTTTTGAAAATCAACTGAACTATAGCCCACAAATTCAGAGCCACAAAATTCTAAAATCTGCAAATGTGCTCCGATTTCGATGATTGATACCTCTATCAATAGGCGTTGAGACCTGTAATTGTCATACAAACGGCCATTTGGATCGGTCGAATATTTCTACACGTTCCGTGGAAAATTTAATTTTTTTGAAAATCAACTGAACTATAGCCCACAAATTCAGAGCCACAAAATTCGAAAATCTGCAAATGTGCTCCGATTTCGATGATTGATACCTCTATCAATAGACATTGAGACCTGTAATTGTCATACAGACGGCCATTTGGATCGGTCGAATATTTCTACACGTTCCGTGGAAAATTTAATTTTTTTGAAAATCAACTGAACTATAGCCCACAAATTCAAAGCCACAAAATTCGAAAATCTGCAAATGTGCTCCGATTTCGATGATTGATACCTCTATCAATAGACGTTGAGACCTGTAATTGTCATACAGACGGCCATTTGGATCGGTCGAATATTTCTACACGTTCCGTGGAAAATTCAATTTTTTTGAAAATCAACTAAACTATAGCCCACAATTTCAAAGCCACAAAATTCGAAAATCTGCAAATGTGCTCCGATTTCGATGATTGATACCTCTATCAATAGACATTGAGACCTGTAATTGTCATACAAACGACCATTTGGATCGGTCGAATATTTCTACACGTTCCGTGGAAAATTTAATTTTTTTGAAAATCAACTGAACTATAGCCCACAAATTCAACGCCACAAAATTCGAAAATCTGCAAATGTGCTCCGATTTCGATGATTGATACCTCTATCAATAGACGTTGAGACCTGTAATTGTCATACAGACGGCCATTTGGATCGGTCGAATATTTCTACACGTTCCGTGGAAAATTTAATTTTTTTGAAAATCAACTAAACTATAGCCCACAAATTCAGAGCCACAAAATTCGAAAATCTGCAAATGTGCTCCGATTTCGATGATTGATACCTCTATCAATAGCCGTTGAGACCTGTAATTGTCATACAAACGGCCATTTGGATCGGTCGAATATTTCTACACGTTCCGTGGAAAATTTAATTTTTTTGAAAATCAACTAAACTATAGCCCACAAATTCAAAGCCACAAAATTCGAAAATCTGCAAATGTGCTCCGATTTCGATGATTGATACCTCTATCAATAGACATTGAGACCTGTAATTGTCATACAAACGACCATTTGGATCGGTCGAATATTTCTACACGTTCCGTGGAAAATTTAATTTTTTTGAAAATCAACTGAACTATAGCCCACAAATTCAGAGCCACAAAATTCGAAAATCTGCAAATGTGATCCGATTTCGATGATTGATACCTCTATCAATAGGCGTTGAGACCTGTAATTGTCATACAAACGGCCATTTGGATCGGTCGAATATTTCTACACGTTCCGTGGAAAATTTAATTTTTTTGAAAATCAACTGAACTATAGCCCACAAATTCAGAGCCACAAAATTCGAAAATCTGCAAATGTGATCCGATTTCGATGATTGATACCTCTATCAATAGGCGTTGAGACCTGTAATTGTCATACAAACGGCCATTTGGATCGGTCGAATATTTCTACACGTTCCGTGGAAAATTTAACTTTTTTGAAAATCAACTGAACTATAGCCCACAAATTCAAAGCCACAAAATTCGAAAATCTGCAAATGTGCTCCGATTTCGATGATTGATACCTCTATCAATAGACGTTGAGACCTGTAATTGTCATACAGACGGCCATTTGGATCGGTCGAATATTTCTACACGTTCCGTGGAAAATTTAATTTTTTTGAAAATCAACTAAACTATAGCCCACAAATTCAAAGCCACAAAATTCGAAAATCTGCAAATGTGCTCCGATTTCGATGATTGATACCTCTATCAATAGGCGTTGAGACCTGTAATTGTCATACAAACGGCCATTTGGATCGGTCAAAAATTTCTAACACGTTTCGTGGAAAATTAAATTTTTTGAAAATCAACTGAACTATAGCCCACAAATTCAGAGCCACAAAATTCGAAAATCTGCAAATGTGCTCCGATTTCGATGATTGATACCTCTATCAATAGGCGTTGAGACCTGTAATTGTCATACAAACGGCCATTTGGATCGGTCAAAAATTTCTACACGTTTCGTGGAAAATTAAATTTTTTTGAAAATCAACTGAACTATAGCCCACAAATTCAGAGCCACAAAATTCGAAAATCTGCAAATGTGCTCCGATTTCGATGATTGATACCTCTATCAATAGGCGTTGAGACCTGTAATTGTCATACAAACGACCATTTGGATCGGTCGAATATTTCTACACGTTCCGTGGAAAATTTAATTTTTTTGAAAATCAACTAAACTATAGCCCACAAATTCAAAGCCACAAAATTCGAAAATCTGCAAATGTGCTCCGATTTCGATGATTGATACCTCTATCAATAGACATTGAGACCTGTAATTGTCATACAAACGACCATTTGGATCGGTCGAATATTTCTACACGTTCCGTGGAAAATTTAATTTTTTTGAAAATCAACTGAACTATAGCCCACAAATTCAGAGCCACAAAATTCGAAAATCTGCAAATGTGCTCCGATTTCGATGATTGATACCTCTATCAATAGGCGTTGAGACCTGTAATTGTCATACAAACGGCCATTTGGATCGGTCGAATATTTCTACACGTTCCGTGGAAAATTTAATTTTTTTGAAAATCAACTAAACTATAGCCCACAAATTCAAAGCCACAAAATTCGAAAATCTGCAAATGTGCTCCGATTTCGATGATTGATACCTCTATCAATAGACATTGAGACCTGTAATTGTCATACAAACGACCATTTGGATCGGTCGAATATTTCTACACGTTCCGTGGAAAATTTAATTTTTTTGAAAATCAACTGAACTATAGCCCACAAATTCAGAGCCACAAAATTCGAAAATCTGCAAATGTGATCCGATTTCGATGATTGATACCTCTATCAATAGGCGTTGAGACCTGTAATTGTCATACAAACGGCCATTTGGATCGGTCGAATATTTCTACACGTTCCGTGGAAAATTTAATTTTTTTGAAAATCAACTGAACTATAGCCCACAAATTCAGAGCCACAAAATTCGAAAATCTGCAAATGTGATCCGATTTCGATGATTGATACCTCTATCAATAGGCGTTGAGACCTGTAATTGTCATACAAACGGCCATTTGGATCGGTCGAATATTTCTACACGTTCCGTGGAAAATTTAATTTTTTTGAAAATCAACTAAACTATAGCCCACAAATTCAAAGCCACAAAATTCGAAAATCTGCAAATGTGCTCCGATTTCGATGATTGATACCTCTATCAATAGGCGTTGAGACCTGTAATTGTCATACAAACGGCCATTTGGATCGGTCAAAAATTTCTAACACGTTTCGTGGAAAATTAAATTTTTTGAAAATCAACTGAACTATAGCCCACAAATTCAGAGCCACAAAATTCGAAAATCTGCAAATGTGCTCCGATTTCGATGATTGATACCTCTATCAATAGGCGTTGAGACCTGTAATTGTCATACAAACGGCCATTTGGATCGGTCAAAAATTTCTACACGTTTCGTGGAAAATTAAATTTTTTTGAAAATCAACTGAACTATAGCCCACAAATTCAGAGCCACAAAATTCGAAAATCTGCAAATGTGCTCCGATTTCGATGATTGATACCTCTATCAATAGGCGTTGAGACCTGTAATTGTCATACAAACGACCATTTGGATCGGTCGAATATTTCTACACGTTCCGTGGAAAATTTAATTTTTTTGAAAATCAACTAAACTATAGCCCACAAATTCAAAGCCACAAAATTCGAAAATCTGCAAATGTGCTCCGATTTCGATGATTGATACCTCTATCAATAGACATTGAGACCTGTAATTGTCATACAAACGACCATTTGGATCGGTCGAATATTTCTACACGTTCCGTGGAAAATTTAATTTTTTTGAAAATCAACTGAACTATAGCCCACAAATTCAGAGCCACAAAATTCGAAAATCTGCAAATGTGCTCCGATTTCGATGATTGATACCTCTATCAATAGGCGTTGAGACCTGTAATTGTCATACAAACGGCCATTTGGATCGGTCGAATATTTCTACACGTTCCGTGGAAAATTTAATTTTTTTGAAAATCAACTAAACTATAGCCCACAAATTCAAAGCCACAAAATTCGAAAATCTGCAAATGTGCTCCGATTTCGATGATTGATACCTCTATCAATAGGCGTTGAGACCTGTAATTGTCATACAAACGGCCATTTGGATCGGTCGAATATTTCTACACGTTCCGTGGAAAATTTAATTTTTTTGAAAATCAACTAAACTATAGCCCACAAATTCAAAGCCACAAAATTCGAAAATCTGCAAATGTGCTCCGATTTCGATGATTGATACCTCTATCAATAGACATTAAGACCTGTAATTGTCATACAAACGACCATTTGGATCGGTCGAATATTTCTACACGTTCCGTGGAAAATTTAATTTTTTTGAAAATCAACTGAACTATAGCCCACAAATTCAGAGCCACAAAATTCGAAAATCTGCAAATGTGCTCCGATTTCGATGATTGATACCTCTATCAATAGGCGTTGAGACCTGTAATTGTCATACAAACGACCATTTGGATCGGTCGAATATTTCTACACGTTCCGTGGAAAATTTAATTTTTTTGAAAATCAACTAAACTATAGCCCACAAATTCAAAGCCACAAAATTCGAAAATCTGCAAATGTGCTCCGATTTCGATGATTGATACCTCTATCAATAGACATTGAGACCTGTAATTGTCATACAAACGACCATTTGGATCGGTCGAATATTTCTACACGTTCCGTGGAAAATTTAATTTTTTTGAAAATCAACTGAACTATAGCCCACAAATTCAGAGCCACAAAATTCGAAAATCTGCAAATGTGCTCCGATTTCGATGATTGATACCTCTATCAATAGGCGTTGAGACCTGTAATTGTCATACAAACGGCCATTTGGATCGGTCGAATATTTCTACACGTTCCGTGGAAAATTTAATTTTTTTGAAAATCAACTAAACTATAGCCCACAAATTCAAAGCCACAAAATTCGAAAATCTGCAAATGTGCTCCGATTTCGATGATTGATACCTCTATCAATAGACATTGAGACCTGTAATTGTCATACAAACGACCATTTGGATCGGTCGAATATTTCTACACGTTCCGTGGAAAATTTAATTTTTTTGAAAATCAACTGAACTATAGCCCACAAATTCAGAGCCACAAAATTCGAAAATCTGCAAATGTGATCCGATTTCGATGATTGATACCTCTATCAATAGGCGTTGAGACCTGTAATTGTCATACAAACGGCCATTTGGATCGGTCGAATATTTCTACACGTTCCGTGGAAAATTTAATTTTTTTGAAAATCAACTGAACTATAGCCCACAAATTCAGAGCCACAAAATTCGAAAATCTGCAAATGTGATCCGATTTCGATGATTGATACCTCTATCAATAGGCGTTGAGACCTGTAATTGTCATACAAACGGCCATTTGGATCGGTCGAATATTTCTACACGTTCCGTGGAAAATTTAATTTTTTTGAAAATCAACTGAACTATAGCCCACAAATTCAGAGCCACAAAATTCGAAAATCTGCAAATGTGATCCGATTTCGATGATTGATACCTCTATCAATAGGCGTTGAGACCTGTAATTGTCATACAAACGGTCATTTGGATCGGTCGAATATTTCTACACGTTCCGTGGAAAATTTAATTTTTTTGAAAATCAACTGAACTATAGCCCACAAATTCAGAGCCACAAAATTCGAAAATCTGCAAATGTGCTCCGATTTCGATGATTGATACCTCTATCAATAGACGTTGAGACCTGTAATTGTCATACAAACGACCATTTGGATCGGTCGAATATTTCTACACGTTCCGTGGAAAATTTAATTTTTTTGAAAATCATCTGAACTATAGCCCACAAATTCAGAGCCACAAAATTCGAAAATCTGCAAATGTGCTCCGATTTCGATGATTGATACCTCTATCAATAGACGTTGAGACCTGTAATTGTCATACAAACGACCATTTGGATCGGTCGAATATTTCTACACGTTCCGTGGAAAATTTAATTTTTTTGAAAATCAACTGAACTATAGCCCACAAATTCTGAGCCACAAAATTCGAAAATCTGCAAATGTGCTCCGATTTCGATGATTGATACCTCTATCAATAGACGTTGAGACCTGTAATTGTCATACAAACGGCTATTTGGATCGGTCAAAAATGTCTCCACGTTTCGTGGAAAATTTAATTTTTTTGAAAATCAACTGAACTATAGCCCACAAATTCAGAGCCACAAGATTCGAAAATCTGCAAATGTGCTCCGATTTCGATGATTGATACCTCTATCAATAGACGTTGAGACCTGTAATTGTCATACAAACGGCCATTTGGATCGGTCAAAAATGTCTCCACGTTCCGTGGAAAATTTAATTTTTTTGAAAATCAACTGAACTATAGCCCACAAATTCAGAGCCACAAAATTCGAAAATCTGCAAATGTGCTCCGATTTCGATGATTGATACCTCTATCAATAGACGTTGAGACCTGTAATTGTCATACAAACGACCATTTGGATCGGTCAAAAATTTCTACACGTTCCGTGGAAAATTTAATTTTTTTCAAAATCAACTGAACTATAGCCCACAAATTCAGAGCCACAAAATTCGAAAATCTGCAAATGTGCTCCGATTTCGATGATTGATACCTCTATCAATAGACGTTGAGACCTGTAATTGTCATACAAACGGCCATTTGGATCGGTCGAATATTTCTACACGTTCCGTGGAAAATTCAATTTTTTTGAAAATCAACTGAACTATAGCCCACAAATTCAGAGCCACAAAATTCGAAAATCTGCAAATGTGATCCGATTTCGATGATTGATACCTCTATCAATAGGCGTTGAGACCTGTAATTGTCATACAAACGGCCATTTGGATCGGTCGAATATTTCTACACGTTCCGTGGAAAATTTAATTTTTTTCAAAATCAACTGAACTATAGCCCACAAATTCAGAGCCACAAAATTCGAAAATCTGCAAATGTGCTCCGATTTCGATGATTGATACCTCTATCAAAAGACGTTCAGACCTGTAATTGTCATACAAACGACCATTTGGATCGGTCGAATATTTCTACACGTTCCGTGGAAAATTTAATTTTTTTGAAAATCAACTGAACTATAGCCCACAAATTCAGAGCCACAAAATTCGAAAATCTGCAAATGTGATCCGATTTCGATGATTGATACCTCTATCAATAGGCGTTGAGACCTGTAATTGTCATACAAACGGCCATTTGGATCGGTCGAATATTTCTACACGTTCCGTGGAAAATTTAATTTTTTTGAAAATCAACTAAACTATAGCCCACAAATTCAAAGCCACAAAATTCGAAAATCTGCAAATGTGCTCCGATTTCGATGATTGATACCTCTATCAATAGGCGTTGAGACCTGTAATTGTCATACAAACGGCCATTTGGATCGGTCAAAAATTTCTAACACGTTTCGTGGAAAATTAAATTTTTTTGAAAATCAACTGAACTATAGCCCACAAATTCAGAGCCACAAAATTCGAAAATCTGCAAATGTGCTCCGATTTCGATGATTGATACCTCTATCAATAGGCGTTGAGACCTGTAATTGTCATACAAACGGCCATTTGGATCGGTCAAAAATTTCTACACGTTTCGTGGAAAATTAAATTTTTTTGAAAATCAACTGAACTATAGCCCACAAATTCAGAGCCACAAAATTCGAAAATCTGCAAATGTGCTCCGATTTCGATGATTGATACCTCTATCAATAGGCGTTGAGACCTGTAATTGTCATACAAACGACCATTTGGATCGGTCGAATATTTCTACACGTTCCGTGGAAAATTTAATTTTTTTGAAAATCAACTAAACTATAGCCCACAAATTCAAAGCCACAAAATTCGAAAATCTGCAAATGTGCTCCGATTTCGATGATTGATACCTCTATCAATAGACATTGAGACCTGTAATTGTCATACAAACGACCATTTGGATCGGTCGAATATTTCTACACGTTCCGTGGAAAATTTAATTTTTTTGAAAATCAACTGAACTATAGCCCACAAATTCAGAGCCACAAAATTCGAAAATCTGCAAATGTGCTCCGATTTCGATGATTGATACCTCTATCAATAGGCGTTGAGACCTGTAATTGTCATACAAACGGCCATTTGGATCGGTCGAATATTTCTACACGTTCCGTGGAAAATTTAATTTTTTTGAAAATCAACTAAACTATAGCCCACAAATTCAAAGCCACAAAATTCGAAAATCTGCAAATGTGCTCCGATTTCGATGATTGATACCTCTATCAATAGGCGTTGAGACCTGTAATTGTCATACAAACGGCCATTTGGATCGGTCGAATATTTCTACACGTTCCGTGGAAAATTTAATTTTTTTGAAAATCAACTAAACTATAGCCCACAAATTCAAAGCCACAAAATTCGAAAATCTGCAAATGTGCTCCGATTTCGATGATTGATACCTCTATCAATAGACATTGAGACCTGTAATTGTCATACAAACGACCATTTGGATCGGTCGAATATTTCTACACGTTCCGTGGAAAATTTAATTTTTTTGAAAATCAACTGAACTATAGCCCACAAATTCAGAGCCACAAAATTCGAAAATCTGCAAATGTGCTCCGATTTCGATGATTGATACCTCTATCAATAGGCGTTGAGACCTGTAATTGTCATACAAACGACCATTTGGATCGGTCGAATATTTCTACACGTTCCGTGGAAAATTTAATTTTTTTGAAAATCAACTAAACTATAGCCCACAAATTCAAAGCCACAAAATTCGAAAATCTGCAAATGTGCTCCGATTTCGATGATTGATACCTCTATCAATAGACATTGAGACCTGTAATTGTCATACAAACGACCATTTGGATCGGTCGAATATTTCTACACGTTCCGTGGAAAATTTAATTTTTTTGAAAATCAACTGAACTATAGCCCACAAATTCAGAGCCACAAAATTCGAAAATCTGCAAATGTGCTCCGATTTCGATGATTGATACCTCTATCAATAGGCGTTGAGACCTGTAATTGTCATACAAACGGCCATTTGGATCGGTCGAATATTTCTACACGTTCCGTGGAAAATTTAATTTTTTTGAAAATCAACTAAACTATAGCCCACAAATTCAAAGCCACAAAATTCGAAAATCTGCAAATGTGCTCCGATTTCGATGATTGATACCTCTATCAATAGACATTGAGACCTGTAATTGTCATACAAACGACCATTTGGATCGGTCGAATATTTCTACACGTTCCGTGGAAAATTTAATTTTTTTGAAAATCAACTGAACTATAGCCCACAAATTCAGAGCCACAAAATTCGAAAATCTGCAAATGTGATCCGATTTCGATGATTGATACCTCTATCAATAGGCGTTGAGACCTGTAATTGTCATACAAACGGCCATTTGGATCGGTCGAATATTTCTACACGTTCCGTGGAAAATTTAATTTTTTTGAAAATCAACTGAACTATAGCCCACAAATTCAGAGCCACAAAATTCGAAAATCTGCAAATGTGATCCGATTTCGATGATTGATACCTCTATCAATAGGCGTTGAGACCTGTAATTGTCATACAAACGGCCATTTGGATCGGTCGAATATTTCTACACGTTCCGTGGAAAATTTAATTTTTTTGAAAATCAACTAAACTATAGCCCACAAATTCAAAGCCACAAAATTCGAAAATCTGCAAATGTGCTCCGATTTCGATGATTGATACCTCTATCAATAGGCGTTGAGACCTGTAATTGTCATACAAACGGCCATTTGGATCGGTCAAAAATTTCTAACACGTTTCGTGGAAAATTAAATTTTTTTGAAAATCAACTGAACTATAGCCCACAAATTCAGAGCCACAAAATTCGAAAATCTGCAAATGTGCTCCGATTTCGATGATTGATACCTCTATCAATAGGCGTTGAGACCTGTAATTGTCATACAAACGGCCATTTGGATCGGTCAAAAATTTCTACACGTTTCGTGGAAAATTAAATTTTTTTGAAAATCAACTGAACTATAGCCCACAAATTCAGAGCCACAAAATTCGAAAATCTGCAAATGTGCTCCGATTTCGATGATTGATACCTCTATCAATAGGCGTTGAGACCTGTAATTGTCATACAAACGGCCATTTGGATCGGTCGAATATTTCTACACGTTCCGTGGAAAATTTAATTTTTTTGAAAATCAACTGAACTATAGCCCACAAATTCAGAGCCACAAAATTCGAAAATCTGCAAATGTGCTCCGATTTCGATGATTGATACCTCTATCAATATACGTTGAGACCTGTAATTGTCATACAAACGGCCATTTGGATCGGTCGAATATTTCTACACGTTCCGTGGAAAATTTAATTTTTTTGAAAATCAACTGAACTATAGCCCACAAATTCAGAGCCACAAAATTCGAAAATCTGCAAATGTGATCCGATTTCGATGATTGATACCTCTATCAATAGGCGTTGAGACCTGTAATTGTCATACAAACGGCCATTTGGATTGGTCGAATATTTCTACACGTTCCGTGGAAAATTCAATTTTTTTGAAAATCAACTGAACTATAGCCCACAAATTCAGAGCCACAAAATTCGAAAATCTGCAAATGTGCTCCGATTTCGATGATTGATACCTCTATCAATAGACGTTGAGACCTGTAATTGTCATACAAACGACCATTTGGATCGGTCGAATATTTCTACACGTTCCGTGGAAAATTTAATTTTTTTGAAAATCATCTGAACTATAGCCCACAAATTCAGAGCCACAAAATTCGAAAATCTGCAAATGTGCTCCGATTTCGATGATTGATACCTCTATCAATAGACGTTGAGACCTGTAATTGTCATACAAACGGCCATTTGGATCGGTCGAATATTTCTACACGTTCCGTGGAAAATTCAATTTTTTTGAAAATCAACTGAACTATAGCCCACAAATTCAGAGCCACAAAATTCGAAAATCTGCAAATGTGATCCGATTTCGATGATTGATACCTCTATCAATAGGCGTTGAGACCTGTAATTGTCATACAAACGGCCATTTGGATCGGTCGAATATTTCTACACGTTCCGTGGAAAATTTAATTTTTTTGAAAATCAACTGAACTATAGCCCACAAATTCAGAGCCACAAAATTCGAAAATCTGCAAATGTGCTCCGATTTCGATGATTGATACCTCTATCAATAGGCGTTGAGACCTGTAATTGTCATACAAACGGCCATTTGGATCGGTCGAATATTTCTACACGTTCCGTGGAAAATTTAATTTTTTTGAAAATCAACTGAACTATAGCCCACAAATTCAGAGCCACAAAATTCGAAAATCTGCAAATGTGCTCCGATTTCGATGATTGATACCTCTATCAATATACGTTGAGACCTGTAATTGTCATACAAACGGCCATTTGGATCGGTCGAATATTTCTACACGTTCCGTGGAAAATTTAATTTTTTTGAAAATCAACTGAACTATAGCCCACAAATTCAGAGCCACAAAATTCGAAAATCTGCAAATGTGATCCGATTTCGATGATTGATACCTCTATCAATAGGCGTTGAGACCTGTAATTGTCATACAAACGGCCATTTGGATTGGTCGAATATTTCTACACGTTCCGTGGAAAATTCAATTTTTTTGAAAATCAACTGAACTATAGCCCACAAATTCAGAGCCACAAAATTCGAAAATCTGCAAATGTGCTCCGATTTCGATGATTGATACCTCTATCAATAGACGTTGAGACCTGTAATTGTCATACAAACGACCATTTGGATCGGTCGAATATTTCTACACGTTCCGTGGAAAATTTAATTTTTTTGAAAATCATCTGAACTATAGCCCACAAATTCAGAGCCACAAAATTCGAAAATCTGCAAATGTGCTCCGATTTCGATGATTGATACCTCTATCAATAGACGTTGAGACCTGTAATTGTCATACAAACGACCATTTGGATCGGTCGAATATTTCTACACGTTCCGTGGAAAATTTAATTTTTTTGAAAATCAACTGAACTATAGCCCACAAATTCAGAGCCACAAAATTCGAAAATCTGCAAATGTGCTCCGATTTCGATGATTGATACCTCTATCAAAAGACGTTGAGACCTGTAATTGTCATACAAACGACCATTTGGATCGGTCGAATATTTCTACACGTTCCGTGGAAAATTTAATTTTTTTGAAAATCAACTGAACTATAGCCCACAAATTCAGAGCCACAAAATTCGAAAATCTGCAAATGTGCTCCGATTTCGATGATTGATACCTCTATCAATAGGCGTTGAGACCTGTAATTGTCATACAAACGGCCATTTGGATCGGTCGAATATTTCTACACGTTCCGTGGAAAATTTAATTTTTTTGAAAATCAACTGAACTATAGCCCACAAATTCAGAGCCACAAAATTCGAAAATCTGCAAATGTGATCCGATTTCGATGATTGATACCTCTATCAATAGGCGTTGAGACCTGTAATTGTCATACAAACGGTCATTTGGATCGGTCGAATATTTCTACACGTTCCGTGGAAAATTTAATTTTTTTGAAAATCAACTGAACTATAGCCCACAAATTCAGAGCCACAAAATTCGAAAATCTGCAAATGTGCTCCGATTTCGATGATTGATACCTCTATCAATAGACGTTGAGACCTGTAATTGTCATACAAACGACCATTTGGATCGGTCGAATATTTCTACACGTTCCGTGGAAAATTTAATTTTTTTGAAAATCATCTGAACTATAGCTCACAAATTCAGAGCCACAAAATTCGAAAATCTGCAAATGTGCTCCGATTTCGATGATTGATACCTCTATCAATAGACGTTGAGACCTGTAATTGTCATACAAACGACCATTTGGATCGGTCGAATATTTCTACACGTTCCGTGGAAAATTTAATTTTTTTGAAAATCAACTGAACTATAGCCCACAAATTCAGAGCCACAAAATTCGAAAATCTGCAAATGTGATCCGATTTCGATGATTGATACCTCTATCAATAGGCGTTGAGACCTGTAATTGTCATACAAACGGTCATTTGGATCGGTCGAATATTTCTACACGTTCCGTGGAAAATTTAATTTTTTTGAAAATCAACTGAACTATAGCCCACAAATTCAGAGCCACAAAATTCGAAAATCTGCAAATGTGCTCCGATTTCGATGATTGATACCTCTATCAATAGACGTTGAGACCTGTAATTGTCATAAAAACGACCATTTGGATCGGTCGAATATTTCTACACGTTCCGTGGAAAATTTAATTTTTTTGAAAATCATCTGAACTATAGCCCACAAATTCAGAGCCACAAAATTCGAAAATCTGCAAATGTGCTCCGATTTCGATGATTGATACCTCTATCAATAGACGTTGAGACCTGTAATTGTCATACAAACGACCATTTGGATCGGTCGAATATTTCTACACGTTCCGTGGAAAATTTAATTTTTTTGAAAATCAACTGAACTATAGCCCACAAATTCTGAGCCACAAAATTCGAAAATCTGCAAATGTGCTCCGATTTCGATGATTGATACCTCTATCAATAGACGTTGAGACCTGTAATTGTCATACAAACGGCTATTTGGATCGGTCAAAAATGTCTCCACGTTTCGTGGAAAATTTAATTTTTTTGAAAATCAACTGAACTATAGCCCACAAATTCAGAGCCACAAGATTCGAAAATCTGCAAATGTGCTCCGATTTCGATGATTGATACCTCTATCAATAGACGTTGAGACCTGTAATTGTCATACAAACGGCCATTTGGATCGGTCAAAAATGTCTCCACGTTCCGTGGAAAATTTAATTTTTTTGAAAATCAACTGAACTATAGCCCACAAATTCAGAGCCACAAAATTCGAAAATCTGCAAATGTGCTCCGATTTCGATGATTGATACCTCTATCAATAGACGTTGAGACCTGTAATTGTCATACAAACGACCATTTGGATCGGTCAAAAATTTCTACACGTTCCGTGGAAAATTTAATTTTTTTCAAAATCAACTGAACTATAGCCCACAAATTCAGAGCCACAAAATTCGAAAATCTGCAAATGTGCTCCGATTTCGATGATTGATACCTCTATCAATAGACGTTGAGACCTGTAATTGTCATACAAACGGCCATTTGGATCGGTCGAATATTTCTACACGTTCCGTGGAAAATTCAATTTTTTTGAAAATCAACTGAACTATAGCCCACAAATTCAGAGCCACAAAATTCGAAAATCTGCAAATGTGATCCGATTTCGATGATTGATACCTCTATCAATAGGCGTTGAGACCTGTAATTGTCATACAAACGGCCATTTGGATCGGTCGAATATTTCTACACGTTCCGTGGAAAATTTAATTTTTTTGAAAATCAACTGAACTATAGCCCACAAATTCAGAGCCACAAAATTCGAAAATCTGCAAATGTGCTCCGATTTCGATGATTGATACCTCTATCAAAAGACGTTCAGACCTGTAATTGTCATACAAACGACCATTTGGATCGGTCGAATATTTCTACACGTTCCGTGGAAAATTTAATTTTTTTGAAAATCAACTGAACTATAGCCCACAAATTCAGAGCCACAAAATTCGAAAATCTGCAAATGTGCTCCGATTTCGATGATTGATACCTCTATCAATAGGCGTTGAGACCTGCAATTGTCATACAAACGACCATTTGGATCAGTCAAAAAGTTCTACACGTTCCGTGGAAAATTTAATTTTTTTGAAAATCAACTGAACTATAGCCCACAAATTCAGAGCCACAAGATTCGAAAATCTGCAAATGTGCTCCGATTTCGATGATTGATACCTCTATCAATAGACGTTGAGACCTGTAATTGTCATACAAACGGCCATTTGGATCGGTCAAAAATGTCTCCACGTTCCGTGGAAAATTTAATTTTTTTGAAAATCAACTGAACTATAGCCCACAAATTCAGAGCCACAAAATTCGAAAATCTGCAAATGTGCTCCGATTTCGATGATTGATACCTCTATCAATAGACGTTGAGACCTGTAATTGTCATACAAACGACCATTTGGATCGGTCAAAAATTTCTACACGTTCCGTGGAAAATTTAATTTTTTTCAAAATCAACTGAACTATAGCCCACAAATTCAGAGCCACAAAATTCGAAAATCTGCAAATGTGCTCCGATTTCGATGATTGATACCTCTATCAATAGACGTTGAGACCTGTAATTGTCATACAAACGGCCATTTGGATCGGTCGAATATTTCTACACGTTCCGTGGAAAATTCAATTTTTTTGAAAATCAACTGAACTATAGCCCACAAATTCAGAGCCACAAAATTCGAAAATCTGCAAATGTGCTCCGATTTCGATGATTGATACCTCTATCAATAGGCGTTGAGACCTGTAATTATCATACAAACGGCCATTTGGATCAGTCAAAAAGTTCTACACGTTCCGTGGAAAATTTAATTTTTTTGAAAATCAACTGAACTATAGCCCACAAATTCAGAGCCACAAAATTCAAAAATCTGCAAATGTGCTCCGATTTCGATGATTGATACCTCTATCAATAGACGTTGAGACCTGTAATTGTCATACAAACGGCCATTTGGATCGGTCGAATATTTCTACACGTTCCGTGGAAAATTCAATTTTTTTGAAAATCAACTGAACTATAGCCCACAAATTCAGAGCCACAAAATTCGAAAATCTGCAAATGTGCTCCGATTTCGATGATTGATACCTCTATCAATAGGCGTTGAGACCTGTAATTATCATACAAACGGCCATTTGGATCAGTCAAAAAGTTCTACACGTTCCGTGGAAAATTTAATTTTTTTGAAAATCAACTGAACTATAGCCCACAAATTCAGAGCCACAAAATTCGAAAATCTGCAAATGTGCTCCGATTTCGATGATTGATACCTCTAGCAGAAAACAAGTTTTTAAATTTGAGATGGTTTACAATTGACGACTGGTATGGTGTGCTCTAGCGGACAATAGTGAACTACGAGACTTCTAATAACTAAAATTTGCTATCTGAAGTTATATGGAAATAGTTGCTGCGTTTTTGTATTCGCTTTGGATAGCTGCTATCGAGAGCCGTCAGCTGTGATTTTTTATTCGCTCCGGATAGCTGCTATCGGGAGCCGTCATATAAAATGTAGCTCCCGATAGCGCTCCGTATAAATAGGTAGCGCCAAATATTTTTTATATTAAGTTTTCGCTAAACAATTGAATTAAAAATGATAGTTTGATGTTAAAAAAAGTTAGTTTACCAATAAATAGCGCGACAAATTTAAATTGAAGTGAAGAAAAATGACGGCTCTGGATAGCAGCTATCGGGAGCGAATAAAAAAACACAGGTAGTGGTTATTTAATTTGAATTGATATTTATTAAAAGTGTGATGGTTGGAAAACCTAGTTAATCTATTATGTAGTTCAAAGTGTGTTTTTTGTATATTTGATTCCTGTGGAACAGTTTTATCGTTTTTAATGCTCGAAAACCGTGCTTAAAAATTACAGAAATTTAATGTTAAATTCACTATAAATACATCTTTGAGTCACTAAATCCTTTTCAAACTAAATTAGAGCATATTTACCACGTTTTAACAGATAATTAAAAGCCAAAATTTAATATTTTTAAAACAGTTATGCTTTTAGTATCAAGTAGCTTAATATCAAATTTATGCAATATTTAAGCAAAATTTTTTGGCATCTAAAATGAAAAAGTGGTACCAAATGAATCAAATATACAAAAATCACACTTTAAACTATGTAATAGATTAACTAGATTTTCCAAGCGGCGCCAAAATATTTTTAAAATAGCTGTTTTTCAGACGCTTAAAAATTTTATCGAAAGACGAGTATTTATGCAAATGCATACAAAATCATTGGTCTTGGTTGAGGTAAATACACGAAATACGATCGCGAATACAAACAAAACCGACGAAAAATCTCTCTTTGTATAATAGTGGTTGTTCAAACAAACAAGACACCTAAAATACGAATGAGATTTTTCAAAAATTGCCGAATTTCTTGACTTTAATCCGATCTAGAACATATCATGTCTCATGAAACGACAGGCATTAAAAACAAATACTCGGATCAACGTTTTGATCCAAATTTATTAAATGTTTACTATTGTTTTCAATGTAAGCTTTGATCTGATCCAGATCACTATGCGTCAAGAAATGGGGCTAATATAATAAGTTCTCTACTCTCGTATAATATTATTGTTAAATTTATTCAATCAGGGTTGCAAAATTTTAATATAAATTAATGCAAAATAATGGAAAAACGTATATAGCTTTGTATCTCTTTAATATCTATCCTTTTTGATATAACTAAATCTTCTAACCTTTTTCTACTCGGCGGTTTCCTTAGTTGGTGGCCCTAGCGTATCCAGTTCGTCGGTTAATTTTTGGCTAAATTCTTCAGTTACATAGATCAATACCGGATTTTGTTAGGTTTCTCCCTATATCTATTGCTTCATCACTTCCACCATCTGTTCTCAAATTGAGCTTATCTTTGTTGAACATTTTCTATAAAGAATTAGGTAAAATTGATTTGTTAAAACATTTTTTTTTTAGTTATTTATAATCCTCAACTGCTCCATTATAAAAAAAGACGTGCACTACTACAGTTTAAAATCAGCATTAAATGTGATGTATGTATATTAACAATGGTAGTTTTTGTTTGGAGAGCGTATCACCCGTGAATTCAATAATACCAAATTCTCGCACTGCTTTTCCGTCATTCGTTCATTTTTCATTCGCCGTATCACGACTATCTGGAACGTCGTATCTGTGCAAATAAACAATTAACAATAAACAATTTACTCGCCTTGCAAAGAGATGCTTGCGGTTTGTTGCTTGGTTAATTATTATCTGAAATAATTTAACAACAATAATGTCTGGAGACCGGCGAAAATTTATTTTAGAGCAAAGTTTCATAAAAAAACATTTAATTTTATATTTTTTTATTCTTTAATTTATTTCTTAATTTTTTTTTATTCTTTTTTTTTTTAATTTCACTTTTTTTTTTTGTTTGTTTTGTTATTTTTGAAACATGGCGTCATTTTAATATAATTAAACTTATTTTTAAAATTAAAATTATAAATCATGTTTTACGTTTAATTAATTTTCATTATAATTTTTTTATTTATTTTTATTTTTTTTCAATAATGGCACCTGGCAATATATGTAGTTTCCTTTTTTCTTTAATTAAATTAATTTATTTTTTTACTCTTACAATATAATTTTTTTAGTTTTTATATAACATCAGATTTAATTTTAGTAATTAAATAATTAATATTTCACATTTAATTTTTTATTATTTTTTTTTGCTTGTTTGTTTTTTAATTAAGGGGAGATAAATGGTTTTTGGAAGAAACAGAACAACGTAAATTAATTAATAGTATAGAATAGAGTTTAAATTTTTCCGCGGGAAAATGTATTACACAAAATTAAAAGAAATTAATGAGAGAAGAAAAAACATTTATAATTTAAAGAAGAAAATACATTTAAAACGATTTTTCTCTTATAATTAATTTATTTATTTTATGTATATTTAATGTTAGTAATTTATTAAATTTTGTTAATTAACGAATTTTTAAAAATGATTTTTTTAATTAATTTCTTCTTCTTTTTTACATAATGCTATGTATTGTCCATTTTTTTTGTTATTTAATTATTTTAGTTTTAAAGTTCATATAATTTTTTATGTAAAATTAAATAAAATATGGAATTAATTAATGAAAAATATTAGTCTCTAATTTATAATAAGTATATAAATTTTGTATCTTTTAACGTGCGTATCTGGTGGGATGGAGTATTTTTTTTTAGACGATTTTAATTAATTATTGTTCGTTAGGCCTGATGTGATTAATTATGTCTTGTAGAGGGATTGATTTTTTGTTTCTTACCTGCTGCGGGCTTAAATAATATCATGTCGAATTCGTAATAAATAATTAGTTTTTTTTCGTTCATTTCGTAATTATTAAATATCATTCCAAATTAAATAAATGGTGTTTTTATTTTTAAATTAATTAATATAATTTTTTTTTTGTTTGTTTTTTTTTTGTCACAGCCATACTTACAACACACAACTGATATTTTTTTATTATATAATTTTATTGCTTCCATACGTTTTATAATTAAGAAAATGTACGAAATTTTTTTTTTTTTTAATTATTAATGATTCGACGAAAAATAAATAAAGAAAAAATACTTCGGTTTGGTTTAATTTTAACCAATTTTTTTTTTCATTAATTCATTTCAATTTTATTTAATTTTAATTTAATATTTTGTTTCTATAATTTTATATTCATTATTAATTTTAATTATCGAATTTAATTTTGTAATTAAATACAACATCTAATAAAAAGAATAAGAGAGTAAATTTTTATATCGAGAGAAATAAAATAAGAAATTGGCGCGTAATTATTTACCTAACGTAGTGTGATGTGTGTGTGTGTGTTTTGTTTTAATTAATTAATTATTTTAATAAATGTATTTTTTTTTTTTGGATTTCCTATCATTAATTAAATTAAAATAATTAAAAAAATTGACTAGAGAATACTCGATATTCATTGAGCCTTGTTTTTATGTGTGTTATGTATGTGTATTGATAAAATAATAATTCGGTTGGTTTATGATTCGGAAAATACCTTTTCTTGTACTTGAGTTAAAAAAAAAATATTTTTACATAATTAATTAATTTGAGTGATTTTTTTTTTCTTTAATTAGTAAGTATTGTCGAGTTCATTTCATTTTTTTTTTGTAGTAATATAGGCTCTGGAAAAATATAAACGCTCACATATCTTTTGTCATGTGAAAGAATGGAGAAGTTCTGTATTGTTAATAATAATAAAAAATAATAATTTAAAAAATCGGCTGGCTGGCTTTATTAAATACATATTTCTTTTTTTTTTTTAATTTAATTTAATTATTTAACATCAAACATTTATTTAATTAAAAAATAAATTCCATGACAAACGCGGCGGACTATTTATTTGTATTCCACTTAATTTGTGTATGTGTTTTTATACGTTAACGAACGAAAACTAAAAAATAATGACTGCACTTTTTTATAATTAAATTAAATTAAATTTAATAGTATTTAATTAATTAATATATTTAATTAAAATTCCTATCTAATTAAATTGAGATAATATAGTTGATTTTTTTGTTTTTGTTTATTTCATCTGGTTTAATTAAATTTCGATTAAATCATTTATTTATTTAGTGTTAACATGTTGTCTTTTTAATTAATTAATTAATTATTTTATTTAAACATATAAACATAATATACATATTTTTAGTTTAGAGCAATTGAAATGAAAAACAAAAATTTATTAATTTTTTTTTATTGTAAATCTATAATATATTTAATAAACTTATTATATACTTAAATAACAAAAAAAAAAAATTATAATTAATGTGTGTGTATTTATAAGTATAATATTTATATAATTAATAATCATAATAGTAAAATTTTTTTGAAATGATGTAATTTTTGTTTTAAATTGTAAATGTTAAGACTTTTTGTATTTAAATTCTGGTATTATGGTTTTGCTTGTATTGGGATTTAATTTGGTAGCGGTACCACAATTTGAACATATGATTGTGGGAAGTAACCGGTCCGGCCATTGACGCTGCCTTCATACCAATTTTCATCAACACGGCTAATTAGATGAATAACATCATTTTCCTAAAACGAAAAAAAAAAATTCGAACATAAATAATAAACTTCTACAAATTTTGTGGAGAGTTATCCGATACACAAACCAATAATTAAAAAAAGTTTAAATATTACGAATTCCTTGTGTTATTGCGATTATTTGATATATTTATGGATACAAAATTAAAAATAAAACAAATTTAACTAATTTTAAGTGATAAATTAATAAAATCACCTATTTTTGTCATATAAATCATTCCAAATAGAATTCTATACAATATCTCATTATACTGCGATCAGCGCCTATTTTTCCTGCGACTAATAGATTAACCAACCTTTTGCTTGCAACTAAATAATTATGTACATGAATGATTTAGCAGCCGAGGATGAGGGCAGGCGAAAAAAACAAGTTACCTAGTTAGTCAGAATATAATTGAATTGCAACAATTAACAGCATACAATAAATAAATCGTCTGGTGTAGTTTACAAACCAAATAAACTAAATCTCACAATTTTGAAGGCTCAACCGAGATATAGTGCAATTGAAGGGAGTCGAATTTCGAGAGTACCATAAAAGATAAAACGATTATAAGATGGCCGCCGAGTGTAAAGTGTGTTAAGTTAACGAATCTCGATACGTCACGAAGACTCAACGTCTCGAGACGACTTGATTGATAAATGCATCCAACGTGGTTTAAGCTTAAATAAATCAAAGAAGCCGCAACTTATAAATCGGCTAAAGCGAGACATGCAAGATAGTTTATTCGATGATGACAAACTTGAACAATTTTATGCAATGACATTTAGAGATGCTAAAGAATCAATGATGTCGGTACATATTTGAATTGTTGAATTTGAAGATATAAGCAAAATTATGAAGTGATTTTTATCACAATTCGTGGAGTGTCTCATATTATAGAAATGATCAAGACATCATCGCTATGCGGAAGTTTGCGACTAAAAGAATCGAAAACATTAGTCCATTCAAACTCTTAAAAAGGATCCAGTTTCCACATTACAATTTAATAAGAAACACGTTTAGAAGCAAGGAAGTCAAACTATCATTCATTCTTTGTCTGTCTGCCTAAGCGTATACATCTACTGAATTAAATTTTTACTCTTTTTAAAATAAAATAATAAAATAAAAATTACAATTCTATTAATATTTGTTAATACAATATGGTGTACAGTGATTAGTTTGTGAACATTATTCGTATTTATTTTAATAGTTGTAGTTCACTACTTGTGTTTTATTTATCAAATTATTTAATAATCGAAACATTACAAAACCAGTAATAATTTGGTGCAAGCGGATTATTTGGGTAAAAAGTCTATCAGTGAAGATTTATCGATTTGTTTATGTATGTGAAAGTACAGTAAGGCTTCATTCTATTTTCCGCCTAATTATTGTACTTAGTGGTTGTATTAACAATTTTGTACTTTAATCAATAAGTTGTTGTGAATAAAGTTTTAGTTTATTAAATTATAAAACAATTAATAAATAACATAAACCAGTAAAATTTGGCGAACTGTTTGTGTGTATAAAATAGACTTACTGTTAAAGATTTGTCGAACTGTTTATTGATAGTAATGGCAGCTACTTGTAATTTTGTGCTCGTCCAATATCACCAAGGAGCGATTTCCTGGTATTAATTGTGGGAGTACTTGTAACAAACTTTTTCACATCAAGTGTGTCCGCATTTCCGATGATCTCCTACAAGGAATTAAAAACCGATCTGCTAATTGGTTATGTAAAGATTATCGATCTACTTCGAACCCAGTTTTTACCGGATATAATGATCCGGCTTAAACTTATAGAAAAAAAACTTTCGGTGTTCGAAGAATTAAATGCTGTTGTAATATCTCTAATGTCGGAAAACGCAGCCATTAAATCCAGAATTCACATACTTGAAGACCAGTTGTTAAAGCACACTACTAAATTTCATCTTTTGGAAGCTGACTGTGATTATCCAAAGCAATTGGAAAATGCTAGCCGAATTATTATCAGTGGATTACTTTTGGAGCACGGTGACGTTAAAGGTTTGGTCATTAATACTATAAAAACAATTGGAGTGGAAATTCAAGACGAGGATCTAGTATCAGTTGATCCGATCCACAAGGACATAAATGCTTCTAAAAATGACAACCCATGAAAGCCGTTTTTAAGAGTTTTTTTAATGTCAACTTAAGCTCAGTTGATTTAAAAAATAGAATTTTAGAACATATGCTCAGAGAGAAAACTCTGTCCATGAAGGATTTGGATGTAACTTTGCCGCAAAATCACCCAAAATAACGTATTTACATAATGCACTACTTAACTTAACACCATTTCAATCAAATTTATACCGTGAATCTAAGATTATAAAATCTAAATACAATTTTAAGTATTTATGGTGTAAATCCGGGATTATATTACTATGAAAATCTTCGTGATATAAATGTAAATAAAAAATTCTACACGACAACCCTACGAAATGAATTTTGAGGGGATATAATGAACAAAAAGTGATATTCGCCTTTAAAGCACCGCAAGAGGTGCCACGATCGCCACTAGTTAAAGGTGAACAGCAATTCAGCGTTTATTTTTAAGTGTGTTATTTTTGAATTATTTTGCCGCTGAATAAAGAAATATATGTTTCATGTGCAATAAGAGATTGTTTTGAACCGTAATCAACAACAACATTGTCCAAAAATATATTTTTTTGATTGCTGTTCACCTTTAACTCTAATTTCAATATCGTCCACCAGATGTCAGCCACTTTGCGTTAAAAAGCGAATATACATTTTATTTAGTTTTTTTATAGTTTGTATTACAACCACCCAATGTTAATTTGGCATTCTAGGGGTCATATTACACTTCCATATTTTTGGTCTAGTTGATCTTAGTTTTATGCTTACTCACTTTATTTTGGATTTTATTTTATTTAAATTATTTCAGTTTATTAGCAATCTTATAATTTTTATTAGTGTATTATTGTATATTTTTTAAGTAATTTTGATTTGTATAGTTTTTTGTACAGTTGCGTACTCATGAGTACGAGTGTAATAATAGCCGCATTTCTTGACGCATTAGTGATCCAGTTCAGATCAAAGTTTACATTGAAAACAATAACAAAAATTTAATTTTTGTTGTTGTTTTTAATGTAAACTTTGATCTGCTCCGGATCACTAATGCGTCAAGAAATGCGGCTATTGTTAATTCTAATACTAATCAGTTATCTTTTAGCTATATTTTTGAGTGAAATTTGGGTCAATCCAATGAATTACCTCTATATAATATTAACGGGTACACACTGTTTGGTGCATTTAATTATTGACGTATACAGAGCTGATGGTCTGAATGTTTATTATGAATCCCATTTATGCTGTTCACTGTTTGTATTTAATTTATCTTCGGTTGATATTGTATTGGTGGATTGGAACATGTGTGGTGAAATTTTTGTATTTTTTTGTATTTATACAATAGATTACACGACACTCCAGTTAATGTATTTTTGCATGAAATTTCGGATTTTATTAGCAATATTAAGTCTGGGAATCTCTTTATTGTCGTTGACATTAATATTGATATCCTTAATTTTCCACCGCATTGCGAAGATTTAAAGATTATATGTTTATTATGTCTTCTTTTCGTCTTGAACCGTTGATTAATGTGCCTACTGGAGTGACAGCATCATCATCCACTTGATTTGGTTACTTCTTTGACTGTTGATGTGAAGAGTGAGAAAGAATGGTATTACATGAATTGTTTCTCAATTAATGGAGGTGACGTTAAAAAAAATTGGAGCCTTGTTAATGAAATTTTAACAAAAAAACCTAAAGCATCTTCTATTGGAAATATTTTATCTGATAGCGGCACTCTGCTTACTAATGAAGTAGATATTTTCAATGCATTCAACTGTTGTTTTACTAGCGTTGCTGATAAGCTTAGAACAAAATTTTTTCGAATATCACAACAATAAACCATATGACCTTCCGTATGATTACTGTTCGGAAACATTCTTTTTGTCTCCGGCATCAAATGTTAGCAATAACATTTTGAAAGCTATTTCTAGAGTTATCAGCCCTATTCTTGCTCATGTTTTCATTCTTTCGTTTGAGCAGGGAGTGGTAACTGGGAGGCTTAAGTACGCTACTGCTCTTCCCGTTTTCAACAGTGGTGGCCATTGTATTATGGGTAACTATAGACCCATTGCACTAAAGCCAGCCATTCACAAAGTTCTGGAGAAAGCTGTTAAAAACAGAGTGGCCATTTTCCTTGATCAGTGTCAAACACTAAGCGTTTATCAGCATGGGTTTCGCAAAGGTATGAGTACTGCATCAGCTATGTTAGACTTCTTAGATTTTAATCATAATAAGCTAAACAACAGTAAGATCTGTGCTGGGTTGTTTACTGATGCTTCTAAGGCATTTGATATGGTGGATCATGAACTTTTATTATCTATTCTATTTGATGTTGGGTTGAGAGGTGTTTCTAACAGGTGGTTTGCTTTTTACCTAGATGATAGAACTAGACGAGATAGACAAGTATTTTTTAAGCGTAGCGATCAGCATGTATTAAGAAGTGATGCTCAATATAACTTTCGCGCTAATCACCGCCTTCTTTATAGTATTCCCAGATTTAGTAATGAGCACGTCCGCCGCTACATTGTTGTTACCGCTCCGATGTTTTTTAATGCGCTACCAGAACACATTAGACGTCACATTTGTTCTAAACAATTCTTGCCGTATGTTAGAAATTGGCTATTTGAAACACCAGGCGTCTCTCATTTATTTTCGTCATCATTTGATTTGTTTTGTTATAGAGTTGTTCTAGGACTACGATTTAATTTAATTTAACTGTATTTGTAACATTATTTATTTTTTTCTGTTAGATAAGTAATTGGTATTTGATTATAGATGGATATGTATATTTTTAATTGTTTTCTCTCTCTTTAAATGTTATTAAAAGAATCAAAGCCTGCTACTGGATTATTATCCACAAGGCATCTATTGTTTTATTTTATTTTATTGTAAATTTTATAGTTAAACTTGTAAAAATTTTTAATAGTAAATTAAATTAAATAAATAAATAAAAAAAAAAAAAAAGTATGTATCTTGTGAACCTAAGCTACAAGTAACAAGTAAAATATCTCGAACCGCGCTGTGAGCGCTATGATGTTGAGAAATGTGAAGATGCTACCAATGGTCCTATTAAGACAATGCTAAGTGATGATATAATTAAGTCATGGCCTGGAACCTTAAGAGAGATGCCATCCGGAACGGATGATTTTTCAGATGGCCGAGTTGTGGGATCGAGTGCGATCATACCAGACCAAATTAATATTACATCGAGGAATAGCCTTTCAATAATATTACCCTACGGCAGCGACACTGACGCTACAAATAATTTTAGAAATGATTTGGCGGCCAAGCATCGAAATAAATGAGGGAAGGCGAAAAACAAACAATTTAGTTAGACAGAATATAATTGAATTGCAACAATAAAGAACAAAGCCAATTAAATTTACAGACTGCCTTTTATTCACTATTCCCTATACTAAAAGGTGTGGTGTAGTTTACACACCAAATAAACTAAATCCCATATGAATAGTTCTGCTGATTTTTTGAAATAAAATATTGGACAATCAGTAATATGTATAATTCAAACAACGCAACAGTTAGCTAAAACAAAATGTTAAGGTATTCATGTTAAGTGTTGTGTTAAATTCTTATTTACATTTTTAGATTGCTCTTCAATTCAATTTCTAATACCAACCAAATTCTATATACTATAATGAATACAATTTGTGTATGGTTAAAATAAGGGGCCTTATTACAACTCGTATTATTCAAAGCTAGGCTTTGATTTTATCATAAATAATTTATTACCAAATAAAATACAAAAGCGGTCCTTATTTTGTATCTCGACCCGACCAATTTTTCAATCGTGTCTTTAAAATTTTTATTATGAACGTAGTCTTTTGAAAAATTATCGAGATTTGTACATCGGCGTAGCCTAACCACAAATTCCTGATGGCCTTGGCAAAGTACAAATAAGTAATTGATGTGGTGTATAATAAATGGAACGTACAAAAGTAAAAGTAAAAAAATTTTAAGTGCAATGTGAAAGGTTTAAAATTATTTATTACGTAATTTGAATCTACGACTAAATATTTTCTTGGCCAAATACAGTTTTCCTAGCGCTTAATGACGCCATAAATTCAGAAAATAAATTCACAAAAAATGTAGTAAGAGTAGCTGCATACTTTTTACACTTTCTGCCGTAGGCACTTGGCAAAACACACTTAATACACACATTTTTAAAAATTTTTAAAAACACTTGTTAAATATTTCGCAAAATTACAAAAGGTTTAAAAAATCAGTCGATCGATTTCGGCTTGTTAGGCCATCATCAGGAGTATCTACTAAACTGTAAAAATAAAAATGTAGTTATATAGTTGGAAAAAGCAAAAAGAGAAACAAAAATATACAAATAAAAAATGTGGGAGTGGTAAACAATAAAAATGGTGAGAGCAATAAACATTAAAAATTGAAGGGGTTGAGTTAAACACAGGTATATGATTATTGATTAGTCAACGGCCGAATAACAAAATTCCAGATGTTGTTGTTTTTTTTTATTTATTTTATTATAACCCGACGTATTAGTCATTTTATGGGATGGTATGAGTTTGGGAATAAAACAGTGCGAGGTCGGTAATTGGTGAGAAACGTATTGAAATATCCAAAATATCCTCAACGAACAGAGAGAAATTCGTTTCTCACCAATTACCGACCCCGTACTGTTTTATTCCCATACGTTTTATAAATAAAAAAAAACAACAGCATCTGAAATTTTGTTATTCGGCCGTTGACTAATCAATAATCATATACCTGGGTTTAACTCACCCCCTTTTAATTTTTAATGTTTATTGCTCTCACCATTTTTATTGTTTACCACTCCCACATTTTTTATTTGTATGTTTTTGTTTCAGTATTTTGCTTTTCCCAACTATGATGAAAAATACGTCAAATCACAAATTTGGTATACGGGACCGGAAGTCGTGTTTAAAATTTTTATTTCTTAAGTTTTCAATTGGTAGTACCAGTTAAAAAAAAACATTTTGTAGAAAATGATTTTTTGTTGTTGTTGTTTAAAATACAGGGTGTCAAATTTTGAGAAAAATGATATTTGTGTTTATGGCTATAAAAGGAAAAATAAATATCCGATATTTATGATATACTCGGAACATACTAAAAATTTGCGCTAGAAATTTTTTTCTTTTTCGTGCAAAATACGTTTAAGTATGACGATTTAGCCGTTTTTGGAATACAAAATCAAATTGTTAAATGTTATTTTCAATTTTTAACTAATTTACGCGCAACCTGATAATGTAATTGTTTAAAATTATTTCGTCGATCTTTAGTATATTCTTACTTGTAATAGAAAATTAAAAAACAAAGAGGAAACAATTTGTAATGTCCGTTCATAAACTACGTCAAGTTATTTTGGGCCATTCTTAACTCCGTCTTTCTCACTCCTTCATCACAAGTCGTCACAAAACTGAATATGTGAGCAATGATGTAATCATTTAAGAATATGAAGTAAGTGGTATATTAAAGAAATACGCCTCTAATGATATACCTGCAAATTATTGTATTATGTCATATGTTATATCCCATAACAGTAACTTCTTATAACTACATGACGTCATCTTTTATGAAATTCTCTCTGCCCCAGCCTCCTTCCCCAAACAAAGGCGTAACGTAGTTTAGGGATAGCCCATAAAGCTATTAGTAAAAAAATAAATTTTGTTATGAGTCATTTATTTTGTTAGTTCCAACCTTAAAAATGCGTCCCAAAATATTACGTTCAGGTACATAAACTGTAACGTAATCTTTTGGAACAAAAAATAAAAGAAAGGGTAAGTAGGCATGTAAAACAACATAAAATATAACCAGTGGGTTTTGTTAACATTTTTTGGTATAAATTAGTGTTTAAATGAATATTTCAGCTAGTTTAACTTGTGAAGTTCTATTTAAATCATTTGTTTATTTGAATAACATCAAAAGTATTTCAAATAATAAGTGTAATAATGGTTGGGTACAAAAAGTGTTGTAAGCCGTTTCCTGAATTGAAATGTTTTAAAAATTTAAGAAATGTTAATGATTATATTAAAATTCGTTTGCGGCGATCGATTCATGTAACTGAAAATTCATCGATTTGTACATCATGTTATTACCAGGTAACTAATAAACGTCAAAAAGTTGAAAACGAGGTATCACCGGTTAATAATTCATTAAATTCACCTGTTACTACGGAGACATCATCAACAGTCAATGAGGAAACGCCAAAAAAAAGTGCTCTTGTTCGTCAAAAACTTAATAACCACATTATCGACATCATCAACATCTTTGGTATCTCGAATAGAACCTCTTTTGACTCACTCAGAGGAAAATCATTATATGGCACGTTTTATGATGAATTCATGGATAAACTAAAAATCAAATTCCGACATTTGGAGAAAAATAGTGATAAAATACAGCTCCTGTCTACCCTGCCGAAATCTCTAACTATACAACAAATCCAGGAAGAATTCAACACCACCCAATATATGGTACGGACAGCTAAAAATATTCAAAACAATAATGGGTCACTGAGCCTTCTAGCACCCAAAGTTGAAAAACGGATCAGTGATGAACTCAGGCATTCAGTGCTAGAATATTATAAAGATAATGCCTGGGAAAAACGATTGTTTAACTATTGATAAAGTTAAAATTCAATAACGTCTAATGATGTGCACATTAAAGCAGTGCTATGAGGGCTACTAGTTGAAATTTAAGGATGATGAATAAAAAAAATTGATTTTTCTAAATTTTCTCTGCTACATCCTAAAAATTGTGTTCAACCAGGAAGCAGCGGAACGATTACATTTTGCGTTTTTATAATACATCAAAATGTCAAATTAATTACTCATGGAACTAGGATGGAAACTGTCACCAATGGAAAAATTTCGCGATACCAGGATTGCATTTCATTAATACTATGTAAAGATCCAAGATCAACATGTTACCCTCTGCAATGCGAGAACTGCCCAGGATTGGATAATCTTCGCGAATATTTGAAAAACGCATTTTTGGACAATGGAGTGTCTGGATGCTGAATTATCGTTTTGTTAGTGGGTTTTAACTGACCGATGCAACTTGGAAAAATATTCAAAACCATTAGACGAATTTCTGGATTACTTCATAATTAAGCTGAAAAATTTGATTCCTCATTGCTTTATATCACTAACACAATCCGATTTCATAAAAAATACAAAGTTAACTCTGGAGCCAACAGAGGTACTTGTTTCTTGTGATTTTGCAGAAAATTATGCGTTTATAATGCAAAATGCAGCACAGGGTTTTCATTGGAACAACAAACAAGCGACTATTCATCCATTTGTAATTTACAAAACTGAGGGAGGGCTATTACAGCACTACAGCTTCATTATAATATCAGATTGTCTTCATCATGACGATGCAGCAGTTCACTTGTTCATAGAAAAATTATTGCAGTTTTTAAAAACGAAAAATTCCGGATTTATCTAAAATTTATTACGTCACAGATGGTGCAGTAACACATTATAAAAATAAAAATAAAAATTATGAAAAACACAAAGAGGATTTTGGAGTTGATTGTGAGTGGCATTTTCACGCAACTGCTAACGGAAAGGGACCATGCGATGGAGTAGGAGAAACTGTTAAGAGAATGGCATCCAGAGCCAGTCTCACCAAAGAATATGACGGTGACATAACCAATGCGGAGGAACTTTTCAAATGGACTAAACCGTTGAAAACAGATATGGTTTTTGAATTTTGTTCAGATACTGAATATAAATTGAAACAAATCGAACTACTTAGGCAATAGATTAGAGAACTTGAAAACAATAAAAGGGACTCGCGATTTTCATTCAGTTATACCTTCAACAGAAGGCTACTTAAAATGTAAAAAATATTCAAATAGTGAAGATTATAGCTGTGTTTTTTTATAAGTCTCGATAGATCTATTCAGATATTTGCAAAAATAAAAAATGGGAAATTGTAGCTACTTCTATCATCCACTTAAAAATACTGGCACTCGCAGCACTAAGAATTGTGTTTATTTTGACAACGCTACGCCATGTTGTTTTCATTATATTTTGTTATTCCAAAAGTATAAATACATGAGGAAAAGTGCGAATACATTTTATCCATATATAAAAATAAGACGGACAAATTAAAACTTTTTTTTTTCTTTCAAAATGCTACTATGATCTTTTAAATGTTGAGCAACTTTTACGAAAAATGATAAACAGGTTCATTTTTCGATTTTTCAATTCTTTTTCGCTAAAAAAAGTTGTAGATTGCGGTAAGTAGTATTAAATAACACATTTTTAATATGCCTCTTCATAATGGAAGGAAATAATAATAAAATTAATACTTTTATCGTACATATTCTGACTTTTAAAATAGAGCAACAGATTAAATGTAAATCAGCTACTAGGTAGTTTCCTATTGTATGATAGATGTACTAAAAATTGACTTTTGTATGCGTCCATGCTAAAATACAAATTTTTAATTTGTGTCTTTACTCATAAAAGGGAAAATCTGTAGTCTCGATAGCATATCTGGATAAAAAGCAAGATTTTCATATACAATTAATAAGTTATGTAATTCAATGAAATTAATTAAAAACGATAAACTGTTGAATAAAATGTCATTCTTGATTAAAATAAACTGAATCAATTGCAGTTTAACCACAAAAATAGAGAACATCTGGATGCGATCTTGTGAGATCTATCAAGACTTATAAAACAACACAGCTTATATAACATGTAAATTTTAACCGTATTTCAATTTCTATCCTTATTTTGTAATACATTTTTTTACTGTCAATATTTTTTGTTTTAAATTTAATTTTGAAGCACAAAAACGAGTGAAAAAATTAACCTGGAAAAATTAAATAAAATCAAGTTTTTGTAAGAGGACCAAAAATCTATCATTCGATTTTTGAAATTTTCAAAATAGGTACAGTCATACTTAAATGTATTTTTTAGTTCATAATTTTTCTCAAAATTTGACACCCTGTATTTTAAACAACAACAACAACAAAAATCATTTTCTACAAAATGTTTTTTTAACTAATACTACCAATTGAAAACATAAAAAATAATCAAATTAAACACGACTTCCAAAAGTTTGTGATTTGACGTATTTTTCATCATATACATATATGTATATGGGGCATTTGCATTTAAATCTCACATGATTTTGTCCCCAAGCATTTTCTTTGTCCCCTTAGCATTTTCCAGATAATTTTTAACGGGTATAAGTTAAGTATTTGATCACAATACAGACGTTTATGAAAATGTATTTTTTTAAATAATGTTGGACTTTTATTTTTAAAAAAACGGGTTTTTTTGTCATGAACGTTACTTTATTTATTTTAGATAAATTGTGAAATTTAAAAACATAAATTTAATTTATTGATGTATATTCTCATTTATGACATGTCTACTTGCAAATGGTATATTAATCTTTTGTATTTTGAAATTAATAATTTTAAAAATAACGTAAAACGTATTTTTAGGTAACGTTCATGACAGAAAAATTAAAAATAGCACAAAAGATTATTAAAAAAAATGCAAAACACAAATCTGCTCACGCCCAGATTTAAAAGAAACAGAAATATGATTTAAAAATTATATTTTAATTTTTTTTTTAATTCAAAAATTAATTAAATTATGATTCAAAAATTATGTTTTAAATTTTTTTATGTGATATTTAAATGCAAATGCCCCATATACATATACATAACTACATTTTTATTTTTACAGTTTAGTAGATACACCTGATGATGGCCTAATAAGCCGAAATCGATCGAGTGATTTTTTAAATCTTTTGTAATTTTGCGAAATATTTAAAAATGTGTGTAAGAGTAGCTGCACTTAGTAGAATTAAAAATAAAAACCTTAAATATTTAACAAGACATATTACATTTTGAAGTCATAAAACGCACGTAGTTTGAAGGAGGAGACCCAGCAGCTCAAACGATCTTCAGCCTATCACTGGAGTATGTCATTCATCAGCTCAACATGTCGCAGTGCAGCTTCCTGTATTTTAAATCATTCCTGGTTTCCCCTTACCAGACAAATTGGGTTTTGTCGATATTCTTTAAAAATGACTTAAAATTCGACACTACATACCCACGATATAAGAAATATCGTCCCGCATACCCAACCGTCTTAAAATTATTTGTAAATTTGTTTATTGTGATCATTTGAAATGAAACTTATACCTTTATCAAACACAATATTTACCTTGAATCCAAGTTCTCCTGGGTTTTCAGCCTCAAAATCGTAAAGTGCTGAACAGCATGGTCCACTTGGTCGTGGCATTGGTGTTCGGGCTGGCGATCTCATTGGCGATGGTAATGGTGATGCTGTGGAGATCACAATAAAAAAAAAGAAAAAAACCAAAAACAAATCATTATAAACCTTCTCGTTCACCGCATAAACTTTCACAATATAACCCAAACCACTAAAAACTTATAAACCTAAAAAAAGCCATCGTGCACAAAACGGAAAATTAAATTTTCTGACAAATATATTTTGTATTTACAGATCCCATAAAATAAGTTAGTATATAGTAAATAATAGTGCATTCCAAAAATATAAAAAATTAGTATATTTCAAGCAAACCAGAACAAAATATATTTTATTATTGTTATGTCAACAATATACATATTAATAATAAAAGCAACATTTTGAGTGCGATATTTTCATTGTGGTCCATTTATTTCCAAATGATTCTTGTGGTTAATTAAGGACAGGAAAAAAATCAGTCATCACAAGAAACCAGAAACCGCACAATTTGACCCCGGAACAGAAAAAATAAAATAAATAAATAAAATATCCACATGCAAACATAATTATAAATTTATTTAGAGAAAGAGCTTTTGGTTAGTAAATAAATTTAATTTTATTTTTGTTTTGAAAAAATCGTAAAAATAGGAAAATTCGTTTATGTTTAGCATATAAGAATTTTCCTTTTTTTTTTTTTTGTTTTGTTTGTTAAATAATTTTATGGTTATACGTTTATTTTAGACAAACACAAGAACAAGAAAAGCTTAAATTTACCATTCGTCGAACGTGCTTGACCGAGGCTATTATTATCCAATTCCAGATGCGTTGGTTTATTTACTAGATTGTTTAAGAAATTTATGCGTGTTTATGTGATGGATGAACATAATGACACGGATGATAGTAAAAAGAAAAAAAAATTGATAAGAACATATAAATATACATCGAAACATTATAGAAACATTGAAAAGTTTTTTTTTATTTTTTTATAAATGCATAATAATAAATAATAGAGGAAAGTTGAAGAAGATTTTCTAGCATAACTTGAGCATTTTGCTGGTTTTTCTCTGCAGGCAACGGAATTAACACATTCGATTCATTTTGTAAAAAAAAAAAAAATCGGAGTAATTTTTTTTTATGTATCAACAAAATGAACTTACAATCATGGAAACCTGTCAGTCCCAATCAAACTAAATTATTGTGGAAATTCAGTTTGAAACTGCTTCGCCTTGAACGTGAGAACGCCACAAAAGTGATTGAGCGAGGAAGGTGAATTTACAGAGGAATGGGTATCCAACAAGTTTATTTCAATCTGGTTGTATTAAATAAAAATATTGGCCTACATTTAATTCATGATATGAGGCAGTCTCGTAAATCAAAAGATCTACAGGGTCAACGCTGATAAAAGTTTGAAGTTAATATTTCCATAAGTTTTGTTAAAATTGAAAGGAGGGCTTTAGATAATTTTTAAAAGCTGTTTTCCTTAGAGATGGAATCCCATCGTATGTCATTAAAAGATCTCTTAGTTTAGTAAGAGGTGCGGTGCGGTTAACACGTTACAGCAATTTTGAAGGACGATTGCAGGGATGCCATCTGGACCAAATGATTTATTTACATTTAATTTTTTCAACATCCTAAAACTAGCAAGGGTTGAAAATAAAATTGACTCATTGATGACACTGGCGAAAAATTCTATAGTATTAATTTCGAATTCCCTACCAACCAAATCACTTTAGATAATTAATATAAGCCCCGCCTTCTTATTACATAGTTTAGTTGAAAAAATTCTTTCTTTGAGCACAAGTATCGATGTATCGCAATACTATGGTCTGGTCGTTTTTTCCAGGGTCGTGAATGTTGCATTAGAGCTTGACATAAATTAGCGGACAACTGGTGCCCGTGAAGTTTCTGACAAAAAATAAAAACGTATATATATACGATTCCAATAAGAATAAAATACCTTATAGGATTCCCATTAAAATGTAAGTGTATTAGTAATTTCAAAAAAACCTTCGAGTATTTTCTATTGCCGGCCAAATAACAAGCAATCGTGCAGATTTGGGCAAGGTTCGGCTATATAGGTCATACAAGCCAAGGTATGGAGCACGTAATCCAGAAGAAGTTGTTTCCAAACGGAGGATTGGGAATCTGGTAATTGGTAGTTTTCCACTTAAAATATTGATTATTTTATATTGAGGGCCCATTAACAAGCACTCCCAGAGATTTGGGCAAGGTTTGGCTATATAGGTCATATAAGCTAAGGTATGGAGCACGTAATCCGGAAGAAGTTGTTTCCAAACGGAGGATTTGGAATCTGGTAATTGGTAGTTTTCCACTTAAAATATTGAGTATTTTATATTGAGGGCCCATTAACAAGCACTCCCAGAGATTTGAGCAAGGTTCGGCTATATAGGTCATACTGCCAAGGTATGGAGCAAGTAATCCAGAAGAAGTTGTTTCCAAATGGAGGATTTGGAATTTGGTTATTGGCAGTTTTCCACTTAAAATATTGAGTATTTTATATTGAGGGCTCATTAACAAGCACTCCCAGAGATTTGGGCAAGGTTCGGCTGTATAGGTAATATAAGCTAAGGTATGGAGCACATTATACAGAAGATGTTGTTTCCAAACGGAAAATTTGGATTCTTGTTAATGGCAGTTTTCCATCATTTGTGGTGCGAAAATTATAAAACTTCATGGGATAACCAATTAAGTCATGCATGAAGCCGAATCTTGCCCAAATCGCCTTGATTGTTTTTAAGCAAATGTTAATATTTTTATGGTATATAAAATCCTTCGTCGGTTAAGATGCTGAGCCAGCTCTTCTTATTATTATAGGCAACCGGAAGTCCAGAAGACATACAAATCAGAAGCTAGTAAAATATGTTCATTGCCCGGGACCTATCGTCACTGACTAAAACCTCTACACTTGCCAAAGGGTTATTCGTCCCTCAGAGTTCGTTGCCCTCTCCGTTACGGATCACCAAACCAGGAATTCCCATAAAATATATACTTGGTAAATGCAATTATCGTCGGGTTTATGAACAAATGCTTGGCTCTTCCTCAAATATCTGAGTAGGGTCCAAGTTTCCACACATATTCATCTTTTCAGGCCAATCTTCTGTGTTTTAAAAAAAACTTCTACACATAGTCTCATCGAGGTATTCGACCTATGTAGCTGAATCTTGCCCAAATATCTGGGAGTGCTTGTTAATGGGGCCTCAATATAATATTCTCTATATTTTAGGTGGAAAACCGCCATGAATAAGAATCCAAATCCTCTGTTTGGCAACAACTTCTTCTGTATAATGTGCGCCATACCTTAGCTTATATGACCTATACACCCGAACCTTGCCCAAATCTCTGGGAGTCCTTGTTAATGGGCCCTAAATATAAAACACTCAATATTTTAAGTGGAAAACTGCCACTAGAAAGAATAAAATCCTAGGTCATATAAGCCAATGTATGGAGTACATTATCCAGAAAAAGTTCTTTCCAAACGGAGGATTTGGAATCTTGTCAACGGCAGTTTTCCACATAAAATATTGAGTAGGTTTCAATTTTTTGTTAAAAGCCGAACGGAAAAAAATCACTCAGTTCATTCCAATAAGAATATTGTTTTGAGCATTTCTAATACATACATATTTTTTGTTATTTGTTATTTTTTGTCAGAAACTTCACGTCGGTGACAACTGTTGCTTTTTGAAGGAGTGCTGATGACTTTGAACTTAGCACCTAAGAAATTATTTTGTATCTGCCAAACGAAAGTCGAGTCAGCCCTTTATAAGCCACATACCATGAGGCAATACGGTACAATGAGCTCAACAATACAATGATAAAAGGATCCTATTGAAAATTGAATAATATTGGATATGCCGCAACCAATAGATCTCACTAATAACACAAGCCGGCAAATTTTTTACCCAGAAACCAGAATATACTTTTCCGAAAGGTTTTGACGCGTTGAATTCGAATCCGATATTCTAACCTAAAAATGTGAAAATCACGGTTCTACGAGGTATTTGAGGTTATGTTAACTCGATTTTTTTTTTATATATAACCATTAATGGGGTTCGAAAGAACTACTCTTCCTCTTCAAAACGCATTTGGATTTGTTCGGATATCTTTTTTCATCTTCGAGAAATCTTATGTTGACATTAAACAGTTCGACTTATTTCTCGATTTTTCGAAAATCAAAGGCATCGAATAAATATAACCTCCACGTTCTTGTTTCCTGACTCGCCACATCCTCGTTTCGTGACTTTGAGTTTGGTTGAGAGCAGTAATATGCATAAAAGTTATAATGCCTGCCGTAGTAGTGGATATTTCTTTTTAGTAATATTTTAAACCCGACATTGTGATGGCTGGTCTGCACTTAAGTATTTTTCTCTTGACAAAAAATAAATGAAAAACGCCTCAATTTGTGAGGTTTAGCGGTTCGATTTCTTTTACAGTTTATGGATGTAACCGACCATTTCAGATGGTTAATGGCATGAGAATGGCGGTTGAAATTGCGCCTAGAGTGAATTAATCCGCCCGAAGTGTTTAATTAATTAATTGGAATCATGTTCAAACGTTCAAATTAGATTTTAGTGTTGCGAGAAAACGAAGGGGCTCCAAAATATAAATTTACTTAATTTTTTTTGATTTGATTGAAGTTTGTAGATTTTTCGAAAAGTGTGATATACTTAGTTATGAGACGGGCTTAATATATTTTCAACGAATTCTCTTGGCAAAAATTTGGCAATTTTGCGCTTAAAGCGTTATATAAATTAAATTAAGCACTCCGATCGTATATTTGCATTGCAAGTATGGTGGCACTGATCTGTTAGTTGGCTTTAAATAATTTATGCAAGTTTGACTTACGTTTCTCCATCGTAACTACTTTAGAAACATTTTCTTTAATTTCATTATTTCTTTCTTCATATGGAGCAGAATGCAATTGGGAATCAATTTCTGAAATAAAAATTAATTCGGTATTATGGCAATATCGTAACGAAATAAGTATTGAATGTTAAAATTTTGAAATACACAAAACTGGTGAATTTACAAATATTAATTTGATAACATCGCAGTTAATTTATTTAGTCTGCCCATTGTTTACCTGTTTAATAAATAAGAACTAATTCAAAAATTATAAAAATGCCGCCTTACAGAATTTTTCTATCTTTGGGGGGAAGCGATGTTTTAAGCATATATTTACCGATGCAAATTATTAATTAAAATGTTTAAAAATAAACGAATTTCTAATAAATTCAAGGACTCAAACTCTAAAAATTTTAGAAATCTACAATATTAGGAATTTATGAATTTTCAAAAATTAAAATTGAAAAACAAAAAAATTCAAAATTAGAAAGAATTTATGAAGTTATCAATTTTTAATCTATCGCTTAGTTTTTGGAATTTTTAACTAAACTTGATGCCTTAACGTTTTTGGGGTCGAACGAAACCCAAAGATAATTTAGGAATGATTACCACGCGAAAACGACATGTTGGCTTGTTGCACACCTTTTACAAGTAGGTAGTTAATAGGTGGTGCAAATTCTGTGTTGTATTTCCCTATATCTGAACTGAAGTGGTGACCATTATGCAAATTTGTTTACGCAGTTAGTAATATTAATAACAGTATAGATAAAAAAGTTGAGAATTTTTGGGAACTAATCTAATTTAATAGAACACCATAAAACATGAATTTGGAATTGATTTTCCTGCTCTTCCAAAGTTTGCAACAAAAACAGTCTGCAGTAACAATGCATCTCCAAAGGGTTACCTATTAATTATCTCATCGAATGTGTTAGTCTCGTCGTCGCATGAAAAACATTTTTTTTTTATACATTTAAAACAATCTTTCATCTAAATTCATATTGATCGTACAGAAAACAAAATAAATCCCTATGTTGATCTATTGAAAATTATAAATTTTCGTTTTTCAAGATCAACAAGAAGGCATTTAACAAATTTTCCAAACATTTACAAAAATAAAAAATAAAAAAAAATAAAAATTCTTTAAGATAAATTTATATAAAATTTGACGTAGAGTTTTTCTTTTTTAAATTCCCATCACCAAAAAGATAATATTTTTTCTTTTTATATATCGTTTAGTATGTATCTACCTACTATGTATAATGTGTGTATTTAATTTATTTACTTTTATTATTATATATTTTTTTTTAGAGCTAAGGAGTAAGAGAGTTCCACAATGCATGTGCCTTAATATTTTTATTTTTTATTATTTTATCGTACGATTATTTATGTTTAAAAAAAGCCCACCACCATATTATAAAAAGCTTACACAAGATTCGAGAGAGAGATGAAGAGTAAACAAAAAAAATAATTTATATGTTTTATATATTTTGTGGTATACAATGTATTTAGGAAGGATGTTTATAAAGAAATTATGTAAATATTTATATATGATAGGAATGGATGGAATGTGTTTTTTTTATTATGGAAATCCCTATTAATAAATAATGCGATGAATCCCTAAAACATAATAGTAATGATACTAATCAACTAAAATCAATAATTAAAAAAAAAAAATTAACAAAATCTAAATAATAATAATGTATAGGTCAAAAGTAAAAGGTCAAATAATTTTTTTTATTTTATTTATAAAAGCACATATAGATGACACGTTATATTTTTAGTGGATATCCATTTAAAGAGCGCGCGTCTACAGTACACTTGACTATTATATTTAAATAGTAGCAATAAAAATTCTGGAATTCCGTATCGAAATATTTTAGTACGTACCGCTTAAAAACTTAAATATTAAAGAACTGATATAAAAAATTGACTTACCAGAAATTGCCTAGAATTAAGTTTGTGTATGTATTGTAGACGAGCACTTTACAAATACAGAAATATAGAAGCGTGAGTTTTTAATTTGTATACTCGCAAAACACTGTGTGCTGAGACGGTAACACATTATGTGCGCACTAGACACTTATTGCTATTGACCTTTTAATTTTGGTATGTCATTTTGTGTTGATTAACCAGATGTGATCTCAATAAAAATGGATAAATGTAAATATAAGCTGCTTTCTGAAAGATTTAAAAATGTGGAACCTGTTCTCACTTCTCAGCTGAGTCTAGAAATTATGTCCTAAATCCCAACCTAAATCAAAAATACGTTCCACAAACATTGCAATATTAGTAGCATAAAATCGTGAGTAAAATCAATATTTACTTATTTAGGTTGTTGCAGTAAAGCGTAGTGATAAAATTATTATACAAAAATGTATATGAAGACTTTAGGCCCCACAAAAGATAAATATCTAATTTGGTCCACAAATTAAAAGTTAATAAAAATATCTAGTGAAAATTTTCAGTGAAATTTCAACTATAAGATTTTTGAAAATATTTAGTAAATTCGCATCCACCAATTTTATCCTGAAAGCTCTACAAAAAAAAAACAAGCTAAGCTCCACATAATACACATGTTAATAAACAGGCGTTAGGCACAGATTAACATTAACTTCACTAAATAAGAAACATTGGTGGAATACGATTACGTTCCACAAAAAAAAAATCAAAAGGCGCTAATTACAGATACAATCAAGTAATTTTCATACCAGGCGCCTCTTATGTATTTTTAAGTGATAATTCTAAAAAAAATCAGAATATATTGCAATGAAGTTATCTATAACATCAAGGCAATGCGTTCCACACTCGACTGCGACATTTTAAAGTAGTACAAAGTGAGGTGCTTTGTCAACATAACCTACAAATTGCATTTATGGCACGACTGTTTTATATATACCGAAAAATTTAGCTAATATCTCAGTTCTTGCTATAATAATTCACGTATTAAATAGACCTAAATAAAATATTTGATAGCATCGAAATTTCAAAGCCGATGCCACCGGTATGAAAGAATGTCAACTTCACATTTGTGGTATCTAATAATTTCGAGGCGAGGCGTCTGGTATGAAAAATACTTTAAGCTGAATGACCAAAATGGTTCACAAATCTAACAAAAAAAAAAAAATACAACCCACAAAATAGGTTTAATTGTTTCAGCCTAAAAAAGTTGTCGAAGTTCTACAAATTTAAGAGGAGGCCGGAAATGTCTACAGGCAACTGTAATTATCGTCTCTCGCCTATTAATTTATAACCTAACGAAATTCTTCTCCACGTAGAAGAAGTACCACAAAACATGACCCACATGTGAAAATAATGGTTTCTCTTCTAAAAAAACTGTTATGACCCACAAATATAACAAATCCTATTTTCATTGTTTATTCTATTTAGTCAAATGATGATTTGTTACACCAAATTTTCTCGATCACGTTCCGATTTAATCAACACAAAATTTCTAAATAAAATGAAAATTTGATTAAATGAATTTTTTGATTAAAACCAAAAAAAAAAAAAAAATGATAAACTAAAAACTATTGATAATATACAACAAAAAATAAAAACTATAAAACCAATTTTTTAAAAATAATAATTAAGAAAAATTTTGATGAGTGCACAAAATCTACAATGGATATTGTGCACGCAGTTTTGTAATTCACCTGACCAAGGATCGTTGAATTGTGACATTTTTGGCTTTTGGGTAAGTGGCAACGGTTTTTTAAAACCACCACTATTATTATTATTAGTATTATTCTGATTATTGGAACTATTGAAACTATTTGCTGACATATTATTACTATTACTATTGTAGTTTCGGGTCGCTGTTATAGCGGTGGTTTGTGGTGGTGGACTATTCCACGCGTTTAACCAATCGATTGAAGTACGATCTCCGTCTGGTGTTGATGCTGTTTTATTATTATAATGATTATTATTATTATTATTATTATGGTTATTTTTGTTGTAATTACTATTATTATTTATATTACTATTATAACCATTATTATTTATTGTATTTGGTTTATTACGATTATAGTTATTATTAAATTGTGATGAATTTATTGAACTATTACTACTTCGATTCGATTGTGTTGATAAACTTTGCTGTGAACCGAATACGCGACTTCGTTGAAAATTATTATTTGTGACCGCGTTTGAATTACTATTGTGATTGGATAAATTTTGTTGGGAGCTATACATGTGGTGGTGATGATGGGAATTGCTACTTAAATTTGAAAAATTACTATGATAATTCCCACCGTTTTCAGTTGATGATATTCCCTCAATATTTAAATCAGCCAATGTTTTTGGTACAAATTCTGATTTTGGACGTGACATTGCTTCCTCTTTTCTGAAAAATAATGAATCATGTTATTTTATTACGTTCCACACTCTAATAAATTATCACATATTACTCTCACCTAATTGCCAAGTTTTCCACCAAACTCTTCAAAATTTCTGTTGATTGTTGATGATAATCTAAAAGTCCTTCAGCGAATGTTAACAATTGAGCCACTTGTTCCACCTATATATAATATATTTTTTAAAACAAAAGTATATTGGAAAAAAAACAAAAAAATCAAATCACTCAGTCTGTCCCAAATATGGTGAAAATTAAACTAAACAAAACTACGATAATATTTCTTTAATAAAATCAGTCACTTACATCATTGTCTAATAAATTAAACATTCCAATTTGTGCTAAATGCAATGATTCAGCAAATTTTTCTTCAGCACTTCGTATTTCATCGTCTGTAATATGAGATCCTTTTTTGTTTTAAAAACCGCGAAATTTTTACCTCAAAATTTTTGTGTATTTATGGTATGGTTTTTTTTTGGTTCAAATAATTTTTTTTTTTTTTTTCATTTGACCCCATCATCATAATTATTTTATTTATATAATTAATTTATAAATATTTTTTTTTTAATAAATAAACAATTAATTTAATATTGAAACATATAAATATAACAAAAATAAAAAACAGCATAAAAACGCAAGCAGACGGACGGGCGCAGGGATAAACAGCACAGGCAAATGAAATAAAATAAAAAAAATAAACAAAATAATAAATTAAATCATAAATAATAAAAAAATTGTTAAATATTAATTTTGCTCGAACTTATGCACAAAAACTGTGTAAAATCTAGCAAACAACATTTTTAAGGCATAAATCATAATGTATTTAAGGGAAGGAACATTTTGTAATGCGAACTATGAACATTATCAATTATATTGGAACATTCGCTTTTCTCAACTACTAAAGTTCTTCGTTAAAAGCTTTCGGGATGTGAGAAAAAAATATTATTATTAAATTTATCTAAATATAATTTTTTTAGTAACTGAAACAATAAAGAAACAAATGTAAAGTTTCATAATACATATGTAATTAATAATTATGTATGTAAGTAGTATTGGTTATGTCAAACGTTTCTTCATTCATCTCTTACGCCGGTTGAGAACACCAATTTAGATTACAAAAAAATACTAAAATCTCATGTTGCTTGATTTTTGATACTCTACAAAAGCTAAAAGTAATCACGTTATTTTACACTGTTTTAGATGCTAATAAATGAATACATCTAAATTGGTTTTTACACGGTTCTTTTTACACGATTTTTTTTACACGATGTGAAAGTAACTACCGTGTGAAGAAAACGGTTTTGAATTCGAAAAAAAATCTGCTTTGACTTGCACAATGGCTGCACGCTGGTTAAAGGTTCTCAAAAAATTAAAAAAAATTATTAGTCAAAGATGTGTTGGCCTATGTCTTAGAACGGAAAAGGAGGGATAATTTGATGGTATGTATATAAAAATATGCCGTTGTTAATTCAGCGAGAGTATGTACAAATAAAATTTAACTTAAAAAATTACTATTCGATGTATCACAGTGACGAAAACATATAATAAATTAATTAAATTAAGACTGTGGTGACAAAAAGTGGAAATTAAACGATGCTAATTTGTTTGAATTTTAAATTGTGTGGCCACATATTATATTGTGGAATTTTGGACAACGTGGGAAGTTTCTTCAGTAAAAAAATTATTCTGACCCTTAATTTGGTATCAAAAGTGAGAATTCTGACCAACGCCATCAACTTAAAAACTCACCTCTATCACATTGGACTAGCTGCTTACAGTGATTACGGCGATTTTTGCGAAACAGCGATAAAGTTAAAAAAAACAGTTGTCTTTGTTAGTTTTTCAAATTTAAAAATGGCGGCTGCTTTGGATCCTCTACGCTCTAAGTAATTTATTGATAACTTTCGTAAATTGGAGCGTTTCGAGAAGTATATTGAAAACGATGTTCTGAATGCAAAGGCCAGTTGGGTGATAGTTGAAACTTTTACGAATGCATGCTGTCACCCTCATGAAAACTGAGCTGTTAACGAACGTATTCGCACTGAAATCGGAGTCGTATTGTATCCGAACTAAGAAGCTAAATGATTTAAACGGAGCTCGATGCAAATCACTCATCGGTGAAGACAAGCTGGCAGCCAAATAAATGCTAAGTTATCCACGTTAAATGCCAAACTGCGTACAGTTGCACTTCTAACATTCAGAGAGAGAGTTATTTAGCGTGGAGAACGTTCATTGGTACATTGCAATTCATCCCTGAGTGACTGAACCAAATTTCAATATTTAAAATTGTCACTCGAAAGCATCGCTGTTGTGGTGAACTTACTGACGAAAATTATGAGCTAATGGCATGCGAACCAACTATGTATTTGAAATCAAAGCGATAACCGGCCTGATTCGAATTCCGAAGGAGTTTATGGGAGTTTTTTCTTATACCATGAACAGATGGAATGAGTCTGCACCGTCGAATTTTAGGCAATTCCGATGCTGCATCATCTTCTTCGTCAAATATAAAAGAAGTTGCTTCAGATTTCGCGACCTCTAAACTAAACACCTAATCTTATGCCATCGCCGTAACATCATCGCTTGTTGCTGCCAGACCCAAGCTTGTATAAACTCGGGATTCCTCATGAAGCTTCCTCATCGTAGCAGCATCAAAATTCATGAAACCGGTTCTAATTTCATCGGAGCTTCTACCACCATTTACTGTACTATGTTGGACGTGAAAATAATACCAACAGTCATCACCTTTCAGCTAACAATTCCAATTGATACAATCAAGTCGTGGACCATTCCAGCAAACATTCCACTAGCAGATCCGAATTTTTTAAGTTTCAAAACGTCGAATTATTTCTAACGATATTGGACGATCAAATTGAGAATTTCTGGACTATTTAAAATCTCCCTAATTACGTTCAAGGATTGTCTTTTGTGGAAGCTTAATGTGAGAAACATTTCGAACAATTTACTAAGCGCAACCAAGAAGGACGATTTGTAGTCAAACTACAATTTTCTTGCAGATTTCTAAACTTGGAGCGGCGTCTACACAAGATTTGCTAGTCAGTTATTCAAAGTTCACTGATTCCTATAAAATGTTATGTCATACGAAATTAGCCGACCCGAAGGAGATAGGTCTGCCAAACTAATACTTGTCATAAAGCCAGAAAGCTCCTCAACATAATATTCGATGTTTCGGCAAACACATCGAACGGAATATCACTCCATGCAATAATGATGGTGGGTCTAGTAGTACTCGTGTTCTCGGTCCTAATTCGTTTTCGAACATAAGCGTATGCATGCAGCACTGATATTACCAAAATGTACCGGCAAATTCTAGTTCCTAAAGAGGATCATAATTTCCAGTTCATTTTATGGAGGCATTTTCCGTCTGAACCACTCCAGACATTTAAATTAACAACGGTAACATATAGAACGTCATCAGCAACGTACCTTGCTACAAGATGTTTAAAGCAGTTTGCGCTCGTTGCTATTGCAAAGGATTTCTACGTTGATAATCTATTGACTGGTACAAACTCAAGTGCAGCCGCAATAGAACGTAAACATTAAATTTATATCATACTTCGTTCTGCAGGAATGGATTTAAGAAGGCTGTGGGCTAAACTAACGAAGCTATAAAAGATGTACCGGAAGACCATACCGGAAAATGTCTCAGAATTGACGAAAATGAGTTAGTCAAAACTGTTGGTATTTTTTGGCATCCAACATCAGATGAATTTAATTTTTTTGTCAACTTTAACCATGATTCTAGCTCGAATCGAGCGTTTTTTCTCAAATTGCCGGAATATACACGATCCACTTGGCTTTTTGACACCGATTTTGGCGTTGGAGGAATTATTAATTCAATCTTTATGGTAGTTGAAGCTCCATTGAGACCATTTGCTAACGGAGCATTTACACATTTAACCGACATGAACTCATCGTCCTGAATAAATTCGCAATTCATCGCCTTTTTTTTTAAGCCGTTAAACTATATTTTAAGCTATGCTCGAAGTGAAGTTAGTTGGGATAAAATATGGATGTCAAAAATATACCCATTTTTTATGTCAAATGCCAACTATTCACTGATGGCTTTTTGAGATAAAAAATCCGGATATTGTTGACGTATAGTATTTTACCTCAGCTAACTTCTTTTTTTTTTTTTTTTTCGCTGGGGCTACATCCCATGGAGGGATTTGGCCGCTTCATTTTTGAAGTTTCGTAATCATTTTTACAACGGATAATGAGTGATTAGTTCATTGATCTTTATTAAACCAGCCGTGATTTTTTCATCACCCGCCGGGAATCGAACCCGGGACCTCCGGAGCGTAAAGCAAGCATGCTAACAACTGTGCCACCGGGGCAGCTAAATTCAGTTTAATAAAAAATCCCGATTTTTTTTTATGACATAAGTGAACAAGTTTTTTACTTGATGTATAATTTTGGTATTTTAAACGTCAAAATTACATTTCGTTGAAATTTTTGATTTGTTACTATTTGTTCGTAAAATCGTAGACAGACACAAAGTTATTCACGATTTTCATTTATCCCGATTGTCAAAAATCGCCTTGTGAAAACGAAATAATCTGGTTGTTTTTGGTGAAAATTGTGTAATGACAGTCGTTTGTCATTACACGATTTTCACAAAAATCGGATTATTTCGTTTCTACACTGCGATTTTTGACAATCGGGATAAATGAAAATCGCGAATAACTCTGTGTCTGTCTACGGTATAACACCATTGGCCCTTAGTGGATTTGAGTACAAAACATCGGTGGGATGCAAACAATTTATGTTAGTGGCAACGAAATGTTTTCACGTACTTGTAGTATTACGTCTACAACTTTTAGTATAGGGGGGAAAGTTTTTATTTTAGCTGTTTTGAAACGTGCTACTGTAGAGGGAAGAGTAGTGATTCAGAAAATATATGAATGATTTTGGTCAGTTGCATCTGAGTAGCTGGTAATCGGGTAAATTTAGCAAACCACAATTCGGAAGTCGAAAAATATGATAACTAGACCGGTTTTACCAAGCAAATTTTAATTTCAAATTTTATTTTTTTTCTAACCGTTGTTTTTTTTTGCAAAAAACACATATAATTACTAATTGCTGTATAATACTCACTTTTTTTCCCAATTTTTCAGTGACTAGAAAATACGAACAGAGTGAGAGAAAAAATATATATGGGGTATTCTCTGTCAAATCGGCCACTCCCCTGCACATTTCATTTTTTGAGATAAATCAACTTTTTTGGGCTTAAAATTTTGCTTAGAATGTCTACTTTTTAATGCCGTATGGCGTTTTTAAGGCGTCCTTGGATTTTCAAAATGGCGGGCCATATCTTCTAAGCAAGTCTTTAATTTTTAATAAAATTGATATAAAAACGTAATTTTAACTCTTTTAATTTACTTAAAAGAGTTTTTGGTGTCATAGATTACACATTTTTTATTATTTTTTTACAATTCCAAGATGGCGGATCCAAGATGGCTGCCAAAATTGGCAAATTTGTCGACGTTCATAAAGATAGTTATAAATATGACCTAGAAGGTTTTCGGGGTAGCTGATCTCGAACTTGAGGTTAGAATTTTAATATTCAAGATGGCGGACACAAAATGGTAGTTGAATATGGCCGAAAAAATGCAAATTTTTCGACGTTCATAGAAATCAATAAAAACTCGGTGTAGGGAGTTTTCGGGGTCGGTAATCATAATTTTAGGGTCAGCCATAAATGTGAATTTTTCAACTTCTATGAAAATCGATAAAAACATGATCTAGAGGATTTGCGGGGTCGTTGATCACGAATGTGAGGTCCAAATCTATAAATTCTCTATAAACAGTACCAGATTATCGATAAAAAGTGTTATTTTTAGACATTTTTTGAAAAAATTTAAAAATAACACTTTTGTATCGAAAATCTGGTACTGTTTATAGAGAATTTTTAAATTTTGACTTCAGTTTCGTGATCATCAATCCCGAAAACCCCCTAGATCATGTTTTTATCGATTTTCATAAAAGTTGAAAAATTGACATTTATGGCGGCCATCTTAGGTCCGCCGTCTAGAATTTTCAAATTCTGATCCTAAATTAATGCTCACCGACTCCGAAAACCCCCAGACGTTTTTATCGATTTCTATGAACGTAAAATTAGCCCTTTTCGGCCATATTCGACCACCATTTTGTGACCGCCATCTTGAATATTAAAATTCTGACCTCAAATTCGTGATCAGCGACCCCGAAAATCTTCTAGGACATGTTTCTAAAGATCTTTATGAACGTCGAAAAATTTGCCAATTTTGGCAGCCATCTTGGATCCGCCATCTTGGAATTGTAAAAAACTAATAAAAAATGTGTAATCTATGACACCAAAAACTCTTTTGAGTAAATTAAAAGAGTTAAAATTACGTTTTTATATCAATTTTATTAAAAATTAAAGACTTGCTTAGAAGATATGACCCGCCATTTTGAAAATCCAAGGACGCCATAAAAACGCCATACGGCATTAAAAAGTAGACATTTTAAGCAAAATTTTAAGCCCAAAAAAGTTGATTTATCTCAAAAAATTAAATGTGCCGGAGGGTGGCCGATTTGACAGAGAATGCCCCATATACAAAATATTTGTGAGAGTGAGTGTATACACCATAGATTTGAAAAAAATATAGGAACGTCAAAAAAAAAAATTGATAGCTCAATTTTTCTAACAGTTAATCGAGCAAATATAGCAAAAAAAGAATTAAATTTGTTTTTTTTTTGACATTTATGAAATAATAGAGAAAATATTTGTGTAATTTTATGTAAACTATATTGTTGCAATTAATTGCGGCAGCTAATGCAAATTTATTGTGCGCTGCCTCATATTTCTTACGAAAAGAATCAAATAAGAACAAACAAAAAATATTCTTTCCAATGGCTATTTCACCGCGAAAGCGAAAGATTTAGCCACAATTTATTAAAGGAAATACAAACCGAAGACGTAAATTTATATCGGAGAACTTTGCGGATGTCACCTGTACAATTTCAAAAAATATTGGAGATGTTACATTCATTTATACAAAAATTAGATACACAAAAAAATTATTGATTGTATATGGGAATTCCACGAAAAATGAAACCCAAACAATATTTACAGAAACAGTTTTAAACTCTAAAAGCTACCTCTCTTTTCCGACCCCTTAACATTTTAAATCATTTCTCAATAGAAATTATGCAAAATAAAATTTTTTTGGAGGAGAGATGGACCAATCTTCACAGATTTCCCAAATTACGACTTGAACATAATGTATTTAAAGTTTAATGATTTATTTTCGTAAAGAATTCCTACGTGTAACTGATGTGTAATTTACATGTAGCTAACGTGTAATATACACTCCGTTTCACTTGGTTAAGGCCACCATAAATTTTCAGTTTCCTTTCAATTTTTTGTGTGTTGGAACAACATGTTGAGATTAGTTGAAAGTAAAAGTTCAAACATTATGTGTAATTAAACAAAATTAAAGAAAAAATTAATTTTAAACGGGATTTACCGTTACTTTGTTCATTTATTTCAAATACTAATGTAAAACGTATGAATTTTTAGTGTTTCACTAGGATAAGGCCATTTAAGTTTATACTTGATTAGTCAATAAATTTAAGTATTTTTAAAAACTAATTAAGTTTATTATATTAATATTAAAATTACTAATTGAATTTTGAATTAAATTGCCAAAAGTTAAGACCCTCACTGAAGTTGAAAGAGCCAACATTGATGTTTATAGTGAGCAAGGGCCTTCAAGCAGAAAAATTGCCGAAAAAATTAACCGAAGTAATACTGTGATTAATAATTACTTCTCGGATATCGAAAACTACAGTGCCAGGCAGAAAGGCTGTACTTCTTTGGCTACACCGAAAAGAAAACGACGGTTAATTCTTCATAAGGCTTCTAATTTTGGTCTTTCTGTTTATAAAATCAAGCCTTAAACTGAAGTTGCAGCTAGTGTTACAACTGTTTGGCGAGTATTCGCTACAGTGATCATCTGGTGCGTCGTAAATTTAAGCAAAAATCGGTTTTTGACAATAAATAAAAAGAAACGCTTTGATTTTGCACGTACTCACATGACCTGGAATAATGAATGGCAGAACGTGTTTTTTCGGACGAAAAAAAAAATTCAACCTGGATGGGCCTGATGAATACAAATATTACTTTCACGATTTCCGTAAAGAAGAGATCATTTTGGTTCGCCGCCATAGCCGTACATCTGGTAAAAATGGTGTGGGGTGTTATCACTTACTATGGTACTATAGATTTGGAGTTCAGAAGTATGAACATTGAAACTTACAAAACTTTATTACAAAATGTTTTCCCGTCACTACATGAGAAATACGGACCTCAGTTATTCATATTTCAACAAGACAACGCCCCCATACACAATACTAGGTAGTGAAAGATTGGATTAGACCTGACAATATCGAACTTCTTGCCTATCTGCCTTATTCACCCGATCTCAATATCATCGAGAACATATGGGGATTGCTGTCGAGGAAGGTTTATGTATGAGGACTCCAATTTGAAACACCAAGCGAGCTTGTAGTTGCCATACAAATTGCATGGAGTGAAATGAGCCAAGACTGTATCCAATCACTGTAAAACTCATTCTCGAATAAGATTTTTAAAGTTATTAATAATAATGGTGGAAATACTCACTATTAAAACCATTATTTCGATTTTTTTTTAATACATTTATTTTTAAAATGAACTGATAATTTGAATTTTCATGTGGCCTTAACCTACTGAAAATGTAAATCCGGTATTTTTGCTCATATTTTTTTCTACTCTCAAATAGTTTTTAATTTTTCAATTTTTATAACCTGTTTAGTTTATAAGAATATATATTTTAAGTTTTGAAAATTTTTGGAACTCCTGAACTAGCAAAAATATAAAAATTTAACGTGGCCTTAACCTAGTGACAAGGAGTGTACGTGTAACAAACGAATAACTAACTTTTTTCGTCCCGATGCCTAACATACACATCTTTTGATGTACCAAACAAAATTTTAGCAAAGTACCCTAAAACTTTTCACTCATTGATTTATTAATAAGCACATATCCAACTTATTTGTTAAGTACTAACTTCATTTTTATTTTAAATGAAGTCGCAAAAAACTGATGAAATATAAGTGGATGTCAAATTATTAAAATTGTACGGTCCCGATGACTAACAGCGTTTTGTACAACATAAAACGCCATTTATTTTAACAGTATCGATTGTAACTTGAAAATATTTCTAAATGATACAAGAGGTATCAACCTTACTTACTGGCTAAAGTGTCTAGCCGTGTAAAACCAAAAAATTCTTTATGGGTTAATTTAATAAAATGAGAAATGTAAATGTTTAAAAATGTCCCGATAACTAATATGGAATTCCTCATATACATATTTTGTTTATCCGAAACTTCAAAATATTTACATATAGGCCCGATTGTATGAAGACGGCTAGATTAAAAAAAATCCGGCGATACAGATTAATCTTCAACCGACGATTTTTTTTCTTCGTCGATTGTATAAAAACGAATAAAAAAATTCCATCCTATGTTTATTGCACTTTATTTTGGAGTGTGAACACTTTTTTTGACGTTTCAAATTTAATTTGTTGTTTATTTACATTCAATATGTACACGAAATTATTTTTTTATGTTTTTCTACAATAGAAAAAAAAATTCGATTTGGGCATTTGAAATTTGACGTTTTTTCGATTCCATTCCGATTATTTTTTTTCAATAAACAACAACACTGAAAATGTTCCGCCGAACCAAACAAATAAAATTAAAATTTGTCAAAAAAAAAACCAACATTTTCTATCCACTGTTTTAGACAACAAAAAGAGAAGATAAAAACAGTTCATACAATCCAATCGACGATTAATCTTCTATCCGCTTTCATACTAACGGGCCTTAGTGTTAACTACACTATCCTTTTCTGTTTCGCTTTACTAGTTTTGTAGCAATTTATTGCACTTGAAAAAAAGTGAGAATCATGGCCGGTCTCCACTCTCCACTTGTGCATTTTTCTCTTGAAAAAAAATAATTAGTCCACTACTTTTCTCGTGACAATTTTTGAGCATGCGCATTGAAATTTTGCCAAGAGAGGAAAAGATCAAAATTTCAATATTTTTGTCATGACGTTGTGCCAATTGAGCATAAATTGTTTTTATGCTCAATATGTTGAAAATTTTGACAACTAAATAAAATTTTCATGTTTTTTTGGAAAATTTTAACCTTTTAATAAGTTTTAGGTGAAAATAAAATAAAATAAAAATTGTGTTATTAAAATAAAACATAAATAATAAATTGTGGAATATAAATATGTATGTATAATATTCCAAAAATTGTATTAATCGAAAAAGCAACCAAATTCAAATTTTTTTCTTATTCCCAATGAGAAAAATTTGTTATATTCTTTATGTTAGTAGTTGTACAAAAAATGTCATGAGCCGAATGTCATTTATTTTTTGTCAAAAGAAAAATATGCAAGTGGAGACCAGCCATCACTCACCAAGCCATCAAAAAAAAAATCCAATCAAATTGTTTTTTTGCTATATTTGCAACTGCTAGAAAAATTGAGCTACCAGTTTTTTTTGACGTTTCTATATTTTTTTTATACACCGGTTAACTCTCGTCATTATTTTGTATATCAGCATTTTCATTTTAAAACAGCAAAAATTTTGGAAATTTGAACTTCATGATTTTTGATTTGTTTTATTTTTGGTGTACGTGTTTGCAAAAATAACCGGTATTTTCTATTTTTGATATAGGGTGTATGTTGCGCACAGGATGGTCTCAAAGTTTTGCAAAAATGGTAAAAAACGCCATTTGGAGTAAACTTCAAAGCAATTTTATGAATTAAATAGTTAATCAATTTTAAATTTTTTTTTTTTGTGTTTATTAGAGTAAATATCGAAATTAAGAATTCTTATAAAATTTTTATCAAAAATTTCCTCGACCTGGAATATAACGGTAAAATATTAAATGACTTATTAAACTAATGTCGTTTTCGATTGACCAAAAAACTAAACTCGGTGCAAAAAAAACTAAACTCGAACAATTTTTACTATGGCGAGTTTAGTGTTTTTTGCACTGAGTTTAGTTTTTTTTGATCAATCGAAAATGACATTAATACCCCTGATTTTAAAATTTTTTTTTTCTTTGCTCAAAATAAAGTTTAACTAATCAACTAACACATATTTAAATATACATAAATGTAGTGTTATTTTTTGTTTTTAAACTACATAAATTCAAACACAGGGCATTCTACCCGCATGGTACACTTTTACATTTTTCTCATTTTTAATTTTGATAATCTAGGAAAGTAACTAAACTAAGAACCGAAATTCGCTTGAATCTTGATTTCACCAAGTTTATGATTTCACTTATTCAAAATTTATGGCCATCTCGAACAAGAACAAAGCAAAATTGACGAAGGGTTTATGAGACGGTTATAAAAATAAAATGTAGGGTTTAATTTATAAATTTATTTTGAAATATAATGTTCACCAACGATTTTTGAATTTGAAAATGGTTTAGTTAAAAATTTATTTTTTGCCTTAGGTATAAAACAATGATAACCGAGTTCCCTTTATGTTAATTGCGCTTTGCTAACAACTTTGCAATTGTAATTTGACTTCATCATATTCTTCTCTCATGGCATATTCAAAGTGCATTGTTGATTCCCATGATTTAGCCCATTCGTATAGTTGTTGTGGTGTTTGAATTGTTGTTAAACTGTAGCGATAGGCACCTCTTTTGAATGTGCCGCCAACACGGCCATGACTGGTAGCGTGAAAATGCCACTCAGCTGCGATGTTAAAATCTTCATCATGATGACTTAGATTAATTAAATTGTTTTTATTTTTATATTGTGTTCTAGCTCAGTCTGACATATAGAAAATCTTTTTGATGTTCAACATTATTTCTTTTTTTTTAAATTCAATCATTTTAGGTTTGAATAGATGTATCGCGATGCTATCGTGTTCCATACAATATGAAATAATAATGAATGTTTTATGTTTCACTGCAGTGCTCTCAGGATCCTTATAATAAATAACGAACGAATGAATAGTGGCTTGTGCATTATTCCAGTGATATAATCTTGCACTGAATCTTTCAATTCTTTTGCACTGAAATTTTCTGATTCTAATGGGAAATCTTTTCTTTTATATCAGGTAGTTTTAGGAATAAATAAAAACAACATAAAGGGAACTGACGGTTATCAATGTTTTAAATCCAAGGCAAAACATAAATTTTGGTTTGTTTTTTTTTAGATGGTCGTAAATTTTGACGAAGGGTAATAAAAAACTTCCAGAAATCAAGATTCATGCGAATTTCGATTCTTAGTTTACTTACTTTACTAAATTATCAAAATTAAAAAGGAGAAAAATGTAAAAGTGTACCATGCGGGTAGAATGCCCTATGTTTGAATTTGTGTAGTTTAAAAACAAAAAAAAACACTACTTTTATATTTAAATATGTATGTGTTAGTTGACTAGTTAAACTTTATTTTGAACAAAAAAAAAAAAATTTAAAATCAGGGGTATTTAGTTTCATAAGTTATTTAATATTTTACCGTTATATTTCAGGTCGAAGAAATTGAATTTTGATAAAAATTTTATACGAATTCTTAATTGCGATATTTACTCTAATAAACACAAAAAAAAATTTAAAATTGATTAACTATTTAATTCATAAAATTGCTTTGCAGTTTACTCAAAATGGCATTTTTTACCATTTTTGCAAAACTTTGAGACCATCCTGTGCGCAACATACACCCTATATCAATAAAATAAAATAACGGTATTTTTTATTTTTACAACTACCTACTACACGTACACCAAAAATAAAACAAATCAAAAAACATGAAGTTCGGTCACTGCTGCCCAAAAATAAAATTCTTCATACATATGTATACCGGGTGTTTCTTTTAAACTGAGACGATCAAATATCTCGAAAAATAGCCACTCTACGGAAACAACCATAACCCATAATCAATAAATGTCCATAATCAAAATTTAATCATACCGCGGGGGAAATACATTAGTGCAAAAAAATAGTCCCCCACCGGGGTAACTTTTAAACTAAGATAGGAAGCCATATTTTTTATTGCAGATACGGATTCTACGACTAAAAGTACGTATGATTTGAATGAAATATTTTGTTCGGTTCATGATAGATGGCGTTGTAATCGACGAAATTCAATTTTTTCAATTTCTTCTTCTTAGAACACACGCATTCGATTCTGCAATACGTTTGAAATAAAAAACATCACGTTTTCATTGAAAATACTCGAAATTCGTCATCAAAACAATTTATTAATGTAAATGGCAGGTGAATAAAATAATTTAAGCTTAAAATAAGTGTTCAAAATGATGGCCTGCGACTTCAATGCACTTATTAATACGCATTTCCAATGATTGTACACAACTGAGAAGTGTATTTGGTTGAATTTCAGCACACGCATTTCTGATTCGCTCAATCATGTTCTCGCGTGTTGTTGGTTCTTGTTTGTAAACTTTGTCTTTGAGATAGCCCCACAAAAAGAAATCTGGCGAAGTAAGATCTGGTGATCTGGCGGGCCAATTTATCGGACCAGCTCTACCGATCCAGCGACCATTGAAATCACGATCAATTACCTCACGTGCTACCAACGAATAGTGTGCAGGACAACCATCATGTTGAAACCACATGCGTTCCGTCTCAATTCTAAGTTCAAATTTTCAAGTAATATTGGCAGTTCATTTTCCAAAAAGTTTCGGTACATTTGACCATTCAAGTTGCCTTCAATAATGTGGGGGCCGATGAGTTGGTTGCCAATTATTCCACACCACACGTTGACAGTCCAAGGGCGCTGATGTTCAACTTGGCGAAGCCAGTGTGGATTTTCAACACTCCAATAATGCATGTTGTGTCGATTAACCGTTCCATGGTTTGTAAAAGACGATTCGTCAGAGAACATTACGCAACGAGAAAAATTGGGGTTTTGTTGTATTTGTTCACGTGCCCATTGACAAAAAGTTACCCGATTTTGGAAATCAGCGCCATGAAGATCTTGGTGTAAAGACACATGATATGGATGATACTTGTGCCGTTTTAAAATTCTCCAAACACTGGTGAGGGACAATCCGGAATCGCGAACTATTTCTCGTGTACTAACATGAGGATTATGAGTCGCTGCAGCCAATACAGCAATTTCATTATTTTCTCCAGTGATTGTTGCTCTACGGGTCCCCTTTTTCGGTTGAACATTTCCATCAGCAATAAATTGTTTGATAGTACGGCCAAATGAAGCACGTGAACGAATCCTATCCGGAAAACGTTGAGCGTAAAGAGCAACAGCATTTTCAAGATTTCTGCCAGCTTCTCCATAAATCAGAACCATTTCAATTTTCTCTGACACAGTTAAACGGTCCATTCTAAAGTATTTTATCGTTTATTTTGCAATTACGAAAAACATGAAGATAAGAAATAACACAAACGTTAAATGTGATTTACAAAACTGAATAAAATGTTTTGATGACGAATTTCGAGTATTTCCAATGAAAACGTGATGTTTTTTATTTCAAACGTATTGCAGAATCGAATGCGTGTGTTCAAAGAAGAAAAAATTGAAAAAATTGAATTTCGTCGATTACAACGCCATCTATCATGAACCGAACAAAATATTTCATTCAAATCATACGTACTTTCAGTCGTAGAATCCGTATCTGCAATAAAAAATATGGCTTCCTATCTTAGTTTAAAAGTTACCCCCGCCCCACCTACAAAGCGGGGGGTGGGGGACTATTTTTTTGCACTAATGTATTTCCCCCGCGGTATGATTAAATTTTGATTATGGACATTTTTTCCGTAGAGTGGCTATTTTTCGAGATATTTGATCGTCTCAGTTTAAAAGAAACACCCGGTATATTATTTCTCTCAATCTGTTTGTCTTTTCTAGTCACTGAAACAGTGGGAAAAAAAGTGAGCATCATACAGCCACATGATAAACCAATTTAAGAGGTTTGATCAAGCGATGCATTGCTATCTCTTTCACTAAAAAATTACGTCATTCGGTGCTATACTTTTTTTTATAAACGCTAGTTCATAGCAAACAAAAACAAATCGAATTGTTTTGCGGTGATAGTTTTGTGAAAATTTTGTGAAAACAATGAAGCCTTGTGATTTTATCGCACCGAATGACGATATGCGCAAGAAAAGACGAATTTGAAACAGCTGTCAATCATACCTTTCAATTGGTTTATCATGATACAGCCATAACAATTTTTGAGGTCCGCAAAATAAAATGAGCAACCAAGACAATGAATATTATCGATTGAAATTGTTCGCAAATATTTTGTTTATTTCATAAGAAAATTGCTTGCTTGCTGAACAATCGTGTATTTAGCCCAATGTTTTACAATGAGCGAAATTTTGGATGATTTTTAGTTAGTTGCCGTTCTTTGTATTTTAGTTATAACACGATAACGAACGTACGGATTTTTATGGGACAAAAATCGTTAGAAGGGACTACTTGATGAGTTCTTTATAAAATTATTTTTATATAAAAGTATTTTTTAGTGTTTTCGAAACATTTTAAGTACTATGTACTCCAAAAATTAAGAAAACTTCCCAAAAATCGTAAATTGACCGCATAACTGTAATTACTTTTTTTTTTTTTTGAATATTTCAAATAGGACTACCACCTAGTATTTAAATCGATAATTTAAGTGAAGCAAACCAAATTGCTACCAATGACTTACGTTTAAATGTTATGATGCTTAAGTCATCAGGCGTCAATGACCAAAAAAATGTGCTTTTATTAAGGAACACAGGTTCGAGTTAAGGTACGATCAACTTTTTCAAACATGTAAGCTGACGTATTCTGACGTAAAATTAAATTTTAAGCGAAAATGAAAATTTGGCCGCTAAATTTCACGAAAATCGACAAAATAATTTTTTCACGTTCTGAGACCATTGCAAATTTCATTTCACTTGAATTCATACTGGGGCTTATAAAAGTGGTTTTGTTCAATCAATCAATATCTTATAATTGTTACAACTTTTCCCTACAAATTGGACGTAAAACTTGGGTCGCTAAAAATCAGTTGACAAATTTCACTAATCGGTACAAAACTCGACGCAAAAAAAAATTAAAATATTACTGACAGGTGACCTTGCGAATTATAAAATTGAAAGCGTGATCCGAGATTATCGCGATAATTTTTGTGTGTGTCAGTCAATGGTATTACGTTTATTGTATCGTTTTTATTTACAAAATATTAGACCAATTGTTATGTAAAATATTTCATAAATAAAATTATTTAGGAATTTAATTCAATATTACGCACAGCAAACCGAACTAAACAAATTATCGCGCAGAGGGAACGAGAATGTAATTATTCAGAAAGAAATCGAAATTCGAGATAACCAAAAATCTCTTTCAATTTTATTCCATCTCATTAAACCAGAATCTATATAGATAACTTGAATTTGCAATGAAGATAAAAATGCAGTGAAAAATGGTAGAGATCAACCAGAGACTCTTTTATATGAAAAATTTCATTTCACGTCAAGTAAGTACTAGGCTTTAGACTAAATTCTTAATTTTTAAAAAAATGAAACAGTTGAACCCAATCAATTGTTAATACCGAGTCTTATTCAATAACATTACACTTTAAAAAAGCAACAACATTGCTTTCCCCTCTAAGACGGAAAACCTCGAAGCTCAAACTATTGAAATGCTTTGGTCACATAGCAATTTCAATTTATTTAATAAAATTCAACTAGGTTTGTAATTAAACGTTAACATAAAATAGTAAATACATAAAAAATAATTCCTTTTTTAATTCCTCTCATAACATCTCAAAATTAGTCTCATTTATCTTCCATTCCATTAACCGCAACACCATTGCTTTAAATTCAATTCAATTTTATTTCCAATGACAATTTCATTATGCTACAAAAAAAAATCCAATATTGAATCGTATCTTGTCATTTCTATTCAGAGTCGTCCATTAATAAAATTCTTCCATCAAATAAATTCATTTAATAAAATTACTCCATGTGGTAGTAACAGTTTCAAGTTTTCATCTTGATTATTTTTAGATAAATTTAATAATAATAAAAATTATTTTAAAATTGATCACAACAAAAAAATTCAATTTTAAAATTTATTCTACAATCAACGAGATAGTAGAGTACACAAAAAATAAAAACGTAATGCTTTTTAAAGATAGCTTAAAATAACTCAAGAAAGTCGTCCCAACCATCTTTCGTATTTTGTTTGTTTGTAATTTTTTTTTTTTATTTGCATAGTTAAACATATAGAGGAGGAGGGTGTATTTTTAGCAATAAGGATAAAAAATAAACAAAAAAAAAAGAAAACATAAAAAATAAATTTTCCAAATTTTTGATTAAATTAGAAAACACATATTTACTCATATAGAGTTGATAGTAAATATCACGTTTCTTATATAATCAAAATGTACTTTTTTTTACAAATACCGATATAAGTACATAACAAATAAAAAAATTTAAATTAATTAATAACAAAAAACAATTTTGAAAAATAACAAATTATAAAATGGAAATGAATATTTATGATGATGAAATTAAGAAAATTTGACCAACCAAAATTCTTTAATTTGATTTTTTTTTTTGTATTTTTTTCGTGCGCGGTAGTTAATTCATTCTGTGTTCTTTCAATAAATCATGTAGATTTTGCGGTTTAAATGATTTACTGAAGGCGTTTTTGCTGCAAAAAGGATTGTGCTGTGATTTCGCTGTGAGGGTGGTACATTTTATTGTAGATGAAAGTTTTTATTTTATGTTTCGCAGATATTCCAACTTACCAAAATTTTTTACCGTTTTTCGTATCACACTGGCTGCGAATTGTTCATTTCATTTATTTAGTTAGCTCTTTCACTTTCTAACAAAATCGGTAAACCACGTTTCTAGAATCAACAAAATCTGAAATTGATAAAATCTCGAAAATCCTTTTTAAAAATCTCGAATGGAACAAAACCTTGAAATTAAAAATTTCGAAAGACGTAATTTCGAAAACTAAATCTCCGACACTTAAATGGTTCGAGATTTTATAAAATATTGTATTTTTGTGACTTGTAAATCATTTTGCATGAGATGGAGCAACCAAATTAATTTCTTAAACGGCATTAACAAAATCGCGATCGAAAAGTGATAAAATAAAAATCGGTTTTTGAAAATCTCGAAAAAATATCTAGAATTTTTTTTTCGATTTTTATCGGTAAAATTTTTATCGAATTCAAGATTTTTACAATTGGCCTGCTTATAAATATCAAATTTGATAAAAAACCGATCATCTTTAATTTCACACTTTAATAGTTAAAGAGAATATAAGTAAGTTGATCGTCTAATTTCCAAATACCGGCTCGGGTCGTCCAAGCTGGAAGTTCTAAGCGATCCACTACACTCTAAAGCAGTACTCATCATTTGATCATTGCAAAGCTAAATGTCACTTTTCTTACAAATCATGATAAACCGAACAGTATACCGGACGATTCAACTGTGAATATCTGAAAAATGATGATAAAAAAACCAATTTCAAGATCTTATCAGCAACAGCTTTGTGGAATCAAATTACCGATGAGACAAAGAATTTTTTGTTAGAGGTTTATCCCACATATTAATCGATTTTATGAGAATCTACAAAAATGCACGCATATCCAGGAATGTGGCGAAAATTGGACAAGCATGGAAAATCTAGTATTTCTAGATGGGGGAAATACATATTACGCAAACCAGAATTGCGGTTCTGTTAGATCATTACTACAGAAAAATTTCTGGAAATAATAAAAATATCAATAAGATTCTTTCGGCTTTCTATAGGCAAACTATATTAACAATAATGGCATTCACAATATTTTTCGTCATGTTAATCAGAAAAAATGATGAGGCCAATCATTTATAATATATCTACCAAAAAAGTAGGAATATCAAAATCCCCCCTCGTACTTTAATCCAAGAGTCATACAAAGTGTATCGACCCCCAAAAGATAAAAACCTTTCCTTGAGTTTTCTATGTGGTAGTTTGGTTTCGTACTGAAAAGTTTGCACGAACAAAAATTCGGTCTACTCTTCAGGTAGCTATGACCAAACTACAAAAATAAAATTCTAAACTTCATACATTAAGTATGAGGCAAGAATGTACTGACTTAGCGAATTATATTCACTAAATAAACCACCCAAGGAAACCCTCCTTTCTGGAGATTTTTTTTTATTTAGTGAATATAATTCGCTAAGTCAGTACGTTCTTGTCTCATAATTAATGTATGAAGTCAGAATTGTATTTTGTAGTATGATCGTAGCTACCCTGAAGAATAGGCCGATTTTTTGTTCGTGCGAACTTTTCAGTACGAAAGAAATCAAACTACCACATAGAAAACTCAAGGAGGGTTTTTATTTTTTGGGGTGGATAGTCGATACACTTTGTATGACTCTTGGGTTAAAGTACGGGGGGATTTTGATATTTCTACTTTTTTGGTAGATATGCCTCTTCATTTTTTCTGATTAACAAGTCGAAAAATGTTGTGATTGCCGAAAGAATCTTATTGATTTTAAGATTTTAATACAGACAAACTTCTTTCTAATAAAAATATCAAGCAAGAAAATTAGTTTTTTTCTTTTCGTGTCGATTTCTTGCAAATTCTTATAACGAAGTTATTTGGGGAGAGATGAGTACAAAAGGTATAGCTGATGACATCGAAGGAAACCGTGTGAAATTTAGATTAAAATGCTACAATATCACCACATACCGAGCTGTCTATAATCATGGCGTCAGAAATTTTATCATTCTTGCACAGTACAGCGATTCGCTGACTGGTTCGCTGATTTAGCAGAGTGGCCGAGATACTACAAAATGATAATTTTACTTCATTTGCCCAGTCCTTTCAGTGACGTTAAAGTAGCAGCCCCATATTACATCTAAAACTACATTCAACGTATTCACTCTTCATAAGAATGCATTGAACGCATTCACTCTGCATACGAGATTTCAAGTCGATCTGTGAAATAGTTTTTAGACAGTTGGTTTATATTTTAATTTTAACAGTGACTGTAGAGGATTCAAAGCACCTCCTCTGACTCACTATTATCATAAATGACAAGACCTCCAATATATCGAAAATTCACCGCTCCTTCAAATTTGTTATAGCGCTACTAAATCCTTTGCATAAAATATCTAATTCTTTGATTTTGAGATCAACAGAAACTGAAAATTGTAATCTTTCAGCAAGTAGTTCACCAGTCACAGGGATGACATACGCTTATGCAAGGAATCGATTTCGCTCTCGTTATAAGATGTGATATGTATTTCATTTTTACACGAATACCTCTAATTACAAAAATTACCGGTAGCTTGTTCGACTAACCGATTCTGAAAAAATATCCTTAATACCTGTAATTTGCTCCACTATAGTATGATCCTCTCCAATAGTATGTAAGGCATTAATTTATACGTTGCGCAAAGATGGGCCATAATAATTCAAAAATTTTATTTTTAAGGTTCTTCGCGTCGAGATTTTATTTTCGAGAAATGTGTTGTCAGATTTTCTGATAAACCCAGCAAAATCATGCTACGGTTTTCACATAACCGTTTTGAAATGATTTCGTAATTCAGAATCTATTTAAATTTTGTACAAAAGTTTTTGAAAGCTTAAAAAAAAGGTTTTTGTTAATTGTTTTATCAAAGCAGTTACTAAATTACCAAAAAGATATTATGCTTGGTTTCAAGTAAAAGTTTTTGTAACTCATTCGTTATATTTAAATACCTAAAAGTTGCATATATAATGAATTTATTTTAGTAGTTGTGCAAGTGGTGTTAAAACTGGAAAAGAGGCACATAAATACGAACATTAGTCGCATTTACATTCGTATTAAAACAAGTTAATTGGTGAACTATTCAAAAAACACTTTTAAGTTTCTCTGCTACTAATTAAAATAGATTCTCCAGAAAAGTTTGAAAATGTTTTCATTTGACGTTACAGAAATTTTTTTCAAGCATTATAAAGAAAGTGGGAAGCACTCCAAAATATTGCATTACAAAATCTCGTACTACATAATCTCGGCATTTTTAAAAAATATAGCATTACAAAATCTTGCATTACGAAATCTCGCATTACAAAATATCGTATTACAAAATCTTGCATATACAATACAAAAATATTATTGAAAAATAACAATGAAGGCAAATTATTAAATCATTTTATTATATGCAATAATATTTAAAAATTCAAAAATAATATTTAAAAATAACAGTGCCAGAAAATTAATTAATTAATTATTATATTATAGGCAATATTTTTTAAAAATTCTATTGGAGTTAGTCTAGCCTTTTTCTTTAATATTCTTTGAATTTTTTTTATTCTTGTTAATTTGCTTTCGTTTTTTTTGGGAAACTGGAGACCGGATATAAGTTGTTCAATTCTAAGCTTTACCAAAATCGCTTCCTTTGCTAGATTCTCTTTTATTTTATAAACACAAGCGGTGCCAGGCTTCCACACTATTTTGCGTTGGAGGGAAGCATTCAGTAGCATTTCCTGAGTCTGCTATAGACCAGAATTCAGGTTTATATCTTGATGCTCGGTTGCCATTGCCCATGTAATTTCTTTTAATCATGATCCAATACCTTTGATATTTGTGTTATTAAATTCATTGGATAAACTGGCATAATACGCAGCAACTCCATAATCTGGCACAAAAGCTAGGTTTTTAATCATTATAATTTGCATTGGAAAAGATTCAATATTCCTATACTTGTTAATTTGGCCGAAATGAAATAAACATCCCTTAAAAACGATTTCCGGAAAAAATATGATGCTGACGATACTACTGTTTTCTCGAAATCGCAAATTAGTCTTGTCGGATTTAAATGAAATTCATTCTCCAAGCAATTTTTTTTTTAAATTGAAAAACAATTGGTCATATACTTTTCTACTTTTTTTGCTCATCAAGCAAAATACCAATGGTAATATTTCTCCATCAATACGTCCGTGTATTAAAAATAGCTGTCGAAAGTTGCGCCCCAGTGGCACAGTTGTTAGCATTCTTGCCTTAAGCCCCGGAGGTCCCGGGTTCGATTCCCGGCGGGTGATGAAAAAATCACGGCTGGTTAATGTTGGATCAATGAATTAAATTAATCTAATAAATGAAATAAATTTTTTTAACCTTCCTGTCAACACGAAAATAAAACCACTTTTACCAACACGTTCAACCCAGTGTATGAATTTAATCAAGAGTTTTTCATCAAAGACGAATAAACATTAAATATAGAAACGATATCATAATGAAAATTTGATTTAACCTTATTAGAAAAAAAATTTCATTCAGTTACAAAAAAATCAAATACACATCCAGGTGTGTCGTGTTGTCAGGAAGGTTAATCGCGCGATTTCATATATTTACGGGAAAAAGTTTATGCGAGATGATTTTTTAATACGAGATTATGTATTGCGAGATTTTGTAATGCAAGATTTTGTATGCGAGATTTTGTAATGCGAGATTTTGTAAAAAAGATTTTGTAAAATAGATATTGTATTGCGAAATAATGTGGCCAACCCAGAAAAGTGTGTTTTTAATTGATTTAGATATGTTAAAAAAACAGATTTTCATAAAACTTAAAAGTTACAAGGAACGGGATTAAATAAGGCTCCCAGTGCGGTTTCATGCAGTACATTTGGGGCTTTCCGGACAATTTCTAAAATCTCCTAAAATTCTTAACTATTCTTGATGTCGGGCTAGAGTGTAGGCGTGGTAATTGTAATTTTTCTATTTCGATTTGTTTTTTTAATTTTCGGTATCGGATCCTACAATTACACAAAGCTACCCTATTTGTTAAATAAAGACGTTTACCACAAACGAATATTTATTTGGTTTTTTAGCCGTACATGTTTTAACCATTACACAATTATCGACAATATAAATTTAAATTGCTAGTGTTTCCTTTATTAATTTTGATTATTATAAAAAATCATGGATTTTGCTTGTTTAACTTAAGCTTTTAAATGCGACCGGGTGCCTTGTATTTTTTGAATCCATTGAAAAGCCAGCCACGCGATTTGTTCCAAAATTATGAAGTTGAGAACAATTTCTCCATTAATCTATTAATTTTTAGATTTTACTAGGCAGGCTTTATGCAAAATACTCTATTATGAAAATCCGGCATTGCAAATATGTATTAAACATTTTCAAAAAGGAAATTGTAATTTCAAAACCGAATCTCTAACTGAAAATCCAATTAACTAAATTCGGTATCTATGAACTTGAATAAGATCGATTTCTTTCAACTTCAATATACAATTCTACCAAAGATACAAAATTCAATAATAGTTCGAATTGAAATATTACGTTCTGAATTGAAAACGAAAAATGAATTACGAAAATTCTCCTCTTCTTGGCGGAACTTTACTTAAATTTCCATTTAAATCAACATAATGCCTCAATTCCATGGGAAAAATTGACTGACAGTCAAAAAAATCGAAAAGAGAAAAATAATCTGATACTCCATATAAGAGACAAAGTCAACGTTTCTTCAAAATTGTTTTGCTATAAAATAAAAAACAAACAAAAAGCGTTGTCTTTGTCTCTTATATGGAGTATCAGATTATTTTTCTCTTTTCATTTTTTTTGACTGTGAGTCAATGTTTCTCGTGGAATTCAGGCTTAATTGTAATTCTTAAGTTGATACACCTTATTAAGAATTGTAAAACCTACATTAATTTTCTGAATTCTAATAAGAAAATTTTGGACGACATCCAATGGTAAGGAAGCAGGCTTACTTATCTCTCGAAAAGTGCAATTTTATATTCACGAGCCTCGCTAAATATTTTGTTTTTTGCTGAACTATGCGAGATACGACCGTCTCCTTGAATGCAAAACCAGAATTCCAAACGAGGTTGACACTTATTCAAAATTATTTTTGATGACCTTGAAAAGACTTCAAAGGTCATCGAAAATAATTTTTATTACAAGGTAAAATCAGATTTGCTCGAAAACTAATTATATTAAAAAACCAAGTTGGAATAGATCGGATATTGGTTGACTTTTTTTTCTTTAGCACTGGGTTCTGGTTATTGATGTTCACACTACCTCAAACGATCACGTTTTCCACGTTAACTTTACAGTTATTTCTAGTTTTACCGAGTTTCTTCTTCCTAGTTCCTAACTTCCTGATTTAGTTCTCATCTGCAAACCGAGTGAAACTAAATTATTAAAGATTTTCTTATTGGGTTACATTTTGTCACAATTTTCTTGTAATTTCTTTATATCCAAACTCTCTGATTTAAATACAAGCGAATAAATGAATCAACTCGATACGAATCAATATTTGTTAAGTTGTCTGTATGAATATCTGCCATAAATAAAATCAGCCTCACAACAACATTTCCCCACCAATCAATCACGACACCACACCAACCCATTACCGCAACCGCCCAGCATCAATCACATCAGATCAATCCGACTGATTTATAACGTTTACAAAACAATCACAACTGAATATCTTTATTTGTTCATTTAATAGCATTTATGATATATAGTATTCTTTAAAAAAATTTGTAAATTTTATCATCATACCCTTGGTACCACGATATGGACTTCCTTGAGTCATCTCTGGATGTCGTGTATGGTTTTTAATTTTTTTTTTTTTTTTTTTTACAATTAGGTACATTGGTTTTTTTTTTTGGTACATATTTTATGTTTTTTTGTTCAGTAAAAATTACAATTTCATACACAGTAAATTTATTTTTTAATTATTTTTTGTCATTTTGTGGTGTCAGACAAAAAAGAAATTTTTTTTTGTGTAATTTTTCATGTTTTTGATAAGAAAAAAAAAAAAAAAAAGAAAAGAAAATTAAAAAAGAAAAAAATTAACAAAAACACAAACAAAAAATTAAAAACATTTTTGTTTTTAGTAATTTTTTTTTTATAAATTAGTAATTTGTTAAGAGAAAAAAAAACTGCCAATCGAAAATTAGTTTGGCAATTTATTTATATTTTTTTGCTTTTCAGAGTAACAAAAAAAAATAGATTTAACCAAATTTATAAGTAGTCGAGAATAAAAAAAAAAAAGTTTATAAAAAGTTTTGAATTTTAATTTTTTTTTTTTAATTAAAAGTGAGTTTTGTATTTTTCGTTAAAAATAATTTAAAAAAAAATGTGGAATTATTAAAAAAAAAAAAACAAAAAAAAAAAAGATTTGGTTTACCTTTGGCCTGGCGGCGCCGTTTGCAATCGTAATCAAGTCGACGGCCTTGTAATTTTTTCCGATGATGCTGTGATATAACATAAAATTGTTTAGCTAGATGTCTTATTGAGAAACGTTGTTGATTGTTGGTTGCGGAGGTTTAAATACTCACCATAACCTCTTTAAGATCTTTTGTTTGTAAATGATGAAGTGGTTCTAAGAAGTTCTGTTTGATGTTGTCATCTAAAGCATATTTTACATCAGCCATTTGTCTCAACGATTCACCCATTTCGATCATGGCACATGCTGTGAAATTAATACAAATAATAAAATTAATAAAATATTGATATAACGCTACAAAATCTCTGGTTTTTTATTATTACTCACCGAAAATGCTATCCTCTCCGAGTTTTTTGCCATAAGTCAGTAGACAGTCAGCCAATATACCTTCTGGTTGGGGATAAGTATTACTTTTAGCTTGTCCAGATAATTTAGATATACCTTTTACAGCGGCCATTTTAGCTCGGGCAGTTGGATTTGGTTGAAGATATTCTTTTGTTTTTGCCTGCAGTTCTTCAACTAATTCCACTGTCACATCAGTTTTCTGTATTGGAAATTATGAAATAGAAATTATTAGTTAAACAAAAAAATGTAATAGTTTAATTAACGAGCGTTAAGCAGGACAATAAAACAAGAAACATTTTAGCAGCGGTTCCAAAAATTTCCTTAATTACAACTATTAAGGGAATGGATAATAATGGGTTTAATTCGACTTTACAAATTTTGGTTGCACAAGCTTTTATTCTAAGTAGAGCTTAATAGCCGCATTTCTTGATGCATAGTGATCCGAATCTTATCAATATTCACATTGAAAGCAACAACAAAAATTGAACACATTTCTGTTTCTGGATCAAAATTTTAATGCGAGTGGCTCAAACGTCAAGAAATGCGGCTAATAACAACCAAATATTCAAAAATTAAAACGTTCTATAAACGTAGGTACAAAGATAACAATATTTGAAGTTTTAGTAAGCTATGCACTTTGAAAAGCTCAGGTCTAAAGCAATCAGGAAAGATTTTAAAAAGTATGCATTTTAAATGAGCTTTCAGCGAATTCCTGTCTGACAAACTTCGATACATTTTTAGAACCTTTCTATTCATCCACGCAAGCAAACGCCACACCTTTTTCGAGTCTTTTGGTTCAGAATATCACTCATAGCAGTAGTGTTCGCTAACTATTTATTTTTGTAGTATTTTATTGATGCTGAAGTATCTACGTGTATATCCTCTTTGATTTTGAATCTTCAGGCCACCAGGCAAAACACTTCTTGAGTGTTTGTTGGTAACTGGCGCCTCGATGTGCTCCCCAATTTAGAATTAATAGTAGAATTAGCACTGATTACTGTTTTAATGACTCCAAAATCCTTTCCTACAGCTCTAAAATTTCGATTCATTGAGGCCTCTCAGCCTCTTTTCTCTTGACACTAAGCAACCATTTTAAATATAATACAGCGATTTGACCACAGCTAGTAATTCCCAGCGAGTTGTAGAGGCTAGCGTCGGTGTCAACAATGAGATTGCGATATAACTGCGGGTAAGCCAAAATCAGAGCTGTTGTGCGATTTTGCTAAAGTTACTTGAGTTTCTTCTCTCGTTCAAAGTGCCACACAAATTTCCGTTCTATTCGAGATGAACCGCCGATAGTGAGAACACTCCCAGAAGTTACATTTTTGATTCTGAGTAGTGACATTCGCTTAAATAGCAGCTGTCTTGGCAAAATTAGTTTAAATCTTCTTTTTACTCACAATGTGACCCAGAAACAGTTATTATTGTTTAAACAGCTGACATTTCCGAGAATTCAATTTAGAATTGGCCTTCCCAAGTTGGTCGTAAACCGTTGACTTGACATTCCTTTCATAAATGATTATGTCTTCCAGATAGATAAAACAGGTTTCTCATGGGGGTCTCGAGAAAACTATCTCGATTAATCTGGAAAATGGTAGTTTTCCCGTAGTCCCCAGGACCTCTTGCGAAAACGTCATAATTCTTGTTTAAAAACAGTTCATCCAATTGACGCCTGCACCAATTGATGGATTCAAGTTACAAAGCTCGATAATCTCAATGTCACCAATTGTCGAGTTTGTTATGTTAATCCCAAACACATGTTGAAATTTGGCATTAGCATCGTCGGTAAGACTTTCACCGTTGCTGATTCGCTTATATTTGTGGCTCACCACTACATTTATGAATCACAAAGCCATTAGCAGTAAGTTCTGCATCGTTAGTTGCTTGAATGATTACGTCAACTGGAGCATTCATTTATTGTTCAGCCGCTTTGGTCTTCTTCAGCTGCGACTACAGGTTTTCCGACGATATACTCGGGTCAGGTTCCTCCTCTTCGGTATCCGCTATCTTCTCCGAAATCGACGTCAATTTAATAGAAATTGCATCCAGTCTAGATATCTCCCGGCACAATCTAGCCAATTTGTTCTAATGACCCTTGCTCGACCATTGAGAATGCTTGCTCAGTTATTTTATCAAAACGCAGGCAAACTCTCCTTGAGCTCTTGCAAACAGTGTCGTAAAGTTATGTGGATGATTTTGGTGGCATAAGGTTCTTCGGCGACGAGACGTGATCATCGTGGTAAGTACTGTCTTAAGAAACGTAACTCCTAACTAGCCCACTCGTTGATTTAAGTATTCGTCTTATACCACTGACAGACTAGGGATTAGCTAAGCGCGATTAGCTAAACCCGTTTAACTAATCTACCACTAATCTAATTGCATTGACGGACTAAGGTTTAGTAAGTGGCGCCACGAGTTTATGGTATCGGTATTAATACAAATAATTTCATCACCTTGTTTAAGTTGATTTTCTTGATTTTGTTCAATAATTAAATGAAAATAAAAACAACATAGACATTAAAAAAGAAATTATAATTTAAACACTTTAATTATTAATTACAATTTTCAATCTTATTATTTATACCTGTCACAAATTTTTTGTAGTTTTGAAAATGTTGATAATAGTTCCATCTATATTAAAATAGCGCAACTTGTATTTACAATTTTATTTTAACATTTGCATATAATGGCGCCACCTCAGTAAACTCATTAAAAAGAGATAAACTTCAAAATATTGAGAGATTAGTTCACTAATCGCGTTTTGTCACTAATCTCGAAATAAAATGCGTTTAGCTAATCTTGAACTTGACACACTTGAGCTAATCTCGAAAATTCACTAACCGCGTTTAGCTATTTCCTAGTCTGTCAGTGGTATTATTGCATAGCACTATCATATATGAGTTTAATTTTAGCACAAGCAAACACGAACTTCTTCCAGCTCTGTCAATGTCAACCAATGCGTACGTTGAGAGGATCAGTTCTTAGGCACAGCTTTGAACTAAAATTTGCAAAGACCTCTAAGTTTCAAAACTTCTTCTTTCTTTGGAGTGCATACGCATTTGTGGAACGGACTGTATGATGAAGCCTTCTTTTAAAACTTACAAACGTTGTAAACAACTTACAGAAATTCAAACACAATATTTCTTATATGATTCTTGAAGAGTAAACTCCCGGTCCCGTTTAATCCTCTCCATATAGTTAACCAACAGCGGTGTCACCACATATTTTTCGTAACAATCAGATCTATCACATAACTCATTCCTACCGGAAAGTAATTCCTATAGGAGAAATTACTATCCTGTAAAGGAATGAGTTCTGTGATAGACCTAAATAGGTTTTGTCGTCTATCGTTTAGCAAACATGTGTAATTAATAGAATGAGAAGAATTTCAGGGCTTTGATTAGGGAAATCCACTTACATGCAACCGCTTTCTTATGAGTTATATCTCATTATCGATGTGCCTTTAGGATATAGCACTTAAATATATCTTTAAAAATCTTTTAATTTGTGTCCGATTTGTTAGTAAAAAAAAAAGTCAATAGTTCAGAGCATATTCATTAGCTTCAAGTGTTACAAACTTAGAATTGTACAAAACTCAGTTCCACTTTAAAAGTTTGGGATCAGGCTTTAATAGGCTAAATGCCAAATTATTGTTGACAAAGTGCCAGAACATTAATTTTCCCAAATTATATTACGCCCAACATTTGTTTTTCGTTATTAGTTTAATTTTCTTAAAAACTATCAAAAAAATGTTTATTGCCCACAAACTCTATTAACCTTCTTCAAGATGTACAAACATATACGTACACGCCTCACCAGACAAAATTCAGAAAATTTCCCAATTTTTTTTCCTCTCTTTTTTGCAGAATAAGCAAAACGCACAAACACAAATAAAATTATGGCAAAACTATATTACTAAATACACAAATTTACTTACTCTTTCCATTTCCACAAAATCCAAATCAAGTTTTGTACCCTCAGCACCACCCATTTTTTCGGTAACATACTGGAAAATAAAAAGAAAACAAAAAAAAATTTCATTTCAGTTTCAATTAACTCGGTAAATAAAAATGAAAATTGCAAAACCATGACCTACATTATATTTATACGCATACACACACATTTATTCGTATATATAATATATTGTATCATCCTCGAAAATTCGGTATGCCATTTGGGAAAACAAAAAAATGTATGATGAAAATTTACATACCTAATATACCAAAAGAAAATCATTCGAAAATTTTCTTTTTATGCAGTGTCAAGAACATCTTAGAAATAAATATGGGGAAAATTGGTGTAACTAAATTTCCTTCTCCCTTTTTAAACGGATAATTTCGCAAAAAAAAATTATAGGTTAGTAGGTCAGGGGGTTGTAGTGTATTTAAAACAAAACACATATTTTCAATCGATATTATGGGAGGATACGGTACATGTAGGTATTTTGTATTAGAAAATATTTATTTAATTCGAGTGGGTGGGTGTGTGGGATTATTAAATTATGTAGATAGCAATTAATTAATTTTACCATTAGCATTTAATAATAACAATGCTAATTATACTATTGTACACAGTTGTGAATAAGCGCTTGGACTAACAGATAACCGTATCGCTGATGTGTCTAAATAGTCGCCTAGTAAATACATTGAGTAATAAATTAATTGTGTGTAATATGACTAATAGTACAAGTGTTCCATTGATGTTTGTAACTCTAATCAACATAAATATAGGAAATGAATCGATTGATAATACTCGTAGTATTATGCACTAGTAATACTAGGCACAGGTCATTGCTGTTCAAGTTTTAATTGATAAACGCGTTAATAGATTAATAACAAAGCAGCCTATATTTTATATAGCCGTAATGTAAAAAACAGAGCTTTTATAAGAAAATAAGAAGTGAGCGAAATCCAAATTTTTCATATAAAACCTACTTTTTCTTATGCTGTATTGACTGACGATTGTAAAAGTAAAGAAAGCGCCTCTCGAGGACAATAGATAAAATGATGCACCTGATAAAATGACATTTGTCACAAATGCGACGAAAGAAAATTTAGCAATGCGGTAATTAAAAATTGCTTTTATCGTCCAAAAATAGAATTATTTACAATTATTTGCAATCCGATAAGTAATAATTGTGTTTACAAATCAAAATTGGAATTATTTACAATAATTTCGAACGTCAAATTATCAGGTAGCTCAGTTTAAAAATGTTCCACTAGGTGGAATCCGTGATGCTCCAATCGTCATTAAGATAGCAGAAAATTTCCAGCAGAAAAAATGAGTTTTCTACTCACCACCAGAGGCAGCACTAAAACAAAAGAGAACTTTTTCTGCTGAAATATTTATTAGGCAGCAGAAAAATTATGAATATTGTTTATTTTTTGTGGTTGTTTTTTTAATGTTTATTTTTTTTTTTTAAATTGTTGTTATTCGTACCTATTTCTCGTTCGCAAAGATTGTCTAATTTAGGCTAAGGTTTACATATTCGACGCGAAATGAAATTCAGCGCGAATTTTTAAAAAGCAGATTTTTTTTTAACTAAATGCGCATTTATTTTTAAATTAGAATTTTTATGAACTAAAAATGAAACATAAAAAAACGTTTTTTTGTCAAATTGTGTGTTTTCCAATTTTATTTTTAGGGAAAAACATGAAATTTTCATTTTCCAAATATTTATTTTGTTGTATTTTTCAAGAAAAAAAATGAAATGCGCATTTCCAAAAGATACATTTTCTATTTCAGTACAAGATATGTCAAACTTAGCAAACACTCAAACCGTTTTCCCATTATTTCCGCTGTATCCAATTTGGCGCCACCGTCGTTTCGTTGGCGTCGGATATATAAACTTGTTCCCTAATTTATTTAGCGAAACGCTCTTCAAGCAGCCAAAATCAGTTGGCTAAACTGCATTTTTCAGTTTTCCCACTGTATCGTTGGAACGAGCCCCCTTGTAACCAATATGGGTCCCTGATTTTTGGATACCTGGGGTCATAACATATCCACATAAGCAATCTTGAGAAAATCGATCGAGTCTAAAGAACTACAGAATTTTTCAAATAAATTTGCCCAAACTGAATTTTTCAGTTTTCTCACTGTGTCGTATAGACGGACCCCTTTGTAACCAATATGGGATCCTGATTTTTGGATACCTGGGGTGGATTGTGTGGATGTGTTAATATCCACACAAGCAATCTTAAGAAAATCGATCGAGTCTAAAGAGCTACAGAATTTTTCAAATAAATTTGGCCAAACTGAATTTTTCAGTTTTTTCACTGTATCTTATATAGACGGACCCCCTTGTAACAAATATGGGACCCTGATTTTTGGATACCTGTTGTCATAACATATATACATAAGCAATCTTAAGAAAATCGATCGAGTCTAAAGAGCTACAGAATTTTTCAAATAAATTTGGAAAACTGAATTTTTCAGTGTATCGTATGGATGGACCCCCTTGTAACCAATATGGGATCCTGACTTTTGGATACCTGAGGTCATAACACATCCACACAGGCAATCTTAAGAAAATCGATCGAGTCTAAAGAACTACAAAATTTTTCAAATAAATTTGGCCAAACTGAATTTTTCAGTTTTTTCACTGTATCTTATATAGACGGACCCCCTTGTAACCAATATGGGACCCTGATTTTTGGATACCTGGGGTCATAAAATATCCACATAAGCAAACTTAAGAAAATCGATCGAGTCTAAAGAGCTACAGAATTTTTCAAATAAATTTGGAAAACTGAATTTTTCAGTGTATCGTATGGATGGACCCCCTTGTAACCAATATGGGATCCTGACTTTTGGATACCTGAGGTCATAACACATCCACACAGGCAATCTTAAGAAAATCGATCGAGTCTAAAGAACTACAGAATTTTTCAAATAAATTTGGCCAAACTGAATTTTTCAGTTTTTCACTGTATCGTATGGACGGACCCCTTTGTAACCAATATGGGATCCTGATTTTTGGATACCTGGAGTTATAACACATCCACACAGGCGATCTTAAGAAAATCGATTGAAATTGTGAATTTCTTTTTTGGAGGTTTGAGGTTTTTGACAAAGTATTAACTGGATGAAAATAAGAATTACTCGACAATTTTCTAAAACTTCAAAAATATGTTTCATTTTCACAATATGTTGCCATATTTCTCCGGAAAATCTAAATGAAAAATATAAAGGGATGGAACCTCATGAGGTGATCAGAACTTCGGTCTTGATTAATTCAACTATCAAATCAATCCCGAAATTAAACTCTTCAAGTCTATCTTCAGCTCAACCTCCAATTCAATTTACAACTCAACCTCCATCTCAATCGCAACACAATCACAAAATTAACCGCCAAACCAACCCTCAACTCAATCACCAAATCAACCCTTAAATAATTCCCAAACCGAACAACTCACTTAACCATAAAACCTTACTAAACCCTAACTCACTTCAACTCAACTTAGCCAAACCAAATCTCAACCCTATACTCTCGGCATACGTACCCTCCAGTGACAAAGCGTAACAATTTCCATTGGGGAAGCAATATTATAAATTGTGAAAATAAGGAAAAATATTAACCTTTTAGTTTTATTAATACCCTTATCATGGTTTTCACATTTGCGTCGCTTGGTGAGTCAAACTCGCCGTAATCAAATTTTGGTATTATGGTTCTCGCCGTGAGTGCAAAGTGAGTGAGAGTAATGTCAAAATTGCTCGCCTAATATTTCTCGGTGACTAGTGCGATTTTTTATAAGGAATACAAGAAATAATGGAAATAAAAACACTACAACTTTTTTTTTACAGGCAAAATATTTTAATTAATATTTCCTAATTAAATATTGAATAAAAATCAATTTTGTATTTTTTTTAAACAAAATCGTATTTTAAAATATTTTTATTCTACATTTAACAATAAAATGCGTATGTAAGTTTTCAAACATTTTTGGTCTCTCCAGCTTCATTCGTCACAGATAAAGAAATCCACATTGCATTTGCCAGTTTGCACTATTTATTAATAATTTTAACCGATAAAATATCTAATTAATGGTCATAAAATAACAAAATTAATCACAATAAATGTAAATGTGTACAAAAAAACTGTTAGACAATTAGATATATTATGTCAAAAAATGTAAAATTTCTGTGCTGGCAAACTTCAAAACGAATGGAAATTGTCATAATTAACAAAACCAAACACATTAGCCGCGCACAACTCTCGCCAAAATAAAAGTGAGAACCATAATACCAAAATTGAACTCACACGATTTTTCAAATCACGGCGACTCGTCGGTGAGGTGAGAATCATAATAGGGGTATAATGTATTATTTATCTTCACACGTGTTTCGGAATCTACACCGTCTAAGTTGGCTTTGTTCCAAAATGCATCAATATTATTTGAATTTTTTTCAATTATTTTCTTAAAATCGTCTAGCCTTTCTAAAGAATGTGCAATATCGTTTGATTTTTTCTGAAGCACGCTAAATAGGTAGTCAACTTCTGGAAATATTTCTGAAAAAATACCCCATCTTCTTCCAAAGATATCAACGAGAGTTATTTATTGTCTCATAGTCCCATTTCTCAAGATCTTCGTGTTCTGTTTTATTAAATAGCTCACGTTAATTGTCTAAGGAGCTCCCAAACATTACCGCAGCACCAATATAACTTTGACAAATTAGCTTTTCTTCGATTTTATGTCTTTAAAAACTCGATTACAAATTTTGACAGACCATATGCATTTCGATTGGAAGAAACATCTATAAATTCGGTAAATCTCTCTAGTACATTGCCAATTTCATCTACATAAGTATAATGTAGAACAACCGCGAGCTGAGATTTTCTGGTGACGTCTAAGGTCTTATCTAAAATAATTCCAGCAAAATTCGGCGAATCGATTTCTTTTTGTATTTTTTTTTAATCAGTGATGTGATAGATGCTATCAAATCGTTTTGAATGTCGCTCGATATTCCCGAAAAACCCTTTGTTCTAAATGATTCGATAACGAAGAATTGTTCCGCGATAATAATGGTAAAATTTCGATATAATTACCGCGATTATTTGAATCATGAGATTCATCATTTCCTCTGAATGCGAGCCCTTGCATTCCCAAGAAACAAACGGGTTAAAAAAGAGAAGCCACTCTGGAGAGTAGTTTGTTTAAAAGTTTTTGAATCTAACTAACACCCTGTTAAGTCACACTATCAATCTGTTTTATTTTTATTAAAAATACTTTCATCCCTTTTTTTCTCGATAGTTTGATCTTTCTCATTATGTTTGTTTTGTTTTTTTTACAATTTGGTTTTATTGTGCAATAATATACCCCACCAGAAGAATCAATGATTCTTTTTAAGGGGAAATTGTGTGAAATAAAATGCAAGCAATGAAAAATTTGGAGAAAAAATACAAATATAGTTTCAAAAAAATTTGCAGTAAATAAACAGATTAGACTTCTGATTATTTCTAATTGGAATGACGAACATTCTTACAGGATTTTTGATTTCAATTTGGATTAATTTGAGTACATATTTACATTTCTAACGGTTGAATGCAAATGGTGTATTATTCTAATGGTTTTAAATTGTTATTTTGTAAAAAAGAAAAATTTTCTCTTGGCAAATATAAAATTTTAAGGGAAGCAGTGCTTCCCTTGCTTCTATGGACACAGGTGTACACGTACCATCATAATCTTAAACAATCAGAATTACATCTATAAATCATTTTAGAATTCCATTTACAACGCATAATGTCAAATTTCATCATAATCGGTTAAGAAATAACCTAGATCCATCCTACTGGGCCATATTCCACAGCTTTATCCAAAAATCATTTTAGAATGCCATTTCCAACACACATGTAAATTTCATCATAATCGGTTAAGAAATAGCCAAGTTCCATCCCACTTCGCCATATTCCAGAATTTCGTCTAAAATCATTTGAGAATCCCATTTCCATTGGGAATGCTGAATTTCATCAAAATCGCATAAGATATAGATCGAAATAAAATTTGTTTAAAAAAACAAAAATCACGAACCCTCGGTTACTGTCAACAACGCACAACTTTTTTGGTCGAGTCGATTTCCGTTATAGTGAGGTTTCCCTAAACAGCTCAATAAACCGTAACCCAACTCAACCCGCAAACGGACCCCAACTCAACTCTCAACACATGTCAAATTTCATCAAAATCGGTTAAAGAATAGCCAAGTTCCATCCTACTAGGCGATATTCCAGAACTTTATCCAAAAATCCTTTTAGAATCAAATTTCCAACGCACATGCCAAATTTCACTAAAATCCTTTAAGAAATAGCCAAGTTCCGTCCTAATTGGCCATATTTCAGAACTTCATCTAAAATGCATTTTAAAATCCCATTTACAACGCAAATGTCAAGTTTCATCATAATCGGTTAAGGAATTGTCAAGTTTCGTCTTACTTGGCCATATTCCAGAACTTCATCTCAAAATCATTTGAGAATCCCATTTCCAACACACAAGTCAAATTTGTTAGTTCCGTCCTAGTTGGCCATATTCCAGAGCTTCATCTAAAAATCATTTTAGAATAAAATTTTCAACCAACGCACATGTCAAATTTCATCATAATCGGTTGAGAAATAGGAAAGTTCCATCCTACTTGGCCATATTCCAGAACTTCATCTAAAAATCATTTGAGAATTTCATTTCCATTGGAAATACTGAATTTCATCAAAATCGGATAAAATGTTTATAAAAAATCACCAATCCTCAGTTTAACAGCTCACTAAACCTTAATCCAGCCCCAACTCAGCCCTAATTCAACCAGCAAACGGAACCCAACTCAACCCTCAACTCAACCGCAAACTCAATCCTCAAACCACCATATATAAAAAATTGGTTAACTGCTCATTACATTCCTAATCCAACCCCATCTCAGCTCCAACTCAATTTCAACGCAACCCGCAAATTGGCTCCTAACTGAACCTTCAAATCAACTCCAAACTCATTGAGTTGGACATTCAATAATCAAACCAGCATATATAAAATATCGTAAATATTTGTATAACCAGGTGTTTTGGGTCAATTCGTATGGTAGGTAAACCACCTTCTTGACGTATAGTTTCCCACAGCTTTTCAAATCTCCACCTTGATTGTACAGGCATCCAGACAGACGGACGGACATTTTTCTTATTGCTTTTTCAGACTGAGGGACTTTCCAAACGTCGAGAAAAGTGGTCTAGACTGGACCAACTAAATTTTCCGTCATTTTTGACAGGATTTCAATACTTTGGTCTTTTTAGACCGATGCAATTTCAACTATTGATTATTTCGAGTGTGCCAGAGATGGGTAGTGTCGACAACTATAGTATTTATGACACAGTTTTCGACACTTTTTGACACGAGTTCTTGACAGTCAACATGTGTTTTTGACATTTTTTGTCAGTGAAAATAATTGAATAAAATTTTTTTTTTCATTTACGTTAAGAACTGCTTCAACACTTTGAACATTTTCGAAATTTACTATTATATTTCAAAAACTTGCTCACGAAATAATAAGAATATTTTGTTTCTTCTTTTTCCCAATATCACTTGCACAGCTTTTAACACTGACTTTCCGACAGTTTTTGACACTTTTCGACAGTGTTTGACACTTTTAGACAGTTTTTGACCATAATTTAAGGTTTTTGATCTATTTTTGACAAAATTGTTGAAAAGTTAGATTTTTTAGCGTTTTACCCATCGTTCCAACACCATTCGTGTTATGACAGAAAATTAGTTTAATGTGTGACATTTACGAAATGGGTCGCTTTACGCTTGCACAAAATTGGGAAATATTAAACATTTTCTTTCAAAGTGGTGATCTACCCAAGCTGTAAGAAATTTACTACGATTTGACTCCGTTGGGTTTTTTTTTTGTGGGGAGCCGTTAAGGATAAGTGTTACGCTAAACATCCAGAGACTATCCACGACTTGAAAGATCAAATCAAAGTTGCCATTAATGAGATAGAAGCCCATACAATCGAAAATGTTCTGAAAAATTGGGATGACAGAATGGGGTACTGTAAAGCCAACCGTGGAAGTCATTTGAATGAAATTGTGTTCCATACTTAACGGCAAATTTGACACTTCATAATATTCCAAATTCAGAAACTGAAATCGATGAAGAATAGCAAAGCAATCCAATTAAAAACGTTTCTGATGTAGGACTTCTTGGTTCGCAGTGCGAGGTGGCTGAATGCCCACATGACCCTACACTACAGTATAAGTAGGACTTCTTGATAAACATAATTCCGATCAATTAAATTCATTTTTAGAAATTCCAGCAAATATTGCAAACGATGATACAAATCTTCGTTTTCCTTATAATTTATAATCAAAAATGTTGACAAATGGAGAATATGTAGGTAATAGAGACTGGTTTTGCTGGAGTAATAAATATGTATAAAGCGATTTATTATACTCCTTGTTACATTTTGAAGAAAAATAAATCTAATGGATCACACTTAACTTAACTTAAGGTAAATTTGTGTATAATTCCAAATACGGTTGGAAAAAGTTGTATGATCGTATAATGGTATACGAAAGTTCAACTTTACATAAACAAAAATAATACATATATCCAATGGAAGAGCTCGCAAAAGCGGCTTTAACCAATACAGGTATAGTTAACCTGCTTTGCGGAGAAAACGAATTAAAAAATCATGTTTTGAAAGTTCGAACATAACAAGAAAACGGTAAAAGGATGCAGGTTCATTAACATTCAAATAGAATACAAAAGGAGTTTATCGAAATTTGTGGTTCGTTTGTTCAAAATAAAATCATCGAAAAAATTAAAGAAACCGAATATTTTTCAATTATTGCCGATGCCACACCAGATTCAGCTAACAAAGAGCAAACTGCAATAATTATTCGATATGTTAAAATAGTCGAAATAAATTTTTCAATTGAAGAACGCTTTATTTGCTTCGATAATTCTTCAAATAAAACCGGGAATGAAATTGCCAGACGGATTCTTAGCCTCTTAATGGAATTAAATTTGAATTTTGAAAATTGTTTTGACCAAGGGTACGACAATGGATCTTATATAGCGGGAAAATATAAGAGCGCAATCAATTCTTTTGGCTAAAAATTGCAATTGTATGTTTTGCCCTTGGGCAAACCATATATTAAACCTTCTTGGAGTTGATGCGTTATGAATATAACGAAAATCATTATACATTTAACAGCATTAATATCAGCTATAAATGAATTTGAATTGAACAGTCTTTCGGCAGAGGCGCAACAAGCATGTGGACACATCTTATTATCCAATCTTGAGAAACAACTTTAAATATAGAGAATAAATTTTGCTGAAGCAATTGTATTACTTATACGGGTTTTATAAAATCAACTTCAAACTCAGCACGAAACCAGCCGAATTGCTGAAAGAAATTATCCATTTAGGATAGGACTGACAAATATTTTACCGAACGTTGTAATTGCTCTTCGGATTTTTTTTTTATCTCTGTCGGTAAATGTACCGGAAGGCGAGTAATCCTGCAGTGTGCTAAACTAAAACGTATTAAAAATTGTTTAAGATCACTAATGAGTCACCAACAATGAGTTGGGTTTGGTTTTGGTTTTATAAAAATTGAAGAAATATTTAATAAAATAAAAATTAAATTTTTTAAAAATCTTTGTATTAAGAAAAAACAGAAGTAAATTATCTTATCTTGTTCTAGTTCAAATTTAAAAAAATAAAAAAAAATTAAAAAAAAATTCTAAAAACAATGAAATAAATACAAATGGAAATGTCGAAACTCGATTATCCAGGATGCTCGGGGCCGGAGGATTCCCGGATAATCAAAAATTCCGGTTGATCGAATTTTTCAGTTTTAAGCCTGAATTCCATAGTGACTAATGCCTCAATTCCATGGGAAAAATTGACTGACAGTCAAAAAAATCGAAAAGAGAAAAATAATTTGGTGCCACATATAAGAGACAAAGCCAACGTGTTTTTTATTTTATAGCAAAATTGTTTTTCTATAAAATAAAAAAGAAAAAAGAGCGTTGTCTTTGTCTCTTATATGGAGTATCAGATTATTTGTCTCTTTTCAATTTTTTGACTGTCAGTCAATTTTTCCCATGGAATTGAGGCATAATGCCTCAAAATTCCATGGAAAAAATTGACTGACAGTCAAAAAAATCGAAAAGAGAAAAATATTTTGGTGCCTCATATAAGAGACAAAGCCAACGTGTTTTTTCTTTAATAGCAAAATTGTTTTTCTATAAAATAAAAAACAAAAAAAAACGTTGTCTTTGTCGGTTATATGGAGTATCAGATTATTTTTCTCTTTTCGATTTTTTTGACTGTCAGTCAATTTTTTCCATGGAATTGAGGCATAATAGTTTGTCAGTCAAAATAAAGTGAGATAAAAATATATAATCGGTAGTTATGTGAATGAAACACAAACCGAAGTCAGTCAAAATTGTATCTACAAAAAATATGTGTCTGTATTAGTGGATCGCCATAATTATGGTTGAAAAGTATCAAATCGAGATCATTTCAACTAACACATCTGCATAAATATTGTGTACAATGAAAAATATTTCTCGCACACACTAATAATTTTAATAGCATGACGATTTTTTTTTTTAATTTGCTGTTTTATGACGGAAAATCTTCGAAAAAAACAATTCTGATATGAGTATTAATAATAATTAATTTTTTAGATAATTTTGAGACGTAAAATAATTGAATTAACACATAAAACTTAATTTGTTGGTTAATTATTGGTTATGTTTTTATTTGCTGTCAAAACACCAATAAACTGATAATTTTAATAGTGCGGCACTTTTATGGAAAAGATTTTTTTAATTTTGTATTTTAAGACAGAAAATATTGGTAAAATATAATTCTGATATGAGTAATAATAATAATTAATTTTTTAGATAATTTTGAGACTTGAAATAATTGAATTAACACATACTACTTAATTTGTTAATTAATTCTAGGTTATGTTTTTGTTTGCTGTCAAAACACTAACAAACAATAGTGTGACATTGTTATGGGAAAGATTTTTTTAATTTTGAAGATTATCCGTATCTTCGAAAAAAATAATTCTGATATAGTCATTAATAATAATTAATTTTTTAGATTATTTTGAAACGTAAAATTAATCAAATTAACACTAACATCTAATTTTGTTTAATAATTTTTGGTTATGTTTTTGTTTGCTGTCAAAATATGTCCATCAAATTTTGCTATAAAAAAACAATAACAAAATACTTTGTCTTTGTCACTCTGATGGATTATTTTTTTTTTGTCTTTTTCCAACTTGAAGTCAGCTCAGTCAATTATTCACTATGGAATTCAGGCTTAAAAAGTAAAATACGAAAATGATGAATCCCTTGCTTCCTGAGAATTTATTTTTTATTTTTTCGTGAATACACAAACTCGAAACTTCGTTTTTTGGATTGTTCGTTTTTTTGTTTATTGAATATTCAATATCTTATTGCATTTTTTGTTTCGCTTCACATTGTTAAAAACTCATAACTTTATTTGAGCTTAATGTCAAAAAAATACTTTAACCCTTTGATTCGTCATTTATTTTAAAACGCCTGTTATTTTGCTTAACTTAGTAATTCTGAAGTTTTATAATATTTTTCGCGCTAAATATCCTTTTTTGGTAGCTTAAGACTAAGAGCCAACATAATAACACTTAAAAATCCATTATTAGTGCATTGAATCCCAAAAATGAGGTTTAAAGTGATGTACGCAAATTGTGTACAGTACGAGTGAAAGGGTTAAGGTGTTGGTTTATGTTTATATTTTAATTAATACAAATATAATGTATATGTAAAAACCACAAACACAAATAATATAAATTTAAAATACCGATATTTAAAATAAAATTATCCCAAGAATAATAAATTTAAAAAAAAAAATCGATGTGCAGTAAATATGTCAGTAAATTCAAATTCTAATCAAATAATTTACTAAATTTTTTCAAAGAATGCCAAGTACGTTGTATGGAATGTATGGAAATGTTTCAAAATAGTACACACAAGTTTAAAACTAAATTAACATTATTTTGAAAATTGTTGCATTTACGAAATGAGCCAAAAAGGCATACGTTGGTTGGATTAGGGTTAAAAAATTACATTCCACACAACTAAAACTGGTATAGGGCCATCTTTTGGAATTTTCTGAACTAAAATACCTCTACCGATAATTTTATGCGTAACTACTTCTTAACTACACCATCATTTGAGCATGAGTAGTTGCGAGTAGATACAAGTATGTATGAGTAGTTTACTAACGCCAATGGAACACGCTTATTTACATTTCTAGAGGTTGAATGCAACTATTATATTATTCTAATGTTTTTAAATTGTTATTTTGTAAAAAAGAAAAATTTTCTCTTGGCAAATATAAACTTTTAAGAGAAGCAGTGCTTCCCTTGCTTCTGTGAACACCTCGTACCTTCATAACCTTAAACAATCAGAACTACATCTAAAAATCATTTTAGAATCCCATTTACAATGCATATGTCAAATTTCATCATAATCGGTCAAGGAATAGCCTAGATCCATCCTATTTGGCCATATTCCAGAACTTCATCTAAAAATCATTTGAGAGTCCCAATTCCATTGGAAATACTGAATTTCATCAAAATCGGATACGATATAGAATTCCAATAAAATGTTTATAAACAAATCACAAATTCTCAGTTTAACTGCCCACTAAACCCTACTCCTGCCCTAATTCAACCCGCAAATGGAATCCAACTCAACCCTCAACTCAACCGCAAACTCAATCCTCAAACCAGTATATATAAACAACTGGTTAACCGCTCACTACATCCTAATCCAATCCCATTTCAGCTTCAACTCAACCCGCAAATTGGCCCCCAATTTAACCTTCAAATCAACTCCAAACTCATTGAATTGGGCATTTATCAGCATATATAAAAAAATCGTAAATATTTGTATAACCAGGTGTTTTGGGTCAATTCGTATGGCAGGTAAACCACTCTCTTAACGTAGTTTCCAAAAGCTTTTCAACAGATTGACCAAAAAAAAATTCAAATCGGACATGCCGTTCTCGAGATACCATGGATACAGACATCCAGACAGGTGGGCGAACATTTTTTTTGTTGTTGCTTTTTCAGACTCAGGGACTTTCAAAACGCCGAGAAAAGTGGTTTTGGAGTGTTTTTTTTCGAATGCGCTTTCTGAACAAAAATTACTTTTTGCAGTTAACTAGTTTCTCAAAAAAATCACAGAATTTTTTGTACTTTTATAATGTCAATGATAGTTTATTTTAACATTCACCTACAATGGTGCCACTTGTAGTTTCAAATAATAAACTTAAGAAAAAGAGATGAACTTCAAAATATTGAGAAATTAGTTCACTAATCACGCTTAGTCACTAACTAAGACGCTATTTTAGAGAAGAAGAAAAGTAAAAAATTACTATTGTTTCCCTGCCATTTCTGTATTTTCTAAGTAAAACTGATAGCCGTAGAAAACAGTGGCGAATTGTACGGTTAGGCCCTTGTTTTGGTTCAAATGAAACGAAATGATGATCGTGATTGCAAATCGTTTAACCTTCACTTCGTGTAGTGGGGTCTAACTGACCCCAGAGCTGTTTGAAGCTGAATAAAAAATTATTTATCAAATATTTAGATAATTCCTTTTAGATATGCCCAAAAAGACATCAATTAAATAGATTTAGAAGAAAAATTCATCAAAATCGGTTAATTTTAGGGTATTTTACATCAAATAAATGAAATTAGGCTGATAACCGTGTAGTGGGGTCATTTTGACCCCTTATACAATTTAATGCATTTTCTATTGAGAAATCAATTTTTAATCAAAAATTTATTTTCATAGCAATAATAGAAGAATAGAAGAAAAGATTTGTAGAAGATTTATAGAAGATTTTCATTGAATCGGGCCCAATATTACGCAACAAAAACGAAGTGGTTTATGAACAAAAACGGTTATTGATGCTATGATTTTTTTTTCTTGTATTTTGTTTTTTGTTTTTTCTTTTGTTAGTTTGTTTTCATATAAATCCTATGGAAAAAAAATGGGGTCAATCTGACCCCACTACACGATTAGTCTAACTTTTAGTATTGCACGAAGTGAAGGTTAAAACTGGTGTTCCGGAAAATAAATTTAATCATTTATTAGATTCATCATTTATCCAGATTGATACTATCTAACATACCAAAATGTTTGTGGTATACGTTCAAAATCGCCGTATTTTTCAAAAATTTTATCGTCATCTTGTTAACCACTATAAGTTTTAGATTTCAACTAGGAACTGAATTTTTTGATTAAAATTATGTAACGTACTGTATAATGTAGATGTGATCGATTCAGCCTAACAAGTGATAAAATTGATGGTGATGGAGCTCTTATAGCTGTTATATTTATTTGCGGCTTATTTTCTACTTCAAAGCTCCGCTGAGGTTTACAATTTACACTGTGAAAATATTTTTCATTTTGTACTGAATATTAACATAAATGACATCATATATGTACATCTTCGAAGCTGGTGCGTTAATAACGAGAATATTTTTATTGATTCCCTGTTATCTTTAAATTTGCATTAAAATTTATAAAGTTGCTAATCTTAATAGCAGAATTCGGGACCTAGTTTTTTTTAACCCATTTTTAACAAAAGTTGCGTCAGCCCAACACCAAAAATACTTTACGTTTTTTCCATTTACAAATTTACAAAAAACAAACAACACACCCCTATTATGATTTCGATCGACGATCGACACGACTCTATGTTGCCTTTTCTTTTTTCGTATTGTTTTTATCAAATGAAAAAAAGAAAACGCAATACAGAGTCGTGTCGATTGTCGATCGACGCGACAATCATAATAGGGGTGAATAGTACCGCATAATTTCGTAAATATCGAACAATCATATTCTTCGATTAGGCTCTAAGATTCTCGGGTAATATCGAACAATCAAATACACCCGACAATCTCAAAAATACTCGAATAATCTCGATAATCTCGAAAATCTCGAATAACCTGACTGCTTCGAAACATCGAATCACAAATTAAGTCTCGACCATCACGCATCCCATTTTTACGATACACTCCAATAATCTCGAGAAATTTTAAAAAGTGATTAAAACAAGAAATTCCATACAAGAGAATATCAAACAGAAGAACCCGCTGAAAACAACCAAAAAACGCAATCACTAATTGCAAATTTAATTTGAAATTTGCAATTTCCTTACATTTAAAAGTTTTTCAAAATAACCGGTTCTACGGGTTTATTGGTAATTTTAGTTTTTATTTAGCGTTTACCGGTAATAAAAAAGATTCGGTAAATGAGAAACTATAAATCGAACGAATTCATTAAAGAGACTGAATGGTTTGGCTCAGGTGTCCGTTGATCCCCTTTCTAAGGACAAAGACGCTCCTAATGAGTGAAACAAGATATTGTTTTCCGTTGTAGTTAGGTATTTTTCTAAGAAGAAAGTTTCAACAATTTTTCACTTTTTCAAATCAAATTAAACCTTTTGCAGAAGAAATTTAATCTGTGGTCGCAACAAACACTAAAATCGTTGTCATTTGATGTCGGAAGTTTTAATTTCAGACAAATTTAGCAAATCATCTTCTAAATGAAAATATCTGTCAGTACCTAAAGCCGTTTTTATTTCTATGGAGTCAGATTATGTGTAGTTACTCTGACATTCATAGCAACAGGAACGATTTTTCTTTCTCCAAAAACTAAGCCACCGCCTTTTCTTAAAAATGTCCCATTCTACAATTTTGAAAGTGTGGTCTACTTTAAGCTTAATCTGAGCTACCATCTATTTAATCTTAACTTTGAACTAATCTTCGAACGCTTGGTAAATCTATTGGGCTGCAGTAACAGTGGGCCCCCGCGGCTGCGGGTCCCTAGTGACGCCACTGAACACTTCCAACAAATGGAATTGGTTATCTTGCAAGAACATTTCGAAAACGTTAATTTTGAGAACTCGACCAGAGACAGCTTGGTACTATCCCACCGAAATAATTGCGGGTTTTTTTTCCTATAACTAAATCGGAAATAGTTTTAGCCGTAAGTGAATTAAAAAATAATAGTTCTTCTGGAATTGACGAGATATCGAACATCACAGTTCAACTTTAATATGTGTTTTTACAAGGGGTTTTTCACGGGCGCATCCCTTCTCTGATATATTCGGTTTGGTACATAACAAATTATTTTCAATTTGAACAAAGGCGTAGATTGAGAAATATGAACCAGGGAATGGCGTAAAGTATTAGACGGATATTCGAAAGAATTCTAATTTGTTGTTGAATCTCCCCCCGAACGTCAGTTATACTTTGCGAATTAGACGAGAATACTTTTTTTGTTGAGTAAAATGCATTTATTTTGACAGGTTTTGATATTTACTACATATGTGCCAACAAGTATTGTTGTATTAAATATTTCACTGATTCTATGCTGGAGAATACCGACGAACACCAAACGACCTTTAGTCGAAATTATTACGTGGTTCGTCGCTGGAATCGGTAAAAAAGGTCAAACTTGCTAAATAGTTTTTATCATAATGGTTATTATAAAGACTGAAATTACCTACCGGTAATAGTGGCCGATACCTTGAGTTGGCCACTTAAATAACAAGCAATTTTTATAATAACAAGCAATACGTTGACAGATTGATGCTTTTAACTACCCATAAAGTATATTCACTAGTTATACAACAAGAGGTTCGAAAATAATCGAATATACAGTTTATAGGACGAGTTGTGTTGCCTAGGAAACACAACGACACCGCAGGTGGAGTTGTGTTTCTTAGGTAACACATCGAGTCCGCAACTGTATATTCAGATGATTTTCGAAGCTCGAGTTGTATATGTTAAGACTATACAACGAATCAACCATGCCAAATATCAAAAATATTAATTGTTTGTTTATATTCATGGCAGATATGATTTATTTGTTTGCGGCCGAAACACCACTAGTGGTGTTTCGCGAAATACTACTTAGCAACGCAAATAACCGATATTATACAGCGTAACTAAGGAAAATTCAACTATCTGATTGGTTTATTTTCCAATGAGTTGTATAGTCATACAGAATATACATAAAGTTCCTTCATAAACTGTTGCTACACATTCTTTTTTAAATGAGTACCATTGGCAAGACTAATGCCTTTCCTAATAGCCATATTCGAGTTCATGCCATATTCCTTAATTGTTGTGGAATTAACCTAATACAGGTTAATGTCGTAAAACGTCATTTATTAATCGGATAAGTTGAATTTATTCAGAAAATAACTTTGCACAGCGTGTTGCCAACAGAATTATGTTTAGAATTGGCTGGTTTAGAATAATAAAGAGCCAAAATCAAAATTACATTAAATTTGAGTATTCAGTCCGACATTTTTTCGTTCAAGTTAAAACAACATTATGCTAACCAGGGATATGTGAATCAGCTATAAATTGATAATTGATTCCAAACAACTTGAGTTTTACTAAGAATTTCCACTTAATACTTATATACAAAATAATAATTCAAGATGAAAATGAAGATAAATTAGTGTACTGTTGTCTTGGCAACGGCCTTTTTCATACAAAAATATTCCACATTTATGATTAACGATAATGATTTTTCAATTTTTTATTATCGGCTAAACATCTGGCAACTATCCAATTTAAATTTATGTATGTTCGAATAATTTTATGATTTTCTATAATATATTACAACATGAGGAGACAATAAGGCTATTTTGTATTTATAATGTTGCCACAATGTCTAGTCTATTATAAACGAGGAATATTATTTTTATAAAGTAAACACAAGTATTTATAATCGCTGATGTGTGTTTGCGTATATACAAAATAATTGCAGAACTTGAAATGGAAATCAATGCGGCAAAACAAGTAGTGATTGTATCATTTTGTAGTGGCGTTGTCATTTCGTCCGAAGTAGATAAGTTTGAAAATAGAATCTTTACAAAGTGTGTTTTCTTGATATTCCACAATTTTATTTTGTTCAATTTTTATTTAATCTTGCGCCTAATAGCTCGTATAATTTTTTGTACGTTTTTTTTCCTTACGGAAGATTTAATCTTGCTTTACTAAGTTTTTATTTTCTCCGGTTTCTAACGTTTTATTGCTTTTTTGGATATCCCGAAGTTGTGTTTTCAGATTGTTAATATTATACAATGGGCAAACAAGAAAGTCATTGGAGAAGGTTCAAAAAGATCATTTAATAGATATCCGCAAAGTGCAGGTACACAGAAACAAGATTTCTTCTTCCAATGACGTGACAAAACTAAGAAAATTGTGATAGTTATAAGAGTTTTTTTTTGTAACGCAGTACCAATCCAAAACGGAATGTTTTTTTTTTTATAAAGTGTACCTCGTAACAACCATCCGTTCTGCATTAATTTTTTTTTTTTAAATAATTTATTTAATTAAATCGAAAAATCAAGTGGTGATTTAGTTATGAAACGCACTATATAAGTTAAACTGATCAGTTCTAATTAATTTCAAAACCAAAAACCTGCCTCACCTTCTACAAGATTTTATAATTTTAGGGTGTCCCATCAAGTGTCTTTTATAGTACAAATTAAATTGAAATTTTTTGAATGACTGTTCGAAACCGCGGAAAAATTTCTCAGGTGTATTAAGGATAGTAAATTCAGGCAAGGAACGCTTATACATTTAAAGATGGCCGTTTCCTAAAATCTCGCAAAGACAAATAAATTTTTTTTATGCAATGTGATTATATTTGAGGATTAGTGACTAATCAAGATTAGTGCACTATTCTTTGAAAATTTTGAAGTTTATTTCGTAGTATTAGGTTAGTTTAGTCGTAGTATGTCAACCTCGATTTTAGCTAATCACGTTATTTTGGATGGAGTACTTGAACGAATTTAACTAAATCGGATTTATTAAACCGCAGCCAGTCAAAGGTATTAGGTTCCTAGCCCAGCCAAAATCGACAAACTATTAAGACTGACGGAGATGCTGTTCATTTTCTGTGTTGCAACTTGAGAACATCTTTGAAATTTAGTACTTGACTAACGATGCATAAAATGTTTCTTGAGTTTTTAATTAATTCAGAATGGCGAGATAATTTTCAAAATAGTGACAAGTTAATTCACTAAATTCGTTTAACCACTAAGCCTGAAATAAAAACGATAAGCTAATCTTGAACTCTTGATACACTAAGAATAGCTAAACTAAAAAAATATCTAATCGCGTTTAACTGATACCTACCTACTTTAAAGAATTCTCTCTGAAGAATTAATTTTTGTACCCATGTTCAAAATAAAATGAATTCCTCCGTTGTTTTGCCTGTTTGTTATACCCTAGACAGACAGAGAGTTAATAAATCCGATTTGCCTAAACTAGCAATTAGCTAAAACTGGAGTTTGATATATGTATGTACTACAACTGAACTCGTAAAATTCACTAAATCCGATTTATTAAATCGCAATACGCGTATATATCGATTAGTTGGTGCTATTTCAAAAATTAACTTACAAAAGAAAGAAACATTAAATATATACCCTATATGTACCTATATTTAGTGTTATTCATTTTAATTTAGGCATCACTATTATGTTCATATTTGCTTGAAAAAGAAAGTCTACAAATAACTGAAATAAATAAAAAAAATCAATTTTATTTTATAGGTATTTTTAGATTTTGTCCCAACTTGAAACATTTGTGGAAAACTATCAGCAGAAGCGATACAAGCGGTAAAATTTCTTTCATCTGTGCCTGCAAGGTTGACGAAGCATTTTTCAATTTAATACACAATCCACTCCAATATATTCGTCGATGCTATACTAATTACTAACCCAACGAATTAAGTTAACCAAAACCCAATTTAGAAGCGATAAGAGCGATATACAGTCCCTTAGTAAATGATAGCCGCACCCCTAATTTAAGATTTATTTCATTTCAAATAAATTCTTTTAAAATTCTTCTTATACTAAAATAATACTTTTCACATTACCAATGTGTGCTATAAATAGAAGTCATTATTCTTTGAGGGGTCATGGAAAATGTAAGGACAACCCTCATTTAGTATGGTAATAAAAGATAGCCGCACACAATATTTTATTGTTTATAATAGAAAATAAATATAAAACGCACAATTATAAAAATGATTTTTTATTTCAATTAATATCTTATGTGTCCACCGTTGTTTTTTATTACTTCGAAAATTCTATTTGGCATACTTTTGTACAAGTTGTGTACATATTCATTTGAAATATTAGCCCATTCATGTTGTATTGACGCCTTTAGCTCATGGACGCTGCTGTACTGCCTTCCTTCAGCATACACAGCTCTGCTGAGTTCACCCCACATGTTTTCAATGATGTTAAGGTCGGGTGACCTTGCTGGCCATTTCAAAACTGGTATCTGAGCCTCGGTAAACCAGTCATTTACTATCCCGGCTGTGTGAACGGCTGCATTATCCTGCTGGAAGATAAAGTTTGGGCCGCCAATTTGTGCACCAAGAACTGGTAATATTTCGGCTAGCATGGATTTATACCGGTTGCTGTTAATACGACCGGAAATAAACTTCAGCTCCGTTCTTCCTCCATAGCCAATTGCACCCCAAACAATTAGCGATCCTCCACCTTGTTGACGTTTCGATAGCATAAGAGGTTCTTTTCGAAGGTCATGAAAATAGTATTGCCAACCATCAGGGCCATCCAAATTAAATTTTTTTTCGTCACTAAATATAACGCGCTGCCACTTTTTCTTCCACGACATATGTTCCTTCGCGAAACGCAATCTGGCGTCTTTATGATTTCGTAACAGTTGTGGTTTCCTCTGAAGTTTTTTTATTTGTATGTTATCTGACTCTCTTAACACTTTCTGCACATTACAAATCTTTGCATTAACACCAGCTTTTCACGCAATTTGCTGCGCAGTGCCAATAAAATTAGACGCGGTTTGTCAAATTGACCGTTTTTCTCTATCAGTAAGTGCAGCCGGCTGGCCTGCACTTTTACGCGAACCGTATAATTGCGGATTTTTTAAATAATTTCGAACTACCTTCTCACTCCGACCAATATTTTTTGCTATTAACCGGTTACTCATATTATTTTTCTTAAAAGCGTCAATTTGTCCTTTTTCAAATTTGTTTAAACTACTTTTTCTACCCATATTTAACAAAACAACAAAAATATGTAACACAATAATACTTTAAGACACAAGAAGATGTTTGCACGTCAACAAGCTCGAATAGATATTGATATAGTGTTCAAAAGAATTTTAAAGTATACCTGCGGCTATCTTTTATTACCATACTAAATGAGGGTTGTCCTTACATTTTCCATGATGCCTCAAAGAATAATGACTTCTATTTAGAGCACACATTGGTAATGTGAAAAGTATTATTTTAGAATAAGAAGAATTTTAAATAAATTTATTTGAAATGAAATAAATCTTAAATTAGGGGTGCGGCTATCATTTACTAAGGGACTGTAATTCCTTTAAAATAATTCATTAAACAAATTTTACCTTTACTTCAAAATTTAACTTACAGAATGAGAAAACGAGTCGTTTATGGACCAGAAATCTGGATTATATTTAGATTTTTCTATTAGATTTGGCAACTTTCTTTACATTATTATCATCTAATATGCGCTCAAATTCTTCGAAATATCGGGGGATCCAGTTAGGCGGAGGGGGGGGGGGGGGAATCTTTCGAATTACCATATTTTTAGTTAGCCCTAACTTTTGGATATTTATCCAAATTATCTGACCAGAACGATGTATGGTCATTTCAAAATTGCATATAATGACTTGTGGGATCAGTTTTGTATTAAATTCAGATGCTAACCGGTGCAGCTCATAAAATAATTCATTATAACAGATCTTAAAGGAAGCATCTGTCCTTCAAAAAGCCCGTGAATACTGTACAACTGTCTAAAAATTATTAACACAATATAGAAAGTCCCATCCATTATCCATACTGACGATTTCGACAAAAATTTTAAACTGGTAAGTATTCCTGAAATAATGTTTTTTTCATTATTGAATGTTTTCTCAGATAAAACAAAAAGCTCATCCTCCAAATATCGTCTGGTATGCATACCGCTGTTACCATATTTGGTTCATTATATTTTAACGCTAGAACATACCCGATAAATTTTCTTTTTCTGTGCGTTTTTATTTGGCAAATACTCACGGGCTCCTGCGTCACAGCTCTAACAGTAAGCTGACAGTAATGTTACGAATAACTTGAGACGGTCAAATAGAAGAGTTTTTGGCACATTCTTTTAATTTAGAATTCGCCATTGACAGATGCATTGCTGAGCTTTAAGGATCATGTTCATATTGTGATGGCTGAACAAATATTTTATGTTTTCCATCAGAATTGGTATTCGCTTTAACTGAATTTTTCCATCGAAAAAATATTCTTTTAGTGCAGCTCCAATAGCAGATTTTCTTGTCTGATTTTTGGGAGTAATCAAAATAGTATTGATAACCATCAATGTACAGGCAACATGTACCTTTGTTGCTAACACACTCAACAATTCCCATGACTAAAAAAAATAAATATACAACAGAATTACAATATGCAGTTGATATTTTTACATAAGTGTGCTTCATTAGGACTATTATAAAACTATATTACATATGTATGTACAGTACATTATAAAAGTACATACAAATTAAATTTCCACTATAACCTACCGTGTTTGTTAATTTTAAGAAAAAATTAAATTGTTTATTTGCGATAGGTATTTAAATTAATTGTCATAATTAATTTAGATTTAATAAATTAGCTGTCTCTTCTGATAAAATTTAAAACAAAAGTGAGAAAAAATAAAACAAGTTTTTTTTTTCTTGTGAGTGTAAAGTAATGAGTCACTTACATATGAACATTTATCAGACTTTCCAGTAGTTTTCTTAGCAACTAAAAAATTCCACTCCAATTTATTTTCAGGAAAATAAATTGGAGTGGAATTTTGATTTAAGAATTTTGAATTTGAAATTTTAGAATTTTGGATTTGGAATTTTTAAATTTTGGAAATTTGGGTTTTGGAATTTTGGATTCTAGAATTTTGGATTTGGAATTTTATGCCTGAAATATTGCGTTTTGGAAATTCAACCCGAACCCTTGAAAATTATTACAATAAATGTCGATATGGATTTAGTTAAATTTTGAAATACACAATTAGATAATTTATTTATACACTGCGCCAATTAAAAAACGGAACAGAAATTTTCTTCGAAAAAATACCCAGATTTGAACGCTTGTATCTTGGTGAAATAACACCTTAAAAAAAAAAAATTTTCTTTCTAGTTGAAGGAAATTTTGTTTTCTTTTCGATACTGGAAACCGTTTTATTTTATTTTGTTTTTTTATAACTTTTTTGAGTAAAAAAAAGATGTCTAAAAAAAATAAATTTGCTGCTGTTTGAAACTGTAAGCGAACTTGTTCGATATTTCATTCAAAAATCCAAATCGGCCAATTTATAGAGAAAACTTCAATAACTCGACAAGGAGTGGCCGCACAGAAATTTTCCTAGTATCATTTTGCAAGGTTTCTAAATTCTCCATAAAATGGCTGATTTGGATTTTTGAATGAAATATCGAGCAAGTTCGTTTACAGTTTCAAACAGCAGCAAATTTATTTTTTTTAGACATCTTTTGTTTTACTTAAAAAAGTCATAAAAAAACAAAATAAAATAAAACGGTTTCCAGTATCGAAAAGAAAACAAAATTTCCTTCAACTAGAAACAAAAATTTGTTTTTGAAAGGTATTATTTCACCAAGATACAAGCGTTCAAATTTGGGTATTTTTTCGAAGAAAATTTCTGTTCCGTTTTTTATTTGGCGCAGTGTATTACACAATTAAATAAAACATTCAATTTAAATTTTAAAATTTCATCCCTTTCTTGGTAAATAAATGTAAAAAATTCAAGTTCTGAAAATCCTTAGTTCAAAAAATTTCTATTAACTTAATTTTTAAATTGAAAATCTAATCTTTGAACTTGTCGAATATAATATGAAAAATCCCTAAATTTAAATTTCCAAATTCTAATATGCCTAATTTTTTAATATTACTTGTTTGTATTTAAATTTTGATAATTAATTTTTAGCACATATCTGCCAAAAACATAATTAATTTTTTTTTATTTATTTTAAAACCAGAATTTTTAATTAAAAAAATTTAATTTTGGACACTCAAAATTTTGAAACACCACATTTTGAATTTTAAGGATAGAATTTTCGATGAGTTGGCGGCATTTCAATTATTTGAAATAGTATGTTAAAAATCAACGTTTTGAACAGTTGCTTTCCAAATGAACCCGATTAGAGGGTTGTTCCCGGGAATTCCCGGGACAAATTTCATGGGAAAATAGGTAAATTTCTTAAACCCGACTCCCGGAATTTTCATCGTAAATCCCGGGGATTTTTAATTTAAAATCTTCTTTATGTTTTTCTCAAAATTGGGTATTTTGCTGGGTAATATAATCTCTAAATTTTTCAAAACTGTTTTATTCTATTTGAATCAATGATTTCATGATTTTAAAATTTCTTTATGATGAACTTTAATCACTGAGCACTATATAGCGCTCAGTGCTTTAATCTCAAAATTCATCTTTGTCAAATGAAAAGCTTCTTACGATCGAAAAACGCTTGTATCAAAGGCGCAATAAGGAACGTCCTAATAAAATAATTAAAATAAATTATTTAAAATTCGGTTTGGAAAATGTATCTAAATAATATCAGTGAAAGTTTAACTAGATGGTTCATGATAATATGGGACAACTGAAGTAGGCGCTAAAGACCGGGTCACTCCGGGGTAAGACTATGCTGAATTGTTCTCAATATTTCGCTTACAGTACTACTAATTTCTTAGCTGTAAATCTGTAGATGCGGCTTCGGCTGCTAAATACACTTATTGATCAAAACCTTGGTGTAGAGCTCCAAACATAACATTTTCATTGACTTTTCTTTCATTGGATTTATTGAAATATCTCGCTGACTAACGGAATATGTAAACTTTCAAGCCGTAGTTTAATTTTAAGCCCTTTTTGTTTTCTCCTGAAAATACATTTCTTGCGACCTTAGTTACATCTGAAGAACAATGTTGGGTTTTTGGACCATTCTACGAATTCCGTCGCAAAAAATATATTGCAATTAGCCAAAAACCTGAACGGACAAACTTTTCCTTGTGAACTCACAGTAATTCCTAGACTTGGAACTTAAAGGCGGATTCCGGGAATCAGATCTGATCCAGAACACGGTATAATTAACTTGCTCAAAAAATTAACATGATGTATAAATTATTAGGTATACATTCGTGTGGTTAAGCCTGCGCTTATAACTGTAAAAAATGTTTTTGCATTGCGCTCTTTATGGTGGGTACGTGGCTTATCCCGTGTAAGCATTTGCTATATATTAAACATTTTGGGTTTCGTTCTCTCAGTCCTTGAGTTGCCTATGATTTGAAATGAATCCTGATAAAGTTCATATTCGTTATTTGTCTTTCATTGTAGACAAAAAGGAAGAGTTTTTTGTAGCGAATCAATACAAAATGATGAAACATTGGGTAAGCCCGGGAGAGCCGGCCACCACAACTGCAAAGCAAAATATCTATACAAAAAGGGTGCTACTTTGTGTCTGGTGGGATTAGGAAGGCGTAGTGTGCTACGAATTGCTAGAACCAGGTCAGACAGTCACTGCAATTAAAAAATATACCCTAAATTCTGACACCGAAGCAGCCAAAATACGCGTCAAAACGAAATAAGTTCATTCTTCTATATGGTAATGCATGGCCGCATGTGGCAGCACAAAAACACAAAAACACAGTTTTGTAACTAGGCTGGGAAACTTTACCATACCCTGCATACTCGCCAGATATTGCGCCTTCTGTCTGGTCAGCATTTCAACAATCTCACCGAAGTACAAAAATGAATAGATACATTATTTAACACAAAACGAGCGAGATTCTATCACCGTGGGATTTATTGGTTGCCAGAACGTTGGCAAAAAGTTGTTAAAGTAAATGGAAACAATTTTAATTGAATATATATTATTTTTAATCTTTGTGTTTGAATTTCTTAAAAAAACGACAAGAATTTATACATATACCTAATATAAACCGCCTTACCACGATACAAAATCATTAAAAAATAAATTTCAGTTTTATGAAAGAAGGTAAAATTAAAAAAAAAAAAAAAATGATGCGTTCCGTATATTTTAAACCTCAAAACCCGATGCTATAGGCCATTTTCATTCCCAAAAAACAGCAAACTGGTTTCATCAGAGCAAGGATTTCGGTCGTCAAATGAGACGAGAGTTATGATTTTCATCTAAATACGATATATAATAGTATTAAATTAAAATCAAACAATAAAATTTACCTAGATGGATTTCAACCCTCAAGTCTCATTTTGTGACCAAAATCTTTTAAGATAACAAATAAAGTCATTATTTTATACAGCAATATTTTGTAGTAATAAAAATATTCTTTTACTCAGAATCAACCCTCAAATTTGTTTTTGGTAGTCATTACTCGAAAAGTTGTCACTTAGGCACTTGAAAATTTGTTAAGATGGTAGAGGACTGCATTTTTGGATTACTTAGATGGAAAGAATAGTTTCGAAATTTAGACTGGGGGACTATTTCTGAATTCTATTCAGACGTATTCGAGTCTTCGATTATTGTATTATTATTTGAATTGAATCAGATTCGTTCGTTTCTTATTTAAATCAAATACGAATATTATAAATCGAAGATTTGAATACGTTCGAATCGAATTCACAAATAGTCCTCCAATTATTAAAATGCAAGGCCGACCGACATCGGGAAACTTTAATTTGAGCAATCTAAAGCTCCAACATAGATTAACACACTAATGCAATAAGCGTGACAAACAGTTTCAATTTCGACGAAAGTACTGCCTCTTCATGCAAATTCAGCTTTGTTTGGTTTTAGATAGTAGTACTAGTTTCAGTACTTAAAACTTTTAGCATCACGAAATGTGCTACTCCGATTCGCTATTATTGCTCGGAAATGGGAAGGGCTAGAGAGATGCTGCATATACAGCTGGATAAAGGAAACAACAGATTCAGGAAATATAAGAATGATTTCTGGTGAGCACCTGTGTCAGTTAATTTTTTTTTCGATTTTTGTCGCTTTTCTTTCTACTTTAAACTGATGATTTTATCCATCGACCATCGAACTGCTGCTACCTTCTCATCTACGTGCTATGACGCTATGTGATCCTTCTGTTTCAAACTGTATTTGAGAAGTATCTCTGCCGCTCACTTGTAGAACCCAGTTACAATGCACAGTCATAGCTCAGCTGTCCGTTTGATTAGCTACTGCTCTCCATAGGTGTTTTTAAAAGGCATTCTTGCGCCTAAATGTAACCAAGCCCTTCTTCAATTTAGTTAGGAAAAAAATATTGGGGTTGTGTAATAATAGAGGTATATGATAATTTTTAGGCAAACTATATTTCGTCGACCAAGTATCGGTCCTAATATCTTAGCGTCCTGATTAAGAACGCTAACTCCCCTAAGCGCATTAGAAAACTACGTGTTTTTTAAATACAAGCATAGAAATAGATTTAATTTTTGTACTCTTCTACTTTAATATAGAATGAAAAAAAGTACTAGAATAGTCAGTGTGTGAAGTCGTGTTTTTCATTCGCTCCTTAATTTTTATCAATTTTCTCCTGTTTTTGCTTTAATTTAATTTTAAAAAGTTGATAGTTTGTTGTATTGTTGGGTTTTGTACCCGTTGCAATAAAAATTTCAACGTGAGGTTCGTTAGTTGTTCCGATTTGTTTTTTGCAATTTTCATTTTTTGATTGTTTGAGAATTGAAAGTAAAGGAAAAAATGGTAGATTTTTTTGTATTTTTATTTTTAAGTTGACTGATCGAAAATGTAGTGGTCTAAAGAGTTATGGTCGAAATTAAAAAAAGTGAGAGGAGATAAACAAAACAGAAGAAGGATAACGATAGTTTGTAGTTTGTCATACCTAGATACACAAAGTTATGGATACAACTCAGTCTCAGTGTGTAAAGTGTTTTATATTAAAATTAAAGAAAATTAAATAATTAAATATGGAAAAATGTAATCCACCGGGGGATGCATATATCAGGCAATATCTTTCTTGAATATCTTAAATTTGTAGTCAGGGAAGTCAAATTTCTTGATTTCTCACAAATAATGCATGATTTTAGATTTGCGTGGTTGAGCATAAGATTTTAAAATACAAAACATCCCATATTTAATTTAAACTGATATTGAATTGAGTCATTTTGACATACGCAGATTTTTTCTGTTCACGCATGGTTTTAATTTTTAGTTTTACCCATACTCGAATCTTTTGTATTTTAGTTTTATGTATAATCGACACAAGTGTCTTTATTGTAGTTTGGTATGTGAATATTGTAGTTTGGTGTGTGATTTTTATATAGAGCTAAACGTTATAGAGGAGAAGCAAACAAACGTCAGGTGTAAGAACTTCGATGCGAAGGAGAGAGACAATCAAATAGTTTGGTGCCGTATTTTGATTTTTGTTCAGTGCATTGGAATGAAGTGTGTTGCTTAAAATAAAATAATTAAAGTTTGGAAATGTTTTTGTTGTGGTTGCAAAGGCACGGATGCTTATTATTTGGTTCAATGTTTTGGTAAAGTTGATTTTGTTATTAGCGATAACTTTTGTAAGGACGCGTCATTGTTTTGCACTTTTGGTGCGGAACTGGTAAAAATAGTGTCGTGTAATTTTTTCGTTCTGTTTGGAATGGTTTCAACCAAGCTTTGTTGGTGTAGACATTTTTTGATGTTTTGATTAACTTTTGACAGATAATTGTTCTCGGTTTTATTTTTGAACAGAATTGAAATTTGTTTGGTTTTTAGTTATTGATAAGTTGAGTCCAACTCGTTTTGGTTTTTTCTTTTGTTTTCTGCTTTTATATTTTCTCCTTTACGAATATTTATATTTATAAAATCTGCCCAGTTGAACGGAACATTGAAAAAAACCGTATATTTATCTGGTGGACTGAATAAAATGGAGGGTTTGTTTTTGGTGGTGGTGTGGGTCTATAACAGTGTTAGCAAATAGTTGGTTATTGGCGTGCCAGCAAAGTTATTCCTTTAAATAATTGATTGTTTTGCGTGCCAAACTATTTCCGTAAATTAATTTTTTTTATGTGTAACATAAAAGATTAGTCAGAATCGGGCCATAATACGCCAGATTTTTATTTTTCAGCGCAAATTTTTATAGGAAGAGAGCGAATAAAATAACTTAAGATAAATGTTATTATCTCGGAGTCGGGTCCAATATCTTAACTCCGGATAATTGTCTTTAGTCGTTCGGATCCTAATTATTTTTATAATATTCATCTGTAAAAATATAAAATCACAACGATTTGTCGAAGGAAAATCTGTTAGTTCAGCTATTGTCAGCTGGCGCGCCAAATTCTGTTATACGATAATTAGCATCGTAAACTAAATGGCTAAGAAGGTTGCAATAGATGAAGTAAAACGATTCTGAATTTTAGATCTTCATTCGAACTTTCAGTTCCAAATCACTTCGCGTAAATAACCCTTTCTGCTAATCACAGAAGAGAGACCAGAAAAATAAAAATGTCCATACAATTTAAATATTTTATTTAAGAAATTAAACTCCACAGTTATACAAATAAAAATACATCGACAAATGTGTGTTCCATTCGGTGCTGGAGGAGGGAAAAATTGATTGGATTAGTATATGGAAAACCAAAATTGGAAAATCTAGTTTTTGATTTATGATATCGAACATAATATCATTAGTAAGAGAAGTGTTCCAAAATACAATCATACCGTTGGGCCATGTCTCAATATTTAAAATCTGATCCCAGCTCAACCTTTAGGCCGAAAAAATTCTTCAGGCCATGAAATAATAGGTTTTATATTAAGAACTATTTATAATAATATCTACAACATATTTCAAATAAAAAATTTCACTAAAATCCGTCAACAAATATGCTTGTTAAAATATGCTTGTTTGTTTGAATAATTCAATTTTATACTACTAACTGAATCGACTTTATAACCTAGATATGAAATTTCACTAAACTATATTAACAAACGTGCGTGTTCCATTTGGTGCTGGAATTGTAGAACAGGCTTGGATTGGTTATATACTTAAAAAACATATTTTTTTTTGGTAAATTTATTTTTTTGATTTAAATTTAAATAGGTTTCAATTTATGTACCAAAATATAATTAGCAGTATCCTGGAATATTTGTTGAGTTCTGGCCTTGTTTTGTTTAAGAAACTCAATCCCTGCTCCAAACCTAACTTCTGCGATAATACACCAATTCCATTAGATTTGGTATCTGACTTATCCAACATATTTGATGATAAATGAATTAGTTACGGCATACTCAAATGTTGAATCGAGATGACGGGTTTTAAAACTTTCTTAGAAGAAATGTCACTACAAATCTGTTTTCTAACCAATGGTCGTCAACACCAAACCAATTTTATAAAGAATTTTTTTTTAAAACACTACAAATTTTGAGATTTAAAAACTGTCTTGGGCTTTTAAGTCGAAATGTTCTATTTTTCAAAATATTTCAGACTTCGTTCAGGTTAACCCTAGTGACTACTCTCATTGGCTATCGGTTTCTTGTAACTAATCCAAACGCAACATGCTTCTTAATTTGTTGTTCGAGATAAATCCAGAACTAAAACTATTTAAGCCAATGAATAAAATATCGCTGAACTCGTAAAATTTGTAATGGCTCCTGTTCCAAAAACTAAATTGCCGATATCCTTTTCATCAGCCAACAATAAACTTAGCATCCAATATAGCTATAAATGATACGTCAGGGGCAAGTGTACAACAATACAACAAAAAACTTGTATCAACTGGACATATTTTATTATATCTAAATTAATTTCATGCTTTCCCATTTCCCACATTTCGATATTTGGACTTCAAAACTTTAAAAAACTTTAAAAACGTCTTATCCATTTTTTGTAAGAATAACTGCAAAGAAAGCCGATTTCTCAAACTCAAATTTTTTTGGCGTGCCGGATAAATTCCTAAATGTGCCAAGTTTGGTACGCGTGCCACATATTTGCGATCACTGGTCTATAACTTGATGAAACGAAGAAATGAAGGAATTGAGAATAAATAAATGAGATATGTGGGGCTTTGAATTTTCTTGTTATTGCATAAATTAAAATTAGGGATAAGTTGTTTGCCGATATATCTCTATAGATATCATTGTCAAAGATTTTCCTTTTTTTGGATGGTTGACTTGCACCGCTTTTCGAAGTGAACGGTCTATATAGAGATAGGTTTCATGTTGTTTGAATGTTATTTTTTCAAAAGTAATAACAGATAAACTTAATGATAAATAAATCCTAGATAGACTGAATGAATGATAAGGATAACTATATTTGACTCTATATAGTAAACTCTTACTTAAATGCCTTAAACAACCATTAGGTCATCAATATATGCAAACGATTATGCTGTCGAGTCTGAACGGACAAATACACCCACCGCGAGAATTGGTGATGGTGGGAGATAGGGACACATCTTTATATTCAGCACGAGAAGAGAAGACCCCTGGACATTAAGTATTGAGTACACATATTGATGAAACCTATAGCAACACTTATACCTATTTACTACTAACATATACTAACAATTAACAAAATCCAAATCTATAGTGTGAGAATGGGCTTATTTAACAAATTCTTTTTTTTTAATAAATTAACTATGTAGTTAGAAAATAACTTTGCTGCGATTACTGCCCTAGTTATATCTGTGACTAACATCCCAAATCCTTACAAACCTTTTGTGTTGCGGATGCAGGCAGGGCCTGGGCCCGCATAAATTCTGGAATATGGTGCTCCCAGATATCTTTTCTTGATAATGGGTTAGGCATACTCCAGAATGTGCTATACATACCTAAAATCACCATTATGGTTGGACTGTAGATCTATATCTTATCATATCCTCTAATTTAATATAGAATATAAGTAATTTGCATTTTAAAAAAATCAACAAAATAAAATAAAAAAATATCTTTGAACTGATCGAATTGAATACTTCTCCCTATAAACGGCGACACACTACCGTTACAACTACTTGCGAATGCAGAAAGAAGCCGCAACATTATTTCAGCCATTTGTTTAATTAATCTTTGTTAGTGTCCAGAAGTTTTGGATTTCCGACCACACCTTCTAATGTTTGGCAAGTACCAATCTACTGGTACTACTGATTCATCTTGCGGGCTCCAGCTATTAAAATTTCGGCAAAGCTGCAAATTACAGGTAAGTTTTCCCTGCTTCCTGATCCCGAACAATAAGCCCATATGGTTTGACTTTCACATTGTGATTAAATTAATATTTTACATTATGGTGCTATACATTAATTCACCAACTAGCTACCCACCAAAAAAAATATAAAGAATATAAAAATCTAATAAGTCACCTCGCCAGGATACTTATTTGAATAAGTTAGGTTCCACAAATAAATATTCATTTCGAAAACAGCCTTAAGCATTAAAATTAGAATGGAAATCTCCATAATATTTTAAAATTAAATCTTCCGTTTTCAGAATTTCTTATCTTCTTTGATCTTTTCAAATTAACTAATTGGATCCTTTTGGCATTTTCAGTTAAGTACTGCATGTAAAATGAAATTAAACCTCTTTTCAAAAATACCCTAAGTTTTGAGGCATTTTTCATGTTGTTGAAATACCTCAATCCTATACAAATTTTTGTGTCAATGTTTCATTTGTGCTTTGGGGCATATGTGCATTGGGATGTAGTTGCCATGAACCCATCGACACGGCATTCACTTATTGATATTTATTTGATGCTCGAGCCTTTTATCAAACTGATTAGAAAAGCAATTTTTGGAATGACTAATAATTTAAAACGTCAACAACAATCCTTACCGCTGATTCTATCGATACCCCATTGCATTCAATCAAGAGGACCAATATACCTGAAAGCGATTCTGGAAATTCATTAAAGAGAAAAGCTTTGAGAACTAACACATTATGATCTTTCGTCTCTTTTAATCGTATTAGAAATAATGAAAATCGGAATCTATAACAATTCACATTCACGCACACTTTAAATAATAAAAATTACGACACTTACCTGATTAGCTTTGTTAATCTGTTTCTTCAAACCAGCAAAAGCCATTTTGTCGTTATTTTAAAAATTTGAATACACCGATATTAACTTAATTCAAAACTTAATATTAATCTTTGTGTTGCTCTTGTTTATTTTTATATTTACAAAGCAATTATTGATTTAAAAACAATAAAACGCCAAATCCCCTCGTCGCTGCTCCGTCGCGCTCTAAGCAAATTTCCTTATCTTATCTCCCTCCACTCGACGCAATTTTATACAAGCAAAATTAAATTTTGAACCTGCGAACAAAAAAGAAAGAGACACAAAATTATTATTAAATTTAATGTAAATAGAATATTTGATGTCATTAGGTTAATTTAAAATAAAATAATTTTGTTGATATCAAATTCCAGAAATTAATAAAAAAATAAAAATTTATTGATCGTTACAAAAACAAATCGAAATTATTTTACATATTTTATAAGTACATAGAGCGAAAGAGAAGGTCAATCATCTCCGTCCCATCGATTCGAATCTAATATCAAAAATTGTGGTGAAAATTTGTAAATTAATAAAAAAAAAAATGTTCTGGTATTTTGATTTATTGATTGTAAAACGATAACTTAATAAATAAAATAGTTTTTACTAGTATTGCATGCATCACTAATTTTTTGTTAAATTAGCTATAACTAAATAATAAATAAATCAACTACATATATGTCGCACTCTACCTCGCCTCATTTCAAATAAACAATAATTTCTCTATTTACTAGATAAGCGCAACTAGTATTAACCAATTAGACGCACAAATCATATATGTAGTTTCAAATTGTTGGTGATAGTTTAATATAAAACAGTGAATGTATTATGTGATTGTTTTTGAAATTCAAGGCAAATAGTTTTATAGTGAGAGAGAGAGATAGATACTTATTATGATAGTAGTGAAATTTTTTAATTTTGGAAATTTTATCGATTGACCATGCAATAATTTATTGTAATTAAGCAACTATAAAATAACCTATTTATAGAACATTGTCTTACGTGAAACTTACGTTTAAACTTACCACGGCTAGAATAGAAAATGTTAGTGTTTGTTGTGTGCCTTATGTGATAGATATAATTTTTTTTTAATATGTACTCGCGTATAAAATCAGTTAAATTTAGTGCGTGTGACATTTATTTATTTAGTGAACCAGAAAAATATGTGATGTTACAATATTACCAAGCGAGCGAATTTTTAAATTTTGCTATTCAATACAAAATACGATTATCACTTGGCAGTTTTTGAGGTTACAGAAGCAAGAAAAAATGTAAAAGTGGTAATTTAGAAAGATTTGAGTTATTGTTAGTGGTACAAATCTAAATATTTGAGTATATATTTCATAGTGGACCGATAACAGGAGCTCTCTGAAATTTGGACAAATTAATTAACTTATGTATTTACTTCTTTATGCGATTTTATTCCTAATTGTGATAAGTTTTACAGTTAAAGAAAAATCGTTCGGAATTTATTCCTTCAAATTGAAGAAAAAACACTTATTGCTTTTTCCTTTTTTTACTTTTGTGTAAAACAGTTAACTCTTAAAACTACTCAGTTGAGTTTCTGTGTTGTTCAAGTTTTATATGTTGAACGTAATTAGTTCTCGTGCTCTATATTGATATGATCATTAAACTTAAAACAAACATTTCAACCTGTTTGGCCGATATAGAATTTTCAATACATATTTTGACTAATCTCGCGCCTGCTACTTTAAAAATAAAGACAACACCCAAAACATAGATTCAGGCGTGTACAAACTTAACATACAACAACTTATAGTTCCTATACCGGTAAACACTTTTACCGGTAAATTACCGCTTAAAATGTTTATTGAACAGAGAAATACACTAATTTTACAGCTCAGACAAATACATGTCGGCATTGGAATGATATCAAAGGGCCGAATGTCGAAGGGCCGAATGTCGACGGACCGAATGTCGACGGACCGAATGTCGACGGACCGAATGTCGAAGGGCCGAATGTCGAAGGGCCGAATTTCAAAGGGCCGAATGGGTCGAAGGGCCGAATGTCAAAAGGCCGAATGTCGAAGGGCCGAATGGGTGGGTCGAAGGGCCGAATGTCAAAGGGCCGAATAGATCGAAGGGCCGAATGGGTCAAGAGGCCGAATGGGTCGAAGTTTTTTGTTTATTATTTTTTTTGTTTTTAGAAATATAATTTTTTAAATTTCTTGTTTTAAGGAATACTTTGTTAATACAGAGCTCATAAATATAGAGCGTAGATTGACCGAATGTCAATTATCCGAAACGTCAATTAACAGAACACTGACAATTTAAAAAAAAATTTAAGCACAAGTGCATGTGTTGTATGTTTTGTTTGTTGCTTTCCGCTAGGCTTTACAGAGAAGTGGTTCACGAGAATTTCAACGTAATTTGTTTGCCGCCAAACGTAACAGTGAAACAAGTAAATTAAAAAATTATATTTCTAAAAACAAAAAAAAAAAATAAACAAAAAAACTCAGCCCTGCGACCCATTCGGCGCTTTGACATTCAGCCCTTCGATTCATTCGGCCCTTCGTCCCCATTCCGTCGGCATTCAGTCCGAAAGCACATTTTTTATAAATTACATAAAGCCACTTTATCATTAATTGCTGTATGTGATAAAACCGATAATTAATGTAAATAAAAATATTTAATGACTGAATTACGATAATGATGGCGCATTTTAAAATAGGAAACAAAATGTGATTTATTTCTAATTTTGATATTTTGTTAGGCCAGAGCAGGATAGCAACATCGATTCCTACTCAGCCAGTTCTAATTGACATTTTAAGTCAGATTCTTAAAAGTTAAATCCTGGCTGATCCATAGTTTTCGGTACCAGTGAACATTGACGTAAATATTTGGGTGACTTGTTACCGGGACTACTCAAAATCAAAGCAGCTTAATATCCTACCCAGTCATGAGGAAGAATTTATAGAAAATCTCAGAAACTCTAAAAAAAGCTTCTCGCAAAATCTGGAGAATTATAACTGATCTACGCTGATTTAACAGAACCCCCAAACAAATCTAGATTAAATTTACAAATCTTATCATTTGACGTCATCTGAAAATACAATCCAACCAATAATATCAAGACCAAAAAAGCTGCGAAAAAAACTTAACAACTCAACGCTGTGAAGATTTCTTCTTTGACAACTCGGAAAATACCGGAAAATAATTTGAAAAGTCTCAATATATTCGTAATCCTTAAGTTAAGTTACATCCTTAAGTTGTATAACCAAAGGAACTAAATCCTAACCTGAATATTCTCGAATAATTTCGAATAACCAAGAAAATATAAAAAAAAACTCGAAATACCTATCAAAAATTATGAATTTACTATAATTCGAGATTTGTATGGTTAACTCATTTCCGCAAACGGCGGCTATAACCATTCAATGTTTGGTTAGGTGAATTACGTCTATAGCCGTCATGCATACTCTCATGAATAACAAAAGATACATTTTTAACACATTCTTTTCGGGAAACGAGTAAACTCGTCATACCCTTTTTTATAGTAAAACGCGGGAGACGAGTTTACTCGTTCTGTTGCGCGAAGTGGTAAGGCGCAGGAAACCTGATCTATTGTCGACGGTACCCGATTCGAACTATCTACCTGCTGATACATTGAGTTTGAGACGAAACAAAAAATAATAATAATTTTGGCGTGAAAATTTAAAAAAACGCCAGCGCTACGTCGCGATTTGGCGGGAAAATGCCCGACTACATAGTGTTAATACGGCCTGTACTAATGCATTTATTTGTTAACTCACTGCCGCAAGCGAAGGCTCCGTCAATTTTTTTTTTATATATAGGCGAATTACGGCTATAGCAGTAACATTTTCGTGTTAAGTCTGCAAGAATCTTGAAAATGTCGAAACCTTACGATATTCTGAACAAACAGCTCTCGATTAATTCACAAAAACACGAATTAAAAACAAAAATTCAGAAACCCCAAGCAAGTTTCGAAAAATTCCAAATATTCGTGAAATTATCGAATTATTTGTAGAGGCAACACAAAGACATGCAAAGCTCGAATAATATTGGAACTCTCAGATAGTCTTGGATAATTTCGAAAATATTGAACCATCGTAAAATTCGGATAGTTCTAAGAAAATCGAACAATCAAATATATGTACTTGACAATCTCAAATTTACTGAAATAATCTTCAAAACCTAAAATAACCTGACTGTTTCGCAACACCGAATAATAGGCAAGTATCTAACAGCACGGAACTCAGCTCCAAGTCAAATTCGAATAATTTCGAAAATCTCGAAAAATTACAGAAACTCCGGCACATCAGGACTTGAAATCGGGACGCGACAAAGCTCTTTCGAAATTTAGAGAATTCCGGCGAAAAAAACAGCATCACTACCAAAAGGAATTTTCTTATGTAATGTAGGGAATGGTGAATAGTCGGTTTCCGGACAAAACGAAAAACGATTAATTGTTTAATTTATACGTTATTTTAAACGAATTTCTGAAATATGGCCATCTAGGATAGAACTAAGAAAGAGATCACTGAAATGATTTTTAGGTAATTTTTGCAATATGGCCCAAACTATCAAAACGAAATAGGCTTCATTTGCGAGAAAACGAGGTAGGCGGTCCAGCGGTAAACTGTTCGATGGGTGATTCAACGGAGAGGTAATGCAGGTGGTAGATCTTACCAAAATCGAAAAAAAAATCACCACAAGGAAGGGATGTTTCAAGATGAAAAAAATTTCTAGAATGTTGTAATTATCTGAACAGAATACATACTTCAAATAATTGCAAATATCTTCCTGTCGAAATAAGGATTCATGACGTTGAATCGAAAGCCGAGTGTTGGAAAAAATGGATCCGGATTCATTTCAATCTAGCAATTCGGCATAATGACATAGAACTCAGGACTCAATTTCTTCCCGGAGAAAAAGTATGTTAGAAAAAACAAAGAATTTATACATTGACTTCCCGAACTTCATTAAGGCGTATAACTTATTAACTACCGTTTGGAGTTTGTGGCCCTGATAAACAGTATGCAAGGCCGTTACGATCTTTATGCGCCTATTATATCACCTCATCTATATGACAAAGGTCAATGCTTTAATACTGGGGGGCTATTTGTCAATTCGATTCGAACGTATTCGTCTCTTCGAAGTATAAGATTCTTATTTGTTTTAAGGACGTGTCCGATTTGTGTGATAAATATTTCTGCTGCTTTACGACATTATTATGTATGCAACCAAATTATCACAGCGATTACATGTTATAATGTTGAGGTTTTCGAAATAATTTTTGTTGATTTTAGTAAAAAGATTTTTGCATTGATGAAATTAAATTACGACCAATAAATGTATAATCGTTCGTAAAAGTGGTATGCGTGGCTTTATCCTACCCTGTTCATTATTTTGTGAGCAGTTTATTCGTTTTTATGCTGCACCAAAAATTGTGTAATATTGTATCAATAATATTATCAGCAAACCCTAATTTTATCTATTAAGTACATAATTCCTAAATTCATTGCCATTGCATCGAGAAATTACAGGTTTTAGATTATTAATATACGCCAAATATTGTTATCAACTAGCAATTTTTTTGTTTAAAAATACTAAATTTTTATTGAGCGCGCCTAAAATTTCATTTATTTCTATGATAAATATGCAAGTGATCCGTAGATTTCTTTAATTATTAAAAAAAAATATTATCACAGAATTCGGACACGTCCTAAATAAGAAGCGAAAGAATCTGACTCAATTCAAATACGAATTCAATACTTCGAAGACTCGAATACGTTCGAATAGCCTCCCTATTTGACTTGCAGAAACATTTTGTAACTTTCAGCGAATCGGAGCACAAATACGGTCATTTGGTTTTTTTGTCACCGGTGTACGCTTCGACTGCAATTTTGGTACCCATATTTAATTTTTGTTTTGTAATAAAGTACAAAAAAATTGAATAATAGAAGTCTCTTTCTTTCCCAAGCAACCCCTCATAAAATTGGATTGCTTGTTTCTAAGCAATTCATTACTCCTGCCTTTCGGCAGCACCTTCACGTAGCCTGGAGGATAAACCATTTAACCGATCGAATTTCTGACTTCCGTTTTGGCTTTCCCACAACAACTAAAAATGTGCTAGTTGATTATCATGTTCAATATAATTAAATGAAAACAAGGATAAAAATGGGTTTTTGGGGAAATTAGAACGAATGGCGGCCATTTTGAATTGAGCATGTACAAATAATTTTGTTAAGGACTGAATCTTTCACATGGTTTGCAATAAATTGGTTCATTAAAGCTTGAAAAATGAAAAAATAAATTCGCAATGTGCAAAGATAAAAGAGAAAATATAAAGGGCTGAAACCTCACGTGGTGCTCAGAATTTCGGCTTGAAAATTAACTCAACCTACAAATCAATCCCTAAGGATAACCAAATTATGAACCCTATGAACTCAACTCAATCATAACTAAATCTCTAACACCAACACCAACTCAAAATAAACACAACCCCAAACTCAATACCCAGCTCAATCCTCAAATTAACGCTACTCGAAGAACTACTTTTGTACATGAACTCAATTCAAAACAAGTTAAGCTAACTTCCAACTCAACCTTTCAACACAAATAAATTCTAAACTTTAGCGCTGACTCCTACTCAACTCAACACCAACTCAACCCACAAAAGGAATCCAACTCAACCGCAAACTACACGCCCAACTCAATCCTCAAACCAGCATAATTATAAACTAGCTGGTATACAAGGTGTTATCCAGCGGACGAAATCATTTGTTATCAGGTTGGTCTTGGTATCGTTATCCAAAATGAAAAAAACCCAAAAAAAACAAAAATCCCAAAAAACCAATTTTTTTAAAAATAACAAATTTTTGAAATATTTTAATTTGTTTTATACCTTGGAAGATGGGGGCTACCGCCCCCAAACCCTTGCCCTGACGAATTTTTGAAATTCTAATATTCATAGTGATTAAACCATAAAAGGTATAAAACGAATTAAAATAATATTTCAAAAATTTGTTTTATTAAAAAAACTTGATTTTTGGGGATTTTTGTTTTTTTGGAATTTTTTTATTTTGAATAACGATACCAACCAACGATACCATTTCATTGATATACCTCCAAAGGCGGCTTTTACGAATGATACTTGCCATGATACAATTATATCATCACCGTCAGCATCACTATCACTCCATCATATATACCATCACAACTTCATACCATCATACCATTAACATCACCGTACAAAGAATGATGCATTTGTGATTTTGCACTATATATCCAAAAATCAACTCAATCGGTGAGGTTTTAGATAATTTTCTATAATAAATTTGATCCTGATTATCATCCCTCAAGAAGGAAATGGAGGTGAGGTGTGAGATATTAACAGTGGCCTTCAGTAGGTCTTTAACAAAATTTGTGTAAAGTTAGGTACAATTCGGTCAAGGCATCTATCATACAAATAAAACCCTAATCCAACCCTAATTCAACCCGCAAATGGAATCCAACTCAACCTCACTCAATAAAATATTGGTCAACTATTCAATGTACTCTAAACGAACCCCGACTCAACCAATAATATTTTAAATATTTATATAAGCATGTGGTTTTGGGTCAATTCGTATGGTAGGACTCGCCTTTATCATAGAAACAGATTGGCGAAAAAAAATCCAATTTAGACAAGCCGTTCTCGAGATACCATGGGTATAGATATGGACATTTTTTGGTCATTTTTGACAGGATTACAATACATATTACATACTTTGATCTTTTTAGACCGAAATAATTCTTTTTGTTTTGGAACTGATTAATAGGCACTTTGCAAAAATCAACAGGAAACATGCAAAGATCAAAACTTGTTTCTCAAAACAGATTTAACTTCGCGAAACGATGAACTCACATTAGTCTTCTTCGTTTTCTCTGGAAATACCTTGGATTAGAAATTAAAATAGCTGCTTTTCCTTTCTGCTTAATTAATAGATCCTAATAGATAGGCTGCGGGTTTTAATAGCACATATATGCGGATTATTTATGGAATTCAGCCGCGGCTCATTAGAATGGTGCACCAAAGGGAAATTAAAATTAAAAAATTTAATGTTGTAGATATTAAGAAAATTAGGTGTTTAAAAATTTTGAAAATTTTTAAATTTTGGAAATTTATAGGAAATCCAAATCTTCGAAATTTTATTTGACACAAATATTTTTGAAAATTAAAATTTTATTTCGATTTGTTAAATTTTTAAAAATATACCGAATTTCGCATTTTTAAATAATTTCATAATTTATTCATTATTTCGTTGTAATATTTTGCAATGATTTTCTTATCAAATTTTCAAATTTTATATGACTGATAATCATCTGGCTTAAAAAATGGAATTGAAGTTTGAAATCCCAAACTTGAATTCAATTTTTTTTTTCATTTTTGCTCTTTGTCAAATTTAAGTTTAAATATTCAACTCTAACCATATTCGCCGCATTTTTAATTTCGTTCGAAACAAGTTCCAATTTTACCTGGGGTTTTTTTTTCTATAAAACTATCTTCAAATTAAATAAAAATAAATTGACCAAGATTTTCAAACTACGATCAAATTTGTCACAATCTAAATCGAATTTATTCTGAATCTCTAAACTGTTTTAAAACTTATTCAATCTTGGTCAAACTGAACCCCAATATGGCTCATCTTATATTTGACATATTGGTGATAGGTTTCCCCAAATTTACTGAGTTAGTAGGTAGGTAGCCAACAATTTTAAAAAAATTAATATTTATTGAATTGTTAATACGTTGTTTTAAAAGTGAACTTGCGCTATTTTTGGAATTTTATAATATTTGAGGTTCCTCGTCAAATTATCTGAAGTTTAGCTATTTTTTAAAACATTGTTATTTAAAGTGAAATATCTTCAATGCCTTTTCTCATGACTAAACATTAGGTATAATACGATTTTGAGTCATAAAGACGATTTTAAAGCACATTTGGAGGTTCATTGATTTGTTCTCATGCAATTATCAAATTCGCTAAAAACTCAAACTCTAAACAAACGCCAAAAATTCAATTAACATAAAATAATACATATTTATAGTAGGTACGTAGCTAGACATTTTTTTTGGTGCTGCACAATTGATACAATTTGAGGGAGTTTGAAGGGCTAAGTAGAATTTGAAATAAAATGCTTAATCAAATGTTAGAAATATATAATTTCCATTAAGATAGACTTTGTTTTCAAGTCAAATATGATATTTAGTTTGAATGAAACTTTATTGTTAAAATTTTGATTTAATTTTGCAAGACAAATCCGTACCACACGATTAAATGGGCACAATTAAACTCTGTTGAAATTTTGTAAAAATCATATGTTTTGATTTACAAAATTTGAACAGCGTTTGAATGACACTTGAAATTAAGATAAGATAAGAAGTTTAATTAGTATTTATTGTTTGGTTTCGTTTTCAAAACAAATTTGAACACCATACCTGTGATCACAAATTATGTCAAATTTTATAATTTTATAGGAAATACAGAATTAAACTACTCGAGAAAGTTTGAATCTGTTAACTTTGTTTCTTACATCCATTAATGAAATCTTACTTTCTTTATCGTCTGACTCTGATGCACATACATATTTATGTATAATAAAATTGAATCATTATTAATTGACCAATTAGCTGGTCACTTTAAAATATTAGTAATTTTCACAGAAATAGATCATGACTAAATGTAAAAAATGGTTGATTTATGTTTGGTTTTTTAACTGTTTAACGTTACATTGACAGTGCAAATAGTTGGCAAAATGTATGATACCTCATTTATATCGCAAACAATTACTAATTAAATAAAAATGGTCGTATAACTATCACCGCATCATTAGTTTAGCCGTGAAATGTGTATAACAGTATGTGCAGTTAAATACACACGATAAATTTGAATGAAATGTGTTTATAGAAAATTTTAATAATATAAATTAAACAGGAAAAACTGACTGCGGGAAAACAATAAAAACGAAAACGTATGATTTTTATGGTTTGATGATTAATCTCAATGTCTAGGTTTTAATATATCGTTATGCACATAGATGCTTTCATTTTTTTAATGATAGCTATAGTTGGTAAATTTTATTTACGAGTATTTTTATGTTTCTTTTTTGACATTTCAAACTATAAAGAATCAAACAGTAATTGCACATATTTCTACAAGAACAAAAACATTTTTTATTACATTTAAAACTTTTGTAATTGGGAAAATGCAATATGGTACTCATAATATCTCCAACAAGTTTTCATCGTATATTTAACGAGAAAAAACTTTTAAGCTTTTTTCAGTATTACATACATAAAAATTTTACGCTTGTTATTGTTACCCGTACAATATAGTTGATGTTATTTATTTCCTGTGTAGGGAAAACTGCCTTGACCGCAAGCCTTTAACCATATACACAATTTCTTTTTTTCTTATCACGAAAGAATTTTTCTAAATATGTATAACCTCAAGTATATAGTTTTTCTGTACAAATACATTTTATCTAATCAGTTTGACAAGCGACCGAAAAGATAACAAAAAATTCATATATACTACTACATTTACAGTTAACACTTGATTATACAATTCTTTTCTCAGGTCCGGTTCATTTCTATATATTTTCTTAAACAATAATACGGATATACATAATATTTATGTAGTTGTCATGAGTTGTAATTTTGCTGGTGTCACTTAGTTAATTTCTTTGTATTGGTCGCATTTCTAAAGTGAGCTCTTATCATTTAAGTGATTACGTTTATAACATACGTTTATCTTCTTGTGCCGATACGTTTTTTTTTTTATCTATTTTGTTGGTGTTTATTAAAGCCCTAAACAGACTATGGTTTTATAAATCCGATTTAGTGAATTTTCGAAATTTGCCATAGTTAGTTTATTTTGAGTTTATTGACAAAATTCGGGTTGGCTACGCAATCCCACAATCCAAAATCCCGTATTCAAAAATCTCGTATCCCAAAATCCCGTATTCCAAAATACCGTATTCTATCATGTCAATCGCGCGATTTTTAACCTAACCTAAGCCGATCATGATAGAATACGGGAAGTGCAAACGTGCATCCGTTTATTTGTTTGTGTACATGTGTGTGTTTCTGAGTGTGTGCGTATGCGTATGCATGTGTGTGTGGGTCTGTGTATGTTCATGTGTGTTTCATAAACTTCCGATCTCAGGATTTTTAACTTAACCTAAGCCGATGTAGCATGATTAATACGGGATTTTAGCAAAAATGTATGCAATTAAACTTGTGCCAAAAAATTGCCATTAAAATGGATCAAATTGACACTTGCAAAATGCATATAATTTTTTTTGTAATTTTTATGTTATATTCCGCTAAATCATCTGGCGCAAGGAACAAAAAGAGAGATTGGCGAAGAAATACGGGAATTCGGATGACTTAAAATTTGAAATTAATACCACATTGGAACATGGTTCAAACAAAATTATATTTATGGTTCATCCAAATCGAAAAGGGAGCCCCAATATAAGCCTACATTTTGGTCTATTAACTGAATTTGTAAATAATAATTATGAAATTAAAAAATTTTATACAAAATTAAATAAATTTTTGTTCGATAGGCTTTTTTAATCGATAGACAGATTGTTTACTATACGATTTTCCAATTACGGGATTTTGGAATGCGGGATTTTATAACTAAGGAATTTTGGAATACGAGTTTTTGGAATGCGGGATTTTGAAATGCGGGATTTTGAAATGCGGGATTTTGTAATACGGGATTACATAAATTTACCGGATTTTGTACATACGGGATTGTGGCATACTGAATTTCGGGGCGCCCCACTAAATTCGATGTAATGGGGGTGTATTAGTTTGACAAATATTATAAAAACAATAACCATTTTAAGTGTTTTAACCGTAATTTAAAACGAGTTTAGCTAAATCGGATTTAATAAATCGCAGTCTGTCAAGGGACGCTTCTAAATTCTTAAGCTTCGTAAAACTTTATATTTATATTTCTAAACCCAATATTTTCAATCCCTAATTGACAGAGGCAACGTTGATTTTTATTCCTTGCGAGTAGATACTCAAGGCGAACATGTTTCTTCCTATAACATTAAATGGTTTGATTTTATGGAATAGGTACGAAAGGCCGAATGTCGAAACGCCGAATGTCGAAAGGCCGAACGCCGAAAGGCCGAATGTCGAAAGGCCGAATGCGTCGAAAGGCCGAATGTCGAATGTGTCGAAAGGCCGAATGTGTCGAAAGGCCGAATGTGTCGGAAGGCCGAATGTGTCGAAAGGCCGTTTACAACATTCGCTAAGGTTTGTACAAATTTAGGTGACCGCTTAGTAACATGATGATGGAACGAAATTTAGCCTCTCCCACCGCCGCCGATGGGAAAAATAGTGGAGACACAAAAAAAACCATAATTAATAATTATTTAAATTAAGGCTTTGCAGATCTTGCGGTTACAACATTGTAACTGTCATAGGAAAAAAATTGTGTTGTCGTAGGCGTCTGGAACCGGGCCGAGTCTTTAAGGCTAACAACATACCTTTCCTTTCCTTCGATCTTGTTATTCGTAAAAAAGGTGTTCAGTGAACTCGGCGTATCCGGGGAAACATGCCCTTAGGCTTGGTCGTACATATACTAAATCAATCAATTGATCGACAGAAACGGTGAAGAAGACTAATAACTGATTTGTAGATATGCGCCCGGTAATTAATTACATTAATTAAAATAATGGCGCATATTAGGAAAAAGCATTCGTACAAAAACCATTCCATCAGTAGCAAACCAGTAACATTAGAAAAGAAAGATTGCGTTGCGGCTAGCGTTTGGCATTATTGCAGTTACGGTAAAATAGTAAGAAAATATGAACTTCTTTTTAAAGGGCCACATACTAATGGTCTCTCGAGGTCTCTAATATCCTACTGCAGATGAATTATTTCGTTATATTAATTTGGGATCCTAATTAAAGAGTTTCGACCTTAAATTCGTTACTCCAGGTAAGTAAAGCAAGTACCAATGTAGTAAAGTATCGGGTGCCAATAAAATACGAAGGCTGATTAAATTCTAAATATTTCTAAAGAATTTGAACCAAATCACTTGGAAATTTTATAGACAAATAACGTTTACCAGGTGTATGCATAAGTATTATCCGGTTTAACTAAGAGATGGCGCCAGCGAAAAGTAGGCAGCGTATTGATTTGACACATACGTCATTTTGTTCGGCTGACATTTAAACTACAAACACACACAAGTTGAGTCCGCCAAAAATTAGCGGTTTTGTTTTATCGTTCAGTGATCATGTCGAGTTTTGCGTCTGAAAAACAACATTTGCGGTACGCATTGCTTTTCTTATTTAATCAAAAGAAAAAGCCTGTTAAAAGTCATGGTTGGGTGGTATAAGGTGAACAATGAACGTCAAATAGAAAATCGCAGTCAATTTTGAAATGCTGCTTCAACGTCACGGAAGGAAATCATTTCTGTATCAAATTGTGATGGGTGGCGAAAAATGGATTTATTTTGAAAACTCGAAGCGGAAAAAATCGTAGCTTTCATCCGGCGAAACCGGTCCTTCAGCACCAAGGCCAAATCGCTTCGGCAAGAAGACCATGCTCTGTGTCTGGTGGGACCAGAGCGGTATTGTGTATTATGAACTTTTGAAGCCCGACGAAACCGTTAATACACAATGCTATCGCCATGAAATGATTCATTAAACCACGCATTAATAAAAAGACGACCGGAATGGGTTAGAAGACATGGCAAAGTGATTTTGTTACACGACAATGCGCCGTCTCACACAGCAAAACCAGTGAAAGACACCTTCAAATCGCTTGGATGGAACATCCTACCGCACCCGCCGTACTCCCCAGACCTGGCGCCATCTGACTATCACCTCTTCGCATTAATGGGGCACGCGCTCTCAGAGCAGCAGTTCAGCATTTTCGAGGAAATTGGATAATCACTCGGCGAATGGTTTACCGCAACAGACAAGCAGTTTTGCTGGCATGGTATTCATAAATTGCCTGAAATATGGACGAAATGTGTAGAAGCCGATGGCCAATATTTTGAATAAAAAAAATTAATTTCCCTTGAAAATTACGTGTTTTTTTTTTTACCAAAAAACCGGAAAAAACTTATGCATACACCTGGTATTTAATAGAAAAATTAAAAATTTTCAAAATAGCCTCCATCATAACAAACATAACTTTAAACGTTTACTTCCACTCCAAGTATGCCCAAACAAAATTGTCGAGAGGAATTGAATCCGGAGAATATGGTGGACATTGCATAACGTATTGATTAATTTGAGCGGTAGCTTTCGAAATCATACAAGATTTAGGTGTTTGTCTTTTGGTAACCTTTCGAGCTTCTTCAGGAGGTGTTTTTGACCAAATACGGTCATTTTGACGATGGTAGTAGCATTGTTCAATTGTGTGTGAACAGGGTAAAAATATTTTTTCTGGATTTTTTGACCCAGAACCGCTTCAGTAACACTTCATATCTTTCAAGTTGTGTAAGCCTAATTTTCTGCGTAAGAAACTGAGCTTTTTGAAGCTTATACGGATAGTTGTTAAGGTATTCTTTGCCTATTTTTTGAACTGTTTCACGATATTGAAGAGCTGTGGAATGTTGACGGAGTGCGGACACCTATTTCCTGGACAGTCCGTAGGACAAACTAACTCCCGGTATCGTTTTATCACTTTGAAGACTGTTGAACGTGGAAGACGAAAACTTTGAATTATTTTTTTCTCCGAATTTCCAGCTTCGTACAGTTCGATAATAGCGAGACGATTTTTTTAGTCATGTCTTTGGTTATATGAAATGAATTACGTAGTCGAAAAGAAAAGAAGAACGGGCAGATCGACAGATTTCGACCTAACCAAAATAGTGAGATATGACTTAAATTTAAAAGTATCAAGAACACAAGTTAAATACAAGTTCCACCTTATTGATCTTAACGGCAATTTATGTTCCCAAATCGATTGGCGGGCACATCCTCGGCGCCACTCTTGAAGTGGTCAAAATGTGGTTTTCCGAGTTACTTTGTGTGTTAATTCATTATTATGTTGAAGAATTTTCGGCGCCTTGGTCGTTTCTTACACTTGTTTTGGAATTTATCCGGCAAACAAACAGTGATGTAGCGTTTGGCTCTGATCGTAAGATGATCATTCAGTTTAATAATGGCAAATTGATCTAATAAACTGCAATTTATCGTGACATTTTTAGTATTGTAGCTCAAAAAAGATTTTGATGAAATGAGCTATGCCATTTACCGTAGTTTAAAGCAATTAAAAATTCGTATCGGACGAAAAACAACTTACAGAAAAAAATTAGATTCAATTTTAGTTCGTTGTTTCGCAGTTAAAATTTAAATACAGTCATAAAAAAACGATCTTTATCACTTGATCAGAATCTACCCTTACAAATTCGAAGAAGGAAGCTACTATTTCCTTTTCAGTGCTTCGTGGTCGTTTCATAAGGCTAGATAGATTGTTAAAATGGTAAACATCTCTAAACTCAGACGAATCCGTACGGAAAACTCTACACAAACATTTGGATTTATTGGGAAACTAGAAAAAATAATACTTCGTCGCTACTTCTTACACCACGATAATGTACCTGCTCACACAGCAGAAAAAACAAGCAACTTTCTAGCGATGTCAGAAAAAAAATTATCTCGAATAAAAATTTCAATTTTTTATCAACAAACAAGACGATATCAAATTTGACTAAAAATCGATCAAAATTTTCTATATTTTCAAATCGATGTGTCCGAGATTTTTTGTTCGAAACAACTTTTCGAGATTTTAATTTTGCGATCAATTTTAGTTCCGAGATATTTTTTTTCGGACTTATGCTTATCGGTCATTTATGCCCAAAGAAGTTAAAATAAAAAGCCGCTATATACAACTACTCTCTTAGCGATTTATTAAAATTATTTCTGTTCTAAAATGAGGTTGGGTATAATATCTCGATAAACTTCATATCAAAATCACAATCTCAAAATCTTGAATTTCAAAATTACAAATTTCAAAATCTCGAATTTCGAAATTTTAAAATTTCAAAATCAAATCTCGAATATCTCGAATCGCAAACAATTAATATAATTTTCCTGGGATCACTTCATTTGCCTGAAAAAAAAAATCCAGAAATTTTAAAATGCATAATAGTTGAAAAGTAAAAATCCAGAAAAATAAAATGCCGAAAAAAATCTAAAAATTAGCGGAAAAGTAATCCAGAAAAAATATTTTGTTTAAAATTAATGAAGAAAATTCCTTTTCCTAAATCAAAAAACTCAAGGAAAACTTTTCATTGATTTAGTGAATATATAATTCGCTAAGTCACTACGTTCTTGCCTCATACTTAATGTATGAAGATGGAATTGTATTTTTGTACTTTGGTCGTAGCTACCTGATGAGTAGATCGAACTTTTTGTTTTGATATTATCAGTACGAAACCAAACTACCACACAGAAAGCTCAAGGAAAGGTTTTCATTTTAGAGTCAATACATTTTGTATCGTTTTGTATACTCTCGGGTTAAAGTACGGGGGGGATTTTGATATTTCTACTTTTTTGGTAGATATATTATAAATGACTGGCCTCTTCATTTTTCTGATTGACAAGTCGAAAATGTTGTGAATGCCATTATTATTAATATATTGTGTCTAAAAAAAGCCGAAAGAATCTTATTGATTTAAAACAGACAAAAAACTTCTCTTTCCATAAAAAATATGTATGGGGGGGGGACATCCACTAATTTGGACAAGAAACTTGTATTTGTAAACATAATTTTACTGGTTTTTGTATGTAATTAAAAAAACAATTAATCAGCGCTGCCCAAGCAAGTAAAGAAGCAGCATGGTACCTTCTACGAGAATTTATGTCCAAATCATCTCATAAAGTTGAATATATTCCAACTGTATGGCCACCGAACGACAGAGGATAAGAAAAACTCAAAAAAAATTAGATCAATATTAGAAGTGGGTGATGATTCTAAGAATATTTGGAAGGATAATTGGTTTAATAAATATGAGAAACGACGAGATGAGCTAGAAAATGTCTCTCTAGCTCAATTTGTCGCTCATTATAAAGACAAATAAGATGGAACGGTTCCAAGAAGAAATGAGCCGCGGATTATTCGATACAGAAATTATGACATGGCTACAGATTTCACCAACTACAAACGGGAAATGGTTTCTATATATATTCTATTTAGGCTGAAATGTGCTTCCTAAAAATTTATGAAGACAATGAAGAACTCATTTTGGAAGCAAGAAGAGAATTCGAATCCAATTAAGATATTTATAAAACCATCGAGATTTGTCGACAATTATGTCGTGCTCATGATGATACTGAAGACGAAACTGGACACGCAGAAGCCGGCGTTGCTCCGGTTCCTAATCCTTTCTAATAATTGTACAACGATCCTAATTCTGAACATAACCATGATCTCCGTCTCGCTTTGCTAGATAAACTAAGCTCCATCGCGAAAAGAAGAGAAAATTTAATGGACAATTCGGAGTTCCTGGCCTTAATGAGAATGGCGCAACTCTATACGATTTATTTAAATAATAACAGAACAATGGTAGTAAAACGAAGTCATTTTGCTCTGAAGGGAGTACATTCGGGGAAATCGTATACGAGTATGAAAAAACGCACTCGGTGCAATTACTTTTCGTTGCTTTATCAAGAGTCACTGCAATGGAAAATGTATACATCGTGTCAAAACATAAGGATTCGACATTTTATCATGACAGAAAAGAGCCAGCGTCTATTCTTCCGTTGAAGCTAGAATTTAACTGACTATTGCTGAATCCACTTATCACATTAGAATCTGAATTGATTGATTTCATCGGAAATAACCTAGGTTAGGTTTGTCACTTATACCTTCAACATTCAAAGTTTACGGGTTCATAGTCTTAATCTTATAGATAGAGTTGCCAAACACTCTAATGTTTTAATTTTGTCGGAGACGTGGCTTCACAGCAACGAACAAATTTCAACTGTATAGTTAAATATAATCAGCCAAGTGTTCAATCTGGTGGCGTTGCTATTTACCAGAATATAGATGATACTGCTCTTGTTTTAACGCCATCAACAGATATTAAAGTACAGCATACGGTAGGGGAAGGTAAGTTTGCCCGCTTTTCAAAATTCATAAATCCAAAAATCCCAATTTTGAAAATCCCGCTTTTCAAAATCCCGGTTTTCAAAATCTTGGTTTTGAAATTTGAAAGACGTATTTTTTTTTAATTCGAGCCGCGCTTTCTGGTGAAGGAAAATTTTATAAAGTAAAATAAAAATCAAAACCGGGATTTTTATTTTTGCAGAATCGGGATTTTGAAAAGCGGGATTTTAAAAAGCGGGATTTTGATAAAGCGGAATATTGAAATGCGGGATATCGTTACGACCCCTTTTTGAGTTTTGATTTTTCGAGATTTTGTCACGTCAAGCGATTTTTTGTCCGAGAAATTTGTTTCCCAAATTTTGTTTTTTCTGGATATAGTGGTAAACCGAAAAATTGTTCGTTAATTATAAAAATCGCAAAATTATTAACAGAAATGTGAAATTGTGAATGTTTAAATTGATTTAATTTTTAAATTTCCTAAAATTATCTAAATTAATTTGATAATTGTGTTTTTAAATTTAATTATCGGTCCAAAGCACTTATAAAATTCGAAAATTCCTAATTTTCTATATTTGTCTGCAACTTCCAACTTCACATAATCTGATGAAAATCCGTCGCAATAAATAGTTGTTACCTCATTCCTACAATTATACTAAGAGCACACTTGGTTCCACATTAAAATAATGTATTATTCCTAACGAATTTCATGCAAGAACTGAACAAATATCCACCAGCTCGATATTCAGACTAGAGGAGTTTATTTTTTCGAGTTGGTTAATCAACATTTTTAATATTTTTATCTTCGGTTGCCTCGTTATTCGATATTTTAATTTTGTCACTTTATGATTTGTTGACCTGACCCCACACAAAATATTGTATTTTTGGTTCTAAGAACAATATTTTGAGAAGCGAATCCATTTCTAACGATTCTAGCTAAATTAATACATAATAATAATTTATTTGTATACAGAACTTTTTTAGTAGGTGCTAAGAGGGACTTTAAAGTTGAAAAACGTGATTTTATGGAGAGAAACCAGCAGACATTTTAATTTTTATTATTTAAGAATTTTAATTTTAAAATATCGCGTTTTGTACCATATCGCGTTTTGAAATATCGCATTTTCAAATATCGCGTTTTGTACCATATCGCGTTTTGTACCATATGGCGTTTTGTACCATATAGCGTTTTGAAATATCGCATTTTGAAATATCGTGTTTTGTACCATATAGCGTTTCGTCATATCGCGTTTTGAAATATCGCATTTTAAAATATCGCGTTTCGAGCAGATCTCTAATAATACTATTGTTATATACATTTTAAATTATTCAAGCATGTCTAGTTTTTGGCCTATTTTGATATTTCGTAAAATGGTTAAGCTATTAAAATCCGTGCCTATAAGACTATGTTAAGTTTTTATATGTTCGACGTAATATAATTTTATGTCATGTATAGTTATGTCATTGATTTATTCATACTACTTTATTTAAGCTGACAATGTCTACCTGTTTGTCCGATATACAATTTTAAGTAATCGTCCATTATTAGTTGTACCTGCCTGAATCAATGTTTTGTGTAAGTATGTTAAAACTAAATTAAATCAGCTTGAATCTCTGACTTTTCTAAAACGGTGGCTTCTGAAAATATTGTTCGTACAGCCGAATAAACAATATTTTATGTGAGAGACAAACATCAGAATTCCGAAACTGTAAAAGCCAAATATCGAATAAAGGGAATCGGAAAAATAAAATTTTGAAACTTTTGCGATGGAAGAAATGCTCACCGTCTCAGACACAATTTTTAAAGTCATCCCAATTCAGAATCACTAACTAGATTGCTGACATGAAGGTACCATTGGGTGCCAGAGCTCATATCTCGGTCCCCGTTCTATTTAAACTTATTCTTTCGAAAACGCCTCACAAAATCACGATCTGAGCTGACATATCTCATTATTAGCGCAATGGCAGAACAGGTTGATACACCCACAAACAACTTCTGATCCATCAAAAAGGTAGGCTCCATCTTTCGCGACCACATACGTAGGTACCAGCAGACTTACTCCCGTAAATTCAGGATGCATAAAATTATCTAAGATTGACTTCGAGTTTATCATATTAAAGAGGTGGCGTCTCGTTTATCATATTAAAGAGGTGGAAATATTTTTGTTTGGACGAAAATCAACCGAAAGAGTTGATGCAGTAGGCTCAATTGTTCATCAATTGCTAGACAACAAAAATATAATGCTACATCCTATTAAATCACCGTGATTTTGGCATACAGGAGGGTATTAAACGTTGTCGGACTTTATGACGGACCAAGGTAAATTTGAATCAAATCTCTTTTCTCCAAAATTAAGTAATATAAACCCGATAAATTACAAGAATTTTAGAAGCATAGCCTGTCTAATGAAACAGATTATCTGCAGCTTCAATTTTAATGAGGAGCTATACCCAAAAATCTAACCATCTATAACATTTTTTTTTTTGTAAAATTGACTTATTCTGATTAGAATTATCCGAACAAAAGTAAAATTGATTATTTAAAATTGTGATTTTCCCATTTTGTTTACATTGAAATCCCATTTCTGCTAATAAAAACATACAGCAGCGAAAAAAAAATGAAAATCCGTTTCCAAGCTCACAAACAGCCAAAAACACATAAAAATTGTCTCTTCTACTAATCTCCACCCCCACACAAGACCTTCTTCTCATCATCCTCCTCTGCCCGTACAACAACATAACACATAACCCAAATCGATATTCTTTAATAAATTATTGCATAATATACTTTTTTTCGCTGTTCTGTCACATCCTAGATTTCCTCGTAACATTTCCACCAAACAAGAAAAACTTTTTGGTAAAAAATACGAAAAACGAAAACTTCAGCCAATAAATTTTGTCAAAAGGAAGCACACATATACAAAAAAAAAATCCATAAGAAAAATAATTTAAGATTTCACAAACAAAAACGAACGAAAATGTTCGCATATGTTACAACATCCAATATTTTTCCACTTTTCATAGATCGTAAAAAAATAAAACAAAATTCCAATCAAAAGTTTAATTCTTGTTTTATTTTTTTTGTTCGACGACTTTTAAATTCGCAACACACAACATTCATAGATGATGTAACACAACATTTGGAACTATGAAACTGTATTATATTAAATTTAATGTTCACAAATGAAAATTTGAGTTATTATTATGTAACACATAATTTTTACAACAATAAAAAAAATACTTACACGCTATAGTTTTTCCTTTTTTGTGATGGGAAAATTATTAAATTTTTAAATAAAAAACTAAATTTATAAACATGATTACAACTAACTATTTAGAGCTAAAAAAAACTATTTTGTAAAACGTAAAATATATGTGTGTATTGGGGGGAAAATGGAAATCCACTAAAAACTATATTATGTAAAATGAAAAACTATAGTGTTGTATATAAACCGTTGGGGTTTATACAGCAGCACACGAAACCAAAAAACAATACTATCGATTTCTATTTTATATAACTTTTCACTAAACTTTATTCACTTAATACTTTTCACTTATTCGTTTTTCACACATTAACTTTTATATTTTATATAATTTTCCTAGCACTTTATAATTTTTTTCGCCTTCGTCACACAATGAGAACTTGGAAAAAAATAAAATGAAAATTAACTCGTAAATTAAAGCAGAAAAAAATAGCACTTTCAGTATAAAAGCTTGAAAAAGCTTTTTTTTTTTTTTGACAATGGTAAGTAACACTGGAAAATAATCCACCCCGAAATAAATGAGTAAACACAGACTATATGTACGTACACACTGGAATAAGTAGTAGCGAACACGACTATAAAACTATAACTGATAAATTTATCGTGCTTAGAGTGTAATGTGTGACGGAGAAAATAATCGTTGAACGAGACTATATACTACAAAATTTCAATGTATTGCGTAGTGTGCAAGTAAATTGATAAATTGTAATCGTATATGTGTACTACTAAATTCCAGTAAGACTTATCTCTTATATGTCTTTAAGTAGAATATACTCGTTAGAATATGTACTACAAAAATACAAAAAAATGAATTGTTTTATATATAAGGGGGCACATGCGCGCGCGCACGCCAACGTAAAATACATGTACACCATCATATCCACCACCCGAACGACCGACAGACTAACTCTCATCTATATACAAAATTGATAAGAATTTTTCGTTTTTTGTTGTTTAATGTATGTGTACGAGAGCAGTCATCTACATGCCACGGAATCAATTTACCCTTTCAGTAAAATTATTCGTTCTGTCAGAGGGGAATTAAGTTATTTTGGAATTAATCCAAAAAATCGGACTTTTTTTTTTGGTCATCGATGAAATGATGTCATCAGATTTAAGAATTATGTACATATTTGTATGCAATTTTACACATTAAGTGGTGTAGATTTTTTTTTTTTTGAAAATTTATTTACTGCGGTGGCAATCAATTTTTTGTTGGCAGAATATATGTGCTTAGTAAATAACTGAAATTAGGTCAATAACAGTCAGCACAAATATTTGAAAATAGGTCAACGCAGTTTTATTTGTACTGGGTATGACAAACATTTTAACAGACTGGATGGAAGCATAAATTTTGTTTGGTTTAATTCCAGAGCAGGGGTAATATCGTTGTTTGAATTGGATTCCTTCAGAATTAGGCGGTGACCCAACTAGATACTTTCATGTCAGCGGACCAAGAGCTAAATAGTTCAATAGGAGGAGTATTTGATGCCGATTTACCATGACCTCATTTCTCAGCACAATATAATTCACAAACCACTATCCAACCACTTATATCTAACCGTTTTCAATAAAATGGTCAACACATAAAATGTTGTATGCAAAATTAAGGAATTAATAGTGAAAAAATGTAATACATCTTATATAATTATTAAAATTATAAAAATGGTATATTCTATCATTGGGCGCATTCATGTTGGCTAATTGCCATTGAGTAGTGCTTTCTTTCATTGGACTAGGTTCAATGGAAAAACTAAGACAAATTATTCGATTAAATACTATTTAATAACCAACAGATTCGTTTCCTATTCAATGAAATCCAAATTCAAATTTACTTTACGATTAATTATTAATTTAAAATCAGTCCCTTAAACCCTAAAAATAAATTAAATTAGGTATCTGAATTGCTAGGGCAGCAAAATAATTACTAAATTTAACAAGCCTTAAAATAATAATCTCCACGCATTTTTAAATTGTAACACAATTATTCCAGCATAACATAAAAATAAGCAGTTTTAATCTTGTACGGGTTGCAGACACCTAAGTAATCAATAGTTAGTATTATGTTATTAGTGTTGTATAGGATAAAGATAAAGGTTAGCACAAGATAACACAATTCAAAAAATTTCAAATCTGCTAGATGCTTGAAGATTCTGGAAGATTGGGACTTGTGGAAAATCCTAAATTCCTTAAAATCGAAAATCAAGATTAATTAATTATTTCAAAACTTAACTTATTTAAATAGAGTCATATTTATTTCAATTTAAATTTTGAATTAAACTTAACAACTAAAAATAACTCCCCCTTCCCCCATAACCAAACTAAATTACTATTTACTTCAAATTAAAGTTTAAAATAAAATATTAAAATCTGAGCCAATCTGTAGGATAACAAATTTAATTACGGCCCAATTCCCAATCCAACATATGAGTAACCCAATGAAGATACAATAATGTTCTGGAAACCTATTAAATGGTAATATTTATGATAAATAATATTTCTGAAAATTAAAATCATACTAATGGTTATTTCTAAGTAGTACTTAATAAACTGATAGTAAAATTCCAAAACCCATATCCGATTCCGTAACTTGTATTCCATATACACTCCTTTTATGCACCATATACATACATAATACTAGCAGAAGACAATGCACATCTATTTTACACTATAATTTTCATCAATAAGAGAACAGTACGGCTTATATAGCCTTATTCTGCCATATCACAAATTTGGGAATACCAAATTCTTATTACCTCGTTACTGTATAAGAGCAAATTAAAACCAAAAACTATGAAATGCCCGAATATCAAATGGGGAAACAACGATTCATTTTTATTATGCTCTTTCATTTATAACAACGAGATCCAAATACAATGATATTTTCTCACGTTTTGTACTATGCCAACTAACATAGGTAGCATAAAGAAGGAAAACAAAGTTTCAATTCAAAAACCACCAGCACCACTAGAAATTCTATAATTTTATTATATAAATAAATTATTGCTGTATTGCTTTGGTAAACACACATCAACATTACACAAAACAAAAATGTTTTAGCAAAAACAAAAATTTAATTTTTTATATCGGAAACAACTAAATTTTGGATAACCAACAGAAACAACCAAATAATTTTTTTTGTTGTCTTGAGCACCTCTAAAACAGCCAAAACAATCAAAATTATTTTACCAAAGCAATAAGCCAATTTTTGGTTTACTGATTTCACAATTACATCTAAAACAAGACATGTGATATGAATTTACCTGTCTAACGGTACCTGAGCAGTACGGTTATTTATTTTTTGAACATGTTTATTCCATTAGTTGTTCAACTATCGCAACATGGATAAAACATTACACAAATGTATATTTTATTTTTTATTTTACAGTACTACATTATCAACAACCCCAAACTTTTCCATCACCAAATATTTTTGGAAAATTTGAAACAAATAATTGTCTTCATTTTTTTTGTTTCTTTATATTTGCTGGGGTATCATGTTGTACCATCACTTTCGAATAGTTCTGTTAGATTTATGTCCCTTGTTTCAAGAATAAAATTATACTCCATTTTGCTTTTCATTACGCTATTTTTAATGCGATTTCAGTCTATGGCATACTTTTCTTAAAAACCATTCAATGTAGGGCTCTGCTCTAAGTGGATACGTACATTTAAGAAGCATACCTCTCAGAAAAAATAGCGGTAATGTCCGCGGGGCTTTGTCACTGCACCGGAAGGTTCTACTTCCGCTAAAGTCAATGTTTGGTAAATATCGAAGATTAAAATAATATTTTGGGCGATTTTGGGCAATGGTTCATTCAATCATCCATTTTGATAATCTCTCGATTAGACAAGCAAAAACTCCCAAAAAAAATCAGGACTAAAAATCAATCCCAAAAAAATCAAGTTTTTTAATTATAAATTTTTTTTTAAAGTTATTTTAATTCGTCTATACCTAAGAGGATGGAATGCCGCCACCAAAACCCCACTTTGACTATTAAAATTATTAAAATTTCAATATTTATTCACATACTAAAATATGAAACTCCTCAAAGCCGCTTAGCATTGGTCTCCGGGCAAGGATGACAATAAATTATGTAGCATCCTTTTGTTATCAAATCGTCGGGTGACAAGAAAAGGTCACTAAGTGTCATACTAAGACAATAGAGTAATGGACGATTTATTGTTTTTCTTTTGACAAAAATTTACTTTTATAGTAATGTACATATTATAAAAGCCAATTTAATGAAGAACTAATTTGTGTCCCACATCACAGTAATTTGTTTTTATTTTATTTTCTATAAATTAGCAGTTATTGATGAAAAATTACTTAGTTAATTTTTCCTGCCTTAAATAGGAGTAATAATAATGAACACAAATAATAAAAATGAGATTTTTTATGTTTTATTGAGCAACCACAAAATGATTGTTAGTACAAGACATTTAAAGGAAATAATTAAACAATTATGTCAACAAACAGATTAGCTAATAATCAACTTCTTCATTTTCTTCATCATAGTTTGGCTCTGGTAAGCGATTACTATTGGTGGACTTCTTGGATGGTAAATTTTTATACCTCATAATCACTTTTTCTGGTGAATGTCCAGCTTCTGCTAGCTTTATAATATCAGCCTTTTTTGTTCCGATATAGGGATTTGATTTTTGTAGGCAGGTTTTAGTTCTACAGGACGAGTACTTCTTCGGCCCTTTCTGGCAATATTTGTCTTTTTATAATCTGAAGTTTGGTCATACCTGTAGAACATTATGTTCGGGTATTCCTTTTCAAATATAATGCATTTTAACTTAAGCCATGATACTGTATCACCATTTTCATCCTTATTTCGATTCTTAATAGTAGCAGAGGTAGAGACCTGCAAAATGAAATTTTCTTGGCCCGGGCCCGACCCTCCCTGCAAAATCCAAGAGGTGACCCGGCCCGGCCCGGCTCATTCATTATGGAAATGAAAAAAAAGGCCCGGCCCGATTTTTCAAATATAAAAAAGCCCGGCCCGAGCCCGGCCCGGCAAATTTTTTATTAAAACCAAAAAGCCCGGGCCCGGCCCGATATGGTTTTTACATAAATTAAGCCCGGCCCGGTCCGTGCAGGCCTCTAAGCAGAGGCCAAATCATGTAGATCATAAAATCTTTAAATTTGAGCAAGTGCACCTTGTGTGCTGCGCTTGTTTTATGTTTGTGCATTTTTGGACTTCGAGCAGATTTAAATATGTCTACCCAGCTCATGGTGTATACTGATTTATATTTCTTGGCAGACTCTATAGCTGAGTGCATAGAATCACACTCCATGTACGAGTGGCCAGCTAAAACTCATTAAGTAACAAGTGAAGTTTACCTGCCGTCGCAATTTTAAAATATGCAATTGGATACTTTTGCTTTTTAGTAAGTTATATAAAGAGGTAGTGATTACTCCATGTGCACATTAATGAGAAAATAATTTATTTGGTGCAAAATATCGGCTTCGTCCATTTTGGTACTTAGTGTGTTTTTCCTGACACCCGACGAAATTATAGTTCGTCTTCTGGCAATTAAATTGGTTTTTTCCCTGATTTTTTTGGGGGATTTTTTTTGATGCGAATTCGAGGGTATCATAATTATCAAAAGACTTAAATTTTTGAACATCTATATTATAAGAATGTTGGAATTTTAATAAATTATCAATGGAAGGGTTTGGGGTGATAGCCTCCATCCTCTAAGTAAGGTATAAAACGAATTAAAATAACTTCAAATATTTTTTTTAGGGATTTTTTGCTGTTTTTTTCTTTTTTTCTGAGATAACCATACCAACCTAAAATGAAGGGAATACCCGCGAAATCTCAAATATTTTATAACCGAAAACAAAACTCTCAAAAGCCAATCTCAAAAAGTAAAACGTTAAAAAATGAAAATTCCCCAAAAATGTATCAAAAAATAAAATTCCAGAAAACAGAATAGACCAAATCAAATTCTTAAAAAGTAAAATTCTCGAAAATTTCCAACAAGAAAAAAACCGAATAAGTGAAAATCACCATTTTTGGGCATTTTTGAAAATTTTAATTTGAACTTATATACACTGCGCCAATTAAAAAACGGGACAGAAATTTTCTTCGAAAAAATATCCATATTTGAACGCTTGTATTTTGGTGAAATAACACCTTTCAAAAAATAATTTTTGTTTCTAGTTGAAGGAAATTTTGTCTTCTTTTCGATACTTGAATTTATTTTATTTTATTTTGTTTTTCTTATGACTTTTAGAGTAAAACAAAAGGTGTCTAAAAAATAAAATTTGCTGCTGTTTGAAGCAGTAAACGAACTTGCTCGATATTTCATTCAAAAATCCAAACCGGCCATTTTATAGAGAATTTAGAAACCTTGAAAATGATACTATGGAAATTTCTATGCGGCCACTCCTTGTGGAGTTATTGAAGTTGTTTGTTTTTTTGAACACATTTACATTTATTGTGATTAATTAGATATTTTACCAGTTAAAATTGTTAATAAATAGTGCAAACAGGCAAATGCAATGTGGATTTAGTTTTCTGTCACGAATGAAGCTTGACGGAACAAAAATGTTTGAAAACTTACATACGCATTTTGTTGTTAATAAAAATATTTTAAAATGCGATTTTTAAAAAAAAAATACAAATTTGATTTTTATTCAATATTTAATTAGCAAATATTAATTAAAATATTTTGCCTGTAAAAAAAAAGTGTAGTGTTTCTATTTTCATTATTTCTTTATTAATTATAAAAAATTGCACTAGTCACCGAGAAATTTTAGGCGAGCTATTTTGACATTACTCTCACTCACGGCGACAACCATAATACCAAAATATCATCGCCGTGAGTTCAAGTCACATTTATGACGTAATTCTCGGTGAGGTGAGAACCATAATAGAGGTATTAATTAACCGATAGTTAAATTCCAAAACCCATGTACAAAAATATCAAAATATCCGATTTCGGAACTTGTATTCCGTATAGACTCCTTTTATGCACCATATACATATAATACTAGCAGAAGCCAATGTACATTTATTCTACACTACAATTTCCGTCATTAAGAGCACAGTACGGCTTATATAGCCTTATTCTGCCATATCACAAATTTGGGGATACCAAATTCTTATTACCGTGTTACTGTACAACTGTTTTCTCTTAAGAGACCGAAACAAAATGCAAGAGCAAATTAAAACCAAAAACCATGAAATGCCCGAATATCAAATGGGGAAACAACGATTCATTTTTATTATGCTCTTTCATTTATATCAACGAGATCCAAATACAATGATATTTTCTCACGTTTTGTACTATGCCAACTAACATAGGTAGCATAAAGAAGGAAAACAAAGTTTCAATTCAAAAACCACCAGCACCATTAGAAATTCTAAAATTTTATTATATAAATAAATTATTGCTGTATTGCTTTGGTAAACACACATCAACAATACACAAAACAAAAATGTTTTAGCAAAAACAAAAATTTAATGTTTTATATAGGAAACAACTAAATTTTGGATAACCAACAGAAACAACCAAATAATTTTTTTTGTTGGCTTGAGCACCTCTAAAACAGCCAAAACAATCAAAATTCTTTTACCAAAGCAATACGCCATTTAAAACAAAATAAAAATGAAACAATTTTTGGTTTACTCATTTCATAATCACATGTAAAACAAGGCATGTGATATAAAATTACCTGTCCAACGGTACCTGAGCAGTACCATTATTTATTTTTTGAACATGTTTATTCGATTAGTTGTTCAATTATCGCAAAATGGATAAAACATACTCCATTTTGCTTTTCATTACGCTATTTTTAATACGACTTTAGTCTATGGTACACCCATTTATGTATAGTCTATGGCCACCCATTTTGGATGATTGAATAATCGCCACAAAATTTGCGTGCTTCTTCAATTTTATTATATTGGGCGATTTTGGTTAATGAACCATCCAGCGAGCACAACGGACATATCTCGATTATACGATTTATTTAAAAAAATCAAGTTTGGAAAGTTATTTTAATTCGTGTATACCTTGGAGCATGGAGGCAGTCGCCCCCAAACCCCAACTTTGATGATTTATTAAAATTTCAATATTAATAGAAATTAGAACGTTTTTCAATAATTTCTGTTTTTTTAATAATTATTCACATATTAAAATATAAAACTCCTCAAAGCCGCTTAGCATACTCACGCAAGGATGACAATAAATATGCAGCATTCTTTTGTTATCAAATTATAGTTCGTCGTATTTAATAAAAATGTAATGGCGTCTTCTGGCAATTAACACCCAAACATTTTATAATCGAAAACAAAAGTCTCAAAAGCCAATCTCAAAACTCAAAAAGTAAAACGTCAAAAAATGAAAATTCCCAAAAAAATTATTTTATTTATTTATTTACAAATTAATTTGCGTGGCCATTGACAAACTCTATTTTGAGCAAGACCACATTCACAATAGGGTGTGCCAAAAGAAACAAATGACAAAACATAATACAAAAACGTGTATTTTCCTTTATTACTGTGATGGAGCGAAAGTCTTCCTGTCAACACCAATAACTCCATCGAAAGGGTAGGCTAATGTGACTGTGAGGAACATCAAATATTGGAATTGATTACTCTATTTGCAGCCAATATCACAAGCTTAGTCGTTCAACTCCGGTAGTTTTTAATTTGAGTTAAAAACCTCGCTGTTTCAGCATCAGGATATACACATTAACATACGCAGGAATTAATGTATGTTTCGAAGACGAGTCTCCAAGTTAGAACTATTTTAGCATTATAACCGTTTAGCAGAATACCAAAAAATACAATTTTACAAAAATAATTATTTTTAAGGAAAACTAAAAAAAATAATAACTCAAAGAATAAAATTCCAGAAAACAAGAAAGACCAAATCAAATTTTCAAAAATTTCCAACAAGAAAAAAACCGAATAAGTGAAAATTACCAATTTTGGACATTTTTGAGAATTTTAATTTTAACTTATACTGTAGAATAAACGAAGAACCCCATATTGTCAAGTGTAATCAGAATGATCACACGGGTCCTTTCACAAAAGATTTTTCTCCTCGTTGCTCGAGAAGACTGTTGCTGCGAAACAATTTTAAAATATAGAGAATATGTTGTGAAAAAACGTCAAATCACATATTATTCTTTATATGGCACCGGAAGTCGTGTTTGAGTTGTATCACTTTTTATATTTTGGGTGTGTAGCACTAGTTAAACAAAACATTTACGGAAAATAATTTTGTTGTTGTTGTTGTTTTTAATGATACAGGGTGTCAAATACTGAAAAATTTCATGCAGTTGGTGTTGTATTTATTGCTATAGAAAAAATAATAATTATCCGAAAATTATAAAATTGGGCTCATTTCAAAGATAATAGAATAGGGATTATGAAATAATTATAAAAATGGTACCATCTTTCATTTGTTATTTTCAAAATGGTTGCCGAAACAGTTTTTTTCAATTTTCTCAAAATTGCATGTTTTTCTTTTTTATTATCTATTTCCCCATTTCGTTCTGTTAAACATACTAAAACATCAGCGGAACACCTCGTTTCGTTTTCTAGCAAAATACGTTTAAGTATAAAAAATGTGTAGATTATCATATTTAAACGAATTTTACAAGAAAACGAAACGAGATGTTGCGCTGATTTTTTAGTATATTTAAAGAGAACTAAATGGGGAAAAAGATAAAAAAAAATAAAATAAAAAAAAGATGCTATTTTGAGAAAATTGAAAAAAACTGTTTCGGTGGCCATTTTGAAAAATAACAAATGAAAGACGGTACCATTTTTATAATTATTTTATAATCCCTATCTACTTGTCTGTAAAATGAGCCCAACTTTATAATTTTCGGATAATTAGTTTTTTTTTCTATAGCAATAAATACAATATCAAGTGCATGTATTTTTAAATATTTCACACCCTATATCTCAAAAAACAACAACAACAAAAAACATCATATTCCATAAATTGTTTGTTTTACTCAGTGCTACACATTTAAAATCTAAAAATTAAAACATTACTTTCAAAAATATGTGAGTTGACGCATTTTTCACCATATAATGAGAATGAGAATGATGGATTGTTCCAAGATGTATTTGGACATCCACATCACTCCCATTCCGAGAAAAAAAAATTGTTTGAAGAAAGAATTTTGCTACAATTTTTTTTTTGTTTATTTTTAAAAAAATGTGTAATCTATAAGTCTTCCGTATTTTGATTTTCCCTCGTGGCCAAAGTTACTTGTTTATTAGACTTCTGCTTTATTCTTTTACGGAATCAGTTCTCTTTAACAATTTTTGGAATTTAACAATGCTACTTTTTTAGTGATGCATGCCGTTTTTTTGTTCGATGACGTCTATGCCATATATTATGTGTACCGAATGAAATTTGTGATTTGTACATGAAGAATTAAAACTAAACGGCAATATATAATCATTATTTTTCTGTGCTTGTTCTATTGCACATATTGTACAGTTTTTAAATAATCGTATTCATTCAAACTTTTTGTTCATTTTACGGCGAACATTCACCTTTTCATAATCCCATTTATTATGTATGGATGTGATCTTAAGCCGCATTGGCAAACTGTTTGCCAAACCATATGTTTTTTTGCCAAATTTTTCAACAGCTATGGTAGTAATTGCTCCGTCCAGTTCTTTACCTTTCTTTTTGATGTAATATTGGGGACCTGGAAGTGTCGAGAAATCCATTTTGACGTAGGTCTCGTCGTTCATTTCGAAACAAGAATCTTTTCTTTCGTTCAACCATTTGTTGTGTTTCTTTGCTCGATCGATCCCTCTATTAAATAGTTCAACACTTCTTTTGGGGATTTTTGACTTCTTGTATGTCCGTAGATTATTTCTTGTTTTAGCTCGTTCCACAATCGATTTGGTTGTTTTGGTTTTTCTGGCCAAATCTCGCACAGACATCGAGGGATGTTTCGAAATGACTCTTACAATTTTCTGATCCAACATTTTATTTGGAGCACCTGATTTTTCTCCGGATCCGGGCTTGCGTGATACAGAAAGATTGATTTGACATTTTTTTTTACATTTGTTACCGTATTATTGGAAACACCGGCCAATTTATCAATTTTTTTATTGGTATACTCGGGATCATCATTACACAATTTAATTATTAAATCACATTTTTCTCCTTATGATGCGTCCATTTCGAAACAAATAAAACAAATGCCCAATTTGACGTTTATTCGTTTTTTTAAATTGTTTTTCTACAAAATAACGGTACCAGTTTTTTTCTTTTGCGTAGTAACCTATGAGATAATATAAATTTGGGAATCACAAATTTCATTCGGTACACATAATAGTCTATGTCGAACTGTTCTTTCCTTTAATGTTGATTACGTAGTGTTTTCGCAATGTCTTAGGCTTCACCTTGTCGATTAGAAAAAACACATACTCACAATTTAGAAGATATTTTGGAATGTAAATGTTGCTCTGACTGTGCGTGTTCTCGTGAATCCGTTGGAATTAGATTTTGCATATAATTTCGTAATTGTTCAACACTCGATGTGGTATCTAATTGTAGATTGCGACTAGAAGGAACGAAAAAATCTCCGGGCATTCTGAGTGTTGATCTGTAAACTAAGTCAGCCGTAAATCTTAGTTCATTCTGTACGAACTCCTAATAATACAACAGAAGTTCTTCAATTAACTGTGTTGCCGCGGGGTATTAGAATTTCTTTGAGGTTGCGATAGAATCGTTCGATTAACGCACTTGACTGCGGATGATATGGAGTCGTTCCTATTTTATGGACGCCTAGCATTTTGGTCAAATCTTGGAATAATGAAGATTGGAATTGGGGACACAGTATAGCTTCCACTGAATGAAACGATCGATAATGGTCAGAATGTACACATTTCTATTTGATGGTGCTAAGAGACCTACCTAATCGAAGTGCATTTTTTCAAAAGACCCGATGGTAGTCGAGCCTTTGGAATTCAAACCGCGTGTGTCTTGTTATTTTGAATTTCTGACAGTCAATACAAGTTTTTGCCCAATATGAACTGACCTTGTTCATTGTTGGCCAGAAACATTTTTTTGCTACTTTCTTCCTGGAAGCACTTACTCCAGGATGAGATAATTTGTGGATATTCTCGAAGAGTTGACGTTCTCATTGATTCCGGGATGTAAGGTTGAGTTGAGATGATATTGTTGACATTTCGCACCATATCAATCTCGAGCCAACCTCAGGTGAGATTTGTTCTAGTTTTTTTATTTTGCTGAAAGGTTTCGTTTTGTTTAAACAGTTTTGACATCTTTGATTGGTGGAATTTTGTCGTTTAATGGTTGAATCCCGTTTATTCGCCAATGATCGCAAATATATCATCGTCGTAAGCGAAAAGAAAGTCTAAACCTTTTATTACCTCGTCAATGAATCGTGAATTTTGACAGGTCATATATTATTCGCAGGATAAAACATTCGTTTTAAGCTTGAGGTAAGAAATATTTTTAAAGCAATTAAGAGTTACTAACGATTTATTTCAGCAAATACTGAGTTTTATACGAATTTGTATCTATACCCTAAAGTAAATGAGGTCTACTAGTATAAATTTGGGGTAACATTTTAGGGTAAAATGACCAAGTTTAACACGTTCGCCACTCAACGTCACATACAGGGTGAGGAAAAAGTATGGAAACCTCTAAAAATCTCGCGGAGTTCGGTCAAAAACAAAATTAGCAAGGTTTATTCTTAGGTAAAATTTAACTTTCCTTATCCGTATTTATGATTTTTTTTAATTTTCAATTCTTCAGGTGACCTTGGGAGTCATGGAAAATACATACTCGGACGTAAAATTGATCGCTCTTTTCGATTTTGTCATCGAAAATAGGGGTTCTAGTTTTAAAAATATGACGTTGACCTCCAAATGACCTTGAAGGTGAGGGTCAAGGTCAGAAACAAGCTCACCATTAAATTCCTTGTAGAATTTTACCTAAGAATAAACCTTGCTCATTTTGTTTTTGACCGAACTCCGCGAGATTTTTAAGGGTTTCCACACTTTTTCCTCACCCTGTAAATGTGACATGCTAGTTTAAAAAGAGAACTCATGTCACAAATATGTGATAAGTAGTTTGACTGGGAGCCCAATCGTTGCCCATTTTCGTGGCATTTTATTTTAACACTTAAGTTTTCTTTTAACAGCAAAAAAACAGATGAGTGGCGAACGTGTTAAATTTTTTTTCGATTTTGTTGTAATATTTTGAATCAATACAAAGATACGTCTTATAATATCAATCACGAATTGTTGTTTCCTTTCATATCTATTTAATCACGTACGTTCAATACTATTTTCCCATTTGATGAATAAATTATTTAATAAAAACTTTTATTACCCTTGAAATTTATTAGCTCAACTTTTATCTAAATACAACAAGAAATCAATGATAGTAAATCTTCGTAAAGTAAAAGTCGATTTGAAATAAATCTGATATTCGCCCCCAACTTTGTTATGATCACCAAGCAAATTATTTGCTTCAGTAATTCAATTTTCTTATCACTATTCAACAATGCGTATTATTAAAGTTTCAGCATTTTATATTTCTTCCATTTCCCTAAGGTTAAATTTGTATTAAATCAGTATGAAACACAAAACATAAATTTCACAAAATTTACCATTTTACGATCCAAATTTTTTTCTTCATCTTAATTAGAACCGGATAAAAGAAATAAAAGATTTATTGAAACTAAACATACGTTCCACACTCAAGTTCTACAAATCTATTCACGTTAAATTGTATGGCTTGATGACAAGACAACAATTTAGTAAAACTGAACATACGTTCCACAACCAAGTTCATTTTCACAGGAGATTTTATTACTGAACATATGTTCCACAGTTAATATTCTAGTAAGTTTCACAAATTTTATTATTTTCAACAAGTGCAAAAAAAAAATTGAAACGGTAAACTAGCTTAATTCTGCGACAATTTGGCAACTTACGAAATAGTTCTGGGTATGCCTTTCTGTTCAAGTTTACCATCTTTCTTTGTTACTTTTTGTTATGTTTGCCTTTAGTGAACAAGTTCCACAATCCATAACTATTCCCATTTTGATTTAATTTTCGTGAACGGAGGGGAGAAGAAGTTCGTTATGTCCATACTAATCGAATCGTCGGGTGATTGTTATGGTGAAATAATAACTTCGGCGTACAAACCGGATATCCGATCAGGTGACATCGATAAAACTCTACTTAATGCTACACTTAAAATTAGCATCCCGTCACAAATGATTTTTTTTTTCTACATTGTATATATTTAATATATACACAAATTTATTAATCGCATGCAATTAAGTAATAAAACAAAAACCGATCGATTAAAATAGAGAAAAAATAAAACGCGGAAAAATAATAAAAATACCAGCGATAAAATAAAATCGCCAATCAATCAAAAATTTAATTTAATAAAAACTAAAAATTATTTTTAACTTTTAATTTTGTTATTATGTAAAAAATAAATTTCATTTTCATTTATCCGGCTTAATTATGTACATATCACATCACAATTGTACAGTTTTACGCGATAATATGGTTTTTGTTGGAATGAATTAAGCCGTGAAATAATAATTTCATGCAACGTAATCAAACAGTATTTCTTTGATGTCTTCTCTAGCTCCTTCCACTAAATTGTCCCAACATCCCCCCGGCCGTAAAGAATTATTAAATAATAGATCGGAAAATAAAATTTCCGATTTCAATTTAAAACACAAAAACATAATGAATTCAGGAAAAACCGGAAGAAAGGTTTCAAAGAACTTTTCTATATTACGCTTTTTGGTTGTGTTTTTGCTTTTTTTTTTTGGACACATTGTTCACAGATAAAAGAGTTTTCTTCTTGAGCATGTATGTTTATTGTTTATATGTATGTACATACATACATGAAGTATATAGCAGAACAAAAAAAAACGATAGAAAACGCATGCGTGTACTGGAATACATAAATATTATTGTGTGCTATAAACAAAAAACTCGAAAATTGATTGTGGATTTTGGAAAAATTTAATTATGAAATTTATTTTTATACCGATTAAAAAATCCCAAAATGGGAAATACATTTTTCCAAATAATTCATTAATCAATTGGATTATCAGTATGGTTCGCCACGGGTTTAGTTAGTGGATGAACTTTTTTTTTCCTTTCAGATTCAGTTTATTATCACAGTAAAAGTTTTCATCATTATCATCATCATGAACAAAAACGAAAATCAGATCGGATTTTTTTTTTTCGATGATTTACCAATAAATTTGAAAGTTTTCTATTTTGGTTTTGCTTTTCCATTTGCGGAGAAGTAAAAAAAAAAAGTTAAAATTAGATAATTTCATTTAATAAGCTTTTATATTGCACGCTGATGTATAGTACCTATATGTTTTTTTGGTTTGAAGAGATGGCGTGCCGTTTATTTGGTCAGCAGAAAACCAAGTATTTTTTTGGTTTTCGTGGTACCTCAAGAGACGAATCTTTTATTTATATTTAGAAGTTTGAATTGTTTTGTGTTGGTAACAAAAAAAGTTTGATTTAATTTTACATCCGTATATAAAATACGATAAAATGGTCGATACTCATGAAGCACAGTATTCTCGAAGGTACACGTAAACGCGATAAACGCGTTTATTTAAAACAAAGTGTGTACACTGAATAAAAGTGGAAGAAGTTGAATATCAAACGGTATATGATTACAGAATAGCCTTGAGGCTTTGATTGTTTCGAAACTTGGAAGATACGAACATATATACAATTGTCATTATTATCATTTTTGTGTGATCTTTATGTACGTCCGAAATCCACTCAATTTTTTTTATTAACCATACAATTTTTCAAACTTCATTTCAAATTTCGCATCAAACTTTTATTAGACTCACAATATATAATATACATAAAAGCAGATTCAAAATTAAAACAAATTAGGGAACATTGGTAAATTGATATTTTATTTTCATCAAACTCTCTTCAAACTACATTTCAAATTTTTATGTATTTACCTAAAATTATTTTATAATTTTCGCTAAACCAATTTTATAAGTTTGATTAACCCAGAACTTTTCAAACTCATTCAAATTCGTCTTAAACTCGATTCTAAGTTGGCTAAATTGATTCCGTTTGGAAACAATCTTTTAAACTTGATTGAATTTTTGTTATAACTAACGCCTGTTTACTAAAATTACGGTTACAGAGAATCAAGCTCTTATCAAACTTATTTAAATTTTAGATCTAATATTCATGCAAAATAGTTCAGTATATGTAGAATATACATTGGATTCATTATTTTTAAAAATTAGGGAACACTGGTAATTGATAACGAATGACGAAGTAATTGATAAAGTAGATTTACTTTATCAATTTTAGGTAAAAGAAACAGTTAGGCACAAATAAAATTCAAGGTAGAAATTAGTTTTTAACTTCAAATTCATCCTTAATCTTAATTAAATGATTAAAGACTAGAATTTGAAATATACATATGTGGAATGTGGACACTTCAAATGAATCAAATTGAAATTTAAAATTTAGGGATTAAAATTAATTGTGTAATTTTCAGATTATTCGAGATGCGCATAATCGAAAAGAAGTAGAAGAATTGAATTCGAGAAAATTATTGAAAGTGAGCTGCAACATCACTGATATATGCACGGAAAAAATAAACTGGTCCTCAGCTAAGAAAACGGACTTTTAATTCAAGAAAATGTACTTTTTCTTGATTTAAATGCTAATTTTCTTATTTCTTTCGATTTTTTCTTCATTTCAAGAAACACAATTCTTACATGAAGAAACATTCGATTCAAATAAGAAAATTAGCTTTAAAATCAAGAAAAAGTACATTTTCTTGAATTAAAAGTCCATTTTCTTAGTTGAGGACCAGATTATTTTTTTCCGTGTGTAATTCTACATTTTCCCCCCCCCCGCAATGTTAACATTAATTACACACGTCACATTGATAATAAAATAAGACAAAAACAGAAAATATTTATTTATTTTATTTATTTATTTATTTAACCTACAGTAAATATACAACAATCGGTATGCAAAAAAAAAAAAAAAAAGATCAATGCAAACTATAAAAATATTAACAGTAGTTATACAATATTTTAGCACAAAAATAACATTTAATCATTATTTAATAATAGACATAAATTTAAACAACTCATTTCTAAACGAATTTCTTGTTAAGTTAAAATCGAATACATCATAAACCGAATTAAAGAGTCGTGACATTCTCAAAACTGGTTCCGAGAGTGCAAAGTTTGTAGAGACCGGATCAATATGTAACAAACAACGACGGCGGAAACAACGTGTAGGAGCGTAAAAGTTGAAACGAACCAGCAAATCGACACAGTCTATTCGGGAAGTCAGAACATCTTGAACGAAGATAGCAGATGCAACGTCTCGTCGGTGGTCTAATCGTTGTAAGTTTAATAATTTACAACGATCATTATAAGGAGGAAGTACATATTGGTGCACTCGCTCCGTAGGTAAGCCGCGAAGCGCATACAAAAGAAACTGCTTCTGAACGCTCTCAATTCTGTATGAATGGCAATGATAAAATGGTGACCAAATCTGAGAAGCATATTCCAGAATGGAACGAACAAAGGACACATAAAGAGTTTTCAGTGTGAGTGGGTCGCAAAAGTCTTTACAATTGCGCTTAATGAAACCCAGCATAATATAAGCTTTTGAAATACTAGAATCAATGTGTTTGGTAAAAGTAAGATCATAGGTAAAAGGTTACACCTAAATCGGTTATGACCTCAACTCTGTCAATAGCGGTATTGTATAGAAAATATTGCTGAAGAACAGGTAAGTGTGTACGAGAGAATGATAAAATCCTACATTTACCCACATTCAACAACAATTTGTTTTTAAATGACCAACTGCAAAAGTTACTCAGGTCATCCTGTAATTTAACACAATCAGAAACTCCAGTAATAGGAGTAAATATCTTCATATCATCTGCGTAAAGCAAACATTTTGCGAATTTAAAACAATCAACAACATCATTGACAAATAATGAGAATAAAAGAGGACCAATGTGGCTACCTCGAGGAACTCCAGAGGTAACTCGAAATAAGCGAGAACTAAAATCATTTATCTAAACAAATTGGTAGCGATCAGACAGGTACGAATGCAACCACCTGATGGGGATAAACTGACAATTTAGTTTATCCAGCTTATCGATAAGGATCGAATGATCAATTTTATCGAAAGCCTTCGAAAAATCGGTGTAAACTGCATCCATTTGTTGCCTACGTTCCAATCTACTATATAAATGTTGACAAAAACTGACTAGGTTAGTAACCGTAGACCTACCCGTGTAAAAACCGTGTTGAGCAGGAGAAATATAAATTTTTGCATGAAAAAATAAGAATTTCTGTACCATTGATTCGAAAAGTTTTGGTATGGCAGAAAGAATAGCGATTCCGCGATAATTGCTGATATCGCTTCTTCTGCCGGATTTAAAAATCGGACGAATGAAAGACAGTTTCCAGGGATCCGGAAAAATCCCAGTACGTAGGCTCTTATTAAAGATTAGAGTCAGTGGATGGGCTAAACTCTCAGCATAATTCTTAATAAGGATAGGTGGAAAACCATCATGACCTGCCCCCTTATTACTATCAAGTTGAGATAAGCTATCATAAACTTCTGCTTCAGTAAACTGTAAAAAATTAAAATCAGAGCAATCGCGATTATTTATAAGCTTGGTACTAGAATCCCCAGATACTTCATAGACGGACTCAAAAAATTTTGCAAATAGATTAGCGATATCAGAGGGTTGACTTGCGGAAGAGTTCTGAAAGGTCATTGGAGTAGGAAACCCAACAACCTTCTTTTTACCATTTATGAAATTCCAGAACTTTTTTGGGTTGGAAGTCAGATCCTCTTCTATTTGCAAAATGTAGTTGTTGTAAAGGAACCAATTTAAAGTTTTGAACTCTTCACGAGCTAAGTTGAATCTGGAATAAAACTCAGCGCCCTGTAACTTATACAAAGAATGGAACTTATTCCGTTTTTTTTCAAGACGTAGTAGTTCTTTGTTATACCACGGCTCACGAAACCTAGGTCCGTTTTTATTTGATGGAACATACCTTTCAATACCAGTCTTGAGCAGCCCGTTGAACAACAAAATAGAATGGTTCAAATTTTCATCCCGCTCGAGAAAGTCCCAATTAGAATCGACAAGAAATTCGTTTTACGAATCGTAGTCCGCAAGCCTAAAATCGAAATGCAGAGAATTACTAGAAGTACACGTAGTGTTGCAATTCTCTAAAAATATATATATGGTAATTGGAGTGTGGTAAACGCTCGAATATCCAGTAAAATCTTCGCAAGGTGATATCTCCGAAAACATAAGATCAGTTGAATAACCAAATCGAGAAATATTCCGCGACTATTGCTTATCCGGTTCAACTGCATCATTGCTAAGCTAGCAAAATAATCAGTAACTGCCAACTGCCTTTGGCCAGAAGAAGAGGATGTGAAAACTCCATCAACATCAAACCAAGCAATATCTGGAAGATTGAAGTCTCCTATAACCATTAGTTGTTCCTTAATACGAACCAATGGCATGACCGCAGAACTGATGAAATTAACAATTCCCATATAATATTCCAGAGTAGATCCAGAGGGAACATATACAGCCACCACGAGGATAGATGACTCGGATACATTAATCCGAACAGCTATTACATCATAAATTGGATGTAATGCAATGAGCTCGTTTGGGATCGAACTCTTAACAGCAATCAACACCCCCCCACCTTTAAGGCTGGTACAAAAATCATGTCGATCTTTTCTGTGGACAACGTAGTTGGGTGGAAAATATTCCTCTGAATTAAACACTTTAGTAAGCTATGTTTCCGATATGATAATCACATCGTAATCGTTATCAAGAACGCCAAGCAAGAATAACTTAGCTTTCCCCCAAATACTAGAGGTGTTGTGATAGTACATCGAAGTGAAAGTAATTTGTCCAACACTTTTGGGCCGACGCATCCCCTTTGACCCTGCGTTATTTAAATTTCGGCAGAGTTGACTACTGATATCCGGAATTTCACATTTGAGGCTCCTGTCCGAAAATTTTGCTTATGGAAGGGCCTAATAAATACACCGGTAGGCCATGCATCCGAATTTAGAGCCTTATCATGAAGCTCAACGTTGATCCCCAATTTAAAGCACACATATTCTAACTCATGGATATCTTTATCCTTAGGAATTAGTTTAACTGCCTTGTAAACACTCGGACCTAAGCATTTGCTAGCCAGAGCCACAATATCATCCTGAGTTGTAAGAGTATCGAATCTTGACAAATGAAGCCAACATTTCGGTGCAATAGTTTTAATATAAATATCAGGTGAGGTATTAGTGCCACGAATATTAAAATTTCGTATGTTCTTCCGGATAGTTCGTGATGATGGCAACGATTTTTTATTAACATTTGGACCGCACGATATATCAATACTGTTCGCTTTTGCAGACGTACTCGCAACACTCGAAATAACTGCCGAAGATACCACATCAGCAAATGTGCCACCAGACACATACGAGTTAATAGCCACAGGCTTGAAAGATTCAGCACATGAATTTCCACCAATTATATTGGTACCAAAGATTTCGGACTTAGCGGCACCAGGCAAAACAGATGCGCTTGAGTCTGGAAAATCATTAGCGATGATGTGATCTGGAGCAACCACAATGCAATGTGTAGTGACTGGTAGAGTAACTGGTTCTACTGGATCAGAAGTAAGCGCTTGGGCTTGCTCTTCCATTTTTTTAACGTAATTGTCTATATTTCTGATTGTACCAACCAGTTCACTTAAACTATTTACTTGCACCTTGTAGATGTCTTTGCACTTATCACAAAACCAGAAAATGTTATCAGAATTGCAAATCAAGTCAAATGCATTTTTTCTGAAACCAGCACATTTGTAGTGGGCAACACATTTACACAACCCACTGCACATTAAAAAATGATCACTACCACCAGGAGTACAACACGACATACAGCAATTCGACGCCATATATAATTAATTATATTATTATTTTAAAATTAATAAATTAAATTTAAATTATTTGGCACACGAAAAAACAAAAAAACGTCCGCACAGTTCAAGGCTTTCTTTCTTTCTGTGAATATTTTTAAAATCCAGGAACACGATCTAGCTGATTTTCAAAACATTATGGAGATTAATGCGATGCATTGCCTTAATTGCAATGAATTATTAACAGAAGGTACGGTCAGTGTAAGCAACGGGGTTGCATTTGTGGATGTTCAGCGCGCTAATATGGACCCTTACAATATACAAATCGACAAAATTCAAAAAACATTGGTCGTCTCAAATGATATTAATGATTAGGATGATTTGGACTCAAGTTGTGATACATCACGAAATAGCTGATTAAATTCCCCATCCATAGAGCTAATAAGGTATTCCCTAACCAGAGAAATAAATGTGCTACGAATTTTAAACTTCAAATTGCGGTTTTGCAGGAATTTGATTTAGAGCCATTAACGGCCATTGTCAGAAATTTGGACTCAAGTTGTGATAGTTCACGAAATAGCTGATTAAATTCCCCATCCCGTTAGAGCCCGTAACGGCCATTGCCAGAGATTTGGACTCAAGTTGTGATACTTCACGAAATAGCTGATTAAATTCCCCATCCATAGAGCTAAGAAGGTATTCCCTAACCAGAGAAATAAATGTGCTACGAATTTTAAACTTCAAATTGCGGTTTTGCAGGAATTTGGTTACGGCCATTGCCAGAGATTTGGACTAAAGTTGTGATACTTCACGAAATAGCTGAATAAATTCCCCATCCATAGAGCTAAGTAGGTATTCCCTAACCAGAGAAATAAATGTGCTACAAATTTTAAACTTCAAATTGCGGTTTTGCAGGAATTTGATTTAGGGCCATTAACGGCCATTGCCAGAGATTTGGACTCAAGTTGTGATACTTTACGAAATAGCTGATAAAATTCCCCGTCTATGGAGCTAAGAAGGTATTCCCTAACCAGAGAAATAAATGTGCTTCAAATTTTAAAATTCAAATTGCGGTTTCGCTATCCCGCGTAATAAATTTCTTTCAAATTTTAATCTTCTTATCACAATTTTGGCATTAATACTAAAGGATCATGTATTTAGTTAATAAATTAGCTGACTAAATTTTTTGCACGCCGACCCTAAATAATATTCCCTTCCAGAAATAATTTTTATTCAAATGATCTTTTCGATTTTGTAATAAAATTACATTTTTAGTATTAAATTTTTCAATTCAGGAATCCAGATTTTTTCCAATTTGAATTCAATTTAACAGTGTGAAACTAACACATATAAAAAATGGGATTTTTGGGAAAAACTTCACACGTATGATGCACATTGTTGCCTGTGGTATGTAATCGGGGTTATCGATGTTATTTGAGGTTATTCAAAATTATGAGAGGGATATCGAGAAAAGAGTCGAAATTGTCATAATTCGTTATTATCGAAATTGTTTTAGACTTTTCAGAAATTATTTTGGAAATTTCAATATTTTTCGAAATTTTCAAGGTTATTCAAGATCATTCGAGATTACTGGATATTTTTCTCAGTGAGATTCGACATTATTTGAAAATTCTGTTTGGCAGTGATTAAAGACACAGGCACACAAAAACACAGGTCTAGACCCAGAGGGTAGACCCCCCTACATACTAGCCATTTCCCCGTTACCACTCCCATACACCCTCTTCTGGGATTTGAAATGTCAATTCTCATACAAAGTCTAGTAGGGTGTGTATTCCTATGTTTTCTGGGCCACTAAGAACAAAGAAGACTACCAAAAATGAATAAGACCTCCTCATTACCCCTAGCGTCACTTTACCACCCCCATACACCCCCTAATATATATTTCACTAATCGCTTTATTAATCTGAGTTTTAAAAATAGGAAAGAATGAACATTCAAGATCACTCCTTCTCGCATCAAGTTCTGCATTTAAAGCCAAGTGCCCTAACGCTGGAGTGACCCGCATCAATAACTCGGCTTCTGTTGATTTTTTGCTCAACACTCTGTCGTTTTGCCAACAAGAAACTAAGTAACTACTTTTGCGACTAGGACACCTCCACGTGGTGAAGGCGGATAACGGTTAGCCGGATAAGTTCCTAGGTAAACCAGGATGCCTTCATGGCAAAAGTAGGGGGAAAAATTACGATGCAGGGGAGGGAGACTCCAGTATCGGCGGCTGGTCAGGGTGAGAATGTATAGCCTTCAATAGCTTCTGAAGGCGTAAGATGGAACGATGAGATGGACCGAACCATCGAATATTGTACGGACATCCCAGGATGTCCTACTTATAGATGCAACAAGAATAGTTCCATGTTTTGCTACATGTGTGGTAAGTTTGCGCCCAATAATAGCCGTAGAAAATTTTCAGCACATGAAAATATATATGATTCTGTTTTCAGAATAAAGGCTATAAGAGGTGAAGGCAAAACATGAATACCAACGAGTATTTGGAACTCGTGCAGGAAAATGTTGGATCATCAAACATTACATGCTGAAGCACAGAAATCTATGGTGAATCCCGCTATATGCAGTGAGCCGAACACAGAAGAGGAGTGCTACATATGCATGACTAGATTCAATGGTATGTTTAAAGCCAAAAATGTCGTGTATGCAGATTGAACAATATGATAAGGGATTTGGGTTTACCAAAGGATGGTGCAGACCTTCTCGCATCAAACCTTAAGAAAGATGGTCATTTGGCTAAGAATACTTCTGTTACATTTTACAGATATCGGGAGAAAGAATTCCTTCCCTTTTTCACGAAAGAGGAGTCTCTTGTTTATTGCAAAGATGTTCGAGGACTTTTTGATTGTTTGGAACCAAGCATCTACAGAAGTGAAGAATGGAGACTATTTATTGACCCTTCTACACGCAGCTTGAAAACGGTATTGTTACACAACACAAATAAATTGTCCTCCATACCCATAGCACATTCCGTGAACATGCCAGAAGAGTACGAGTCATTACGCTTTGTGCTTGAAAAAATTCATTATATTGATCACAATTGGTAAATTTGCGGAGACCTCAAAATACTCACCATTCTCTTGGGGCAACAAAAGGGCATACGAAATATCCGCGCTTTTTGTATTTGTGGGACAGTCGTGATCGTACGAATCACTATACATTAAAAATTGAAAGAGTTCTTCATCCTCTATTACATATAAAACTCCGATTAATTAAACAATTAGTCAAATCATTTAAAGGAGTAGGGTATGCTTTTAGGTACCACCAACAGAAGTTTCCAAATAAATCCGAAACTTAAGGAAGGAGTTTTCGACGGGCCGGAAATTCGGAAACTCCTTCGCGACACTGAATTTGTCGAATCAATGAATGCCCAGTAGGCAAAAGCTTCTTCTTAGGACATTTTCTTAGGTAATAAGAAAAGTCCTAATTACAAAAAAGTTATAGAGGGGTTACTTGAGAACTATAAGGTTGCTGGCTGTCTTATGAACTTGAAGCTCCATTTCCTCCATTTACATGTAAGCAAGGTGAGAGATTCCACCAAGGTCTCAAGGAAATGGAGTGCCGCTATCAAGTGGGACGTCAGTATGTTGGCGGACTATTGTTGGAATCTGAAGAAAGATGCACCAGAAGAGAAGAGAACCAGTAAGAGGAAGCCTCTCAGAAGGCCCTTCAAGAGCAAGGAGTCTGATACCATAGGGCGCAATAATTGGGAAAACAGAGCCGGTGAGATACTTTTTCAACTTTCCAAGGGGTGTTCGTTTGAAAACTACTAGTTCGTGAGAAATAAGAGGGTTCACCCGTTAAACAATCATTAGGGATGAGGGAACTTACGATTGAAAAATTACCCTGAACTATGAGAGACGAGAGGACTCGTCTCAAAAGTTACCCCGAATCACACCCCACTTGACTTTATATGAAAATTGCCATCCTAACCCTCATAAGGGCGTGTATGTGGGTAGCAAAGGGTGCTGAGGGTTGACGAGGGGGTTGTATTCAATTTCGGTAGTCTTCTTTGTAGCCTAGAAAACGTAGGCATACACAGTGTGTGACCCACTCAACTTTGTATGAAAATTGACATTTCAACTCTCAGGAGAGAGTGTATGGAGGTAGTAACGGGGAAATGGCTAGTTAACATTTTTTTTATGGTCATATTCGGTTTCAGCGACCCCAAAAACGGAGGGGTAGGGGTCTTAAAATTTTTTTTTGTGTGCCTGTGATTCAAGATTTTCCAAGGTTGGTCAGAGGTTACTCGAGAGTGAGATATGCGAAATGTTTGTGATGTTTGAGATAATTGGCGGTATTCAAGACTTTATTCAAGGTTATTGGAAGCTACTGAGGTTAATCGATATTATTCGAAATTTTTCTTGTGATCTGAGCTTAGCTATGATTTTTCAACGGTTGTGAGATTTTCGTTTCTTATTTAGATTTTCCAAATTTTCCAGATTTATCGTGGGCTGTTCGAGGTATGGTTGGTTAGTTTTATGAGAAAACATAATAAAATAAAATAGTTAAGAAGACACTAAATATTGCTGACACGAAATTTTTTGGAGTATTGCTAGTCAGAATATTAAGACTACCCAAATAACCTTATACTAGAAATATAATTTTTTTAAATTTTTCCGAGAAATGCGTTGAAAAGTTATAAACCCAAAAAGAGTGTAGGTCGATGGATTAACCTGCCTGTACATTGCGAAATATGTGAATCGCTATTAAATATATTTTGAATATTTGTTAACATCCTACTACATATAAAAATTATTTTTTCTACGACCTACTTACTTTGTTTGTCCAAATAAACCAAAAAACACAGTGATCCTACAACAATGTTCCGCGGTACCACAAAAAAAAAATCGTAAATTCGTTTGACATTAAAACAAAAATATTTCCAGTTTTTCTAGCTTTCCAAAAATTGAATGGAGTTTTATTTTCAAAATTACGAATTCAAATTCAATTGCCAAACACTGAGTCAGATCACGAAAATATTATAATTTTAAATGCTTTAACATTTTTCGATTACAGGAAAATTTCACTTCAGGATAAATATTTAAGATAATAAAACCGCAAAGGAAGTTAAAATCCTAATCCTCTCATGTAAAGTATAATCATGTTTGTTTAACTGTAAAATGCTTGAATATCGATTTACGTGTTATCCCTAAATGTAAACATCATATACCCACTTCTCATGAGATCTAACAATCCTAAATAAACAAAACTTACCTATAGTATATATGTTGGGCTGTTACAAAGCACTCTATATACGAATCCTGTCTGTTAATTCTGAAAATAAATCAATAAAAATTCGGTTAATAAGTTAATAAAAATAAAGCAACCCCGTTCTGTGTTCAATTACAACGCGAAATCAAAAAATTCTAAAACTGCGGTCGCATATTATTTCATTTTTTTAATTCGTAAATAATTGAGTTTGATACAACTCCTACATTTTACCTAAATTGGTATTGCGGTTACTTTTACAGAATTTCCAAAAATCCGATTAATATTTTATTCTGTTTAACCCAAAGAAGAAAACAAAAATGTTTAAACAACAAAATATTTTATTTTTATATTTTTCATTTTCCTTATAATAAATGAATTTTTGTTTTTCTGTAAAATCGCTTTTTATCTAAGAAAAACATAAATTAAATGGATTTCTCCGCCTCTCACACTGCGCACTCATATAAAAAAAATTAATTGAAGGCTCGAAGGCAGTTTAACCAAACCATAGTACTATTTTCAAATTAAGTATATTGCTAAATAAAAAATAAAAAAAATTGATTTCAATAAACTATTTGTACATAACCAACAAGTATGTGATTAATATGAGCGTCGTTTACGTGCGATGTAGACCAACTAGTATTTGTGGAACTATTCGGATAAACCTAAATATAGGAGTTGTTTGATTGGAAATTTTTTAGAATTTTAATCAAACTTGAAATCGAGCAAATTCGAGCTAAACTTGAAATAAATATCGTAAAATTAGTAAAACACCTAATAAACTTTTTTTTTTTTTTGAAAGACAATTATTACGGCAAATGAAGTTCTAGCTGAAAGAACCACAAATCATTATATTAGTAAAGTCTATTTGACAGAAGTTTGATTTGGGAAAAATATTATCTATCAATCTTACAACGTATTTGAGTGAAATTGTGATGTAAAATAAATGTTATTGTAATGCAACTCGATTCAAATTCAACTTCTACAGAGTAAAATATTAAAACGAATTTTAAATAAAATTAGAAAATTGGAAAAAGGTGTGCGTTTTTAAATTTTTTCCTGAACAAATTAAGCTACTAAAATATTGCCCAGTCAAATTTGTTGCAGACAAATATTTCTTAAGTGTTGAGCAGAGATTTACAGCAAATTAACCAAATTTTATAATGGTAACATAGTAATTTAAAATGTTCAATTTTTACTAGGAAAATTTTGAGCAAAATTAGCTTATTTGGGAAAATAGCCTGTATTTTTAAGTTTCTTAATTTCTAATTTTTTTGACAAAAATTAGAAAGTTTCGAAATTTCAAATTATTACATAAGATAATAAAATTCATTTTTCTAAGTATATTATACGTAGAAAATTGTGTCTGAAAAATTGAGCTACCAAAATATTGTCACAAATATTTCTAAAATTGTTAGCAGAAATGTTTAGCAAATTAAACATGCTATTTTTACAATGGCAACAAAGAGACATGAAATTTCTATAAAATATTGCTCAATTTAAAACGTAATTATTTAAATTATTTTCAAAATATTAAGTAAAATTGCTTAATTTTTGAATATTATTAAATACACTTTTATCACAATCGCATGCAACTTAAGACCTAACGAAATTAAGTTTTTGAGCAATATTAGCTAATTAGCGAAAATCATTCGTAATTTTCTTTAAAAAAATGAGCTACTGAACTTTTAATTATAAATTTTTTTGATTTCTTTTTTCGACAAAAGTTAGCATATTCTGAAATTTCCAATTTCTAGCTGCTTAAACTGTGTGATAGAATGTTGCTCAATTATTAAATTATTGCTATATAGCAACAAAATGGATCCTTTTCAATTATAGTGTAAAGTAATTAAGTATGAGTTTTACAAAAGAATGCCGAATTATGGTGATATATTAATAGATTTAAGTGTTGTCTGTGGGTTGGGAACTGAATTTTTCTTCAAAATGTTTTTAAAAATTATTGCTTAAATCTTACCATACGCTGGATTAGACTAATAATTAAAAAAATATTTAATTTACACAACTTTCTATATTTATCACTCAAATGTTGTTTAATCTTTCATAATTATTGTTTTAGAGGCTTACAGAATATTGAGCAACTATTGTACGATTATACCAGTAATAACGTATACACAACGAATATTAAAATTGATTAGTTTAAATACCCGATTGAAGAATTTTGATAATTTTAAATTCAATGTGACTAACTTTGTGATTTGGAGATTTAAATAATTTCAATATTTGAATAACATTTTCAATTTACCGACAATGAATCGAGATTTCACACACAAACATGTGTAGGTTTTGAAATTATTTCGAAATAAAATTAAACGTTCTAGAGTAATCCCTTTTTGCTTAAATCTTCTTACACCGAAACCGGAAAATGTTTATCCATAAATATAAATAGGAATATGGAAGAATTTCTTCCCACGCATACTTATTTTGGCTTTAAATTTTAAGACAATCAGTTACATAAGCTTAAAAAAAATATTAACATGCGCATCATGACGTCACTTTAACTCCGCTAAACATAACAATTTTAAAAAAGATCCATACAATGTGTAAAATGTATGTATGTAGAAAGTACTGCCTGTATATATAAAACGCGATTTTTATTTTCTGTTTTATTGATTTTTCTTGTACATGATTTTCTTAATGAAAATACATTTTTTGGCGTATAACTCTTTGAACTTGGTGAATACCCAATTGAGAGAAGGGTAAAAAAAAATAGCGCGTATACAAAATTTAATTAAGATTTTATAAATTTGATATAATTCTGAATTCGCCTCATCGTGCAAATCTCTATAGAAGAGTAAAACAAAAAATCGCGAATTGAATCTTCCCATCAGTGGATGTTTGTGTGGGTGTGGGTTGCAATGGAAAATATTATTCCAATCAAATTAAAATCGAACGGTATTCTGAACAATGAATACGATTTTTTTTTATTCACACGATACTCCGATTTTCGTCAATTTTTTTTTTTTTTTTTGGGGGGGTACTAGAAAAACATCACGAACAGCTAATCAAAATATTGGAAAATTGGTAAAATTTTATTACATTTTCAATAATTTATTTATTTTTATTTTTAGAAGTCACACAAAAAGATTCACTGTGACAGGGAAATTTTTTTTTTTTTTTATTATGAAACACTAATTGAAAATGGAAGTTTTTCATAAAGTAAAATTTTATGTACATTATGTGAAACTCTCAAAAGGTATAATATAAATAATTTTTGTATGGTGGCAGATATGTAGAAGGATATTTTTGGTGTAAGTAGATTTTTTTTTGTATACATAGTTCTCGTTATGGAAATGAAAGGCGAGTCCAAAAAATGCTATTTGGTATTTTCACAGAATTTTATTGCATGACCATTTTAATCAAAATAAAAGCGTTCGTCGTAATGTGGAAGTTATGTTTTGTGTTAATTTGTAATGGTCTGTATTTAGTGATTTGGGTAATTTATGTATACACACACATTCTGAAGTTGCTTTTTGTAAGATAGAGTGAAAATATAATAGTCTGCTGGAATTGTTTCGTTCGAAGTGGTATTGAATTTGCGAAATGAAGTAAACTATAATTTCAATTTTAGAAAGTTTGCATGTCCAATCTACACTGCGCCAATTAAAAAACGGAACAGAAATTTTCTTCGAAAAAATACCCAGATTTGAACGCTTGTATCTTGGTGAAACAACACCTCTCAAAAAAAAAATTTTGTTTCTAGTTGAAGGAAATTTTGTTTTCTTTTCGATACTAGAAACCGTTTTATTTAATTTTGTTTTTTTATGACTTTTCTGAGTAAAACAAAAAGTGTCTAAAAAAAAAAAAAATTTGCTGCTGTTTGAAACTGTAAACGAACTTGCTCGAAATTTCATTCAAAAATTCAAATCGGCCATTTTATAACGAATTTAGAAACCTTGCAAAATGACACTAGGAAAATTTCTGTGCGACCACCCCTTGTCGAGTTATTGCAGTTTTAAAGAAAACGTATCAAAAAGGGTAGAAGTAAATTTTTTTATCTTGTAAACTTAGCACTCTACGATAAAATGTTAAGTCACTTTAACACTAAAACCTTAACACACTAAAACTTCAATAATTCGACAAGGGGTGGTCGCACAGACATTTTCCTAGTATCATTTTGCAAGGTTTCTAAATTCTCTATCAAATGGCCGATTTGAATTTTTGAATGAAATGTCGAGCAAGTTCGTTTACAATTTCAAACAGCAGCAAATTTTTTTTTATTTTAGACACTTTTTGTTTTACTCAGAAAAGTCATAAAAAAACAAAATTAAATAAAACGGTTTCCTGTATCAAAAAGAAAACAAAATTTCCTTCAACTAGAAACAAAATTTTTTTTTGAGAGGTGTTGTTTCACCAAGATACAAGCGTTCAAATCTGGGTATTTTTTTGAAGAAAATTTCTGTTCCGTTTTTTAATTGGCGCAGTGTATTTTGCACTGGACGAAAAAGACTAACGCCTGGTTTCACAACAAAATGTTAAATAATATTTCTTTCATAATACAAGTAATAAGCTGATTATATTTAATATTTATTTATTTTTTTTTTTTTTTCTTTTTTTTTTTTCGCTGGCGCTACATCCCATGGAGGGATTTGGCCGCTTCATATTGAAGTTTCGTAATCAGTATTTTAATGGATAATGAGTGATTAATTCATTGATCCTACATTAACCAGCCGTGATTTTTTCATCACCCGCCGGGAATCGAACCCGGGACCTCCGGGGCTTAAAGCAAGCATGCTAACAACTGTGCCACCGGGGCGGCACAGTTGTTATCTTCTAGCTAAATATTTAGCTGAACGAAATTGGGCAGTCAAATATTTAGCTCTCTAATTAAAATGTTCATATAAAAACGAAATAAAATTTGCTTACATTGAACTTGTATTGTGAAACAAACAGTAAGTTCATAAAAGGACAAAAAAAGAAAATATTATTTAACTGGAGATTGACAATTTTTTTTTTGTGAAACCGGTTATTAGAGTAATAAAATAGAGGAAACACGATTTTATTTTTTATTTTATTTGTTTAAAAACGGACCCGGGAAATTGAAAATTGCTTTAATTTATTTCCAATCGAATGAAAAGCAGCTTAAGCCACTGGTCACAATGGTGAAACTAAATTTTTAGGTCTCGCTTCATAAATTTCTGTCAATTACAAAACGAAACATAAATCGGTATGATTTGTTTTTTTGATAAATGATTGTCAGACGAAATATTTGAAAAACTAACTTTTTGAAACTGTGATTACGAACTCAGGTATGTCAGTAAGTTCGAAATATGAAAATGATTAATATTTTGAAAATATGATAAATCAAATAAAAATTTTTTGAACTAAATTTAACGTGCCTGCTGCCTCGAAAATAGCAAAATAATTCAAATTTTTCAATTTAAGGTGCTATTCCATGAAAAAAATCTCGCACACACTAATAATTTTAACAGGATAATGATTTTATGGTAGAGATTTTTTTAAATTTTTTATTCTGTGACGGAAATTTTTGAAAAAATTGAATTTCTGATATGAGTATTAATAATATTTAATTTATTAGATAATTTTGAGACGAGAAAATAATCGAATAAATACTAAATTACTAAATACATTTTTTTAGCAATTATTGTCAAATTTCTCCTTTTGCTATAAAACAATATGTAAAAAACACATGACGTTTGTTTCATCAAATTTTCATTCCGTACATTCTAACAAATTTATTTGTATGAACGTACAATCATTTTTAATCATCAACAAATGAAATTTAATCAACAGATCGAGATAAATTAAAATCCGATGATCAGATCGGAAGGCACTCACTAGAAAATTAGATCTTCCTAAAATTCTACTGTTGTGTATCCAGTGCCATCAGACCAGTAATATGAGCGATCTTCATGTTCGTTACACATTAAGGATAATCAACTTAAGGACATCGAGATACCAAATATGAAGAAAATCCATTCAGCGGCGCGAGCTTTACTTAACTCAAAAAATAATATTCCAGAAAACCGAAAAGAGGAACTACGCGATGTAATCAGGCAAATTTACCCTAACAACGACCTGTCCGAAACATTCTTTAATTATTTACTTGACCTTCCGCATAGCGAAAAATTACAAAACTTTATATCCCATAGTGAAAAATCGTTGAGCATTTCAATAATAAAATATGAGTGCGAATCGCCCTAGAGGTACGCTATCTGCTGGTCTAGACCCTGCACTATTAAAATCAAAACTGGATAAATTGAATTCAGAGAATAATAACGTATCTCAAGACACGACTATTATGACACATGATTCGATGGCCGACGATAAAATAGCAACGAATGATAAAAAATTTAACCGAAACATGGAGTGATTCAATTTTATCTTTGGGAGCATGAGTACGATTCAGACGATTTAGATTCATTGTTGTCCCAACCAAGGTCACTATCGGGAAATTTATCCGATACATTTGAAGAGGGAATGAATTAAATTTGTTACGTATTTCTAAATTGTATCATTAAAACTAATAAATTTTATCGACTATAAATTCAAATGTGATTTTAAATTAAAATCGGTCGTTTACATTTTATAAATTCAATTTATGTATTAATTTCCAATTCATGACATGTTTTATATTTTTCCCTTGAAAATTTTCCAATATGTTTAAAAAAACGGTAACATTTTTAAAATTCGAATTTCCGTTTAGTTTGTCGAATTATGAAAACAAATTAATTATTATATTTTGATATTTGTTAAAAAAATAAATTTCAAAATTTTAAAATCTTTAGTTCATTTGCTAAAAGCTTGATAATTTAAATCGCTTATGTGTTTGAACAAAAAAATCACCTTGAAAATCTACTCTGTTTTTAGAAGACGAAAATATGTTTTAATACACAGTACACATTTTCGTGTAAGTCGAATTTTGTCGATACCATGTGTCATCAATGAATGCCAAACCGATTTTAGCAGCAATGGCAATTTTAGCATTCACTAATACATTTAGCCGTAATTTTTTTTTTTTTTTTTGTAATTTCAATAACTTTTGAACTGCTAGACACTTGAAAAGAAGAAACAAGTAAAGCTCAATCCAATCACTTATAAAAAATTACAGTCACACTGGCTCCTTTAGTTATATAGGAAATTATTTAGTTGTTTCTTGAATTTACAAACATTTAAAAAAAAGAAGTTTCTAAACGAGAAGGTTCCGCCCAAATCCTCCCATCCTTCTCCCCTGAGAACCTAAAAACCTCCTTCCTCCAAAATGGATTGTTCCAATATATTAGCTCCTTCAAAATGGGTTCCTCCAAAACGGGTTCCTCAGAAAAATGTTCCTGAAAATGGGTTCCTCTAAAAAGGTTCTTCCAAAAAATGTTCCTCAAAAGAGTTCGTCTCTACCTAGTACCGTCCAAGAATAACGTATTCCTCCGAAAGGAGTTCCTCCAAAAAAGGGTTCTTCCAAAACGAGTTCCTCCAAATGGATTCTTCAAAAAACCTTCAATATGGCTTCCTCCAAAAAGGGTTCCTGCAAAAAGGGTTCCTCTAAAATGGGATCCTCACGAAAACATTCCTCAAGAGGAGTTCCTCTAAAAAGGGTTCCTTCCAAAAAAGGTTCCTCCCAAAGCGAATTCCTCAGAAGATTTCTTTTCTACCTATGTAGAATCGCTCAAAAGTAACATATTCGAATCGTATTAATATATTCTAGCTTCAAAACTTCTTTTGAAATGTTCTGGAAAACGTAAAAAATTACACTTCCTATTTAAACAAAGCATCAGTCGACAAACTTGTTCTGAAAGTGATTTGATTTAGCTCTATTTGGTTCTTCTTTTCATGTCCTGGCTAACATGGTTCAAAAGTTATTCAAATTAGAAAAATGGGTTCCTCTAAAACGGGTTCCATTCTAAATGGGTTCCAAAAACTCTCCTTTCTGCAAAATGGGGCCTCCAAAACGAATTCCTCCAAAATGGATTCTTCCTAAAAACGTTCCTACTACATGACTCCCTCCAAACCACTCCTTCCCACAAAATGGATCCCTACAAATCGGGTTCCTCCAAAACGGGTTCATCTAAAATGTGGTCCTCCCAAAAACCGTGGAGGAGGAGCCGTGGAGCTGTTGCCAGGGAGCCTTAAAACCTCGCCTTAATATCTCTAATAAACCGCACAATTTCCTCGCACACAAATGTCTGAATCTGCCTATTGTTAATGACCGCTACGGTTTTCTGGGTTAATGGTTTTTGTAAGATATCTGATAAGTATATGAATTCCACAATCACGAGGATTTTGGTAGCTAAGTTCTTATTCTACAACGAACATAAACAGGAATTCCAGAATGCAACTCATGATCTGCGGGACAAAAAAATCATGGTTAAAATTGAGCCATTTTATGAAGTAACAACATTTTTAAATCATAGGTCGATATCCGAAGTAATTTCTCGGAAATTTATTAGCTAAATTAAAAGTAAAAACTATAGAAATTTAGGTCTATGAAAATTTGTGAAATTGGATATTGAAAATGTACGTATTTAGTATGAAATATTAAAAAATTACTCGTACTTTAATTTAAATTGAAATTTCAAATGGTAGCTTGTTAAATTTGGCTTCAAAAATTTCAATTTGGTTGAATTGTATAACAGGCTAGTGTTGAGAACTCCAAATCGAAAATTACAGGATTCTAATGCCGAGTTTTTTGTAGCGAATCCAATACCAATTTTCGGTAAAACGGTTGATTAGAGTTAGAGATAGTTAGATTTTTCGAATACTTACCGAACATTTAAGTAACTATCTTCAGACAAAATGCTTATAAAACACAAATTATTAATATAATAAGTGTTATAAATTTGTCGAAACATTTGCTTTACGTTGGTTTTACACAAAAATGTCATATTTGTCATTGGTAAAATTGGAATGACAATTTTTAAGCTAAAAATCTTTTGATTGATTTGCAAATCTACCCAAACCTACCAAATTTAAAGAAAATTCAATTAATCCGAACAATTTATCATAAAAGTTGGCAATTAAGGCAAAAGCAGGCAATAGGTTTGAGGAATAAAACCCTTTACTGTTCAACGCAACAAACTTGCATGTCAACACTTTTTAACTATAAACCTACCCTCCGTGGAATCGAAAGTGATTTTTCGGCCGTGGGGCAGTTTTGCACAAAACTTCACTAACTATTGATAAGTTTTGCTTGAGATCATATGATCGTTATATGAAAAATTTAAATTAAATGCTTATTTTTATTTCTGACGTATGAAAGCCATTACTAAAAAACGGGATCGGTCAATTTTCTAAAAATGAAGAACCAAATTTTGTGCATCAAATCATACTAATACAAATAGGAAAAATTCTGACAATTTGTTTGTAAATTACGGATATTACAATTAAAAAATTACCGAAAACCGTTATCAAAGTTCGGTAATTTTCTAATGCCTGGGACCAAAAAAAACTTTGACTACTATCATCTACTGAGAAGAAACTCGCCATAAATAAAATTTCAAATTTTGGATATAAAATTGCTAACTCTGAATTTTGTAGAGAAAATTCATTTTTTTTTTAATATTTCAATTATTTCCAGAATTTTCATATTTCGATAATTCAGAAGAAATAAATCCAAATTTGATCTTAAACTCTTAAATACCTAAGTAAAAACCATTTGACGCTAAAATTCAAAACGAAACAAATTCGGGTCCAGAATAGTCCAGAATAGTCAGCCCAAAAATGTTTAGCTTTAACCTTAGTTAGTCATTTCATTATCTTTTCTGCTCCACTCATATGTCTAGTTAAAATTAATACCGGAGTTTTTACCCAATTGTGTTTATCCAATTTTTAATAGTTCCTTATGCCGAATATTTTCTAGAATCCTACAAATCGGATGAAGATTAAGCTGAAGGAATTTTTTGGGTTGGTAGAACATTTTTTTAAATTGCGGAATACGGATATGAATTACAACTGATAGTGTCCCAGCTGCGCTGGACATTTGAGATCCATGAACAAGAATACCCAAAATTCTTAGTTGTAAATTCATTATTATTGAATAAAATTATTGGGGGCCCTGGATTTCATTTTTGTGATTTCGGGGGCCGCAGTATGAAAAAGTTTGAGAAGCACTGCTCTAAAAAACCTTCAATATGGCTTCCTGCAAAAAGGGTTCCTCTAAAATGGTATCGTCTCAAAAACTTTCCTCTCTAAAAGAGGTTCCTTCCAAAAAGGTTCCTCCCGAAACAGAGTTTCTCAGAAGTTTTCGTTTCTACCTAGTGCCGACCAAGAGTAACGTATTCGAATCGTATGAACATATTCTGGCTTCAAAACTTCTTCTTTTGAAATGTTCTGGAAAACGTAAAAAATTAAACTTCTTATTTAAACAAAGCAACACACGACAAACTTTTTTTGAGAATGATTTGATGTAGCTCTATTTGGTTCTTCTTATCAAGTTCTGGCTAGCACGGTTCAAGAATTATTCATATTAGAAAAAAAGAAGCATTTTAAGGAAGATTTTTTCGCTTTATTTCAAATTTTCAGATTTATCTCGAAAGCTGCTTGTTTGTAACCAATGCTAAAATCCGAATAGAATTTAATAAATATTTTGCCACTGCCTACTGTTAGTTCAAAAAACCTTTATAGAGGTGAAATAATTTATATATTCGTTCTATAACGTGCATGTCATATAAAAAAATGGAGGTGTGGCCAACACACGACTTTCTTTTACGAACAGCGAATTTTGAAAAACTTTTATAATTCAAATTTCCCGCAAACTTAATTAAGATTGTTTTTATTATTTCATGTTTTCTGTAAATTGTATATTTTTGAAATATTTGCAAAATAAATTTTCTGTTTTACGGAATCTGGGAGCTGGGAACTGGGACCCCAAAATTTATGTAAAAAGTTTAAACATGAAGTTGCAGTTTGATTGCTTAAACCATTTGGACTACAAATTGACAGTCATATGTATATACCAACAGACACCACTTCAAAACTCAATTTTTTGAACTCATTAGTACACACGTAAAAGAAATAAAAGGTGATATTTATGAATTTAAATTTTTTCTTTTAATTTTTTGGAATTTGTATTAGTGATTTTTTGTAAATCTTATACTTTTTAAAATATGTGCAAAACACATTTTCGGGCCGAGAGTGGCCACTTCCGGTTGACCGATTTGGCAATTTAACATACATGTAGGCTAAATATTTTTATAACATACAGTACGTCACTGAAGTGTGCAAATTAATTATAATTAGCATAATTGGGCTAATACACACAATAATTAAAATGACAAATGCAAGAACTGCTGTAACTCCCTGTAAAAAAGTGTGGGGGGGGGGGGGGGGGGCAGGAGTTGCGAAATATTTTTGCAATTATAAAACGATATATATACTTAAGTATTACAAGCCCTAATAAGTCGTTAAAAAAGTTAAGAAACATGAAAAAATGATCCACATTCAATTATGTAATATTTGCATTAAAAACCGGAAGTATGTCACTGTAGTGTGCAAATTAATTATAATTAGCATAATTAGGCTATATATACACATATATTTATGTGTTGGCAAAACAATATTTAATTTTTTTTTATAAAATTTTTAAATTTTTTTTAAATTTTTTTTTTAAATTTTTAATTTTAATTTTTTTTAATTTTTAATTTGTTTATTTTGATTTTTTTTTTGATTTTTGGAAACATTTTGTATTAGTAATTTTTTGTAAACCTTATACTTTTTAAGATATTTGCAAAACAAATTTTCTGGCCCAAGGGAGTGGCCACTTCCGGTGGACCGATTTGAAGTAAAATTCACTGGGACCTCCCAATTTATCCAAAAAGCTTAAATCTGAAGTTTCAGTTCGATTGGTTAAGCCATCTGGGCTGTAGAGTGGACACAGACTGACAGACAGACAGACGGACAGACAGACGGACTGACAGACAGACATCATTTCGAAACCCACTTTTTCGGACTCAGGGGACCTCAAAACAGATAAATCTTCAATAATCTCAAGGTCGAAAATTTTCATGATTACTATACTTTATTTTACTTACGTAAAAGAAAGTAATACAAAATTTTAATTTAATTTCCATCTTTATAAAACATTGTGCGCCATATTATATTTAATTATTGTATAATTTGCATATATGTATGATACATAAAATTTCGTTATCACCAATAAAAACAAAAACGAAAAAATCATCGCGCCAATAAAATTTCTTTGAAACGAATTTTATCACGCTAACATCATTTCATCTCTTGATCGTATTAATATATTTGCGCTTGTCTAGCATAATAAAATCACGATTTGTTTTTTTCTATTTAGCGTGTCGCTAAGCTATTTCTATACAATTTGTTTGAACATATACATAGTTTGATTGCTTGTTCGTGGCCATAATATTACACTACGGTTTAAATTTAGTAGCGTTGAAGTCTCGTTTAGGTTGCCTTTTCTAAATTTGCAACAAGTGAATATAAAAAAGGCTATACATATACATGTTATGTTATTCAAACTCTTTGTGCACCTCTAATAAACATACAAGACCAGCCAGATTAATCAATATAATGAAAAGCTGGAAAAAAATTCGTTATAATCTGTTATCTACAAAGTATTTTGTGTTGACTTTGTATTTTTGTTTTGGTTCATCTGGTAGGTAATATTTTTTAATAAATAATCCTTTACATGAAAAATTGTGTTTGTGTAGACCAGAAAATGAAAAATTGTCATCGTATTGTTTAATATGACTTATTAAAAAAAAAGCAAAAAACAAGTATGTTTAAACATAAAATTTATGCAAATTATTAGATGTTTTTCCCAAAACTTAATTCAAAAAATGGGAAATATATTTTCTCATTTTCATTCCATGTATTATTTTTTTGTTTTGTTTTTCGACTTGTTATTTTGCACAGGCAATTAAAATATGCTTATAGCTAATTAAGAAGGTTGGAAAAGTATATTATATGAATACGAGGAGTTATCAAGACAGGCAACAAAATAATAGGATACGCAAAAGAAAAATGATTACTGTTAATTAAATTGTTATATAATTTATTTATATCACTACTAATTAGGTATTCTCTTGTATAGTATTTTAAAGATTTTAAAAGACTTCGGGGAATGTTCTGTTTTAAATGAATGTGTTGTGATTGGCGTATTATTTGCTGAACTTAAACGGACTAAATCTAAACCGAATATTTTTTCATGGACATTGTTCTACACTTAATTACATATTAACATATTTCAGATTCTAGATCGTCAACTTCACCTACCCTATAAAAGGAATCAATTAAAAAATGTGTTTTCATTGAGAAAATAAATCTCTGCAATTTCAAAATTTGAAACACAAAAAAAAAAACAAAATTAAAAGTTTTTGAATTACTAAAAATTATGGGTATTTGCTAAAATTCAGAGCTTTCTTACTGAATTCGGGAAAGATGCAACTTTAGAATACATACACGTTCTATTGTTTGAGTTTGTCTTTACACATGAAACGCCAATAATTTTATAAAACTTTCAGAATATAAATAAAAATATTTATGTATTACATATATAAATATAATTAAAAGGCAACTTTTATATTATTTTTAATTTATATATTTTTTAAAATAAGTATATTCCTTATAGTGAAATTTTATTTTTAATTTTCGATTCAAAATCGATTTCGATGCCAACAAACATCATCTTCAGTTGAAGCAATACTTATTGAATTGAAACGTTTTTTTCCTCGCTTTTTATACCCAAAATTTTTCCAGTGGTTGCGTTGAATATTTTCCAAATTTACAGAAACCTTCGCTTACGTTGATTAACCGTTGGAAATCAGCTCGTACATTTTATTTGTAGCAGTGTTTATTTTGCTGTTCAACATAAATTGATTTTCCTTGTTCTTGAATATTTCTAATTCCTCTACACGAGGAATAAAAATATTTATGTGCTTTGAATTTTATTAGAAATATAATTAAAAAAATACTTTCCAAAACTGCTGATTAAAAATCAACATTTACAGAAAATTTATGGAATTTGAGCTTCGTAATTTCTATTTAAACATAAATATTGCGCCCAACACTATTGTTAATCGTTTGTATTGTAGCGATTCACTCATTCATTTAAACGTTCATTTATTCCATCATCACAATTATTAATAATCAAATACAGTGGTACCCAGGTATAATACCTTAATTCGTTCCTAATGTTCGGTCGTATATCGAAGCAACCTTTGCCATAAGAAGCCATATAAAACGAATTAATCCGTTCCCGTGTGCAAATTTTACCTATATAACTATATTAATGGGTTTCAAAATACAGTGATACCCCGGTATATGACCAAACTCGGTATACGACAGGAACGGATTATGTAATTCTTTTTGACATGACTTCTTATGAGAAAGGTTGGAAGGAACGAATTAAGGTCGTATACCGGAGTACCACTGTAATTTGCACACTGTTATATTATTATAAATTTGTTTTCATATTTTTTATTTTAAACCAAAATTTCCTTTTTGTGAACAAAAAGAAATTGAAAAATAACACTACCCTGCAAAATTTTGCCCCTGGACAATGAATAGTTGTTTCCGAAGTAATTTTTCACGCTGGATCCGAATCCAGGCTCAGAATTGCTCTATCACGTCAGGTTTTTGAGATATTCTAACCTAAAAGTGCAAAAAACACTGTTTTTTGACATATTTGAGGTTATGTAGCAATGCAGTTTTTACTTTTTTATAAAAGCCATGTATGGGATCTTATTGTACAAGTCTTCCTCTTTCAAATGCCGTTGAATTTGCTCAAATATCATTTTTTTTCGTAGAGATATCGCATTTTCAAATTTGCAAATTCGTGAATTTTTCTGTATAAAAACACTACCCTGCAAAATTTTAAAAATTTGGTGCCACTTGACAATGAATAGTTGTTTCGAATAGTTGTTTTTTGAAGTAATTTTTTACGCTGAATCCGAATCTGGGCTCAGAATTGCTCTATCACGTCAGGTTTATGAGATATTCTAACCTAAAAGTGCATATATACCGTAGGTAAAAAAGGTAGTGTATTATACAGTATACCGACAAATTCACGAACATGCAATTTTGAAAATGCGATATCTCGGCGAAAAAAAAGCATATTTCAGCAAACTCAAAGGCATTTGAAAGAACAAGACTTGTACTATAAGATCCCATACATGAACTTATGAAGAAAAAAAAATCGCGGTGCTAGATGACCTCAAATACGTCAAAAAACAGTGTTTTTTGCACTTTTAGGTTAGAATATCTCATAAACCTGACATGATAGAGCAATTCTGAGCCCAGATTCGGATTCAGCGTAAAAAAATACTTCGGAAACAACTATTCATTGTCAAGTGGCACCAAATTTTTAAAATTTTGCAGGGTAGTGTAATTTATGCACATGCATGCATTAAGTTTTTATGATAAAAAATAAAAATAACCGAATTTTACGTCGAAGCGTCGTATACCGAGCAAAATTTCCTCAGCCAATAAAGGTCGTATACCGAGTTTGTCGTGTACCGGGGTGGTCGTATACCATGGTTCCACTGTATATTTAAATTCAAATGCAACTGTCACTACATTATCGGCCTCCTATCTTACCGATCTATTTTTTGGTTCCGAATGTCACACTAGTTCATCAATGAAACTAGAGCTTTTTAAACTTCCTAGCTTCGAAATGATCTACGAAACATCTACTGGGAACAATCGCCCACATATCGCAGATTCATTACGTCAAACCATCTTCGACACATTACATAACCTTTCGCATCCTTGTGTCCGTGCAACTCGTAAGTTGGTTACTGCTCACAACTTTTGCCGCAGTATAAATAAAGACGTAGGCCATTGGGCTAAGATTTGCTTATCCTACCCAAAGTGCTAAAGTCCAACGGCACACAAAATCACCTCATGTACAATTCAAGATTCCTCTTGGCCGATTCGAACAAATCCATTTAGATATCGTAGGTCTAGTTCCTCCATCTAATGGATATTCTTATTTACTTACCTGTGTCGATCGCTTCACTCGCTGGCCCGAAGCTTACTGCATGAATCATATATCAGCTGCAACCATTGCCACCACTTTCGTCAACAATTACGTATCACGATTCGGCGTGCCCCTTAACATCACAATTGATCAAGGAACGCAATTTGAGTGCAAGCTGTTCACCGAATTAACAAAACTCCTTGGATCACATCGTATACGTACAACGGCTTACTATCCACAAGCCAATGTCATAATCGAACGCTTCCACTGGCAACTCAAAGCCGCACTAATGGCCAGAAGCAATACAATTAATTGGAGCTCGGAAATATCAATCGTACTACTTGAAAGCCGAGCAACAGTGAAAGACGATCTGAAGTCCTCTCCAGCGGAGCTGGTTTATGAGCAAACCATCAAGCTACCCGGTGAGTTCTTCGTTGAAAATCCTCTTTTACCTTTACCAGATCGACCAACTGCGACACACTATGCAAAACCTTGTCCCCAATCAACTTATCAATCCAAACAAGATGACATTTTTGTTCCGAAATCATTCGATAACTGTGATTTTGTATTCATTAGAAAACACAAGGTTCGCAACGGATTATCTCCTCCCTATGAAGGCTCATTTAAAGTCATTCGACGCCTTCGGAAACAATTCGTCGTATCGATTAATGGTAAAAACCATAACGTTTCAATCGATCGACACAAACCAGCATTAGAAATACTGTGTTCGGCTGATCAAGTATCAAGCCCACGAACACTCAAAACAGTCCGTATCGCTACTATTCCTTAGGGAGGAGGAATCACTTGCGGCGGAGTCATGTAGCGATTCACCCTTCATTTAAACGTTCATTCATTCCATCATCACAATTGTTTATAATCAAATATATTTAAATTCAAATGCAACTGTCACTACATTATCGGACTCCTACCTTACCGATCTATTTTTGGTACAGTTGCTTCGTGAGCTGTCATTATTATCTCTACTTTTTGGTGCAACAAGATATACGCGCGGAGTTTTTTTCCAGATTTTAAAATTAAACTAATATTTATAGATAGTTTCGCAGTGGTGAAAAATACAGTCAAACCTGTTTTTGTGCGGTCTTTTTTTATGCGTTTTTTTATGCGATTTTTTTGTGCGGTTTTTTTTTATGCGGTATATGAATATCGAGATTCTGTTCAGACTTTTCATACCTATTGCATCAGCCAAGTTCATTAATCATTAGACATGCTCAATATTCTTATATATTCCATATTCCAGCAAATTTCAATATGTAATTACCTATTATCTTGCACAAAAAGAATATAAGTTAGTTACTTAAAAGAAATGTTTATTTCACAACTAACGAAATGCGTAGTAATAGCCACACTGAATGTTAACCTTGAACATAAACTAAAAAAATATACATATTGATGTAAGAAAAAAGGAAATTTACCGTTTTATTTTAAAATGAGAAATTAAATTTTTTTTAAATGTTTCCATGTGTAATTTAATTTCGTAAAACTTTGACATATGTATATTCTAAGGGAAACTTTTTTTATGCGGTCCCTCTCCACCGCATAAAAATTTTTATTTTATTTTATATTAAATCAATTAAAACATTTTCTATGCGAGCAAAATATGTTAATTTTAAGACTGTCAGTTAATTAGGATGGATGGTTATAAACGAACTGAGGTGAAAAATACGTGAAATCAAAAATTCAACATATGGGATCGGAAGTCATTTTTTATTTTTGTGAGTTTTATGTTTTCAATGTGTAATACTGGCTAAAAAATTTTTTGTAGGACACGATTTTTTGTTGTTGCAGAAGATACAGTTGGTCAAAAATTTGTGAATTTGTTGAAAATGGCAGTGCATTTATGCAAATATAAAAAAAAATATTTATCCGAAAAATATAAAATAGGGCTTATTTTAAAGATGAGAGAATAAGGATTAAGAAAATATTTTAAAAATATTACCATCATTCAGTTTTTCAATTTTCAAAATGGCCGCCAAAATGTGTTTTCAAAATTTTCTGGAAAACCGATTTTTTTCGGTCCTCGTTTCCTCTTCTACCCATAAACAAATTTTGTGGTGGAAATATTCTTTTTCTACGATAGTGCAGTAACCTATACTTTCGATGATGATTTTTGAATTTAAATTATATAAGCAAAGGAGCCTTTGCGTCGTATACTAAAATTGTGTGGAAATATTCTCATTACACAACGATTTCTTAATATTGCTACACGATTTGTGAAAACCCAAATGTTTTAATGGTTTAATAAGTTTGTGTTGATCCGTACAAGTTTGTAATTTTTTATGTTTCTACTTATTTATAAATGTTACAGGGCTATTGTATCGTAGAAAAAATAGCGTGTATAACTCGTGTGAAAATGAGTCATTGCAATACTCAAGTTTCACTTTCGTATTGCAGTGAATCGTTTTCTTCACTTGTTATACAATATACTATTTAGTAATTCACAATACCGCCTATTTTAAGGGGGGCACCTCCTCCAGACAACTGGTTTTTCAATAATTTTTTACAAAAAATTGAGAGCATTTATTGCAATGAAACAAATTGCATAATAATATTGACGTTCAATCAAATGAACACAAAAACATTTTTTTATGAGTGAAAAAAAAACCAAATGGTGGCGCTAGATGTGCTCGAACTTGGCTGCTAGAGTTTGCGCCTTAGGTCCTTGTAGTTAACTAAAATCAACGAAACAAATTTTTTTCATTAAAATAATTCATTCCGCTTTGCATGAACTAAAATGTAGCAAAAACAAAAAATGAAATCGAAAATTTGAGGGCAAAAAGAAAAAAAAGCACATTTTTTTAGATAAACAATTCGTTAAAACCAATATTTATTTAAACAGTTTTTACGAAATTTTACGTTTGTGCAAAGGCCGATAAGCTAAAGAATATGTGTACAAAAGTTCATGTTGATTGTCGTTTTTTCTATTTCTGTATATTAAACTTACATGTATAGGTAGGTACCCTATATTCCCGTATTTCTACGTCAATAGTTATTTACGTCACAAGGGCGGTAAATGAGTTATTACAGTACGAGTTCGCCGTTTATTAAGGGAGAACACCACTGTGAGATTTTCAAAAAATCGATTTTTTTTTATGCCTTTAAAAAATCCTTTAGACCCTCAAAAATATGATACAAATTAGTTTATAGCTAAAAATTTTTTTTTTTATTTAGTTTTCAAGCATTTTCCTGAGAGCTCTTATTGAGAAGTTATTGATACCAAAAACTTTAAACGCGTTTTTCTCGAAACAAATTTAAGACACTTCTACTGCGTGCAGTGGAGCGACTCGAGTTAAAATCACTTCTACTAAAGCTACTCTTGCGCCGCCATTTTGTATTTTTTTTACTTAAATTTTTTTTTTGTTTACTTAAATATATGCCAAATATAGCCTAAAAGTTTTTTTTTCTCTAAACCCAACACATTCCTCAAAAAAAAAAATACCAAACTAAGCACTTGAAAATGGGAGGTCACGTGGTGTTCTCCCTTAAGTTACCTTAGTTATTTTTTTTTTGTTTGGTTTTATATTTTTCTGTACTGTACTAGCTCGTTTTCCGGACATTTTGTTCTGTACCGTCATAATTCATTTCCCGGACAGAAATCATAATCACGTAATCATTGATTTTCGGTATAGTATGAAATAAAATCTTATTTATGCAAAAATTGCAGATAGGAGTTATTGCCACGAAGCGGGCGATATATTCTTCAGATGCTAAATATATTTTTAAAGCAAAAAAATAAATGCAAAAAAATTATTATCTGGAGGAGGTTCCCCTTTTAAGAGCTTGCTGGTACATTTTAAATAAATAAATTTTAGTTTTTGTACCTGCAAGTTCTTTTGCCCTGGTGGCACAGTTGCTAGCATGTTTGCTTTAGCTCCGGAGGTCCCGGGTTCGAATCCCGGCGGGTGATGAAAAAAACTCGGCTGGTTAATGCAAGGATCAATGAATTAGTCACTCATTATCCGTTAAAAAAAAATGACTATGAAACTTCACCATGAAGTGGCCAAATCCCTCTATGGGATGAAGCGCCAGCGGAAAAAAGAAAAAGTTCTTAAAATGGGCGATATTACTAAAAGAACATTTCCACCACAAAATTTGTGTTTGAGGACTGTAAAGACAATGATTCAGACTTTTCGATGTGCAGTGTTCCAGAGAGTGCCACGGAAATAGACCAGAAAGACATGGAATCTTCGAAGAAAAAATTCAACGTTCATATTGCAAAATAAATACCTTTTTTTAAAGATTCAGTATCGGACTTATTTTTATCTAAAAAAATGAAATCTCAAGAGTTTACCACTAAATGTTTAGCTAAAAATATTGAAAATTAAAAAAATACGGTTAATTTAAGTAAAAAAGCCATTTTTTTATTTTTTTCACAGACCATTTTTATTTTTTAATGTAATAATTTGGTCTCCTTTAGTAAACTTTAAACTTTATTGAAAAAAATTGTCAAAGCAGAATGACGGTAAAATATAGACCAGAAAGGTATAAATAATAGTAAATAATGGGCAATTTTCAAGCTGGGGTTTAAAAGACCCCAGTGTGGCATTTAAGTGATTTTTCTTAAGTGTGTTAAATTCCTTGTTAAAAATTACCTAGAATAAACCTTGCTAATTTTTTTTTGGACTGAACTCCGCGAGATTTTTAGGGGTTTCTATACTTTTCCCTCACCCTGTATATTAAAATCACACACCAAACTACAACATTCACACACCAAACTACAATAAAGACACTTGTATCGATTATACATAAAACTAAAACACAAAACATTCGAGTATGGGTAAAAAATAAAAATTAAAACCATGCGTAAACAGAAAAAATCTGCTATGTCAAACTGACTCAATTGAATATCAATTTAAATTAAATATGGGATGTTTTGTATTTTAAAATCTTATGCACAACCACACAAGCCTAAAATCATGCATTATTTGTGAGAAATCAAGAAATTTGACTTCCCTCACTACAAATTTAAGATATTCAAGAAAGATATTACCTGATAAATGCATCCCGGTGGATTACATTTTTCTATATTTGATTATTTAATTTTCTTTAATTAATTTTAATTTAAAACACTTCACACACTGAGACTGAGTTGCATCCATAGAAGTTTGTGTACTTTTTTTTTATTTCGGCCATAACACTTTAGACCAATACATTTTCGATCAGTCAATGACTATTCTAGTACTTCTCATCCACCAGCACGTTTATCAAAATAAATTCTACATATCAAGTTGACTAAATTTCATAGAGCCTATCAACATTTATGCCGTCGAAGCAATTTCAGTGAGAAATTTGCGAATTTATTAATCCGTTTATTAAAGTTACTCTTAGTGGTTCTGAGAAACTATTATCTCCTACAACCGGCCCCAAAGAACGAATGCGGGGTAGCTACATCCTGACTGACGTTCTTTTTAATGATAAAATCAACAGGTTAAATTTGACCTAGCTTCCAAAGCTGGGTCAGGAATTATAGCTGGGAATGGATTTCTTTAATCAGGGATATCAGTCAAAAACATTTCAGTCAAAAAACGAAAGGCCTTTCGATCATAAAATTTCCCATGCAAATATTAGACTAAAATTCCCTTTAAAAAGGAACTTCTGCTGAAAAAAAAAGTGTTTCGTGCCGGCTCACCTCTTGGATTTTGCAGGGAGATTCAGGCCCGGGCCAAGAAAATTTCATTTTGTAGGTCTCTAAGTACATACAGTATATGGTAATTTATCGTTGATCAATTCGGAAGGGATATTCATACGACTTCTTAGAATAACTCGTAACTCAAACTTAGGAAAAGTCTAAATTAAATTTAGAATTACAGAACGATTTTTGACAAAAATGTGTAAAATTAGGTCTAACAACAAGCCAAACTGGTAAGCTGATTTACGATACTGAAGAAGGAATATCCAATTTATTTTCAGGGATATTACAGTTCTTAACTGAGATACACTCATCCAGAGGAGGCAAGCATACCACAAATTGATAAATTGCGAAGTATGCGATACAAGTTAGATGTGAGTATTGAGCAATTTTTTTAATATGGTTCAGGAAACAATATTTTAATTAACAACACGCAGAACGATTCCACCTTCGTCAATGTGATCAAGAGAAAGTATTGGTTTTACCCGGAGAGAAGAGACCAGAAAGAAGAGACCGGAGAAACGAAACCTAATACATAAATTGGTTATGTATTAGGTTGTCATTTCCTGCGGAACTCCACTCCGAATCTTGACTGTTAATGCCTTACAGCTCTTTTTACATAAGAGTAAGGGATGTCAAAAGCACTCATCATAGTCATAATAGTACATGAAAACGCTTTGGAATCGGTTAAAACACCAAGCGGGGCTTTGGCTACTTCAAGGGAAAAAGATCAACGATCACTTAAAGAGGATGCAAAGTCCTTCGTAATCACGACGACTTCAATGAAAGAGACATGCGTCCTTACCGGTTATGTTCTTATTCCACCTCGGAGGATATCTTCTCACATTTTTTCTGGCTTCTCATGATGGATAAATTGTTCTTTGCTGTATCGATTGATAATTTGACCCTAATGGTAACTTGTAAATCCTTGATCACAATCTCTAATCTTATAGGTTAATGGTGCAATCCTCAGCACCAACCAAGCCAAAATCAATTCCATCTTTTTTTTTTTTTAAATCAGAGCGGCACTTTTGTATCTGGGGTAAAATTACATCAAAACTTCACATGATCAACAATCGAAAAAATTATTTTCCAAAAATTAAAATTTCATTTTCTAAGCCAATTAAATATTTTTTTGAATTTTATAAATTGAAAATGGTATTATATCGTACATTCGGCCAAGTACTCGAAGATTTTAGATGAAATTTTGCAATCATTTTAGAATTATATCGAAAAACTAAGTACAGTTTTTTTTTGTTTTTTATAATGATGTTTTATCCGCGACTTTCTATCCAATTCATTCGTATGCTGATGATTCTCCATCTTTTTCTTTTAATACTTCACATTCATCGCGAAACAACTCCCTCAATCCGAGATTTGCTATTAAAGATCGACCTGAGCTTGAGTTCACTACAATTTTCAAATGAGGAGAGGCAAACTGAGTTGAATTCAATCCAAATAAATTTCATTCGTGTATACAGAAATGACAAGAATGCACCTTCTGTTGACACGTACGGTTTAACAATAAATAATAAATCTTGCCGATTGATTCCAGATTCTAACATCTCCTCAAATCTACAATAGATTCTCTTCAGAGACGAATAATTCATATGTACAACCTTGAACTAAAATTTACAAAAACCAATAAACTTGTTGTAATTTTCAGAAATTCAAACTCAATATCAAAAATAGAATTATTTGGACATTGAACTCCCAAATATATTATATATAATCCCCTCTTATAATTCCTTACTTGTTTAGTTCTTTTCCTCTGGCAATGCTGTGTGTGCGTTGGCATGCGGGGACATAATGAGAATAAAATTCCTAGACGTTATAAAATTTAAAAAAAAAAAAACTTATTCGTACCTATTGGTATATCAAATTCTGAAGATAAAATTAAAAACACCTTCATTAAAATACAACAACATTGCAGTGTAATATCCTATAAAGATGACTTTTGACATTTTCCATGTTGAAGTACAAATTCTCTAACATAATATTGCACCATTTGCGCATATTTCACAAAATACCTATACAATAATTTTCCACCTCCACGGTAAATAAAGCAACACAATAGCAACATTCTATAATTAAATCACTTTTCTGTGTAGCCAAATAGTTCATTAATTATGTATTTACATACACAGAAGAAAGTACATAAAATACTTCGGAGGAAATGTCCTTTTCCCTCAATTTATATTTACAGAAAATATGAACATTACGTGGGTGAGAATATAATAAAAGACTTGCTTTGGGAAGATATTTTGTATATTTCATCTGCGAACAAATATTTACATTTGACATTTAAAAAAACTGCTCACATCCACAAACCATAAATTAAATTTTGAGATGAATTTTAATTAATTTAACAAAATATAATATAAACCATATATAGGTATGTATTTACATCAATTCTGGTTATGGCTGAATGGATATGATATTATAGCATTTTCCTTTATTTTTTTTTTTTCAACATAATTTTGTATATAATATTTATGTTTTGTGTATACGTTTGTATGCTTGCGGTTGAGTTTACTTTTGAACTTTTCCGAAACATTTTATATCAATAAAAATTTATATTTTGGTTGGAAAAAATATATTACGGCAATATTTTGCTTTATTACAACAGGAGAGATTTTTTACCAATGTAACAACGGAATCATTTTTTTGTTTGTTTGTTTATCAAATAGGAAGTTTTCTTTAATCATGTAAATCGGGCAAAGTCACAATTTTGTTTAACATTCCAATTAGGTATACCTATAATCGTTTAATTTTATATAATTAATTAAATAATTGGGAATAACAATGTCACCCCCCAAGAGATCTTATCTCCGTATAGTATGATTACAATAAAAATAAACAACTAAAAAAGAAACGGAAAATGTATAATTTTTCATTTCCAATTTTAGAATTGCCTTTAACTATGCCAATTAAGTTTTGTTTTATTGTGTGTGGGTATAAAATTTGTGTATGTATTTAGGATGAAATATTCTACTCAAACTTATGTTTCGCCAATTTTTAAATGGACAAAATTTAAGAACCACCGCCAAACAACGCGCAATCTTGTTTATTTTCGTTGCTAGCTAATTAGGATATCCTAAAATAAAATAAAAAATATCCTCTACTAATTAATATATTAGTTAGAAAAACCACCTAATCCATTACTGCACCCAATAGGACAGATAAGAGCAATATTTTTTCCTTCCATCTTCAGAAGGAAATGGAAAATTGGAAAAACAACAAAATAAACGCTAATGGTTTTTCTATAAATAAATTTTGTTGTGGATAAATAAAATACTAAATTAATAGTCAAAAGCCCATGTTTTTAATGTGATGAACATGTTATGATTGATCAACTAAGTCCTTCTGTAGGTTATCTGCCAAATTCTTGAGTATTTGGCGCCAATTGAAACCAAGTATTTATTTAAGTTTGTTAGTATTCACTATAATTGAGCAAAAGTTTTATTTGGTTCAAGATGTTATCCTCTTTTTGGTGAGTGTGTGTGTGTGTGTACATATATGCCAAGAGTTCTTCGAATAAAAATATCAAATTATTATTTTATTTATTTTGTTGTTATTTGGGTTAGATCCTACTGTGTGCGGTTGGATGTTTTTATGGAAAAGTGAAAAGTTTATTAAAAGCTACCTAAATTTGTGGAAAATATATTAAGGTTTTTTGATATTTTATGATATGCATAGTAGGTGGTTTGGTGAGAGAAGGTTCAAATTGGTTTGGTAGTTGGCGTCATTTGACCATTTCAAATATGGATTTTTGTTTATGATTTTATGCGGTATGTATGCTTAGGTAAAAAATTTAAAGATTTTCAAATTTAATTGGAAGATTTGGATAATATAGTTGAAACGTGATGGATTTAAGTTGGAGTAAAATCTTAAGTCAATTTTGTTGAAAGCAAAAAATTAGGGGTAATTTATTGGAAACTGATTCTCATTTTTTTTTTATTTTCGCCTCTTTAAAAACTAATTCTAGAAGTAGCAAGGGTCAGAATAATATCAAAACTTGAAACTTACATTAGAAATTCAAATGTTAAAATTTATCAAAATTGAAAAATTTAGTCCGATGTTAATTTTAGACATTTAATAATACTCAATAGAATTTCAAGTGAAAAATATAAAAGACTGAAACCTCACGAGATGATCAGAACTTCTGCCATGAAAACTAACTCAATTCCCTAAATCAACTGTTAACTGAACTTCTTAACTTAATCTTCAGCGCAACATCCAACTCAATTTACAGCTCGACCTCCAACTCAATCGCAATACATTCCCCAAAATAATTACTAAATCAACAATTAATCTAACTTCAAACTCCAAATAATTCCCCAATCGACCACCACACTCGACTCCAACGCAATCTAACTCAACCCCAACTCAGCTCAAACCAAATCTCAACTCCACATTCAACGGTAAACTCAATCCCGACATCAACACGATTCGAAATCAACGTAGGTGTTTGAACTCAAATTAAATCAACTCTAGCTCAAATCTCAATTCAACCCCCAAATAAATTCCCAACTGAACAGCGAATGAAGTGTAACTCAACCCCAGCCAGCCCAACCATAATCAACCCTAACTCGTCCAAAAGTTAAGCCCTTACACTAATCCCAAACTAAACACTCTACTCAATCGTCAAATCAACATGGTCCGAAAAAATACATGCGCACTTGAACTCAAGTCAAACTAACTTCCAACTCAACCATAATTGCCTCCAAATAAATCCGCAACTGAACTCCTCACTAAACCTCAAATTCAATCCGTAAAACAACTCGGTTCGAAAACTGCATATGTACATATATTGGGTGCGTGAATTAATAAACTTGACATTTTGATGTCGCTATGTGAGATTGCGTATAGTTTGACAAGCAATTCCAATTGCATTTTGTAGCTGTCACAATTGTCAATCTAATTCAGAGCAGAAAGTGTTATTTTTCATATTACGTCATTTTTTTGTAATCGATTTAAAATGGATCGGGATAAGTTGTTTTTTCGAGGGGTTCTTCTTTTCTTTTTTGATTCCAAGAAAACTGCCGCTGAAGATCACCGATTGCTTTCTGATACTTATGGTAATCAAGCTCCATCGAGAACAAGCTGTTTCAATTGGTTTCATTGATTCCAAAGTGGTGATTTTGACTTGACAGAAAAAGAACGGCCAGGTCAGCCAAAAAAGTTTGAAGATGCCGAATTACAAACATTATTGGATGAAAATGCATGTCAAACGCAAAAAGAACTTGCAATGCAGTTAAACATTGACCGATCAACCATTTCTCATCGTTTGCACGCAATGGGAAAGATTCGAAAGCTAAGAATATGGGTCCCACATCAACTGTCCGAAAATCAATTGAGAGCACGAATTGAAGCATGCAAAAAAAATCTTGCTGAGTAAAAAAAAAACATAATTTTTTGCATCGAATTGTTACTGGCGATGAAAAGTGGGTCTATTACGACAACCCCAAACGTAAAGCAGCTTACGTCGATCCAGGCCAAGCAGGACCATCGCAGCCAAAACGAGATATTCATTGCGATAAGGTTATGCTGAGTATTTGGTGGGACCAGAAAGGTGTGGTGTATTATGAGCTGTTAAATCCAAATGAAACCGTTACAGATGATCGCTACCGACGCCAACTGGACAATTTGGCACGTGCATTAGACGAAAAACGGCCAGCAATAGCGAACAAAAGCTATATAATTTATTTCATGATGACAATACCAGACCACATCGTGCAAAAACCGCTCAAAACAAGGTAGAGCAACTCGGTTGAGATCGGCTTGAACAACCTGCGTATTCTCCAGACCTTGCACCTTCCGACTACCATTTGTTTCGATCAATGCAAATAGGGCTGGCTAACGTACGCTTCCGAAACGCCGGGAAGTGCGAAATTGGATCGATGGCTGGATAGCTGGGAAAGTTGAAGGCTTCTTCAAACGAGGAATCCACAAACTTCCCAGGAGATGGCAGGAAGTCATAGCCAACGATGGCGAATATATTGGATAAAATATACTGTATCGTTATCTTTTAATAAACATTTCTTTTTTATAAAAAAAGTCAAAAAATTAATTCACACACCCAATATCTATGAACTTGTTAGTTTGTGCAACATCTAGTACTTTTGAATAAAACGTCAAGTTTATGTCGTTTTCGATTCACCAAAAAAACTGATCTCGAGCAAAAAAAAACTGAACTGGTCAATTTTTGACTATGAGGAGCTCAGTATTTTTTGCTCGAGATCAGTTTTTTTTTGGTGAATAAAAAACGACATTAGTCTTACGCACTTATTAAGGAGCTATTCCACTTGGCTGAATTGACTGATAGTAAAAAAAGAGGAAAAGAGAAAAAAGTTCGAAACTTAATGTAATAGACAAAGGCAACATTTTTTTTTATTTTTTTATTTTATAGCAAAATTTTGAGGAGAAATTTTGACAGCACACAAAAACATAACCAATAATTATAAAAAAAATTAAATATTCCTATTAATTCAGTTAATTTTGTATCTCAAAATTATCTAAAAAATTAAATATTATTAATAGTCACATCAGAATTATGTTTTTTAGTATATTTTCCGTAAAAATTAAAAAAATGTTTACCGAAAAAACGTCATGGGTTTTTTTTATTTTTACTTTTTTATAGCAAAATTTTAAGGAGAAATTTTGAAAAATATATTAATCATAAAATTATTAGTGTGCGGGAAATATTTCTCATCATATACTAATTTTATGCATGTGTGTTAGTGTGACTGCTATAAAATGTTCTCAATTTGATACTTTTTATTGCAGTCACACTACTACAGGCACAAATATTTCTTGACTGATGCTGTGTTTATGACATAGGAACATAGGAAGATAGGGAGTGTGACACGACCAACCAAATTATTTAAAATGTCACCAGCCCCGCCTACTAGCCTACTTTGATCAAAAGTAAGAAATTTTACAACCAGAGCATGGAACTAATAGGCGGGGCTTGTGATATTTTAAATAATTTGGTTGGTCGTATCACACTCCCTATCTTCCTATGTTCCTATCTTCCTATGTCATAAACTCAGCATGAGAAGGGTTTTTGTTTCATTCGCCCATCTAGCAAATGTATATTTGTATCTTCCTTTAATTTTACTATCAGTCAATTCAGTCAAGTGGAATAGCACCTTAATGCATCAATTCCATGGGAAAAATTGACTGACAGTAAAAAAAAAACGAAAAGAGAAAAATAATTTGATGCCCCATATAAGAGACAAAGCCAACGTGTTTTCTATTTTATAGCAAAATTGTTTTTCTATAAAATAAAAAACAAAAAAAAACGTTGTCTTTGTCTCTTATATGGAGTATCAGATTATTTTTCTCTTTTTGATTTTTTTGACTGTCAGTCAATTTTTTCCATGGAATTGAGGCATAAGTTTATGGCATTAAAAAAAAAAAAAACAAAAGGTAACTTTGTGTTCTGACTTGAAAATTTATTATAACCTCAAAAGAATAAAAAAACAAAAAAAAAATGGCTGATGCAACGAAGGTACAAATCACCAAGCTAAACGACGATTGTGTGACGATATAAAATCGAGCTTTTACTGATCAAGGAGGATTTGTGGTCAGTAATCACCGAAGTAGCACCAGTAGATGCAACTAAATTAGCAGCTTGGAACAAAAGAGATGGTAAAGCGCACGCACATATTGATTGGCCTATTCATTGATGACAACCAAATCATACACCTAAGGAATAAAGTGACGGCCAGAGCGATGTGGGAGTCACTACAGGATTATCAGCAAAAATCTACTTTATCCAATAAAGTGCGACTTCTAAGACGGTTATGTCGAATGAGGTTACCTGAACATCTAAATGCCATGGACGAATGTATCGACGAACTAACCACTTTGGGTGAGCCATTAGCAGAGACTTCTGCAGTTTCATTGTACCTATCAAGTTTATCAGAAAGCTACAATGTTTTAATAACCACTCTCGAATCACGAGCGGAGGCTGACTTCACGAAAACCATGGTGAAAAACAAATTATTGGAGGAATATAAACGTCGACATATCGAAAATGCGAGTGTCAGCGGAGAAAAAACGCTTAAAATACACCAACAACAAGGCACAAGTTCATATCATTGCAAAATATATTGCTTTTTCTGCAAAAAGAAGGGGCCCGTAAAAAGTGACTGTCGCAAATTCACATCATGGAAAAAGATGAAGGAAGCAGACAACCAAGGGCAAAAACAGACAAATACAGTTCAAAATAAAGGTGATACAGTAGATGCGTACGTATGCTTAATCGCCAATCATCAGAATAAGGTAAATATATCTGAATGGTGTGTGGATTCAGGTGCATTGGCACACATGAGCAGCGACAAGTCATTTTTCAAATGTTTGGCCAAATCCACGATGAATTCGGTCACATTAGCCGATGGTAGTAATTTACTAATTAAAGGAACTGGCATTATCGAATTCAACAATACAGCCACAAACCGATTTAAGTGTAATCTACTGTCAGTTAGTAAGCTGGCTAAAAGCGGATGTACTATCACGTTTAAAGGTGAACAATGTGAAATAAACAAGAACGAAAAAACTTTATTTGTTCTTAAATCCAGAAACGATGTCTACAAAATGAAACATCATAAATACCAACACCAAGGGGTAATAGATCCTTATTGATGATTATACAACATATTCGAATATATATTTGTTGAAACAAAACTCAGACGTTTGCGGAAACATTATGGAATTTGTCGAAATGATGAAAACGCTAAAGTAATCAAATCAGACAGGGGTGGTGAATATATGGACAATGTGCTGCGGAACTATTTAAAACAAAACAGAATTAAAACCCAATCCACAATACCGAACACGCCACAACAAAATGAAGATGCCGAACGCAAAATTCGGACCCTAATCGAAATGACACGGTGCATGTTAGCAAGCTCAGGTTTACATAAACAATATTGGGGCGAAGCAGTGACTACAGCAAATCATATAATCAATCGTCTACCAACTAAGAGTGTAAAAACCACTCCGTATGAGCTCTGGAACGATAAATCACCGGACTTAAGTTACTTACATATATTCGGAGCACCTGTATATGCCCACGTACCGAAAGACCAGCGTAAAAAGTTGGACGACACAGGCGAAAAATTATTCTTCGTGGGATACGAACTTGGTACAAAAGGTTATAGACTTCTGGATGTTAATACACAGAAAATAAAGATCTGCCGTGATGTCAACTTTATTGAAGCCGAAATAAAAAACCAATCAACCATTGTTATCTCAAGTGATCATCGAACGGAATCAGCTGACAACGATAATCAAAAGGAAACAGCAGACGACGATCAACATCAACTCATTGAAGCAGTATCGCAAAACGAAAATGATCCAGATTCAGAAGGGGAAGAAAAACAACCAGCGCGGCGTTCTAAAAGACCAAATAAGGGAGTGCCACCACAACGATAATTAATGGAAATAAATAAGGCAACAAACGAAGTAAATCCAGATCCTATGTTACATATGAAGAAGCGGTAAATGGTCCAAATTCTGAAAATTGGATAACGGCAATGAAAGAAGAGATGAATTCGCTCCATAATTTTGGAATTCGAGAAATAACAAAATTACCTCCTGGAGAAAATGCAAGTGGTTCCAAATGGGTGTATAAGACGAAAACCGATCAAGACGGTAACATCGTCAGATTCAAATCCCATTTGGTAGCGCAAGGCTTTTCACAAAAATTCGGTCGCGATTACGTCGAAGTTTTTGCACCAGTAGCGAACCCGACAACGTTGAAGATTCTTTTGGCAGTAGCGGGAAAAAGGAAGATGGAACTTAAACATTTCGACATTCAAACTGCATACCTAAATGGAGATTTATCACATACCTAGGTATGTAAACTTATAAAAAAATTTGTATGGTCTCAAACAGAGTGCAAAAGAATGGAATAAGAAATTTGACACTGTCATGAATAAGAACAGGTACGAGAAAAGCGATAATGACCTATGTTTATACATAAAGAAAGTCGACTACCACGTTATATAAAATATAATTTATATAAATCCAAAAATCTTGGAAATCTACAATTCTATCTTGGTATCTAATTCAACAGAGATGAGAATGGCACGTTTTACCTGAATCAAGAGAAATATATTTTGAACAAGCTACGTGAATTTAACCTGGAGGATGCAAAGAACTCGTCTATACATCAATAAATGTCGGGTACCAGGAACAGTTCGAGTCACATGAAATTTATCGTAGTGTAATCGGATTTTTACTCTACCTATCTACCAATACTAGGCCGGATATTTCCATTGCGACGTCAATATTAGCAAGACGTGTGAGTGACCCAAAGCAATGCGACTGGAATGAGGTAAAGAGAGTTTTCAGATAGTTGAAAGCCACCAAATCTCTTAAACTAAAATTGGGAAACGACGAAAACGACCTAAGTTTCAAATGCTACGTTGACGCTGACTGGGCAGGAAACCATATAGACAGGAAATCAAGCATCGATTATTGTTTTATCTACAACGGAGCGTTGATCTCGTGGGTCAGTCGAAAACAAACATCTGTCTCTTTGTCTTCGACAGAAGCTGAATTTATCGTATTTGACGAAGCTGTACGCGATCCCATCTGGATAGAGCCCATATACAACGACTTGCGACGAGACAATCAGAACTCCAATCACAATATTCGAGGACAATCAAGGATGCATAAAATTGCTCAACAATCGAATTTGTCATCAACGTGTAAAACATATCGACATAAAATACAAATTCGTACACAGCTTTATAACTTCAAACAAGATAACAGCCATTTATTCTCTAACCGACAATATGATTGCAGATATGCTGACGAAACCACTAGATGGACCAAAATTGGCTAAACACACGAGAGCAATTGGTTTAATTTAACGCTACTACATGTTGAGAAGGGGTGTTAGTTTGTGCAACATCTATGATAGTACTTTTGAATAAAACGTCAAGTTTAGTCTTATACGCATTAATGAGTTTATGGCGCATTGTATTTTTATTTGTTCCATCTCCAAGTTCTTTAATTCTCAATTATCGGCCATAATTAACAGAACTAACTCAACCTCTAACTCGACACTCAAATGAATCCTCGACTTAACCCCAAACTCAACGTCCAACTCAATCCTCAAATCAACGCAACCCGAAAAACTACATTCATACATGAACTCAACCTAAACTAACTTCCAACTCAAGCTAACTCTAATTCTCAGCTGAACAGTTCACTAAACCTTAAAAAATTGGTGAACGTGGTAATATCACCAAGTGGTTTTGCATTAATTTATTTGGCAGGTATACGATTCTCTTCACGTATAGCTTCCAAAAGTTTTAAAATTCTCCGCCTTGACCAAAGAAACAGATTGGCGCAAAAAAAAAATTCAAATCGATTCAGCCGTTCTCGAGATACCACGAATATAGACCAACATCCAGACATCTGACAGACATTTATTTTAATGTTTTTGCTTGGACTCAGGGACTTTCAAAACGTCGTAAAAGGTACTTTGGACCAACAAAATTTTTGGCCACTTTCACAGGATTTCGAAAATTTGGTCCTTTTGGACCGAAGTTATATGTGTCTTTTAAATTTAAGCTTGTCAGTGCTAGAATTATTTCATTTAGTAGGTATTTTGAAGTTATAAAATTCCTTCAAATTTGTTTTATAGGATTTTTAGCACATTCGTGTTCTACTCAATAGAAACATTTTAGAGAGAGTGCAGTTATTGGACTTGAAAGCTGCATACATAACATCGGCTGCAAATATCTTTCCATTAAAATCCAACTCTCTTATACAAACCAAATCACTTCAAATGGTAAAAGATCTCCTCCATTTACCAACTTTGAGCAAAAGGCATCGCTTTGTTACGACGGCTGTATAAGGCAAATTCAGCCGATGTTTTCTTTTACAGAGTAAACCATTTAAGTTGACCCACGTAAGTATTTCGAATCTAGATTTATTGGTGATGTGAAATACAGCCCGAGGCTATATACAGGGTGACGAAAAAGTATGGAAACCCCTAAAAATCTCGCGGAGTTCGGTCAAAAACAAAATGATCAAGGTTTATTCTTAGGTAATTTTCAACAAGGAATTTAATGGTGAGCTTGGTTGTGACCTTGACCTTCATCTTCAAGGTCATATTGAGGTCAAGGTAATTTTTTTATAAGGAAATTCCTGTTTTTGACATCGGGTTCGAAAAGAGCGATCAATTGGACGTCCAAATATGTATTTTCCATGTACTCACAAGGTCACCTGAAGGAATATATTTTAGTTATAATACATACGATTTACTACAAAAATTTAAAAAATTCTTTTTTTTTTTAAATTTATATTTTTTTATTTTTTTTATAATTTTCATAGCAACACAAGCATAATTACAATGTTCTGTTATTTATGATTTTTTTTTATTTTATTTTTTTAATTTTCATAGCAAATCATAAGCTTTACAATTAAAATATGTATATTCCTTCAGGTGAACTTGGGAGGTCATGGTAAATACATATTCGGACGTACAATTGATCGCTCTTTTCGAATCCGATGTCAAAAACTGGGGTTTCCCTATACAAAAATAACTTTGACCTCAAAATGACCTTTAAGATGAAGGTCAAGGTCACAGCCAGGTTCACCATTAAATTCCTTGATGAAAATTACCTAAGACTAAACATTGTTCATTTTTTTTTGACATACCCCGCGAGATGTTTAGGGGTTTCCATACTTTGACCTCGCAATGTAAATTCCTTCAGATGATCTTGGGAGGTCATGAAAATACATACTCGGACGTAAAATTGTTCGCTCTTTGTTCGATTCTGTCATCAAAAATAGGGGTTCTAATTTTAAAAAAATTACCTTGACCTCCAAATGACCTTGAAGATGAAGGTCAAGGTCACAAACAAGCTCACCATTAAATTCTTTAAAATAGGCTTTAATTCGCAATCAAAGTGTATTAACTCCCGAAAAGTTTTACGGCCGATTTTTTACTTTTATAGGTTAGGTTAGGTTTGGGTGGCGGTCCACCAGGACCAGGCATATACACAAAAAGATCCGTAGCCATACCACAATTTAAAAATTTTCCTCCAACTCATTGAAATCACTTTGAGCTTGGTATGAAGCGCTGGATACTCCTGACGTCCCTCCCGCTGAGCTCCGTCATTTAAAGCATAATAAAATCGGAGGACCCTTTTTCACATTCATGAAGGTGTTAGTATGGAAATCTTCATTTTACTGAATTTTTTAAAATTATGCTTTAATTATTTTCCAGAAATTCTGGAAAAATATGTGTTAATGTTCTGGAAAATGGAGATTTTCGTTCTAATTTTAAACTTAAATCACCCTTTTCCAAAATATTTTATTCCTAATAGTGTTTCTAATAATAAAGGCGTTATTTCTCAAAAACGTAGGCTCTTATTTCTCTTTACAAAAGCGGGAAATAAGTCGGGCATTAACGCACTTTCATTGCGAATTACGAGTACTACATATTTTTTCGGCCATTAGTGCCTCGGGCCGCTTATTTCACGACACCAGATTTATTACATATCTCGTACAAAACTCGAACATAAAAAATATTTCAGTAGAAAATTGGTCGTTTTCGAAGAGAAACCAATAAATTATTTTGGGTGACCTTGAATTAGCTTCATACAAACCTATCATGAAAAGTAAGGGCGAGTAAAAACAATGTTTCTTGCTTTTTAAAAAAAAAAATTAAATTATTGGTAAACCGATTTTGAATTTTTAAATGCTGTATACTATGTTATATAACTCATATTTTGAAATAATCTGAAAATTGGATTTTTTTGACTTAAACAGTTTTCGAACGGATATAGGTTTGTAGGCAAAAAATTAACTTGACATTGACATGCAATTTCAAGGTCATCAATAATAATTTAATCAGTTTCGAACCCAAATAAATTTTTATAAAACATTTTACTCTACAAAACTTTTTCGAGATATTTAGGTGGGCCAACTTAAATGGGCTAGCACGAGCCCTGTACACGAGCCTTGATTCAAATGTACATTTTTGTTAGGAAATGAAATTTGAAACTATTTTTAATATATAATTTGTGCCCCGGTGGCACAGTGGTTAGCTTACTTGCTTTAAGCTGCGGAGGTCCCGGGTTCGATTCCCGGCGGGTGATGAAAAATCACGGCTGGTAAATGTAGGATCAATGAATTAATCAGCCATTATCCGTTAAAATAACGATTACGAAACTTCATCATGAAGCGGCCAAATCCCTCTATATGGGATGTAGCGCCAGCGAAAAAAAAAAAAAAAAAATTTAAAATGCTATAATATTTTATGAACTTTAAAAATTTGATTCTATGCAATTTTATAAAATTCCAGATTTTATTAATCTTATAACTCGGATTTTTTTCATTTAATGAAATAAAAATTGAAATAAATTGAATAAATTTAGTTATCTTCTAGCTATTAGAAACTAATCAGCCGTTTGGAACTATTTCTTCGTTTAGAAATAGCTCAAACTTTTGAAATTTGCATTTTTTGAAGGTCGAAAGCTTCGTATTTTAAATTTGAAATTACATACATAATTTGACAACAATTTTATAGACTCCTAATTTTTTTATGAACCGAAACCGGCCTCACCATAATCTACAGAAATTACTAGATTCTACCACATTTTCCAGGAAATGTTTTACTGTTTTCCAAAAATCTTATTTTTTTATTGTATTGTAAACTTTTCCTATACAGTTTAAAAACCTCGGAAAAAAACACAAACGTTTTTAAGATTATTTTAATTTGTTATTATACCACCGCTTTTCCGGAATATACACAATTCTTCTAGTTTCAATGTATTGCTAGTAACTAGCTGTAACTAGCTGAGCCCGGTCCGCCTTGCTGGCCCTAAGTCCACCGACTTCATTTTGTACAGCTTGCATGATGGTATCATAGACATGTTTTTGCTGGTCATTTAATTTGGGAACATTCAAATTCACAAATATTTGCAATTCATTGGGATCATACTGTTGTTCACGTTGCAATTCTCGATCAAATAAATCATGCATTGGACGATTGGGTGGTGACAAACCTAATTGCCCTAATGCTTTATTTGCAATCGTTAGGCACATATCTTCAATCGCTATCAATGCCTCATTATACATTTCTAATGAAATCAGCAAATCAGCGTTTCTTGTGAGATGACGCATTCCAATCAAATAGTCTTCTACCATAAAATCTTTGTATTTATTCCACAATTCAAGTGGATTTGATGGAAAACATGTTGATATGATTATGGCATATAACATACGTATTTGATGTGGAGAAGAAGCAATCGATGCATCATGAAGCGTTAAATCCCAATGCGCATCATTTTCAAGTAAACCTAATTGCTCACATGCTTCACGATACGTCACACATAAATGACCATTTACTCTTCGCAAATGTTGAAATGAACGTGGTCCAACTTACTAACAACAACCGCAAATAATAACATTCTGCATTGTTTGGATGAACAGTGTATAATCTTCCCATGGTATCTGCAAAAAAAACACCCGGATGGGAAAGGAATAAATTCTTCAAAGAGCTTCATTAGTGCTATTGTAGCGCCCCATTTGATATTGGGCGATTTCATCATTGCTATTGTCACCAGTTACTCCAAAAACAGCCATATCACTGCCTTTATTCACATATTTGCAAATGTATTTAATCGACTTCACAGAATTACAGTACTCAACATTTATGTGAGCCTGAAATACTTTTGACAATAGTGGAGAATAAGGCACAATCCAACGATTATCAACTTCAATGTCTTGATTGCGTATTTTAATTGTTTTTGTATGGCCATTATCCTCCGGTGACCGACGTCAGTACAACGGGTATCCGTCGTCACCTGTAATTGTATCCGAAGTTAATGCTCTTGGATACCGTTTTGTACATTTTCCATCGATCATGCATGGTGAATTCATATTTACAGTATGATCAAAAAGTACCGGGAATTTGTAAATAAAACAAGTTTGTGTTAATTTTCGGGCAAATTTATTTTATCTCCTTCAAAATAACATCCATCTGAAGCAACACACATGTGCCAACGCTTAACCCAATCATCCATGCATTTTCGGTAGGCCGAAACTGGGATGTCCTTCAGCTCCTTCGTCGCATTTCGTTTTATGGCTTCCAGAGATTCAAATCTTTTTCCACGAAGTGGTAATTTAAGTCGAGGGAAGAGAAAAAAGTCGCACGGATCCATATCGGGTGAATACGGTACCTGCTCAAGGATATTTACGCTGTGTTTGGTCAAAAAATCTGTCACAATACGCGCTTTGTGTGACGGCGCATTATCGTGGTGCAAAATCCAACTGTTGTCGGCCCACAAATCCGGCCGTTTGCGGCGCACTGCATCTCTTAAACGCTTTAAAACGCCAAGGTAATACTCCTTTCCCAATTTCAACGTTTTCATCGGTATTCGATGTGGAAGGGCGTCCAGAACGAGGCAAGTCTTCAACCACTTCACGACCATTTTTAAACACTTTATACCATTCATATGCTCTGGTTTTTGATAGAGCAGACTCCCCAAAGGCTTTCTGCAACATTTTCAACGATTCAGCACAAGAAATTCCGTTCAAAACACAAAATTTCAAGCAAAATCTTTGCTCAATAAAATTGTTCATGTTAAAATGCGACAAAACACAAAAACTTGTCTATTATGAACAGCTGACAAACAAACACTAATCATCTGATCCCACTCAAGTTACACACAGATGTCAGTATAGGATCTACCAACTTAAAAAAAAAAAAAAATATCCGAATCGGTCGAGAGCGGTTCATTTAAATTACAAATTCCCGGTACTTTTTGATCATACTGTATTTGACCGCAAGGGCCATGGATCATATTTTTCGTGACAACTTCAAATATTTCTGGATCGCTGATTTCATCTGGAATTTCAGCTGATATAATGTTATTAATTTGATCGGGTGTTATTTTACGAACCAGCCATATCAAGATGTGCGCGTGCGGCAGCCTTCTCTTTTGCCATTCAATCGAATACATCCAGCAACGCACCAATCCAAAAATTCGCAATTTGATAATCAAATCCATCAGTGCTTTTACTTTCTTTCGAAATACACATGCTGTTATATCGTATCGATCTGTTGGATTTTTACCATCAAATAAATTGTTTTTTATGTCAGCCCACTGTGGATTGCATGTGAATGTTATGAATAGGTCGGGTCGACCATATTTGCGAACGTATGACATTGCATCTTGCGTATATTCGTGCTTGTGGCGCGGACTGCCAACATATGTCGATGATAATATTGTTAAACGTCCGATATCATTAACATTACCATCATTCACTATTGCACCGCGCACGTGTATGTATTCTTCCGATCGCAATTTGGCTTGATTGAATCGAAGGTAATTAAGGCGTTCTGCTTCAATTTTCGCATACATGTCAACAGCGGTATTGGTGGAAAAGTTTGCCACATCGCATAATAAAGTTGGCTTCTTGTGGGCGAATCTCGAATCTATACGAATAATAATTCATCCCACTAACTTTTTGTTCTACCTCACGACCTATGATGAATACATTATCAGAAAATTAAAATCATGTCTTCTTGTTTTGAAATAAATAAATTGAATTCGTATATATTTTACCGGTTCGTGGATCTATCATTCGTATATTGATATGATAGCCGTCATCATCTTTCCAGTGCAATAATGGATATTGTAATGTACCATAGCTGCGGTGAAGCTCTGAAACACGCCGTAATTCTTCATTTCTTCGATGTAGCACAATATCGCGAGATTGAAACTGGTATCCAACAATTACAATGGCCTCTTCATCATTTGTTGGTGCATTAAATCGTCTCGCATGCTCTCCAAAGGACGTTTTGTCAGCCCTGATACCGATTCTGTGATCATCAGATGGCATACGATCGGGAGCGGTTTTAAACAATCGAATTAATTCATTGTGCTGAATGTTTGAAGTTCAGAAACAATTTGTCGCCTTGCACGCGCAGCAATTGTACAACGCCGGTCCAATTCACGATTTGCATCTCCGATAAAATAGATTTGCAAAAATTGATGATCAGCATCAGGATATGGCAATAAGGAACCATTTCGATGATAAATCTGACCTCATTTGCATTTTGACAGATTCATCTGTTTGTTATTTGTATGCTGTCAATCAAATGAATGTGTGTATTTATGAGATTGTGTATTAGTTTGGATCGATTTTTTTCGTTAGGTCGGACCGAAATGTAAACTTGTTTTTTTCAAATGTTGAATTAAAATTTTTTCAAGAGGGGGGCTGGGACCATACCCAATCGAACACAAAGTGTGTGCATCGGTGTGGGGGGGAAAGTGACCTTATTTTTTCGCTCAGACGCACCGTTTTCGATATATTTGCAATTTTTCGATTTTACGTGTATTTGTTGTTGTTTTACAAAGAGCGAGTTCATTTCAGGAAAAAAATCATAACTCGAGAATGGCTGGACCGATTTTGGATTTTAAAATCAACTAACCATCATCACTCCTCCCTGCACCTTCCCTTAAAATGTGATGGCAATCGGTTAAGCCGTTCTCGAGTTATGGAGTGACAATCAAAATGTACACTTATTTTTATATATATAGATTTGTACATTTTAAAAAAAATTGAAAAATGTCAGAATTTTTCCGGAAAATTTAGCTTGAATCTCTAATTTAATTCCAAATAAATCTGTGCTTAAAACCTCGAAAAATCACATAAAATATCAAAAATCTCGAAGTACCGATACCATGCCGTATCTCAACATAAAAGTTAGAGAAATTCGAATAATTCCTATTAAGGCAACTCCAATGTAAAAAATCGAGATGTCGGGCATGAAGACATTTTGGATCACTGCTAGGTATTGCGGGCACCGGCCCATTTGGCAAAAATATGGCAGTAATTACTCAAAGCCTTTTAATTCTGAAAAATTACTATTCAAACTCATTCTACGAACTTTTTTCAACTATTTCACTTTTGGCCTAGTTGTTAAAAATGTTTGAAGTGATATAAATTTTCTAAATTGACTTCCGCGCCTTAAAGTATGCACTAGTAGCCGCGCCTTAGTAGCCTGGGTTTTAACAGAACGTTCGGTCGTTCGTTATGGCATTTTACTAAATCACTCAGATTTTTGTAGCCCTCTCTCTTTCATATCAAACATATTTCAAATTTTGCCCTCATGGATTCATGGGCCTTGTTTTGTTGTTCTATTTATGTTTTATTGATGAAATTTTCTCTGAACCTTTCGATGGAACTCTTTGAATTGCTGTTTCGCTTGCATTCCGAGTTTAAATCTAAAAACACTCTAAATTGATTCTACTTTCGTTTTGTTTATTTTAGATAGTTTAATGTATACTACTTGAAGCACCATAGAGCACATATTTTAAAATTGTTCGCGGTAGAAATACATTATGTACAACAATCCAGTCCTAGACGTGGAGACTTTGCGAGTTAATACTCAACTTCTATTATTATTCGATTTCTTAACTCGGCGATTTCATACGAAAACGTTTAACGATTGTCCTGATCGCTTTTGATTTTGACGAAATAACTAAAAATGTTCTCTACATGAAATAACTTAATTTACATTTTTTTTTGTTTCCTTCTACGAAACTGTTCTTCGTATTGGTCTAAAGGTTTTATTGCCTAAAAGGTAGAAAGGGCAGCCATGTAAATGTGGGTTCTAAAGCTAAAACAACAAATCTATTCCGTATAGATAAGCGGCATTTGAAAAATATATTTCATTCGGTGAAAATGTTAAATATTCAGTATGAAAGTTTAAGTGTATAAAGTGCCAGAAATATAAAGAATCATCGAGTATGTACCAGGAAATTCAGTCAACGTATAATGGATTCAACTAATACAAAAGGCATTATTACCTAAAGGACAGACAATTTATATATATCTTCAGTTAACAAAGCATAATATTAATTATGTAGCTGTGAGTTTGTTCATTGAGAACATGGTCAATTTTATAAAGAAAAAACTTCGACACCTTGAGAAAATCAGTTTTTTTCTGATGGATCTGGGGCTCAGTATAAAAAAAAATAATTTCTACAATCTCTGTCATTTTAAGAAGGACTTTGATTTGGAAGCTTCTAGAGCGAGTTTACAAAGACCATTTGAAAACCAAATAACTATACCAAAAGAACTCTATTCATGGGCTGTGAAAATGAAATAATAAAATGGAAACAAATTTAAAGAATAGATTTAACTCAGTAAAACAAATATCAGATACTCAAAAATATCACAGCTTTTATCCATAAAATAAGGCATCGAAAAAAAATATTTTGTAAAGAGCCGAAGGTTTTGATAAAGGTTGTAATACAAATTATATATTAGCGTAACAATCAATCTAAGGTTTCATTCCATCAAGAATGAAAAACAATAAGAAGGTTGAAAGTAAAATTTTATGAAGTAAAAAATTTGAGTGATTTTCTTGATTTTTTTTGTTTAAAATATTCAGATCCAGATGACATATTCAAAAATCATATTTTACAATCGAAATATAACCCATTTTTTTATTTTGTTGTTTAATTTAAAGGTAAATAAGCTTCCAGAAAAAGAAAAAAAAAATGGTGACCCTTTGTGTCAAAGGTCACCAAATATGAAATGTTTCAGAAACCACACTTTTTCTTCGACAAAAATTCAGTGAAAACTAATTTTATAAATGAAGTCTATTCCTTTTCATCTGAGCTATCAAACATTAAAATCGGTTAAGTGGTTTTTGAGAACCAGCACTTTGAAAATTTGAGTTTTTAATAAAAATGAAAAAAAAAAAATCGGAAAATGGCGAACGACCCTGCGCAAGAACAGTACTGAAGAAGGAAATAAAAAATATGAGTAAAATTATTTCATGGAGAAAATGAGAAAGGTGCAGTACAAAAGCGTTTTTCGTCATTTTCATGTTCATAACATAAGTAATCGTATTTAGTTTTTATAAAACTTTTCGATATTTTACTAGTTATAAGTAGAACAATCAAAAATTAATGGAATCTGTTTCCTTAAATGGGATAATTAAGCGCCAAATCCTAATAATTTTATCCCGTACTTACTTCAAACCTTATATTTTCAACAAAACGAAGCCAATTAGGCAAAGATAATTTCAAATAAATATCTTAAACAATCCAATAAACTTCCGTATATAAAATTGATCAAATTTTATGGAAATTTTAAAAATATCTCGCAATACGCAACAAACAATTGGGTTACGACCCATCTGTATAAATTAAATTTTTAATCGAAATAAATAAACAAAACAAAAAAAAATTCCTAATGCACACCAAAGCAGGGCGTATTGTCTTATCATAAGAAGTTAACAAGAAACACAACGCGAACAAAAAAAAACGATTACCTTTTTATATCTTATCTTTGTGCAGTATTTTATACAAAAACATTTAATTCCAAAGCTAAATTCTTGGACAAACAAAAAAAATGCTTATTTATTTTATTTAGGAAATTGAAAGAAAATTCAGCTTCATTTAATATTAAGAATAAAAAAAATCTATAATAAATAATAAAAAAGCAAAATGTGGGCGAATTTACTCCCTAGAAAATTGCACAACATTTTTTTTTTTTTTTAATATTGTATTCAAACAAAAAAAAAACATAACTCACCTTAAAAGCTGCCAAATTGAGTATTTACGTCGGACTATCTGGAATGAGAAAAAAAAATTATTTGCGATTAAAACACTTGTTGGATAAACCCCAATAAAATTCCAAATGACCTGTGATAAAAACATATATGATATAAATCCCACAAAATTTTATAGTTTTAGGCAAGATTTTAATCGAAAAGCTTTTTATCTCTATATGACACTTACACTTTCATATTTGTTATAAACGAAAAATCTAAAAAGCAAAATATGACAGTTAAACCGCAGGCCATGATGTCACCACATTAGTACAACAATAATATTGTAGGTCATGACATCTTTGCTATCTTTATACATTACATTCATGTTTTTTCCGCTAGAAAGAAAGCTTTGTGCTTTTTGCCTATTTAATAAATAACCATGTTGTTGTTCGATGTTGAATATCGATTTAAGACGTTATTGACGTCACACTTGGAGATTAGATTGAGACTATTGTAAATCAAAGTTATAGCATAGCATATCAAGATGAATTAAGAGTTAAAAGTTTGTAATAGATTTGAATCATACAGTTAGTTCAGTAGATAGAATCGTGGACGAATAAGGTGAACAATAAAGAGAAAATCTTAAGTAGCCATTACCTTAGTGTTCTTTAATCCGGTTTCATTTATTAGTATTTGATCGTCTCGTCAAAAACGAGCGATTGTATGAAAAATGTCTTAAATAAATTTGTTGTTGTTGAACCACCACAACCTGCTAGGAAAATGCTTTTCGATAAAGTTTCACAACTACAATCTAATACATTTTTCACAATTTTTGGGTTTGATGGGAAGGAGGCAATCCAACGAAGAATTGCTAATGTTTGAAGAAGATACCGCAAGATGGAATATATTTTATCAGACATATGGCTAAACAAAGAATTTGTTTCCGCCCTATGCAAATTCAAGACGTGTTTTGAAAACTTTGCCCAATACAGTCAAGGCTGATGTTATCGGCAAATCATGGCTGTCATCGTCAGTACTGATGTTATCGGCAAATTAAATGTAGTTATGTAACGTACTGAAACCAAATGAGCATTTGTCAGATTTGCAAGATTGGTTGCCCCATTAGTATCTACGATTGAGAGGTCGGAACCTCCGGAGCGCACAGTTTCTTTATAAAACAATCAGTGCAAAAAAAATATCAGAGCATTTTCCGATTGTCTGGCAAATAAAAACAAAGTGGACGGATGAGCTAGCGCACTGAACAAACGAAAGCCAATTGAGAAGCGGTTCAAATTAAAATGTTGGATTCACAAATAAAATGGACATAGCGTTCGCAAGTATGGCTTGTTTTTATCAAAATCTGTTGTGGACAGAAAAGCTGCTAAGCATAATGAAGGTGGTTACTGTTTAAAATTTGCGAAAAAATACAATATACCAAAAGAACGCGACGCACTTGTGGCAGCTCATTTTATGGTAGGAATTTCAAGTTCAGTAAAAATGGTGTCAGTGACTGTTTTATCAGGCTGTTATAGTGTAAATCAAATTAAAACACGATATGTTGATAACAATACATCCTGTCAAGCGCATATTGTTGGCCATTATCGATGGGCAACTGATATCATCAATTTCGAGGAATTATTTCAAGAATATATTCTGAATGAAATAAGTTTTGATGAATGTGCTGAAAAGAATATTAACACACAAAAAAACTTTCAAAGACAAGAAAGTCATGTTGACGGGCTGGTGGCTAACGAAAAAAGAATCTTGAACGGAATAAGGGAAGATGAAACGAACGAATGAGAACTCCCATTTCACAGTCACCATTGCATAAATGAAATGTCTTACCGAAACGCGTTTTGTCACAATTATGAAAAAAATTCTTCAAATACGTTTAACAACGAATATCTAGTTCCTAACAATTATGTTCAGCTCTCAGTGCTGTAACTTCCTCCCTCTCTCCGAGTTATTTTGCACCCGAAAAAAATTAATTATTCTTACGAGACAGCTTAACTATAAAAGTATAATTACGTCAGTTTTCTGTCTATTTAATTAAAACAAATATAATAATACCAATAAAATAAAATAAAATCATCGACATAAAACCATCAACATCTATCTTATTAAAATCTAAAAAAATTTAATGGTTTCGAGAAAAAGTTTGATAAGATTTTATTTCATGTTCTTTCTTCTAAATATTATAAAAGTTTAATAAGCAATCGAGATATTATGCCACCCCCAATGATAAAATGATCCTTCCCGGACAACGCCTAATCAAATTTCAATCAAAATCTATACTAGACGCATTAAATCTAAACAGATGAACGCCAAAAAGAAATCAAAACACTCAAAAATCCTCTTTATATATAAGAAAACCTAATAAATCATAAATTTTAAGAAAAATATTTTTTTGTGTGTGTGTATGTTGTTGTGCGCTTTTTTCCAATTTTTGCCACCCACAATAATTTTGATGTTCTCACAGAATTCCATTAAAGACAAACCTACACAACTCAGACTATGGAAACAGTAAAAAGATTTTTAATATTATATTTCTTAATCTATTTTCTTTCTTAAAAACAAAGAGGGATTGGAATTTTTCAAGCCAAATATAAAAAATAAAAACCAAAAATCAATTTTGAGTCTGTGTCTTACACAAATTTTTCTTTATAGAAACATCGCCGTAATGTCTGGCTAGCGACAAATAGGACGATTTTTACATACAGATGCTTCTATATACATACATATGTTCGAAAGATTCTAAATGTCTTCAGTTGAAGTTTATTTTTCTAAAGCCAATATACAATTGCGGATTTATATCACGTAATTTTATATATTCGTAAAATTTCGCTCTCCTAATGGAAAAAATGGATATTTATATTACACTAATTTAATTTAAAATAAATATAAATTCTCGCTTGCTATAAACTTATCTAAACACATAAAAAATCGGATCCTTAAATCGTGCTAACTCCATTGTTATAGCGACAAAAAAAAATCATAATATAAAAAATCGAATAACATAAAAGGAAAACCTACATAAAACATAAACTAACAAAATTTTATATAGATTACAAAAAGAAAAGAAAATGTTCTCTATATTATTGGCTAATCCAAAAATGAAAATAAATTGCAAGGCGTCAAAACTAATTTTTCGTTTTAAACCAAGGTCATCTTTACATATGTATGGGTGTAACACTACTAACCACAAAAGGGTTAATTATGTGAAATAAATATTAATTTTTTTTGCTAATAATCGCTTTTATAGGAAGAATATTTTAAAGCTGTTTGTAAAAGGTGAAATCAATTTGCTGTGTTATAGAATACCCCAAATGATTTCAAGCTAGTTTCAACCATTTCAGAATCTTGACCAACAATAAAAGACCAATCAGCGAAAAATTAATTAATGACATTTCTGTATTACCGCTTTTTGTGTCACAAAAAATTGAGAATGCAATATTTTCAATCAAACCAATTTTTTTTAGTTATTTTACACTAGAGATGTGCGTCGACACGCCACTATTATTGTCGAGGCATCAATTATTATTGTCGACGCGTCAACTATTATTAATGACGCTGTGATTTTTTTCACGTTGCATATCACTGCTTTTACACCCCAATTCCGGTAGTCGCACCATTTTAAAAGACGTGACTAGAGTCGTGTCTTGTCACTTGAAAGTAGATATTCTTGAAAACGACTTTAGATGTAACAAACGGCGAATGTCAAAGTCGATGTGACATGACTATAGATATGAACAATAACGTGACACGACATGCTAATTGGGATGTTAGTCAGTGATGTGCAACGCCAACAAATCTCAGCACCAACAATAATAGTTGACGCGTCGACAATTATCGTTGACGCATCGACAATTGTTGACGCGTCGACAATAATAATTGGCGCGTCGACGCACTTCTCTGATGTTAATAATCGATTGGTTAAGGAGCAGCACGGAAATAAATACCTAACGCAAAAAATACCGACCTCGTGAATCAACGATGAATGATTTGATTGGTTAAGGAGCTACAAGCCGACCCCGTGAATCCACCATAAACGTAAACAACTAATTTTTTAATGTGGTATAATCTATGAATAATGTATCATTCTACAGTTAAGTTAATAAAGTTAATGAAAAATAACATTCTCACATTATACCGGGTGTCCAATTTTAAAGGCCCACTGAAATAATTCGACGTAATCGACTGGTGAACTTGGTGGTTTGACCTTAACATCTATTTTCAAGGTCATTTGAAGGATAACTCTTATTACTTCGGTCTAAAAAGACCAAAGTATTGAAATCCTGTCAAAAATGACGAAAAATTTGGTTGGTCCAAAACCACTTTTCTCGACGTTTTGAAAGTCCCTGAGTCTGAAAATGCAAAAACAAAAAATGTCCGTCCGTCTGTCTGTGTGTCTGGACCCATGGTATCTCGAGAACGGCTTGTCCGATTTGGATTTTTTTTACGCCAATCTGTTTCTATGGTCAAGGCGGAGATTTGAAAAGCTTTTGGAGACTGTACGTCAAAGGGGTGGGGTACCTGCCATACGAATTGACCCAAAATACCTGCTTTTATAAATATTTACGATTTTTTTATACATGCTTATTTGATTATTGAATTGGGCATTGAATTGGGAATTGATTTGAAGGTTAAATTAGGGGTCAATTTGCGCGTTGAGTTGAAGTTAAGTTGGAGTTGAGTTGGAGTTGAGTTGGGGTTGGATTTGGATGTAGTGAATAGTTAACAAGCTATTTATATGATGGAACTTGCCTATTTATCAACCGATTATTATGAAATTCAATGTGTATATTACAAATGGGATTCCAAAATGAGTTTTGGATGAAGTTCTGGAATATGGCCAAGTATGATGGAACTTGCCCATTTCTCAACCGATTACGATGAAATTCGACATTTGTATTTGAAATGGGATTCTAAAATGTTTTTTGGATGAAGTTCTGGAATTTTAAAACGATTTCTGGATGAAGTTCTGGAATATGGCCAAGTATGATGGAACTTGTCTATTTCACAACCGATTATTATGAAATTTAATTTGTATGTTAGAAATGGGATTCTAAAATGAGTTTTGGATGAAGTTCTGGAATATGGCCAAGTATGTTGGAACTTGGCTATTTCTCAACCGATTATGATGAAATTCGACATGTGTAATGGAAATGGGATTCTAAAATTAGTTTTGTATCAGGTTCTGGAATATGGCTAAATATGATGGAACTTGCCCATTTCTCGACCGATTATGATAAAATTCGACATGTGTATTCAAATTGGGAATCTGAAATGAGTTTTGGACGAAGTTCAGGAATATGGCCAAGTATGATGGAACTTTGCTATTTCTTAACCGATTATGATGAAATTTGATATGTGTGTTGGAAATGGGATTATAAAATGATTTTTGGATAAAGCTTTGGAATATGGCTTTGTAGGATGGAACTTAGTTATTCCTTACCCGTTTGTTATGAAATTTGACATGCAATTTGTAAATGGGATTCTAAAATGAGTTTTTGGATAAGTTCCTGGAATAGAGTCAGTTAAACGGTTAGAAGTATCAGTATAGTTTGTTATACTATTTTCGGTATAAAGTTCTAGAATACGATTTTTCGTTTTAAATTGGATGCCCGTACCCATGTTATTGAAGCTTTTGACCTGTTTGTCTGTTGTTGTATAAGTAAATATAATTTGGTTAAAATAGAAATCAATAATGTCAAAACTGTCACACCAACTTTATGACTTTATTGAAGATACCAAAGACCGAAGTTCTGATCACCTCGTGAGGTTTCAGCCCTTTATATTTTTTTATTATATTTATACACAATGTGTTGAACAAGAATTATTGAAAATTGATTGGTTGCATTGCTGATAATTGCTAAAAAGGTAAGACAATAAACAGCGGAATACATATGAGTTAATTTTTTAAATTTAAATATCGGAAATATTGGAAAATAGTCAAAAATAAAAACTTTACACCAGAAATGAAGAAACTGATATTGCAAACGAAATGCAAAGATGGGAGCATTACATCAGATTTTAGCTGTTCAAAGAAGATAGTTTATGATGCCATTAAAAGCTATAAAGATATTGGAGATTTAAAAACACGAGCTCGAAAAACAACGGATCATTATTAAGAAGAGTAAGAGTGATCTGTTTTAACCGCCAGGATTATAAATGAAGCCGCCTCCTCAAATTTCGCAGAGTTAATCAAACAGAAATGTTAGAAGTCGGCTGTTTGAATCTGGGCTGCGTGAGTGCATTATTTACAAAAGGCGAATTGTTCCATCAAAAAATTAAAAACGAGGAATAAATTTCGCAAAACAATACCTGCATCACTACAGCGTTTTGAAAGAAGTCCTCTCGAACGACGAATCGAAGTTTAGTTTATTTCAGTTGGGGACGACAAGGTGTGTGAAACGCTCGAAAAATAAAGAATTGGATCCCAGATACACTATTAATACTAGAGAATGAAATTTCTTGAGAAATTTTATTTGCCAAAAAATCGAGAATTTTTGTTTCCTAGCGAATTTCATTTCTCGAGAATTCGAGAATTTGAAATTTTTTCTCGGGAAATCTCGGGAATTTTTATATTTTTTAAATTTATTGATTTATTCCAAGTTTCCTGACGAAGAAACACTTCTTTAATTTTCAGTTGAAGTATTATAGGCCGAAGAGTAAAAAGAGCATTTTTATTGCATTGAGACTGTTAATAAATTTACAATATTTCGAAATTCACCAAAATTTTTAAAATTATAACCCAAAGGCCTCTCTCTACTCTCTCAGGGCCCGCCACAAGGGAGTTCGGCAGATATGAGGCACTCGTGCCCCACGACTAATTTGACAAGCCAAGAAAAACTGTGGATTGCAAAACCGTGGTCCAATACACTATAGTTAGTGAAAAAATCAGCACCTAAACGATCTTGTTTAAGAGATAAATAATGGCGAACTTCATTTTGTCAGTAATTCGACTTTGATTTGAATGATTTTAAATTCTTTCAAATCATTTAGTATAGACTAAACATGAACCTTTTTCTTTTTTTTTCGTTTTCTATTCTATGCAATCTTTTTCTGGGGCTCAAGGTAGTGGTGGAGCACTATCGATAGTTGGTGGTAAACTATCGATATATCGATAAACTATAGTTTTCGATAGTATTGCTCGCAATTTTTTTTATTAAAATTGAATAAAATATGTTTCTTTTGTTTTTTTTTATAATAATTGATATTGCCAATTACAATATTGATAGATTCAGTTTTAACCTGATGGTGATATATTGACTAACGCAATAATTACAAAATACCGAAACTATCGATAGCGAAAACGATCCACCGCTAGCTCAAGGCACTCCCAACTCTTTCGCAGTCAACTTTTACCGTCCTTCTTTACGCAGTAGTTGCCAAATCGAGGACGTACGGCTATAGACCCGTTTTGTATGAACCACCTGCATATTGCATTGCTTCATGCCAGCCTATAGCGCTGACATGTAAGGTGGATCGGCCCGTGGATTCTGCACTCTCAACAGGGGGGGTTATAGTTGTCAAAGATGATGAAAAATCCCTTTTGCATCCCCGCCCCTATCGGGATTCGAACCCGGTACCTCCCGATCCAAACGTCATAGATTTAACCACTGAGCCGTTTGGTCGGTAAACATGAACTTACAAGTAAAAATTATTTCTTAATCCAATCATGTTAGAATTATGGTTTTATGGTAAAAAACAAAATAAAATTTTGTTACTGTAACACAAATATTTGTGCACAAATAAGTCCCTGCCATTCCACAAAAAATGGTGTCGCCAGTAAGTTATGGTTATGGTCAAGCCGAATATTCATTGGAAAAAACCCATTTTGTGTATTTGGTGGAATCAGCTTGGTGTTGTGTATTCTGAGTTGCTCAATCCGAACGAAACTATCACCGAATACAGTTGACGAGATTAAACCGAGCACTTAAGGAAACCCGCGCCCAACACTACTCAAGACATGATAAAATTATTCTCCTCGTTTATGCTCGTCCACATTTTGCGGCGCCGGTCAAAAACTACTTGGAAACACTCAATTGGGCAGTTTAACTCCGTATTTGGATGAAACACATTAAATAATTAGGTAAATTATAATCAAAATTTCCAAAATTTTATTGAACAAAAGTTTGTATGAGATCATCCAAATTCATCTTCCTATTTGCGTTTGGATCCAATAAAGGAAATGCCATTAAATGAACAATACGCCTTTGTCGCAATCCGTTCCTAACCTAAACTTAGTGGAGGAAAACAAATTGGTAAACTTCCAATGAATACAAGTTACTTGCATTTGATTGGCTATCGAGCAAATACAATAAAGACTGATTTACATTCAAAGATTTTTGCAGATGCAGATGTCAAATCAAAAAATCGTTTTCTTTACACATAAAAAATAAATTTAAGGGGACCTTCAAGCATCTTTTTCAATTTTTTTTTTTAATGTAAATTTTTAAATGAAAACGAAGACATATCTTAATTAAACTTTGCACATACTTATGTTTTATTAGTATTTAACTATACAAAAAAAAAAATTTTTAATTTTTTTTTGGAACCGCGTCGTCTGCTAGAATTTTTTCAAAAAAACACCAAAATATCACGGTGGGCAGGATTTCTGTTCAGAAAAGTTTGAAACAAAAAAGAAATCGGGGCTTTAATCAGCATCAAAGCCGCTATAGAATGAACTAAACAGAACAAGTTTGGTTGAAAATAACAAAATGGCGGGGTTTTTTCAAAAATCGATGTTTTTTGTCCCCGAAAGCCTGTTGTACCTTAAAAAATTGTACGCCGATTTTTTCATCCGTAGTTCATTCTGCACATTAACATGTGTAAATTAACGTGTTCAAATTTCAGAACGATCGGATAAATATTTTTTTTTTGTTGTTTTGAGAAAATCGCATTAAAGTTAAAGAGACTAATACGTATTCAAAACGTATAAAATATAAATGTATAAAAATAAAATGTATAAAATGTCCCCCTCTACTTTTACATCTGTTCTGTAAGAGAACAATGTATTATACTATATGTATGTATAAAGCAGATGTTACTGTGAGAAAGCCGATGTAGCGAACTGAACGAAATTCTTTGAAAAAACTACCTTGACGCGCCTTGCTATATATGATCACTATTTTTTTTTTTTTAGTGAATTTCACTTTTATATTATTAAAACCATGTTTCTTAAAGGTTTATTCTAACAAATTCTATCAAAAAAAATTTCGATTTTTAAAAAAATATCATAAACTAATACAAATGATTGATTTTCTTGTTTATGTAACCTTATTATAGTTATTTATTCATGTATCGACGATTTTACAGAAAAGGATGATACTCGACATCGGCAACAAAAAGCAGACGACGACTTGTTGGTTTGTTTCTCGGGTTTCAATTGACTTTTTTATGTAGATAATTATTTTTTCTCTTTTTGTCTTGTAGTTTTTCCTATCTTGTGTTTCATCTTTTTTGCGGACGTCGAATGTCGTTGAATGTAAATCAGCTATAAATGAGCTAAACAAAGCCCCAAAATCAGACTGGAAAAAACTAATAATTGAGAATATCAGAGTTCTAGAGAGAATATGGACGGCGACAATAGACAGCGAAGAATACATTATCGTTGAGATAAAATCTCGAGCAAAAGAAAATCTGTATAGGGATTCCGTGCAAATTTAGTATGAACAATTTATACTAAAATAAAAATAATGTGCTTTTGAAATCCTTCTACATGCCAATTGCATGTTTTTATTTTCAAAGAAATTATTTAAAATAATCGGTGAAGGGATGAAACAAAAATTCTAGTTTAATTAATTTTACTAAACTGTACGGAAATCGTATGCTGAATTTAATATCAAATTTTCGCTATAAATAGGTTAATATAAGCCAACATTTTTTGTAACAATTGTTTGGATGAATGACCACATTCTCTGAAAAGCTCCAACACAAATATTTGCGTTTAAATTTCGAATGGGATCCGGATAACCTTAGAAAGGTTTGCGGGTTCAGAGATATTTTTCAAGACGAGCTACTCTGAGAAATTTGGGACAAATTATTGGTTAAAATAAAATTGAAATCTTTTTGATGTTATTTGTGTTCGGACAAATTCGGCACGTGAAAAGCGAATAGCAAAATTTAGTAGATTATTTAATCGAGGTGATTAATTAAAGGCGAATCCATTAATCACAAACACGATTAATAAAATTAACTAATAAACCGGTTAGCCTTAATAGAATTTGCATACTCTAGTTATAGAGGCAATAAAATAAGGTCGCCGAAATTAATATCATAAAAAAATGAAATTAGAAAAAATTGAAATTAAACTCGAAGAATTTGCTAGTTTCATTCCAAAAAATGTGGAATTAAACTCGGGAGAATAATTGGAATTTAACTATAAGAAATTCCGATTCTGGGGTTCTGCGTTTATTCTGCACTTTATTGTTTTCCCTATAAAATTAAATTTAATGCGTTTTCAAGAATCTCATACGAGTTTGAAAATTTAAGTCAGCAAGACATTATTTGTTTCCGAGTTTATTACGTAAAAAAATGAAACTAAACTCGAAAAATTACGTAATAAAACTCAGAAGCTAACTTTTTTTTACGAGTTCAATTAAATTCTTTTATGAGTATTTCCAGACTTTAAATCGACTTTTCCTGCAAATTAAAGTCAATCCAACTCCATATAAATTTTACGACTTTAATTCCATTTTATTTACGAGTTTAATTACGAGACTTTATTTCGGCGATGCTCTAATTAATACATAACGATAACGAATTAAAAAAACCACATGGTACTTTATCACCCTCACTTCAATATACACTCTTGGAAATTACTATAAGAACACGAAATCAATGAATGTATTATATAAGTTTATAATATAAAACAATTAAAAATAATTTGATTCAGTATTATTTTAATATATTCATAAATCATAAAATAATAAATAATAGGAACATTTGATTTTAGTATCATATTTAAAGAAAAAACAAAAATAGTTCGAAGGAAATATAGTGCTCGGAAAAAAAAATTGGGCAAACATATTTTATTACAAATGGGAGTCTTTTTTTGCTAAAATTGCAAAACTTTTGAAAGCAATAGATCGATTATTTGACAGCTAAAATATGTCAGATATTTTTGAGTGTTAAGGAAAACAAACAGCAGTTTATATGAAGTTATCTTAAAATGTTTGAAAATAACTTAATTTTAATAAAAATAACCATAGAAAAAACTCAAACGGCACAAGATTATACCTAAAGAATACGAATTTGCCTTCTTTTTAAGTTTTAATTTTTCACACGCTTTTCACAAAAAAATTTACTTGCTTTGCTTAAAATGACATAAAATGAATACATTTCAATTAAATTTTTATTAAAAAATATTTAATATATGTCTGTAATTATAGAAATAAAATTGCATTTGTGCCACTTCATACAAAAAGATTGAACAATATTTTGACGTTTATTTGTTTTCCTTAACACAAAAAATCACAATGAAGTTGTCTAGCATTCAATCTATTGGTTTATTATAACGTTTTTATTAACTCGCTTTCTTGTATGTCTGTCCGGTACAAATTTTGAAATCGATTTTAAACCAACTTCCCGATAACCTAGAGACTTGAAATTTTGAACATAGCTCAGAACTCGATGACAATGCAATATTCAATAGTTTGCGATATATTTCGGCTCCAGGTGATGCTGTAAATTACGTTTTTCGAGATCGTTACAATAAACCGACGTCATATAGTAGGCTGTTTTTTTATGCATACAAAATTATAGTATGGAAAAATTTAAAGTGTATTTCAATGAAAACCTGATAAAAATTCAGAAGAAAATAATTCGATCAATAACTACTTGGCACCTCCAAGTTATATTAATTATTTGGCGACAGGTTCAATAAGTTTCCGAGCAAAAGTTGATTCTAAGTTTGTTATCCTCCAAGTAACCGAATACATGAATACAAAATAACCGAGTACTAGAAAATACATCAGCACACTTGTTGACAACACTAAAAAAGCAGAAAATAAATTAAATAAAAAAAACTTTTTAATATATCACGTTTTTAAAATGGACTAAAAAGAAGAAAATAATTTTTCCTTGCCTCACAGTACAGAAAATTCTGAGAATTTACGATTGTAAGTTTTCAGCAACTATGAGAATATTTGGAAAATTTAAAACGAAAAACGTGGAGCGCATATAATGGTATAATACAGTTCTGATAATACTAAAGAAAGCTAACTATGGTATTAAAAGAATTATAGTTAACATCACTTATCAGGGAGCATAATTAAATTGTTAATGAACCATGTATCAAAACTTCGTTAGGTCGCTCCACGTTTTTCGTTTTAAATTTTCCAAATATTCTCATAGTTGCTGAAAACTTACAATCGTAAATTCTCAGAATTTTCTGTACTGTGAGGCAAGGAAAAATTATTTTCTTCTGAATCATTGAATTTGATAAATTTTTCAAAGTCGTAGAAGGTATGGATTCCCAAATCGTCATCAAAAAACTTTTTAAAGCTTGAATTGATTCTGAGGGCTTTCTAGCTACTTTTAGCTTCATTATAGACCAAATATTTTCTATGGGATTTAAGTCTGGACTGTACGGGGGCCAGCGCCACACATCGATATTTTTTTCTTCGAAGTACTTTTTTACCTTTATATGAAGAGATAAGAAAAAAAACAAGTTTTTAACAAATTATTTATGTTTATCTGAAAGCCAATTTTTCTACCTACAATTCAAAATTAATAATTCACAACTTTGGCGGTATGGCACGGAGCGCTGTCCTGTTGAAAAATAAATCTGCAAGTCTCGCCAAAAAGCTTTAACACAGAAGGCCCAAATTCGTTTGTAGGACCTGCAGATAAACAGCTGCTGTAATTTTGGAACTAAGGAAGCACAATCGACCGGTTTCATTTCTAGAAAGCATCCCCAGAGCCCAGACCATAACTCCTTCATTTTTCGGTGGAAGTTTTAAAAGACATTCGTTGCTAAGCCTCTCGCGAGATTCTCTCCTTACGAGAAATCTCCCATCTCCAACATGCAGCTTGAATTTTGATTCATCGGAGAAAATCACATCATCCCACATCTCTTGAGTGCAAGAAACATGCTCCTGGGCCCATAGCAAACGTTTTTTTCACACGTAATGTGAACTTAGGCTTCTGGACTGGTTTAAGAGCTCTCAAACCAGCTTTAACAAGTCTTTTTCTCACTAAGCTGGCTGAAATTTGTTTTCCCGTTGCTCGCTCAAGATCCCATCTTATGTCCGATGAAATTTTAAAACGGTTCCGACGACATTGTAATATTAAAAAATGATCTTCCACTGGCGTTGTCTTTCTGGGCCTTCCAGAGGCTTTCTTTCTTTGTGTACTGCCCATCTCTCGCATTTTTTATTATTCCACGCGACAGTACTTTTAGGAATGTTTAATCTTTCTGCTATTTCACGCGTGGTTAAATTTTCTCGCGCTAAAATCAATATATTGCTTTTACACTGCTCACTAACTTTTCCCATTTTTTTAACTAAAATTGCACTTTATGCTTTATTTGACTATTATCTGTAATCTTACAAAATATGCACTACTTATACTCAATAAAATACTTACAGGCAATAAAACATTTGCACCCTAATTACGGCCAAGAACGGTAGGCGTAAAATAAACTAATTGTTTGACCAATTGTTTTGTACATCAGTTGCGGGGTTGTACCGCCGTAAAGTCAAAATAATATCTCGCTGAAAATTGCTATTCTTTCATTCCCGAGTAAATACAACAACAAATTCATTTTTTGTTGTTGTTTTACTCGAGAATGAAGGAATAGGAATTTTCACCGAGATATTATTTTAACAATAATAGAGGCAAAAGGCGGTTCAACAAAATATTAATATTGAAGATAGAATTTCCACAAACCAATAAAATACAACAAAAAAAGTGTTTATTTTATTCTATTACATCGACGCCCTTAAGTGTCAAATGGGATATTTTGAATATTTTAGCAATTTATCGATTTTGCCCCCTTAATTGCCGGTACATTTTTTTTTTAAAAAACTTAAGTCATACATGTATTTAAAATAAAACATTAAGTCAGTTGCTTTCAAAAGTTTTGTAATTTTAGCAAAAAAAGACTTCCATTTGTAATAAAATATGTTTGCCCAATTTTTTTTTCCAGCACTGTATATAAGAACACAGTAAGTTTAAAAATGAAAAATGTTTTTTTTTTCCTTTAATACGTGATGTTTCCTCCATTTTTTATTATCACCTGCTGCAATCTTCGCGCCATTGAATCAATGTACCTTTTTAAGGTAGTTTCGTCTATTTTTGACCATTTCAATTTAACCACATTCTTTAATTCTAAAACTGTGTTGAACTGTCGCCCATTTGCAAATACCCGTTGTGCAAGCAGCCCCTAAACGTTCTCAATTGGATTGAGATCGGGACTGCATGCTGGCCAATCCAACAATGGTATGTTTCGTTCACTCAAAAATTCTTTTGTCGTTTTGGCACTGTGGATGGACGCATTGTCCTGTTGAAAAATCCACTCTTCAGGCATGAAATCGTCTCCAAATGTGATTAAAGCATCGTCTAACAATTCAACGTATTTATTGGACGTCATTTTTGTAGAAATTATACATATTGGTGACCTTCCCGTATAGCTGAAGGCGGCCCAAATCATCAGCTACCCTCCACCAAAATTTCGAGATTTACGAGTTTGTCTCTCTGATCGCTTATCGGCCCAATATCGCTGGCAGGCATCAGGTCCGTCTAAATTAATTTTTTTTTCATCACTAAAGACGACTTTTTTCCATTCTTCATCCCAAAATTGGTATTTTGCAGCAAATGCAAGTCTTGCTGTTTTATGCCGCAATTAGGCTTACCACCATTTAAATAGTTCAGTGGAGGACATCCAACAAAAAAATGTTTTGTTTAATTTGAAGATCAGTTTAACGAAATTTTTACTATAACGAAATTTTCATTCGCTAAAATGGAAATTTTGGTTTGGAACAGTACTATGGACAACCAAATGATTTATAAGGAAGTAAACTAAGAAAATTTTACATTTTCATACAATATAGCGAATTAATGTTTCCGGCAGGGCTGCGTAGTCGGTGAAATAGTTCTTCGAATTCGACTCCGATGTATTAAAAATTCACTATCCGACTCCGACGACGACTCCAACTGTTACATGTAGTTACTGTTCATGTTTAATCGATCGTTATTTCATCATTAGAAAATAATTTAAACATAACAAAAATTTCTGTTGATTTTACCACTTTCTCTAAGCCATCATAAAATTTAGTCCATACTTTTTGTAATTCGCAGTCGTTTCGGATTCTATGGTCATCTAGAAATTTTTCGAATTCATGTTTTTCTTCTAGTTCTTCAACTGGATTTTCTTGGTGACTGTGCGCTTTTCAGTAATACCTAAAAATCATTTTAAACCATTGCCAAATTACATAGCGCTGGTTTGCCTCTATTTTGTTAATCATCTCTTAATAATACTCTAACCTTGGAGTCGAAATAATTTCTAGCCAATAACATCTCGTTATCAAGCAGAAAGATTTTTCTATGTGTAAACGATGATTTTTTTTCTGTTGCGAAAATATTTTGTGTTTTTCCTATAAGTGAAACATTACGCATCGCCATTATTTATCAAATTGGCCGAGGTCAAATATACTGATTGGAGTCTTTTTGTAACTAAGGTAAGGTTAAAGTATACCGGAGAGAAAGGAAAATATAAAATGTGGAGTCAGAGTCGGTCAGTATTTATCTAACTCCCATTCCGACTTCGCTAAAAGAGTCCGACTCCTCGACTCCGACTCCGCAGCCCTGGTTTCCGGCCCCTTTGTCTTCGTTATAACAAGATTTCACTTTCTTAATTAATTTTGATCAAAGAACTATTCATACTATCAAAATTCTACTGCGTATATTCTAAATTTTAAAATTTTAATTCTGGTTTACAAAATTTTATCATCTACAGCTTTTCTAGAGTTACAGAATGTTCTAACAAATTTTAGAATTTCGTAACGCTGGAATTTCGTAGTTTTAAAATTATAATATATTCACCGTGTAACTGTAGATATTACTACTTCTTTAGGATAAATTCTAACGTAAACGCTTATTGTATCATCGTTAACTGTGCTTTGAAAGAAACAAGTGAACGTAATAATCATTGTTCTGTAATGGGTCAGTTGGAAAATATAAGTAATTTAAACAAGAAACTTCTCGAGTTTTGTTTATTCTTCAGGATAAGGTACTGCAGGATAAATTTGGTAATGTGAGTACGCAAACTCATACAAACTGCATGAAGTATTTACATGAAGTTTCGGAAATATCATATTTCATAGTTCTCTTGTGCGAAAATAATCAGTAAAACTTCCGAAAGCAATTGAATTATTTAACACCTTCAAAAATGGTTTAAAATGGAATCTAAAGTTATTTTTTAATGTGGAGGACTTTTTTGCCTCTGGGGAGGATGGAGGAAACTTCTTTCAAAAGGAGGACTGGCCTCCACAAAGGAGGACGGGTGGCAAGCCTAGCCGCAATAGAAGTCGTGGAAGGGCCACCCGTTTTGTGCATTTTATGTTTGAATCCGCATTAAGAATTTGACGAACACGACGACTGGTGTTACCGGCAAACGAATTTCACCCACTATGGCACCCGATGAAAGAGTCTTGTTGACTGCAAGTCGCTTAATTTCTCTTTTGCACCGCTCAGTGATGATGGGCGTTCGTCCGGATCGTTTATTCTGTCCATAATTTGACCCCAATCTTATACAGTTGTGCACAACACAAACACTTTTATTCATAAGTTGAGCTATTTCTCGAAAAGTTTTGCCCTGCTCATGATAAACTTGTATTTTTCCTTGTTCAATTGGCGTTAAAGCTTTTCCCTTAGGCATATCTACATTAGAAACACGTACATATTTTTTATAACATAACAGCGACTAACATTTAAATTTCTTCATCCGTAGATGTACATATTTTTAGTTTATTTAAAAGTAAATTATTTAATATATTTACCTTAATTTAATTTTAATTATAATTTGTTCGATATAATAAATTTTGTTCTTATAATTATTTCCAACCGCTCTTATCGAGTCTGATCGTCTGATGCACTACTAAAATGTAGCACAAAAAATAAAAAAATCTTTACACGAATTTTAACAAATTTGTCGATACATGTTAAAAAAAATACAAAAATATTTTGATTACGGTAAATTCAGGAAAGAGATAGTAACAAATTTTGTTCTTATAGTAATTTCCATGAGTGTAATAGCGTTAGTGACGGACATCGAACACTGTGTAAAGCTTATATTACAATTTTTGTTCTAGAAAATGTTTAATTGCAATTAAAATGTTTTTTTAAAATTCCCGTTTATAAAACCATTATTTCTCGAGAAACAAGAATTCCCGAAATTAGGGAAATAAAATTTTTCGAACAACGACATTTAAAAATTCTTATCAACTCTTAAGAATTTTCAAGAGACGAATTCCCGATCGCAATATCTAATTAAAACCACAAACCGTGGAGATGGGAACATAAAGTCGGCTTGCGACAAAATAAGAAAAATACTATAAACATAAATTCAACAATACAAAAGGCAATATTAAAGATAGCTGGAGAGTGGTCAACGAGGTTTTAAATAAGGAGCATAAGAAAAATTTGATTGAGGAACTCGTAATTGATGATAATTCTACAGTAACTGATAAACTTGCTATATCCGAGACATTTAACAAGCATTTCGTAAATTCGGTCCTTAATTTAAAGCAAACTACCAACTCAAATAATCAAATTTATTCTGATCTTGTGTTTAATAAATCTGAAGTAAAATCTTGCGTTTTCTGGGAAACAGATTCATTGGAAATTCTAAACATAATATCTGGTTTAAAACTGACTGGGTCGACAGGTAATGATTTGATTAGTAATTTTTTAGTTAGAAAAATGTCGCTCTATATAGTGGATGTATTTACATAAATTGCAGTTTTTCATCAGGTATTTTTTCCTCTTAAATTAAAAGAAGCTGTGAAGAGAGAGAAGTACGGAAAATGCTTTATGGGAATTTACAAATTTTCTGTATAAGGGTCTGGATCAAAGAAATTCGATTGGTGCTATTTTTGTAGATTTAACGAAAGCATTTGATATGGTAAACCATAATGTTTTACTGGAAAAACGTTTCTATGCTGGTTTTCGGGGTGTTACGTTGCAGTGGGTTCAATCATATTTGTCTGGTCGGTCGCAAGTTGTTAAAATCAATGGTGCTTTGAGTCAAGGCATCAACATGAATGATGGTGTACCGCAAGGGTCAGTGCTAGGTCCACTGCTATTTTTAATTTATTTAAATTCTATTTTCCAAATAAATGTTAACTGTAGGTTGATAGCTTACGCTGATGATCTTGGGTTTCTATATGATCATCCTATTCGCAGTATAAATATTCAAAATTTGAAGTCGGATTTATGCTTAGTAAAAAAATGGTGCCATGCTCATTCTATGGTTTTGAGCAATAAAACTAAAGGTATATTTTTCAAATTAAGAAATATTTTAACCAAGTTGCTTGTATTGATACTTGTTTTAAAATTGAATTCGTTAAATCTTTTAAATATCTCGGCCTATCCATTGATAACACGATGCTATGGAAGGACCATATTGAATCTCTCCGCAAGTATCTGGCTTTAGTGATCAGTAAAATGTACACCTTAAGGCTGGTATGCCTTGCAGCAGTTTTAAAAAATATTTATTTTGCTATTGTTTATTCGAAATTATCATATGGACTAGTATGATGGGGTGGGACCTACTATGCTAGAATTTATCCCCTTACACGGAAAAAACTAGAGTTGTTATCACGAAGAAAACGGATTTTTAATTGAAGAAAATGTAGTTTTTCTCCATTTAAAAGCTAATTTTTTTATTTCTTTCGCGTTTTTCTTCATGTAAGATTTGTGTTTCTTGAAATGATAAAAAAATTCTTGAGTTAAAATTTGTTGCTTAATTTTAATCTGAGGTTTAGTTTCTTGCATCTATAACTGTTCAAAATTCTTGATTGAAGGAAAAAAAATAACGAAAGGAGAAAAATATGATTGTTTTGTTTCCAATTTTTCTTGCATCTAGAAATTGGCCCTTTTCTCAAACTATATTGTTCAATTTTCTTGGAATTGGTTATTTTAAAAATAAAAAATTTTCTTGATCGACACAAATGCAATTTCTTGATTCAAGAAACTATTGAAATGTTAATGATAAGATTGAATTTTTCTTATCTAGAAATAGAACCTTTTCTCAAAATATGGGTATTATCCAATTTTCTTGAAATCATCCATTTAAAAAATTTAATACATAAATAAATGAATTTCATAAAAGCATTTTTATGTTTTTATTCAAATTTAATTATTTATGCTTTGCAAATATTTGTGGAGAGTACTGTATGCAATGAGAGGCAGTTTGTACACATTCTGCTAATTTTTTTCTTTTTTATAGCTGAAATAATTAGGTTACATACAATACACAACTATGTTGGGTGTCTAGAAATTTGATTAGCCGGTATAATAGTATGGTTCTGAATATGGAATAATTTGGAAAATATAGTACAGCTTATTTTTAATTAGGTGTTTTAATTTAATTCGAAACAACCAATTTGTCTATGTTATTCTTGAACTGAGAAAGAATCTTCAATTGAAGAAACTATTCCTTAATAAATTCTCTTAACAAGAAAACTATGATTTTACGTTTCTCACGACAAGAAAACATTTTCTTCTCTTAAACGATCTTATTTAAAAATCGCATTTTTCATTTGAACAAAAATGTCTTAATCTGAGAAAATATTTTTAATACAAGAAATTATTTCATAATATGTAAAGCTTGTTTCTCATAACAATAGAATAAAGTATTTCAACTAAGTCAGCCTTTCTTGAGACGACAAAATTATCGTTAAATTGTTATAATTGTATGGATACACCATTATATAATGGGTGTTCGTACCAACAAAAGCATTCTATCGCGAACCTTCATCAGTGAAAAACGTAAAAAAATTTTGTGATTTTGAAAGTGAGATTTTGTGAAAATTATCTTTTGTTAAAAGTGAACAAACTTAGATTTTTTAAACGGTGGTGTTTCCACTTCAAAAGTGGTGTAAATTGAAAACAGAAAAAGGATTTCTGGAAATATTTAAAAATGTTTTTAATATTTTCTCCCGCATTGCTCGATATTCAAATGTCTCAGATGTTGAAAACATATGTAAGTATTTCTGTTATTAAATACAAGAGAATTACTTTAAAAAAATCCTATTTCCTTTGTTTTACAGAAAAAAGAAACTGCTAAAAATTATTGGCATTATGTTGGCACAGAAGAAGGCAAAATATGAATTTATTACATGTAAAGAAAACAAATCTAACACATTTGAATCATTTGATTTACACTTCCAAATGGAATTAAAATATTTAACCCAAATTTATTATCTATTTAAAATCGATACAATTATATATTACAACGACTATACAACTCATTGAAAAATAAACCAATCAGATAGTTGAATTTTCCTTAGTTACGCTGTATAATATCGGTTATTTGCGTTGCTAAGTAGTGTTTCGAGAAACACCACTAGTGGTGTTTCGGCCGCAAACAAATAAATCATATCTTCCATGAATATAAACAAACAATTAATATTTTTGATATTTGACATGGTTGATTCGTTGTATAGTCTTAACATATACAACTCGAGCTTCGAAAATCATCTGAATATACAGTTGCGGACTCGATGTGTTACCTAAGAAACACAACTCCACCTGCGGTGTCGTTGTGTTTCCTAGGCAACACAACTCGTCCTATAAACTGTATATTCGATTATTTTCGAACCTCTTGTTGTATAACTAGTGATTATAAGCTTAGTTCTAAGTGAAAATTATTTATATTTAAATATAATGAAACAAATAACAATTGAAATTATCAAATTTGTATTTAAATATTTTCTGTATCTGATCGTGAAATAAAAAACACAAAAATAAATTGTCATATAATTGTATTATTTTAAACAACCATTTCACAAATTAAAGAAATATTTCTGATACGAAGAAATATTGCTAAACCACACCTGAAGAAATATTGCATTGTCACAAGAAAAGTATTTCTCAAGTGAAGAATATTCAAGTTCCCTGGAAAAAGAAAACCGATGAGTACAAGAAAACGCAAACAATAGATTTATAAATTGTTTTCTATAGTCAAGAAATAGCAAGTTCCCTGGAAGAAGAAAATCGATGCGTACAAGAAAATTCAAACAACAGATTGGTAAATTTTTACTCGACAAGAAAATATGTGTTTTCCAGCAAGAAAATACCTGTTTATTTACATAAAATGCTACTTAAATAAAGAAACGCGATTTCTCACCATAAAAATTTCTAGTTTTCAATAAAAAGAATCGGTTTCTACAAACAAACCGATTTTGTTAAACTTAAGAAATAAAAATGAACCATGAAGAAAACCATATTCTCTATGTAATCACGTTTTCTTGTATCAAGAATTTAGTTTTCTCATATCAAACAAATAAAGATTATTTTAATATTTTAGAAGATTTCAAATTGGGAAACGTAAAGTTTGTGGTGAGAAAAATTTCGTTTAGCTGAAAAATTATGTGCACATTTTCTTGAATTAATCTGTTTTTTCTTCATATTAGAAATTATTTTTTTCCGTGTATCATAGCGCAAAAAACATATTATAAGAGTTATGCGTAATGTTCCTCGTTTATCTTCATCATGGCCTTTATTTCAGGAGTCGCAAATATTTTCATTAAGACATTTATATGTGTTCAAAACTATGAAGTTTTTTTTCATTAAAAAGGTTAATCAGTTAAATGTCAGTACTGGTTATAATTTGAGAAATGGTCAGTGTATTCGGCTACAAAAGTTTACAACAACCAATTTTCAAAATTCATTTTTAATTTTGGCTCCTAAAATTTTCAATAACCTATCAGTTGAGTTGAAAATATGTAGGAAACTCAAACCATTCGAATCTGGATTAAAAACATTTTTGCTTAGCAACTCAAATGTGAATGATTTGATGCATTTTCAAGTGTAGCAAATTTTTAATTTGTTAATTTTTATGAAGTACCTTTATATTATCTTAGTTTTTGTTTTAATTATTACTAATCAATACTGTACTTTTTAAATAAATAAATAAATAATAATAAAATTATTTTCTAAAAACAAAACTTCGCGTGAATAGAATTTATTGAAACCTTTAGAGCAGTGGTTCTCAAACTGTGCACCGCGGCCGCTAGGGAGCCGTGGAGCTGTTGCCAGGGAGCCCTAAAACCTCGCCTTAATATCTCTAATAAATCACACAATTTCTCGCACACAAATTTCTGAATCCGCTACAATTTTCTGCGCTGTTAATTGTTTTTCTAAGATATGTGATGTACATTGTACACCCCCCGTTCAAAAGTTTAAGACCACTGCAAAATATGCCGTTTAATGACTTTTCAACTTTTCACTTTTCAATCTTATTCTAAAATTCAGTTTTATATTGTTGACAAAAACATGCATTTTTAATTTATCAAGCTATTACAAAAAATAGGATTGATTTTACATTTGTTGTCAGCAAAAGCAATGTACATTGTGCAATGTGGTCTTAAACTTATGAACGGGGGTGTATATATATATATCAATTCCACAGTCAGGAGGCTTTTGGTAGGCAAGTTCTTATTCAAAAATGAACATAAAGAGGAAATTCAGATCGCAATCCTTTATCTGCGGGACAAAATAATCATGGTTAAAATTGAGTCCTGTTATGAAGCAACAACATTTTTAAATCAGAGGTCGATATCTGAAGTAAATTCTCGGAAATTTAGGAGTTAAATTTAAACTAAAAACTATAGGAACTTAGGTTTATGAAAATTTGCGAAATTGTATATTGAAAATGTACGTAATTAGCATGTAATAATAAAAAGTTACTCATACTTTAATTTAGTTTGAAATTTCAAATGGCAGCTCGTGTAATTTGGCTTCAATAATTTAAATTTGGTTAAATTGTATATCAGGTTAGTATTGAGAACTTTAAATCGAAAATTCTAGGGTTCTAATGCCGAGTTTTTTGTAGGGAATTCTATACCGATTTTCGGTAAAACAGTTGATTACCGAAATGTTGGTAAATTTTTGGAATACTTACCGAAAACTTCAGTATCTATCTGCAGATAAAATGCCTAGAAAAAACTGATCTATACTCATCTACTGAGCTTTAATTTTCTATACTCTCGCACGATCCGCTTTTTACTTTTTTTTTTGTGTGAAAGAACTCGTCATAAATAAAATTTCAAATTTTGAATATAAAATTGCTAAGAGGGACAAAGCTTTCAAATTGGTTGATTATATTGAAAATATAAATCTAAAAAAAACTTTGGATAACTCCGAATTTTGTACTTCCAGAATTTTCAAAATTCGATAATTTTGAAGAATATAATATAAAATTCAAATTTGGTTTTAAATAGATATAAGTAAAATTAATTTGACACAAAAATTAAAAGCGAACCAAATTCGGGTCGGGTTGCGGTCAAATTAAAGAAACGTGCAAAAACTGAATTTTGACAAATTTAGAATAGTCGTAACCTCAAAAATGTTTAGCTCTAACTTTAGTTTAGTCATTTCGGAATATGTCCTCCTCCACTCATATGTCCAGCTAAAATATTTAGTTACGGAGTTTTCACAGGTTGCATATCTAATTTTTAATAGTTCCTTATATGTAATCCTCACATGTTTCTTAAAACCAAGCTTAACAATTTCCTGGAATTCTGCATTTTTTGCGTATAGGAATTTTTTACCTGTAACTCGGATGAAGCTGAAAGAATATTTTGGGTTGGTAGAACATTTTTTTAAATTGACGAGACAAGGATAGAGACATGTGGGATCCTCGGAAAAGAATGCCCAAAGTGCTTAGCTGTAAATTCATTATTATTGAATACAATTTTTGGGAGCCCTGAATTTTATTTTTTCAATTTCGGGGGCCGCAGTACGAAAAACTTTGAGAAGCACTGCTTTAGAGAACCCGAACGGTTCCTGTTTATTGTTTACTCAGGACGGAACCGAAGTTAAAATAAAAATCAAGAACCGATTCGAAACTGGAACCTGTTGTAAAATTAAATGCAAGCGCATGAAAAAATTAACCAATGTAAATAAATTTCGATTTACAATATAAGGCCGTGTGTGAATTAGTTAAAAACCAGTTAAAAATTAAAATTTTGACATAAAAGTTAAAATAAAAAAATTTACTCACCACAAAAAATAAATAAAAAATTTATCATGGTAGGGACCGTATATAAAATTTGACTAGCGAGTTAAAAAAACATAACCTCGTTTTTTAATATTCGTTCAGTTGATACATAAGCACGACGTGTTTTTTTTTCTTCTTAAAATATCTTCATTTGATAAATTACGTTTTTTATAAAATAATAAAACAGATCCACCTAATGGGAAAATGATTATTATAAATATAAATGCGCTTCATGTGTTGTTTAGTTGTCAAAATTTAAATTTTTAACTAATTCACACAGCAATATTAAATTTGGTAGATAAAAATATTTCACCACGATAATTTGATTTTCACCAAACTTTTAACCAAATATTTTTAACATATTCACACACGGCCTAAGCACCGAAGACCGTGCGACAATTTTACCTAATTAATAATTCGGCTAACTAATTAATAATTCGATAAAATAAAGCACATAAAAAACCAACCTATAAAAATTATAATTTTTCAAATACATCCCCCCCCCCCCCCCCGCCCTTGCCAATGAATGTATCTGTTTAGACTTTAGAGGGCCTCCTTAAACTAAAAAAACACAAAATATGCAGAAACATCGAATGTTCTTTGATGTACTGACACAGCAATTTTGCTTCCACTGCCAATAAAAATATTGTGTTCACAAGCGTTAGCGAACATTACACGGAAGCATTTTGGAGTATTTTTCAATTTTCGCGGCGTTCGGACAATATTTACAAATAACAAGTGAATGGACCGACATTTATATATATTATGGAAAACGTGCTTTATTCCTTCGAAAAAATGCCAGTTTCATTTATTTTCCAACAATTTAACCATTCTAAACATACTGCACTTAGTAATGTGTTGGTTTAAAATATTGATATGTTGGGTGCCATCAAATGAACGCAATCTGGAAAAACGGAAATACCATTCCGAAAAAATACGTCTTTTTCAACTTTGAAGCCCTCTGGGTCTAGTATATAGCCACAATAGACAAAGTTTAGACTTTTCCTAAATGTTGGTTTATTACCTATCAAACTTGTGAGGATGTGCCCTATATCGGTGAAAATATTAACTCAGATTTATCTGAATAAAATCTAAGATAACTAAGACCTTTCCACCTAGCTTACATGTATAACTTTCTTATGATTAAATTTACTGTCTATTGTAAATACATAGATTCTGTGCTAAAAGAGACACACAAACAATTCAGAATACCTTTGAATACACAAAATTCCACTTAAGCATTATCACCATTATCATTATTATCATCTTATCAACAAAGCATGAGTATACGTTAACTTAATATGGATGCGGTACATATACAGAGATAAGACAAAAAATACACTCTGTATTTATGCTTAAACATAATTTGCATAATATTACATGTGTTTCATATACGATATAAGATGATGATTGCTGTATATTATATATATTTAATGTGGGTGGTAAATATATAGGTACACAGCATAAAAATGTGTATGCGGAAAATAAAGAAAATACAATTATGTTGTTGTTATACTTAAAAATCATTTGTATGTGGTGAAAAATGTATTCTTACATTTTCTTTTCATTTTAATTATGTCAAGCATATACAATACATATACAACAGATTTTTCCAGGGCAATATTCTCAAAACCATGAGCCAAAATACTCCTTGCCAATAAATTTGAATTATTTATGTGTATGCAGTTTATGTGTCATCGTTATGTAGATGCAATTAGAAATGTATGTAGGATTCAGCCTATACAACAAAAACTTCTTAATCGTATTAATGTCTTACGAACAACTAAGTGATAAGCTTTGAATATAGAAATAAGCTTAGATTTTAATATTTTTGTTTCCTAGAAGGCTTAACAATTATAGTTAATTGTTACGAAGAGCGAAATTATGAAGAATTTTACAACTTCAGTTTCGATCTGAATGAAAAACACGAAAAATTTAATTATTTTCCAGTCAATCTCATCAGGCTATAGCGACTTAATTGTTAATTACATGATTGATTATTTTCTATATATAGAAAGCAACATGTACTTTAAGCATTAGCGAATTGTACGCAATACATATTAAATTCTTCATAATTTCAATTTTGGTCCTTTTATTTGACGCATAAATACGATATTTGAGTTTGAATTTTAAAGTTCTTCTGGTAAATAACCAGTTTACGAAGAGCGAAATTATGAAGAACTGGTTATTTACCAGAAGAACTTTAAAATTCAAACTCAAATATCGTATTTATACGTCAAATAAAAGAACCAAAATTGAAATTATGAAGAATTTAACATGTATTGCGTACAATTCGCTAATTTTAAGCATTAGCGTACATGTTGCTTTCTATATATAGAAAATAATCAATCATGTAATTAACAATTCAGTCACTATAGCCTGATGAGATTGACTGGAAAATAATTAAATTTTTCGTGTTTTTCATTCAGATCGAAACTGAAGTTGTAAAATTCTTCATAATTTCGCTCTTCGTAACAAATCGTAAAATCGTAATGATTATCTGGTTATTTACCAGAAGAACTTTAAAATTCATAGTTAATTGTGTTAAAAGAAAACTCTGTATTTCTATTTTAGAAAAGCACAAATTTATAAAAAAATTATAAATTTAAATGTTTTTAAGATAATTGATGCTTCCAATTCAAACATAATTCAGAAATTCGTGAGAATAGCGCACAATTTCTTATGGAAATGGAAATTTTAAAATATTCCTACTTGACAAATAGATAAAATTTCAAACATTTTAAAATTGCTGTAATCCGAATTCAACATTATAAAATTTTTATTTTGAATTCTGAATAATTTAAGTAACAAATCGAAAAAATTGGTGATTCAATTCTTAAAATTTTAAATTTTTTACTTTCATAGAGTTTTATATTGGTTGCGATAATCTTTAACGAATTGCATAAACAATTTTAATACATACATAGCTCATTGAAATTCAGTAAACTTTCTCAAAATTTGACATCTCCAAAGAATCAAATTTTTTAAAATTCGTTAAATGAATTGTTACAAAATATTTGGTTTAAAAACAAAAATTTGAAGCGAACTAAAAGTTTGTAAACCGTCGCTAGTTAAAATGGATTTTCGAAAGTTTTTATTTGATATCCATGAAAATCTAAAATCTGGTCGGTAAACATTTTCGTGGTCCAGGGCTACAATTAGATGAGCCAGACAGTAAATCTTATGAATCTCTAATGACTAATATATGAAAGATTATATTTTTTGTATATGTTGTTTGAAAATCTGGTTAACAGATATTTTCCACAGTCTAGATATTTTCCACCGTCAGCAGAGGTGTCGAAGTCGAACGTTAATTTGGGTGAAGTTATTTTGTTTACATACTTTTAAATAACCATAATTCAATAATATGATCAGGAGATAGTTTGCACGGGGCAACTCAATAATCGCTTTTAATTTAACATAGGGAGTTTTTTTCCTCGCGCAAGATATTTTAGAGTGCGTTAGAGGATTATATCTTATAAAAAATAACTACTGCATGCATGTATGGTCGAAACCCAACCCTTACCAAGACTTTTTCATAAAAGCTACTCTTCGATCACATCCTACAACATCGTACACTAGTAAAAAAACACCCTGAATGTGTGTTTTGCTATGGGTTGGTATCTGCTTGCAACGGTTAAAATAGGTAAATAGGTAATTTCGGATGTTGAGCCCATAGTAAAGAATGCATCTTTCATAATTTAATTTGTCCCCGTTGTTTAATGGCTAATTCTTCGTTTAGAAACTTTAACGTCCCTACGGTCAATAATAATTGTCTGTTCTTTTAATTTCCTAAGCAATAATGCTACAGTCGCTTCAGCTTCAGGTAAGTCCAGCGGTTTAAGAACATTTTGTAGCTGGATGACATTGCTCAACAGTCGTTCATTCCTCATTTTATATATTTTCTGATTCCTAAGTGATATTTTTACTAAGCACCGTTTCAGCATACTTTCTAAAGTACTCCAGTCAATGTGGCTAAGGCTATCTAACATAATATCGAATTCTTTATCCTCTAAATCTATAATGTGTCTTTAATTTTTATACCGTTACATCTTTCACCGGTGACTTTCTGATTAATTCCATTAAGTTAATAAACGACATAGAGAACTTGAAATATTCAAAACATTCCTGGGAAATGGGAATACTTATAATTTTTTAAATTCCCCTCGTGAAGTCCTGGAACGCAAGCCCTAGTAGTTACTATGGAGGTACTACAACTACGTGAAGAATATAATTATTATATTCTTACTTCTAGGTAGAATGAAATGATTAATAAGCCGTATTTGAAAAGCATTGCAAGAAGAACCACACTAAGAAGTACATATTTCTCTGTTTACTATAATTGAATGGAAGCGACGCTTCCACAATTCTTGCTGTATGGGATAAATCTGAATCATGTTGAAAACAAAATCAGGATACTGGACAAGAGGGTTGCGATCACCGAGAGCCAGCTCACAATAGAGCAAAAAAAAACCTTTAGGCAAAGAGCACTGCAAGCTCCGTCAATTCGGGAAGGGACCATGTTTAGTTATTTTATTTATTTCCGTTAGGTAAACTTAAAAATTTACAAAATTTTTGGCACACTCCATTTCGAGCTTTCGCTCGTTGACAACAGAGTATACCAAAATATACGAATTATGTATTAATAAAATGGCTCGTTTATTATGGTGGTTAGGATCGCCGCCCGCCTGATCAAATCCACCAAGTTCCTTCACCTGTATCTTTGCTAGATGCCGTTGGTAATATTTCCAATGTTGATTGCATTGATTCCACAGCTTTTGGAACGTCTGGTTACAGTGGCCGATGCATCACGATTTAAAATGTTTTCTTCAATTTCTTAGCTATAGGCTTTTAAATGAATTTTGATCTTGCTGGCTCTCTTTTTTACAAATAATGCTTCGTGCTGTTATACAGTGACGTATCTTGAACAATTTGATCGTTTAATTAATAAAAAAATCAAATTAATTTAGAAAAAAAAAATATTTTAGAACAAAATACACAACTGCGTGCTCGAACCAGAGATAATCCAGAGTACTCCGAATCTTTCATCCAGCAATGGTAAAATCATAAAGCAAGAGGAAGCTAAAGAGTGCCCCAGATTATCGATTATAGTGATCATCGAGAATCCCTAGTTCCTTTCAAGAAGAGCAAGAGAATTATTGATTTCGGTTTTGGGTCGATCACTTTCAACATATATAAAAAGGATGGGGTTGAAGCGTGCGAGAGACCAACCTGTGGAGGGCGGCAACATGTCAAACTAGAGATCGCCGCCAACAATACGGTAGGGAGACTTCTGGGGCGGTGCAGGGAGCACTCAAACTGAAGGAGGATCAGGTTGACATGAGTACAACTAGTCAACCTATTTGTTAATGATGACAGCCTATCGAAAGTTGAAAACGAAACGAGTGATAGCGACGACTCCTAGGGTACCATAATTTAATATTGGCATGCGGTATCAGGATAAATAGGGCTAACACAGAATTATGCTTAGTATAGCTCAAGTTACGAGTTCGGGCGAGGGCGTTATTTTAATTCAAGAACATTGGATTAACAAGAACAGAATCTGTGGCGTCAGAATGAAAGGCTACAAGATTTTTAACGAGCCGCAGATTCTACGATTTATTGTACGATAAACCTAACGATTTGCTATGAATCGATTATTGAATTGACAATCTGAACATATTGGAGGCCGATTATCTGGGTTATCGTGCAACAAGCGTCTAATAATGCAGATTTTGTATTAAAAAACATAATCATTTCAAGAGAAACATCAAACGCATTTTATTCAAAGTAATGTCCATCGCTAGCCACACATTTCCTCTAGCTTTAAGGTATTTCGTGGATACTGCCCCAAAATATCTTTTTTTGATTTAAGACAAACCATCATTCAGAGACCCCATTTTCCAACTCTTCGAACGTTTTGAAGTACTACTCGGAAAATGTGTGTGCCATCGATCAAAATTAGTGGTAATCTGCTGGAGCAAGATCTGGTGAATACGGTGGGTGGGTTAATACATCCCAGGTAAGGTCCTTTAATGCATATTTAACTGGTTTTGAAGTATGTGATGGTGCATTATCATGAAACAAAAATACTGTGACATGTCTTCTGGATCATTCTGGTTGTTTTATAGCCAAAGCATGGTTCAATTATTTGTTGTTGGTAGCGATTAGTATTAACAGTTTCACCTGGTTTAAGAAGCTAATAATACCAAACGTAGAGCCTTCCTTCCGAAGCGATTGAGCCTTGCAGTCGAAATTAACTTACCATCACCAGTCACAATTCTATGCCAAAAACACCTTATTTCGTAATGTTGAAGCATCATTTCACGGTTTTCCATTTGTCTTTCGTTCCGTTGATGTGGCACCCATTTTCCTTCCTTTAAGATCTGTCCCATTGCATGTAAACGATCGAAAATTGTTTGCTGAGCAACGGGTACACGCATCTGCATCCAATATTGCTTGCAGTTGTTGAGTTTCAAATTTTTTCGGTTGACCTGAACGTTCTTTGTCTTTCACTTGAAAATCACCATTTTTGCGTTTAAACCAGTGTTCACAAGTATCTTGTGAATTTTGAATACTAACTACTAAACAACATTTCAGATAATTTTGAACATTCATTGTCGAATTCAATTACATTTATACCAAATATTGTCACTCCCCTTAGTAAAGCCTTCATCGTAAACTTGATTTAATTCTTCATCTTGATTTATTTCGTTTTCTTTCGTCTATCCAATATTTTCGGGGAAAGGGAGATCTGCAGACACAGCTCTGCATGAACTGGCGCGTACGATACTCTGGAACATACTAATCAATGGATTACTACTGAAGCTAAAGAGAGAGGGTATAAAAGTAATTGCTTATGCAAATGACATGGTGATAGCTGTATACGGAAAATACCTAGACACGATTAGAGAATTCGGTGAGTTCCGATAATGGATGACCACAACCATCTAAAACGAGTGAGACCTGGCACGATTAGAGAACTCAATGAGCCCCAATGATGGATGACCACAACCCCCTAAAACGAGTAAAACCCCTTTTCTCGACCCTTTCCCTATTCGTCCGAGCTCGGAACTCATCGAATTCTTCATCTACGCGAAAAGTACACCAATTAAAAAAAAAAACTTTTGACCAATTTATTTCTTTTATAAAAACCAATTCTGCCGGATTATTTTGGATTTGTGTTAAAACGTATGGCGTCTTATTCCAAAAACAATGTTAATATACATACATTATTATGCTTAAGTTAACTCTCGGTCGGTATATTAGAATCCAATTTGGAGTGGCGCCGCAATTACAAAATTTTCAGCTTCAAATCACTTACATATTATTAAATTATGTTAACATTGAAAAATGTAGAAAATATTGGTAAAATTAAATTAGAGAATTTAAGTTGCTAAAAAACAAAATATTGGGCCAGATACACGATACTCTAGCAATTCGCAAATCGATAAATATGGCGGATTTGCTAATCGAAAATTTGCTTGCATAAGCTACTCGATTATTTTAGCAAAGTAAAATATATTTTTGTATTTAGCACAAACGATAAAGTGCGTTAAAGTATCTCATTTTCTGAAATTCAGAAACAAATTGGGTTGCTAAATTATAGTGTATAACATTTCCAGCAAATTCGCAAAAAATAACTGCTTATCTGAGTATCGAGTATCTAGCCCATTGTGTTATATTTTATCAGTACATACTAATTGCCTTACAAGTTACAACCTTTAGTGGTTCGATCAATTAAAATCACGTTAGAATACTATTATAACTTGCAAAGAGATGTTGCAGAACTCTGCGTCTTCTACAGATGCTTACATGGTAAATGTTCTGCAGAACTATCGGAGAAAATACCACCATTCGTTACAACAACAAGAGTAACAAGAGGAACAACCAATGCACATAGGTTTACGGTGCAGCTCCCGAAACCTCGAACTGAAGAAATCAAGCGCGAATTTATATACCGAACATCAAAAAAGTGGAATTCGCTATTACATTTCAAATTTCCGAAGGAATATAAAATGAATAAATTTAAGGTAGCTATTAATCTTTATTTGCAGGATCGCGCATTGGGTGCAGAAGCTCTGACAGTTACAAGGAGCTAGGATCGTTAATAAGTCCGCTCTGCACCCAATTAAAAAATTTATAAAAAAAAAATAAAAAAAAATGAAGGAAAAAGAGGGTTGAACAATCAATAATAAAAACAAACTCATTCATGAGAAAGCCAGACAAAAATCGAGAGGATTGGTGCGTAAATGATCCCTAACTACATTGGTAGATTTTGGGATTTATTTTTTCCAAATTCGATAAATTTATATATGGTAATTGAAGCATCGGTTCCATATATTGTTATTGATGTTAACCATAAGTCGATGGAGATCAATTTGAACCAATCGGAACTTTTACAGTCTAATTCAATTAAAAATAATTTTGTGTCTAGATTTTGTGATTTTAAACGTGCAGAGAAACGTTTGATAGACTGATTTCATATTTCTCATCAATTGACTGGAATTCGCGCTTTTCATCTAATGACATAGAGCATGATGTCCAAGTATTTTATAACATTTTGTTTAATGGTATTGACAGATTCGTTCCAATTTCTGTTATGAAGAATAATCGTAATAATTCTCTGTGGCTTAGTAAACGTTTGATTAATTTGAGTATGTTATCGTAAGAACAAATTATATCGGAAATGGAAAAGATCCAACAATGCTTCTGTTAAATTGGCCTTTTCATATTTATCTAATGAATTTGATTGCATGCATAAAATAGCTTATAAGAACAATGTCAATAAGGTTCAAGACGATTTGTTCAGACTACGAGAAAAACATGCGGTCTTCCGTCTACAATGTTTTACAATAATATTACTGGCAATAATTCCGTGGATATAGCCAACTTATTTGGTTCTGTCTTCCAAAATACTTATAGACTTGACAATGTATATAAGGGAGCAATTACGAATACAACATATGGTAGTATAATTAACACCTTGGGTATACCTTGTATATCACTTCAATTATATTATTGAATCACTCCATCAGTTTAAAGATGGATGTGGTCCAGATGGTGTTCCTTCAAGATTCCTAAAAAAACTTAGTTATGAGTTGGCTTTTCCTTCAATATCATTCAATGAATCACCAATCAACAATTTTTCCAACTGTCTGGAAATCCCCTCATATCGTTCCTATCTTCAAATCCGGTAATAGGAACGGTGTTTCTAATTATATAGGGCATTCCTATACTGTCAGCTATCCCTAAATTATTTGAATCAATTGTTTGAGACCACATGTATTTCGGACTGAAGTCATTTATAGCTGACGAACAACATGGATTTGTCCGTGGTACATCTACCGTGTCGAACTTAATAGAATTTTTGAAACGTGCTTTACTCGGGGGTCCACACACTATGCAAAATTGCTGAGATTTTCTCTCATGATATTAAATTTATCAATGTATGTGTAAGTATATTATACAAATTTTGAAATTCTCAGCAAATTATCAGGAGGCTATTTCACGAAAAAATTATCATGAAATTTGTACGAAATGTCAAATTAAAATGCACTTTTAAGGTTATGTTTTTCATTTTTTCCGAGTGTTGAGAGTTTGAGACGTATAGCTGCATAAAAAAAATATTTCGCAATGGCATTTATTAATACTAAAAATACTATAAAATTAATTCATATGTTTAGAATTAACGAATGTTTATGGAAAATAACCAGTAAACAATTTAAAAGAACTGATTTAAAAAATGATGCGTTCCCAAAAATTGCAAAAGAATTAAACAAAGATGTTGAACTGGTAAAAAAAAAATTAGAAATGTACGAAGCACATATGTGGCTGAAAAAAAAATAAATAAACAAACAATTTTCTGACAGTATTCACCGAATTTTATTTAACAATTGACGAAATTATCATGAGAGTAAAATGCTCAGTTATGATAATTTTTTAACAAAATTCATCAATATGTACATTGAAAATAACACACCCATACATAAAATTTCATGAGAGAAAATCTCAGCAATTTTGCATAGTGTAGAACCCGAGTTAGAGATGATTGAGGTTAAGGCTCAACTCGACTCGATCAACCACATTATTTTATTGGAAAAATCAAAATCTTTTGATATTGCTCATAATCTGATAAAATGGATTGATTCTTACCTTACTGAACACGTGTAATTTGTAAAAATAAATGACAGTTTTTCTAATCCGATTAAAGTGCATTCGGGTAATCTTGGACCCCTCATCTTCATTCTATTCTTAAACGATATCCCCAATTGTATCAAATCCGCTCGTTGTCTAATTTATGCTGATGACCTAAAAATATTTTCCCCTATAAATAATGCGCATGATGCAATAATTCTACAGAAGGACATTGATGCAATAAACCATTGGTGTGAAAATAATCTGTATTTTTGAATACCAAAAAATGTAAAGTTATGTCATTTACCCACATATCGTCGTATGTAATACATGACTATTGCATTAATAATGTTATTTTCTCACGATCAGAGGGGGGGGGGGGGGGGATTAGGATTTCTTAAACGAACCATAAAGGAGTTCAAAAACCAGAAGGTTTTTATCATGCTATATCAGTTTATTGTCCGTTCGCAATTAGAATCGAAACACTATTATAGAGGTTTTATCGTCATTGTGGTGAGTAGATAGTAAAATGAATGCCTTGTTGTTTTTAGGGATATATAAACAAAGTACCATGTTCTCCCCAAAACTAAATTTCGTTGATAAAACTACTCGAGTTTTTGACGCTTTGAATTCAGCAGACCATTCACAGTTTCCAACCAAGTAGCTGTTTCGCCAGAGGAATCGACGTGAAAAAGTTGTCCAATTGTTACGTTCCTGTGTGACTAGATCTTTCACAACTCCCTCGCCTTGGTTTTTGTACATAATACTACCGACTTTGCCGGTATAAACTGATCCATTTAACGGATATGAGGTGTTCGAATCGCATGCCCACCATATTTTGATGCTGTACGTGGCTGGCTTCGACGAGATGTACGGCGTAAACTTAGTACGCTTGTCGGTTTCCATTCTAGTTGCTATAGCTGCATCAAAATCAAACCGAGTCATCCTCATAATATTATAAAATCATCACACAGACATAGTTGCACGGTATAAAGAGAAAGCATTTTTTCCAAGTTAATGTACTGGTTCATAATTTGATTTATAACTTCCGATAACAATTAGTAGCCCTATGAAAACCAATAATTCTTCCTCATGCAGAGTGGGCCATCTGTTGGTCCTTTTTTCAATCAATGAATTTTAGTACTTAATGTTATCTGTTCTAAAAAATTCTTTGACATATGAAAAGTTTAAAATATTCCATTTTTCATCATGGAGTCGCTAACCATACAACAACGCATTTTGATTGTCCAAATTTATTATGAAAATAATCGTTCAAAAACAACAACATTTCGTAAATTACATGAGAGTTTTGGTCGACATGGACGTCCTACTGAGCGTGCAATTGGCAAAATTATTGATCGTTTTGAAGAAACTGGTTCAGTGGAAGGTCGTAGACCCTATCAACATGTTCATCCAGTTCGTACTCCTGGTGCAGTGGCATATGTTAGTGAAAGTGTTCGTAATGAACCAAGCACATTAATCAGGCATCGTTCATAAGAACTAAACATTTCACGAACCACATTACGGCGCAATTTGCATGTTAATCTTCATTTGCATCCATACAAAATTCAACTATGTACGTCGTTGTTTTGTTAATTGGATGCTTCAACGAAATGAAGGTTTTGATTATTTACCACTTGATTATTTTTTGTCGGATTATTTGAAAGGTAAGGTTTATGCTAATCATCCACAAACAATTCAACAACTTAAAAACAACATTCGAGCTGAAATTGACGTCATTGATTCGCAAAAGTCATCGAAAATTGGCAAAAGTCATCGAAAATTTTAATGTTCGGATGCAGGCCTGTAGTCGTGGGCATATGAACGATATTGTTTTTCATACATAAATGGCATAGATTCTTAGAACCACCTTTCAATATCAATAAAAAAATTTGACTTTTCATCCCAAAATGTGTGTTTTACATATTTACAAATAGAAAAAAAGGACTAACATATGGCCCACCCTTTATAAGGGTTCCCAGACCAAAGGCTTTCTACTTGGATTTACTATGTCCCATAGTTGATAAACGTCTTCAGCCATACTGTTGCTATGTCGATTAAGATTATTAAGTCTAATTATTAAATTTACATAGATGTGTCGAACAAAACGCACATCTGCATTACTTAAAAGTTTAATATTTGGTTTGGGACCCACAAAAAAAATGGTTCGCGGAGTATATTATAGGCTTGCACTCGTTGTATACTTGGCTGAGTTTTCTCCATTTGGTCCCATCCTTACCGAAGTAGTATTCTTCTGAATCTTGACGAATTTCTTCACTGTCTTGCATTTGTTCTCTAATATCGGGATCTGCATCATCAGCTTCGGATCTCTGACTCTGAATATAAGTGCTGCACTACGCTTTGTAAATAAGTTACCCGTTACTCGTATGACAGTCCGTGTTGAATAATGAGTATTTAGTACAGAACGGAATACCGTTTTAATTCGAGTTTTTTGCTAAACAAATTTAATTACTTTTATGAAATTGTATTATAATTATTTACTTATTTGAGCACTTGAAATGTGCTTTATTTCTTTTTGATCCATTTTACTTAATTTATTTGAGCAATAATTAAAAAATAATACACAAAATTTCCAAGTACATAATTCTTATTTTTATTTATGGCTGTGTTGCTCTAGCAAAGCGATAACAGCCAAAATTCCTTTTTCGTTTTCGAGAGTTCTCTGTTTTTTGTATAAATTCGTTCGCTAATGGTTTTGTTTTTTCACTCTCTTGTAGTCTTACTTTGGCAATTTTACAACAACAATGCCGTGTATTTTCATTCCGGAATGAAGAGTTTCATTCCGCTAAGAAGTAGGTATAGCAAAATTATCTTTTTATCGTAGTTGTAGTGTTTACCACCAGAGTAAATATATTAAATATAAGAGTTGGTATTAAATAACAATTATCAATTTTTCGATAAATCAGAATATTACATTTTGGTTAATTATCATTTGGAATTAATTATACTTTATTCAATAATTTGTTATCACTATTTAATGTTTGTTAAAATTCTAAATAATAAATTGAATTTTATAGCTTGGTACCAAATGTTGAAAGTAAAAAAAAAAATTATTCTGAAGAAGAATTGCTCTTACTTTGGGCAAAATTTCATTCCTATCCGGATAGGATTTCTCATTTAATCTAAACTGGGATAGGTGAAGTACCGATTTTTAGTAAATAAATGAAAAAGAAATACTAAACATCGAAAATTAGTGGACACCTATAACGTTTTCATTCAAAATATATAATATATAAAACATCTTTCGAAAACATCTTTCTTAATTCGTTCTAGATTATATTTTTAAAATGTTTTAGCCTTCACTTTGTCGATAAAAAAATCCTTAATCTTGTCAGCAAATACCCCGGTATACAAATAAAAATCATATTATGATTTTTATTTGTATACCGGGGTATTTGCTGACAAGATTAAGGATTTTTTTATCGACAAAGTGAAGGCTAAAACATTTTAAAAATATAATCTAGAACGAATTAAGAAAGATGTTTTCGAAAGCTTCATTCTTAGTCCTCCAATAATAAACCATAATAATACTCTCTTTTACAAATTTAGATAAAGTTAAAATGCTCCTAAACTAAATATTATTTCCACTCTGATAAAAACGCCTTAAATACATCCCAACATAAACAATTCATAAACTCAATAATTACAACCGCGACATAATCCCTATCAACTTTGTGCAATAATTAAAAATTATTCCCTTTTTTTATACCGTATAATCACACCCCATTACCAAGGGAAATTTATATCAACAGCAACATTATTGCAAAACAACAAAAATAAATTAATTAGTACTATCTTATCATGAAGCGCACAAGAAAATTATATCATCAGTCTCTAACATTTATCCATTTTTACAGAATTCAATGATTTAAATTATTTAAATTAATAATAAAATCTACCCACTTTTGCTATTACCTCCTGCTCCTTACAAAATGTATACAGTTGGTGCCACACAAATAGGCGCCGCGCAAATCATCTCAATTTTTGTATTTGTGTATGATGATGATTGATGGTTTTTTTGTTGTTTTTGTTTGGAAAACACGGCTCGTCACAATCCATCGATTCTTTTTCATTGTAACGAAAACAGAGGGTTGCAATCTTTTCGACCTACAGTGTTATTTATGTACGTCGAGTATTTATTTCTTATCATCATACAATATAATATATACTAAATATGACAACAACAAACATTTAGAAAGAAAACAAAAAGCGAACATATTTTTAGGTTCTTCTGCAACATTATCAGTAAAATGAGAAAAAAAATAATAAGTGGAAAAACAATGGAAAATGTGTATGGCATTAAATATGAAAAGTTATTAACCCTTTTGTTCCCTTCCTCCCTGTTGTTCTTGGTCTGATAAGGGATTTTTTTTTACTATACGTACAATCATTATTCCAAATCTTTTATATAAAATTTGGTATAACCAAAAGCATAACCATCACCCACGCGCAATCAAGAAACATAAGGCGATTACGTATCATATTAGTTTTCTCCGCATACATAGGAAAGATATCAATCACAAGTCTTATATCAAGTAATTTCATTGTGTATATACAATTTCGGGGTTGTTCTCTCGTTTCGAGTAAAATATAATCTCTATAGTATATTCGTAATTTACCATCTTGTATATCGTCCTACTCGATGTCTATATAGTATACTATGGCGATGGTGACTACCCCAAGAAGTTGTTGGCGTACAGAATTTTATTTACAGAAATTATTTTATTCGTTTATATTATTTATTTATATAAATTATAAATATGTATTTGTGTATTCAAAGATGTAAAAATAGAATGTGTTCCAATAAAATTAATTCGAGACCAAAATATACTATACGTTATAAAATACCCGAACCAAATATAATAAGCCCGTATATAATCAATATTTTGTTGTGAAAGGAAAACAGAGTTCGTCTTCATGCATTATGTAAGTATTTGAATAAAATAAGAAATTGTGAAATGGAAGACGAAAAAAAAATCTGATTTCTTTGAATAAACCCAAATCCTTAAGAATATGAAATAGTCTTCGCGGGAGTTCAATAAATGGAATACAATATACGCGTATAAACAAATTAAGAGTTGACACGCACGGGATACAACAATTTTTGTTTACCTCTTTCTATGTATATAAGATGATTTACGTGATAGTAAAGCTAAATTATATAGTGGTTGACGTTTTATTCGGGTGTATACAAAATTCACATAGATAAGAACAAGAATTGATGATTTATGGATGGAATAAGGTATTTATGTATATATTATTGTAAAAATAGGTTTTTGGTGTACGTGACATTTTATAATATTTTCGCGAGTAGAAAAATTAAATTTAAGGTTTTTCAGTACCGAGTTTCAATCCCTCAAATCCCAATAGAGGCAGGATGTAATGTATGGATTTTTCACTCCTGGTTTCGAATATAAGATACTTGATTAAGGTTAAATGATTGGCAGTCGAAATTTGCTCAAGATGACAGCAAAAAATCTCAAAACATGTTTATGATTCCCGATTTCCATTTTTTTTTTTTTTTGTTAAATTATTTATTCCATATTACAACGGAATAGGCGTCGAGTAGATCAGAAAGAAAAGGCGCAACAACTTCTATGGTTAGTACAAAATTACGTAACCGCATGGGAACACACAGTAGTAAAAAATCATAATGATGATAGGATGATAATCTCCCCCTGGTAAGCCAGTAGCCCTCCTCCAGCAGCCCTGGAAACTGGCAAATACTCAATGGACCAATCATTCATTAATCTGAAGCTAAATGATTACAGAAACGAATACTAGAAGAAATAATCGGCAAACACAAAAATCAACCATCATCCTACACGGACACCAATCGGAAACTGCAACATTCTAACAGAAATATCACGGTTAGTACAAGTACAAAACGAAATGAAGCGGTATAACATCGAGATACTAGGCCTCAACTTAGTAAGATGGAAAATAGTGGAAAACTTACAACAAGCATTTTGTTCGAAAATACGCAACACCCACGGAAAAGATGAGGTGAGAAAATACCGGGATGACATCAATCAAGGGGAAAATTGGCACAAGGTGCTATACGAAACCACAATGGAGATAGGCTCATCGACTGTTGTGTCACAAATCAAACTACTGCAGCAAATTCCCACACAAAGATATCACAAATACATTTGATCACCAGACATTTGATCTACTGGTGTTAATAAAAAATTCTTAACTTCTTTCCAAGATGTCAGAACAATACAAGGAGCACAAATTTCAAAGTCAAAACAGGCTGCTAAACGCACATGAATACAAATCGAAGGAAGTTTCAACAGAAGAAACACCGCCACAAAAACTACCTTCAAGGCAATGGTCCAACTCAATCTACCAAGAAATGAAACCAGTACAGTCGATCAAAAATGGGAACAAATGGAAGATGCCTACATCAAAGTCGTGTTTTAGTAGTAGAATATAACATCAATTATGCTGGTGAGTATGAATATGAAGTCACTTGGGTTAAATTTAAGGTATTCTCACAGAATTTTGCAAAGAGCATTGTAATATAATTACGAATACTGTTGTAAGTTTGGATGACAACACAATTGTATTAGTTTTTGGTGATTTTAATTTACCCCATCTGTCTTGGACACAACATTCTCATGGTATGCTACCCAGTAACTCTTTTTCTGCTATTGATCACGATTTATTTATACCATGTCTTCATTAGATTGAATACAAATCAATAATGTATTTAATTCTCGGGCGCGTTTACTTGATTTAATTTATGTTTCAGGTAATCTTTTTGAACTACAGTATCTACTTGAGGAAAGCGACTATTTAGTGAAAAATGATGAACATCACAAATCTATTTTGTTAACTTTGGAGATTGCTAAAACGGAGTTTGTAAATACTGTTAACTTTCTAGATTTAAATTCGTTTTTCAATTCTATTAATTGGACTGAGATGTTCGACTATCGCGTGATTTAAACGATGCCGTAAGTAAATTCTGCGAAACGGTTTTGGTTGGAATTGAAAAATTCATTCCGGTTAGAATTAGTCATCAGTTAAATAAAGCTCGTTGGTTTGAAAAGGAGCTGCGTTCTAGCAAGGATAAAATGGATCGGTTACGTAAGAAATTCAAGCACCATCCTGATGCTCTTGGTTATCTATCATTTCAAAAGGCACGACGTGAATTCCGTAAATTGGATCGATATAAATTTCGTCGCTATATCAATGGGGTTGAAGATAAAATCAAAAGCACCAAATTTCTTATTATCGACTGACTCCTCATTGTTGAGCAACCCAATGTCAGCTGTTTAGGAGATAGCAGTTTGGGTTCTATTTCTTTGGATACTGAATTAATTTTTAAATATATCTCTAATTTAAAGCTAAATCATAATCCAAGTCCAGATTTAGTTCCTGCAATTGTATTACGCAAGTGTGACCATTCATTAGTATTCACTCTGGAACTAATATACAATAGATCACTGTCTGTAGGTTACTTTCCTGATTCTTGGAAAACTTCATATGTCATCCCGGTTTTTAAAAGTGGTAATCGTTCTTTAATTGATAATTACAGACCTATTTCTGTGTTGTCTGCTGCCCCAAAAGTTGTTGAATGTATTGTTCGTGACATTATGTTTAATGAGTTTGGTAAAATTATTATACCACAACAACATGGGTTTCCCAATCATTAATTGTATCTAACTTCGTAGTGTCGGGAATTTAATTTGACAATTTGTTTATGTTGGAATTGTCAAAGTTGAAAAAAAAAAAGAATTGTTTTATTTGTGGTTGTTGTTATTTTAATAAATAAAAAGTTTTTAGTAAATCTTGAAAAATTATTTATTTTCAAAAATGTCTGGTTTAGATGAATTAGGCCTTCTTCTTGCGAATTCTTCAGTGGAGCAAGCGGAAGTCATGGGATCTATCCGCACAGTTCGACAATCACAAGATTGTTTCGATCTGTCTGAAAATAAATTTATTAAATTGTTTCGAATTAATAAATCTATGGCGGAAGAATTGATCAATTATTTAACACCTCATTATTTTTTTACCAAACCACCACAATTTTCTTTTACCGAATCGAACCACAAATCATAATAAAGTATGAATACAAATTTTGACATTTTGATTTTTCGTATAAGTATGTGAAATTTTTTCCACATGCTTATACCCATTCGGAAATATTCCCTTAGTACCGAAAAAATTCCCTTAGTAGGGAATTCAAGAATACATGAAATACAATTTCCGAACGTTTTTGTGAATTTTGACAGATGTCCACATGTGGAAAATGGATGGAGAATAGGCCCCCAGGTCGACCAACTGCTACTAGCCTCGTTGAATTTTTACATTTTGTGATAAATTCAACTGAGATTGGCTCGCGAGTTGATGTAGTTTTCACAGACTTTAAAAAGGCATTTAATAGAATCTCTCACGAGATTATGTTATCTAAATTGCAGAAAGTCGGTGTTCAATCATACTTGTTGTTGTGGTTAAAATCTTACCTCAGTGACCGTAGACTGTTTGTCAAATTTAATGATTGTCTTTCATGCGAGTCTAAACCAACGTCTTGAGTTCCTCAAGGCAGTCATTTGGGCCCGTTGTTGTTTTTATTGTTTATCAATGAGGCTGTTACCTGCATTCATTCATCAACATTTCTGTTGTATGCATATGATATGAAAATATATTTATTAAAATTGATAGTGTACGCAACTGCGAACGTCTTCAGCAAGATTTGGATAGATTTTTCGTCTGGTGCGCACAATAGATTGGAACTAAACATTATTAAATGTCGAATTATGAGCTTCCATAGAAAGAAAAATTCAATTGTGTTTAACTACACATTGAACAATATTGTGATGATGGCCTGACGTTAATCCAACACACCGAGAAGATAATAAATAAAACCAACGCAATAATGGAATTTATGTTTAGAACCTGTAATAAAGATTTGTCTACATTAAAAACAGTTTATACAACTTTAGTAAGATCACAAGTTGAATATTTGCCATTTATCTAGGACTCTCAATATGATATTAGAATAAGTCGTCTAGAAAAATTCAACGACGTTTCACGAGTCGCGTGTGTCGTCTCCTTCTAAGAAGTCAAGTTCATATTTCTTATAATGATCGATGTAATTTATTTCAGTTGTTTCCACTAAATCGTAGACGATCCATTAGTTCTGCTTGCTTCATTTTCGATTTGTTGAATGGCAGTATTGACTCTGCTCAGTTGTTGTCTAACCTTGATTTTCAGGCAAGGAACCTAAATATTAGAAAACGTTCGTTAGTCCTACCTCAATTTCATAGGACTAATTACGGAGCTAATTATAATCCTTTGGATATGGCTATTAATAACTTTAATGATTATTATACGGAGTTTTCTTTCAATATAAGTAAAAGCGAATTTAAAAATAGAATATTACCGGTTTGTTTTAACTAGCTATTCTGTGATATTGTTATTTTTTATTGTTGTATTACGTTGTTTTGGTTTTGGAGTAAATTTTAATTTTTAGAATGTAATTGCAATGTACTGATCAGTTTAATTTTAATTATGTTGATCTTAATAAAATAAATAAATTAAGACTGCTACCAGTGTGCACACCAGACAACACCAGCAAGCCATCGGTTAGCGATGATATATGGAAGAAAATTGAAGAACGTCATCAACTTAAGCTGCAAATATGTCACCAAGATACGTCGGAAATCCTAAGGAAGTATGAGACCAAAGCTCGTAAAGAAGATGGCAAGAAGGAATCGCAGAAAATACAAAGAAGACATTCTCGAAACTGCAGAGGAAGCAGCTGCAATCAGAAACATACATACGCACACTATATCAATATGTAAAAGTTACCGGTAAATATACGAATATTCCACACAAAAAGGATTTAGCTGGACAGATCTTAACCACTTATCAGCAATAATTTAATTACGTCTTCAACCGGAGCAAAGAAATGGATACCACACCAGAGGTAGCCGCACAAGTGGTTGCACTAATTGAACCAAAGTAAAGTGGCTCGACAACTAAATTTAAGCCGATTCTCCGTTCGTCGAGTGTGGCAGAGATATCAGGAAACTGGTGACTTCAGACGGCGAGAAGGATCTAGCCGACCTCGTGCTACAGCACAGCGTGATGACCGCTTTCTTGTAACAACTTCGTTGCGAAATCGTCCTATGAATGCGGTTCAACTGGGACGACGGCTCCAAGAAGTTCGTGAAGTCGAAGTCAGTCGATGGACAGTTAGAAGACGACTTCGAGAAGTTAATCTGACTCCACACAGACCAGCAAACGGGCCGAAATTGACACCAACCCACCGACGAGCTCGTCGTGAGTTCGGTCGAGAGCATTTGAATTGGACAGAAGAAGCATGGAGAAGAGTCCTGTTCCCTGACGAGTGCAGGATGTGTTTATGGCACCGATGGACGCGGAAGAGTATACAGAAGACAAGGAGAGTAATATGCACAATGTTGCATCCAAGAACGTGTCCCGTATGGCGGTGGATCGTGCATGTTCTGGGGAGGCATATCACTAGAGGCGAAGACAAATCTTGTATTCATCACCCCAGCCAATACTGGCTGTCGGTCAAGAGGAATGATTTCTCAACGGCACATTGAGGAAGTACTCGAGGAGTATGTCGTACCTTTTTGCTTGGTTTATTGGCGAAAATTTTCTGTTCATGCAGGATAATCCGAGACCGCATACGGCTGGTGTAGTATACCAGTACCTGCAAGAGGTGGATGTGCCAGTTATGGAGTGGCCAGGTCGAAGCCCAGACCTCAATCCCATCGAACATATATGGGACGAGTTCAAAAGAAGGATTCGAGCCAGAGATGTTGCTCCAACGAGTCTCCAGGAGCTGCAACAGGCGATCGTAGAGGAATGGGAAGCGTATCGTAGAGGAATGCTTCATCGAATGGAAGCTGTCATTCGGGCCAGAGGAGGGAATACCCGTTATTAATAAAAATATTTTTTCTGATTTCCATGTTTTAATTCGATTTTACTACTAATTTTCATGCTGATAAATTTACAAAAACGTGTGACTCAGATGTTTATCCCCAAAAATCAGTTTGATGGCACGTATAAATACAAAAAAGGTACCACTGGATAGGTATTGAAATAGACTTTGAACCTGCATTAAAAAAAATTAAACAAATATTGGATTTTTTGGATATTTTTGCACTTTTGTGGAAAATTGAGCAATGTGTAATTTTTTGCACCCAAGTGAATATACATATTTCGCCGTATTCGCATAAGTAACTTTTTTAATGTTGATTATGATTGGGATTCTGTTAGGGAATTGGTTTTATAATTAGAAAACATTATGTTTTCTTTGTGCTATACTTATTTCACTTTTTCACAAAACTTATTTTAAATAATAACAATTAAAGAAACAATTGAATATGCAATTTCGAAAAGGGCACATCTCGGAAATTTTGACAAAACCGTTTTTTCACGTTAATGTAATGGAAATATATCTTCGCACCAGTGTCGGTTTGTATAACGATAATTTCGAAAAGGTCACAACTCTTGGAGATGTGCCCTTTTCGAATTTAATGCATTTTATTAATCGGCGACGGCGATATATCTCTATCTGTCGCTGAAGTGATTTTGATACTTATGATAAGAGTTTCATAAAGCTTATATGTTGTGTTTTTAATTATATTTACTTTATATTTTATGAATTTCGAAAGGGCACATCTCGTATAAAAATATTAAAAAATATTATTTTGTAAATCGATTTCGTTAGGCAATGCTATCATCATCAGTTCAATTTACTTATTCAAAACAGTAAATTGAACTGACGATGATAGCATTGCCTAACGAAATCGATTTTCAAAATAATATTTTTTAATATTTTTATAATTTCACTACAGTGAGCGTAATTTACTTAGGCGCAGAGTTAAATTTGTGAATAAATTATTCAATTAACACCTGTGTTAAAAATGTGTATACAATTTTTGGAATATACTAAAAAACAAAAAATATGAGCGTGTAAAGCAAACTAACGGTATTTAATTATATTACATATATTCTACGTCAATTCTTTATTTCATAGTGTAATTTACATACTTATGTATGTTAGACGCAGTAATTTGAACTTAGTGTTTGGGTATAATAATCGGCTAATGGTGATTATTTTTATTTTAATTAATAATTTAGTGTATTTTTAAATATTTTGGTGAACAAAAATATTGAATATTAAAACAAGTAATAAATATGGCGAGAGGAAAATTTTTAAGTGACTCAGAAAAAACGAAAATAGCCGTTTACAAGGAATGTGGCCTCTCCAATAGAGCAATTGCTTCCAAAATAGGGCGGTCCGAACATTTAATTAGAAATTACATTAAACTTGGCGACAGATATGGAGCACCACCGAACAAAAATAAAAGAAATACAAAAATTACATTACGTCAGCGTAATCAAATCAAATTTGAAGCCGCAAAAAATAAATTAAACTCGACCCAAATTATTTCGAAGTTGGATTTAACAATTAAGAAAAGTCGTGTACAGCAGATTTTAAGGTCAGATAAAAATATGAAATGGAAGAAACCAGTAAAACGACCGGTGTTATCTTCTCAACATAAAGTTGCCAGACTACAATTTGTCAGACATCACATGCATTGGCAAGATGAGTGGCGAAACATTATCTTTTCAGGCGAAAAGAAATTTAATTTAGACGGTCCTAATGGGTTAAGCTTTTATTGGCATGATCTCCGCCATAATGATCCTCCCAGAATGAGTAGAAATTTTGGGGGTGGTTCGTTAATGATATGGGCAGTCTTTTCATACTATGGCAAGCTACAACTTTGTAATATAGACACCAAAATGACATCGGAAAAATATGTGGAGATGTTAGAAGACGTTTTAATAACGTTTTTAGATGAAAATGACGACAAGGAGTTCCTTTTTCAACAAGATAATGCCAGTATCCATGTATCGCAATACACCAAGCAGTTTTTTTCATCAAGTTCGGTACCTCTTTTAGAATGGCCCGCGAGAAGTCCAGATTTAAACCCCATGGAAAACCTATGGGGTGTACTTGCCAAGCGTGTCTATTCCAATAGCTAACAATATGCAACAGTTTTAGAGCTTCGACAATCGGTACTAGATTGCTGGCGAGGAATTGAAGACGAACTACTTCAAAATTTAGTAAGCTCTATTCCAGATCGAATTTTTGTTTGTTAAATATTTGTTTAAATTTTTTTTGTTTTTAATAAACTTTTAATAATAGTTTGTTGTGCGTCTATATAAATTACGCATCCAAATTTGAATTTTTTATAATTTAGTACAGTAAATAAAAAGTTTTTAAATAACTGTATATTACAATAAATATAATATTAATATTAAAATATAATAAAGATAAAATCACTTTTTTAATTCTTAACTAATGATGTATTTTTCATAAAATTGTCGATGCGCCTAAGAAAATTACGCTCACTGTATAAGGACGTTTCACAAAATTCAAATTTCGTAAAAAATTCTTTTAAAAATAATTGTTTCTTTAATTGTTATTGTTTAAAATAAGTTTTGTGAACTGGTTTTATTAGAAAGTATTTCTGGATTTTCGAATTTTCATTATTTTGTAATGTACGCGCTATTCTAAAAACATTAAATGTTAACTCCTTGGAATATATAGTTCGCGGGTCCCATTTGAAACGCGATATTTTAACCCTTTCAAACGTCATTTAAAATTGACTTTCTTCCAAAAATAAAATACGTAGCACAATTATGCACTGCTATGATATGGAATTGCTCATAAAACTGTAGTGTGAACATTAATACATAAGAGAACGATCGCACAAGAGAAATGAGACAAAAATTAAAAATTACGGTTGGTCGAAGCGATGAAAGTTGATGTGCAATATATTGTACAAGGCGTTTGAGAGGGTTAAAACGCGATTTGCCAAAACCCGATATTTCAAAACGCGATATTCAAGACGCGATATGGTACAAAACGCGATATGGTACAAAACGCGATATTACAAAACCCGATATTTCAAAATGCGATATGGTACAAAACGAGATATTTCAAAACGCGATATTTCAAAACGCGATTTCCTAGTTCTGATCGTACATGTTCAATTTTATCATTTTGGTGAAGGAAAATTTTATTAAATAAAGGAAGATTAATAATTATTATTATTTTAAAATAATATTATTATTTTAATGTTTATTATTATTTTAAAATTTTAATTTTAAAATATCGTGTTTTGTACCATATCGCGTTTTGTACCGTATCGCGTTTTATAATATCGCGTTTTGAAATATCGCGTTTGTACCATATCGCGTTTTGTACCATATCGCGTTTTATAATATCGCGTTTTGAAATATCGTGTTTTGTACCATATCCCGTTTTGTACCATATCGCGTTATTGCATTTTGAAATATCCCGTTTTGTACCATATCGCGTTTCGTCATATCGCGTTTTGAAATATCGCGTTTTAAAATATCGCATTTCGAGCGGATCCCTTAGTTCGCAAAACTCTAAATTTAATTTACTATGTACATCGAAATTCGAATTTTTGGATGCTTGAATGCAAGCAATTTCAAAAACAGTATAAACGAAATCCTAAATTTACCATTCTAAATTTAAAGATTCTTAGAATAAGGTCTTGTGAATTTCGAATTAAAGAAGCTGAAGTATTTTAAAAAAATCGAACTTAACCCTTTAATGCATGATTTTTTCTTTTTAATTAAAATGCTTTTTTTCTTATAAAGATGTGTTTGGTTGAAAAGGATTTCAAAGTAAAAATGGTTGGAAGCAGCTAGTTTTCCCGGAAAATTGATTTTATGACATTATGCCTATTTGCATCATTATGGATTTGTGGTAAAATATTTAAATATTTTTTCATTTATAACGCTTCTTAATAATAAGGCAATTCATTCAAAATTAAAATAAATATTCAAAAACAATATTCTTATTTAAAAAAAATTACATATGTAAATGTATGTTTACTACTAACTATATGCAAAACATCGACTAACTAATTCTAAATGGCGATTTTATTTGTAAAACGCAGAAAAAAACAAAAAATTGTGTGAAACGAGATAGAAAAACAAATGAACAACAGATATTCGAAACAAAACACAAAAAATATGCTCAAATGTAGATGCAGTTCAAATTAGAATAACATGATGCAGATATGCTACACTATGCATTAAAGGGTTAAGACTTAAATAAAAATGTTTTATAAATGTAGGAATAAGTCGATTTTGAGAATTCAGAAATTTAGTTATTTTGAAATTCAAAATCGTTATATAATAATGAGAATTAAATAATTTACAATAAATTTGTATTTGAAGTAGTTTAAGATTTTTTTAAAATGAACAAAACATGTTTTTCGTGCATAAACTATCAAAACTACCAAGTTTGCTTGCACTCATATACTTACTACAAACGGCTAAAGGAAGATCAGTTGATCGCGATAAACCGCAATCTTTGCGATTTTAACCAGATTTTTATTGATTTTCTCACCGCCAAAATACTCGATGAACAAATTCTTTTCAAATGAGAATATTTTGACGAAAAAAAATCTTATCATAAAAAACATTTTCTAATTTGGTTTATTTCCACTCAGAAATCTTTTCATTTTATTTGTCATGGAAATGGAATCGACCCCCAATATTATGAAAATTATATAATTTCGTTTTTTGCATTTAAAAAATACAAATGGTTGACTGGATTTTAATAAAAATACTTTTTCTTCATTAAATCTTTTCATAGAACGAGAATTGGTCCCCTGGGCGGGTTACCACCATTCTTAGGTTAGCCTCCGTACAGAGACTAGGGACTCCTTATTTATTATCATTATTGATAACCATGAGCCCCCTTTCCCTTCCTAAGATTTAAAGATCGTTCAATTACTGGTTGGTAGATTCAAATTAATGGCCTGTATGATCTGCAACACCTCATCAGGATTAGCTGGTTCAGATGGCAGCTAGATACAGGTCCTTCGTCTGCTGGGAATCTCTTCCCGGCTAACCGCCGCAAGCAACGCGCCTAGCCGCACCACTCCTACATTGGCTCTCGCTTTTTTTATAGATCCACCGATTTCTGGTCTGAGCATGCAGTCAACTTTACATGCTCTTAGTACCAGCTTGAATCTGTGCAGGATGGAGGGAGAAGGTAGTGGGGGGGGGGGGGGGTCCCAGATTTTCTCCTAGGACCTTTAGAAAGGCGAGATTTAATACACTGTAGACCAATCTCCATCTTTCCGATGTAATGCTCCCATCTTCTTAACTCTTGTCAATTAAGGCTAGCATTAACACATGCTTCTTGAAGACATAGCTGAACAGCTAAGGCTGGAGTCCAATTCCCGACCTATTTTGTGGAGACTGACTTATTTGAAAGTCTACAATAAGTCACCTTGCAAGGAGACTTATTGTAGACTTTCTCGACTTATTTGGGAGAGTTTCCACGAAAATGACACCGGTATATTAATTATTTTCTGATTTAAATTACGTTGTTGCTGTTATTTTAATAAATTTCACAATCAATAAATCGATAATAGATTGTGGCATTTATAGAGCGGCAACATAATTTAAACAAGAAAATACAAAAAAAAATTATAAAATTTCTCATTTTATCATTATTTTATTTCTGTTAAATAGAATACCTAATAAAAATACCTAACGCTGATGCTTTTCGTTTCAATATTTATTTTGGCTCACAAAATTCCTCTTAAATGTATGGTTAAGTTTAAATAAGTCTCGGTTTGAATTGGACACTAAATGACTTATTCCAGGCCGTTGTATTGAATAAGTCAAATAAGTCGGCTTATTTGAAATAAGTCGCGAATTGAACCTCAGCTGAAGTCTTGTTTTGCTTGGGGGATCCCGACTTTACCTCGGTCAGCAGCTTAGCATGCTTCCTGTCGACTACTTCTACCTTGTCCTGGCAGGGAACGCTGTATTTTAGCCACAGGGTTCCTTTCTGAGGTTCCGCGGCCAGCAGTGCTCGTTGCCCAAGCCACTCACAACTTTTGTTCACCAGTGAGCGACCCCTCGGAGGTCGCAACACACTTATCAAGAATTCTGAATGGTGAGCGACAATTCCTATACCCCCGCTTCGCCGGCGATTCCTATACCTCCGCCGCATGCTGATTCCCACGAGGTTCTGAGAAAGAAAGGCCCACTTACACAGAGATCCTTGTACGCAGGTAAGGCTAATTACCACTGGAGATCGCCTGGTATCTAGAGGGCTCCGTTCACGACTTGGTTTTGTTAAATGAGCATCCAGCCCGGTCGATTCTCAGCACCGGTCGCTTTACACGACCCATTTACCATGTGACCCGCCTTACACCTAGGTCACTTTTATCACCCGCTCAATGGGCGTGAATCCGGGGGCGACGTAATTTGTAAGGCAAAAAATAAAAAAAATCAGCTGTAATTAACCTATTCAGTCCTTCGGTTTTATCGTGTATAAGCGGGTGTATGATGAGGCCCAGCCGTCAAAAACGGGATATCTTGCTTAATGTTTGATCGTACATTGAAATCAATCAATTAATAGGAAGGTAAGTTCATTATTGTATTGAAAAAATTTATCATAACGCATTACAAAAAAAATCTGTGTTTTTTTTATAATCCATAATAACGGTTGGCGTAAACCCCTTATATCAAACGACTAACATAAGAACAAGAACAAACTTATCAAGGTGTTCATTTTATTAATTCCTGGACAAAAAATTGTTTTTAATTGCAAAATCACACAACACAAACAGCCATTTTGTCACGTCTGGTTTTAACCTCGTGCGCTTATAAAAAACTTAATAGACCAAAACAAATTTAATCAAATGGTAAAAATTTATGTAAATGCAAAACTACAAACGTCAATAAGTACACTTTATTAAAATAATTCAATGATGAAATCAATGCACCATCACCGCATGCACAAAGCAATTTGAAATGGTTGCATGTTAAAATAATAAAAAAAAAAATCGTTCAAACCAACAATAAACATCCAAAATCACAAGAATATGTTTTATTGTGTGTATAAAACACCCCTAGTATATATCAACTTGACATGTACTTTAATTAAAGCAAAACAAAACAAAAGAATCCGTTCCAAAAATAAACTTCTTATCATCGCGCGATACAAGTATATAATTTTAACCTAGTCTTAAAGAACAGAAAAACTGAGAAGATGTAAACATCTTAATTACTGTTTGCTTTAGTTTTGTTGTTTTTTTTTTATTTCGTTAAGTACATATTCATTTAGGACCAATTTATCAATGGGACAAACTAAATTTGTTTTGATTATACGACATTAAAACGACACAAAATCAAAACAATATAAGTCGCAATAATTGTACATTTACGATTTTACGATTAAAAAGTTAAAGACAATATTAGATTAGATAACAAGGAACTATGCATGACAACACAGAAAATTATAGATTTAGTAATTTACATAATTAAAAAACAAAATTTCCAATTCTTAGAGATTTAATTTAATTACAATAATCATCTGTTGTAGTTTCGGTTCACATGTCATTTTTTTTTTGTTTTGTTTATGAGCCGCGTGATCGCGGCATTTTTACAGCACGAGCCAAATTTCATAACAAAAAAATATCCTTACGCTCTATTACTCCCATGAGCATGTATATTTTTATAAACAATAGCATAAAATTTACCTTCACCTAGAATTATACTATTCTTACATAATATTGTACAACTTGCTAAGTTGTAAATTTCAATCTGAAACAAACAATAATTAGTAGTAATATACATAATTGTATTCTTATATCAACTAGAGATTTCATTTTCCAAGTGGGTGATGTAAGTATATAGAAACATTACCAATACATCGTTGCATATATTATTTATGTATATATAGCGTATTTTGTTGACCAAAATTGAATCCAAACTATTTTGTGTTTATTTGTTTCCCAAGAAAATAGTCAATTTAATTTAATTGGCAAAAGCCAACTTTTCGAAATAAAATATAAATTTAATATGTAATATGACCTGGTGGCAGGTATCATAACCAAAAATTAGAATTGGGTTTAATTTAACCCAATACTTTTTTGGGTTAATGTTATTCTTGCGAGGGTTTATCCTATGCAATTGTTGTTGTAAATTTTTCAAGGAAATACGCTTATAGATACGGCTGGCTACTCATTCACAATCGGTTTACATAGTAGTAGGTCATAAATTTCATTCACATCTTGAAAAATAAATATCAACGTAACAACAACAACAACGCACCACGAATTCCAATTAAGACAATTTTCTTTTCGTTTTCTTTTATAATACACATAATATTTACATTATAGTATGTATACATTTACAAATTTCAAGGTCGCCGCGATATATTAAAAGTGGCATGTATCTTTATTTTTAGTTTACTACATAGATGAATGCGAATGTATCATTCCTTGAACGTTTGTTTGATTAACCACTTGAATCGTACAGTTATGTGAAATTTATAATTTCGCGATTTTTTTTTTTTTTTTACTTTTTATTGATGATGTTATTTTTGTGTAAATCAAAAATATACTACAGATACAGTTATTTAATACAGTAAATATAATTTGTATATAAATATGTACAATATTTGTTTAGTATTTAGTAAATGTTTGAATGTAACGATAGAAATGTTTATTAATGTCAAAATATGAATTCCAAGTGTGAGAATTTTTTATTTTTATTTTTCGTTTAGTGCATTCTAAAAGAGAAAGATTAATATGTATTAGTTGCTTCCACCTTCCACAGATCGTCTTAGTTACTTCCAAATATCGGCGGGCAAAGAAAATTTGGTGCCTTTTACTTTTAATTTGTTTAAAGATTTTATCTGTAGCAGGATTTATAATTTGCAGGATTTTCTCTAACCGATACTCGGTATTTAGAACTTATAATATACGCACATAACGTAGTCACGCGTTGAATTTTTTAATATCTCTATAGAAAGAGGGAGCGAAAAAGTTAAAAATATCGCTTCCAATCTAGGCTTCAGAGCGATTGAAGGAAACTGAATCACTGTCGATCAAATATTAGGGAGTGATATTTTTTGTAACACACGAATTGCTCTTTCAATATTATTATTAAATAAAGAAAATGGTAATATTTTTTTATGATTTAATTTATTTAAAAACATAAAAAAACTAACTAGCCTTAAAAAGGATATAAACCCGAAGGTAGCATAAAAATATTATTGTTATATTATACCATAGACATTCATACTAGATTTCTCATTTCATTATAACTAAAGGAAAAAAACAAAACTTTTGATATTTCCAATGTTATCGTTGTGTTGAGTAAGGCAATGATTTTAGAATGCATTGCAAATATAATACGTACTCGTAAATGCAATACACCGATAACATTTGAATTACATTTTTATTTTATTTTTTATTGTGTTTTTAGTCAAATGAGAAATCTATTATGATTGTCTATTTTTATGTTACGCATTTCGAAATTATATGTGCAGAAAATTAGAGCATATATCTGTGGCATTAAATATAAATAGGTTATCTGCGAAACTATAAATGTTGGGAAATTGCAACCAAAGTTTGCTATTAGATTTAACTCAAAAAATAGTTTTTTAAGTTAAATCAAGATAACTTGTTTTTAGTTTTAGTTATCGCCACAAAACTAGTTTTTGTTTAACAGAAATTTCCAAGATATGGGTTATATTAACTGATTTAATCTTTCGAAAATTTGAAAATAAAAGATCACCTAAAGATAGCATGAAGAGGGTCATCAATTAAAAATTATTTTAACGAAAAATAAAATTAATTCAGACTTTATTTATTTCAGAACATAATAACTTGGAAAACGTGGATAATTCAAAATTAGGGGCATTCATCAATGTAACAATCTTCCTATCGTCCTTTACCATCAGTCCTCTATAAAACTAATGCAAATCGTGAGGAATAAACTCAAATAGATCTTATCAATTTTTCTTTTTTGTTTGATTGTATTTCACCGTTCCATCCGCACTTCTATAATATTTAAAATGAAAATTTTGTAAATTAAAATTGTGGAAACTACCTTAAGAGCCTTTTATTATTCCACGTAATCTTCGTTCCACAAGAAGTTTTATTAGGTTTGTATATGTAGAACGTTTTAACAGTTCGGCAAAATTGAAGGAGTTTTTATTATTCATTTCATTGACATTAAATCGCTTTTTTGTTCAGATGTCCTCATTAACTGGGCCCAATCGTGAGGGTAGAAAATTTGTGTTCGATTATGTTGAATTTACTACTCGTTTTAAAAAATATTGTATCAATAAAGCATTAATATTGTTGCGGTTCTGGCCGGAACATGTGAACTATAAGTTACAAGATGGCATTTTGCATTTTCTAGAGATGTGAGATATTTGTAGATATACGAACTGATCTCATTGGCCCAACGGCCACTCATTCCCTCATGTAATACGAATCAGTGATTTGAATTGTCGCCAAAATTTCTAATGGACACATTAAAAGTTCATAAACTACGTTTGTAGAATGCTACACTGGATCAAGCATTGTTGCAGATCAACCGCCAAGACAGTTTTATGTGGATTGACTTTATCAAGCCGCTTCATCTCGTAGGCAAACTCGGCACACTCATGGTGATCGTGTCTTTCTTTTTTCAATTTTCTTTTGTTTTTTACAGTTGCCAGTTTAATTTTCATCGCGAATTTATGGCACTTAGTACAGGTATCAAGCTGTAGGTGGATGTTTTAATTTCAAATTGAATGTTTCATATAAACCGGTTAAGTTTAGATATCGTTTTTCAATTTACATTATAATTCAATTCTGCTTAAAAATGTATATCTTGATTAAACTGATTACTACAAAACGACATCTTACGTAAAGTACAGCTGTATACAGTTTATCTGGATAAATGCAGTTTTGATGAAATTTCTTTTGTGTTCTATACAATTATTTTTATTTATATTGAGCCAAATCTTTTAATTTAAACAATTATTTTATTGGTATATAGGGCTCTTTATTTGTTGAGCAGTTTCAACATTCAATTACCATTTTGATAAAATTAAGGTAAGACAAACAACAAAATTTGATAATATTATACGAGACAATTTAAATGAGTTAACGAATGGTTTATTTTGTACTAGTGATAAATGGCTAGTCAACATTTCCAACATCGACCTACCAACGCACGTAAAATTAATTTTAAGTTTAGGAAATACATTTTGCCCACCTACCATTGGTACTGCGGTGCCTTTTTTCAAAATTATTTCAGACGTTGAAAGTGCCATTTTTAATTTAGAAGACAACGATCGTACTCACATTCGGAACAATTTTATAAATATTTTGACAAATTACAAAAACAGCACAAACATTCAAAATTTGACACCAAAAGAAAAAAGGATTATGACATACGTAAAACAAACGAAGACGTTTTTGAGAGACAATCCAGACATTTTAGTGACAAAAGCAGAGAAAGGGAACATAACGGTTTTGACATTACGGACGGACTACATTGAAAAAATTTATGACTTACTCAACGACACCTCGACGTACGTACAAATTTTTAAAGACAGTTCTACACCGATACAGACAAAAATTAACTCAGTAGTAAAGGAATGGGAGGAATTTGGCAACATAGATTTGGCTACAAAGAAAAAACTTACAAATTACACAGCAGTGATTCCAAAATTATATGGGTTACCAAAAATTCACAAACCCAATGTACTATACAGACCAATTATAAGTTCGATAAATAGCCCAACATACTCGTTATCATCATTTTTAGGAAATATTATTAAACCAAGTTTGGGAAAAACAAATTCATTCATTCTAAATTCTGAAGATTTCAAAAACAAAATTAATAACGTTACCATCCCACCAAATTCCACGTTAATCTCTTTAGATGTAAAATCCTTGTTTACGAATGTTGATAGCCAAATTGTACGAAATATTATTAGTCAAAATTGGAGAAGTATAAAGCAAAATCTAAATCTAAATTAACAAAAATTCAATTTTTTACTGCTTTAGACATTGTGTTGAACAATTCAGAATTTTCGTTTGATAGCAAAATTTATAAACAAACTTTTGGCTCACCTATGGGTTCTCCCATAAGTCCCATATTAGCCAATTTAGTAATGGAAAATTTAGAAATCTCAGTATTAAACTCTTTGGACTTTCAACCGTTATTCTACTTTAGATATGTGGACGACATAATTACTGCGGTACCGATAAATAAAATCGATTATTTTTTAGAAGCGTTTAACTCGGCAAATAATAGAATCAAATTCACTTTAGAAAAAGAAGTAGATAACAAAATAATTGCATTTTTGGACATTTTGTTAATTCACGAACCAAATGGCAAAATTTCTTGTGATTGGTATCATAAAGATACCTGGTCAGGCCGATATATAAATTTTCATTCTTGGCTTCCCACCACTTACAAAATTAACACTATACAAATTTTAACCCAAAAAATTATAAAGCTTTCCGATACAAAATTTCACAAACAAAATTTAAAAATTCTAAAAGACACTTTAGTGCTCAACCAATATCCCGAAAAATTAATAAAAAAGGTAATTTGGAAAACAAGAAATTTTCAGAGAAATACTATATCTAGACCACAAAATGAAATTACAAACTTTTTGGCTATTCCTTATATAAAAAATCTTTATGAGAAAATAAAACGTTTGTTCAAGAATTATAATTTCAAAATTGTGGGATGTGCAGCTACAAGCCTAAATGGAAATATTTTTTCCAAAATTAAAGACAAGGTACCTTTAAGAAAACAATCAAATGTGGTTTACCAAGTCCGTTGTAGTTGCAACGCCACGTATACTGGACAGACAAAACAATTTTTGGAAAAAATAATTTATCAACACCGATATGACACCAACAAAGATCTAAATTCAAATATTAGTGCACTTACACGGCATCTGAAAAATTCCAATCATTTAATCAATTTAGATAACGTCAAAATTCTCGATAAACAAACCAATTTTAGGAAAAGATCGATTTTGGAAATGTTACATATTAAATCAAGTAAAAATTCGATTAACATTGTAGAAGATTATGCTTATATTGGCAACTCGTATGATTTATTTATATAAGTTTTTTGTCTCACCTCATTTTATTTTTATTCAATTGTACAACCTTTCTACATGAAAAACGCTTTAGTCAGGAAAAGAAAATTATTTTTCGAAAAATTGTCTAGGCTGTGCGTTTCCATGAAAAATTGGTTTTTGTAACAAATGTTTGATTGTTTTATGTAAAATTTATATAAAAGGAACCTATTTTGGAAATTATTTTTCATTATGCTTTTGAAAATGATCCCGAAGTGGGATTGAAAGCTCAAGTACTAATAAATAAAAATAAAAATAAAGAGCCCTATATACCAATAAAATAATTGTTCTATACAAGTTAACCTGTTTTAATGAAAATTTTCTCGGGAAATAAAGGAAATTCCAGAAAATGTGTTCGTGTTTCATATATTATACGAAGTTCTAAATCGAATGGTGATGATATCTCAAAAACTATATCTCTAGTTAACCAGTTTTTATTTAATGCCACAGATATATACATATTTCAAATTAAATCAAACAATTTTAATTTTCTTTAATTCTTACATAAAGAAAACTTTAAATAAGTTCATTTCAATATTATTTGTGCACTCAGTTTCCGTTTCAAAATTATTTGTGCCTTAAGTGCCAAATACAAGAAAACACGTCATTGCATTTTTACCTAGCTAAGACACATATATTAATATTTTTACTAACGATAGATGGAGTTATATATGATCCATTTATTTTGAAAGTGGAATAAGTCATGTTTTCATAATATTGAGATAATTAAACATTTGTGTTTTCATGTTATGAAAAAAATCAATACAACTTTTGTTTAATATTACTATACTAACTACTTTTAGCTAAAGTGATAAATTTCATAATAATGCTTGGTCAAACACGAGTTTCTTGTATTGCAAATGACTTATTCCATTTTCAAAATATTTTTTTTTTAAATAAAAATGACTTATACCATCATTTCATGTTGATTTTAATCATTAAAGAGAATTTTACGTTATAATTGACATCCAAAGTGAAAGTTATAATAAATTTTATAGGTTTGGATGTCATTCTACTCCTCAACAAGTTGGTCCGACTTTTTTAAGTTTTGAAAATATCCATGATGAACAGTTGGAATATACTTATATGGGAGCAAATCCATCATGTCTTTATGTTTCGCAATTGTGACCGGTCGCCCACTTGAGTTTTTAGTGCGTATGCTCTTTACGAAATCGATACTTATTTTGTGGGACCTAACTTATTCAAATAAGTATCATAGCGAGGTGACATATTATCTACCTCTGTCTTACAAAAAAATCTAAATTGTTTTTGAATTTGTGTATGAAAATTTGTCTAAGACTGTTTTCCAAACGAATACTTATTTGTGGAGCCTAACTTATTTAATGTAATTTCTTATGGAATAAGTTAGGTTCCACAAATAAGTATCCAAATAAGTCTCGTTTGGAATACAGCCTAAGGTAGTGATATATTATTATTATTATTATTATTATTATTACTATCTTTATTTCAATAAAATAAATACAAAATTAAAATCTAGTTGAAACAACATTATAAAATATGAAATAAAGTACAGCTCCTATAGACATTATGTCTGTAGTGGAGCAATTTAAAACAAATTTTAATTAAAATTTATATAATATTCTTTGTTTACATAATTAACAATAATCTTCAACAAAATACAAGCTCAGTTATTAAAATAGATATATTTAACTACACGACGGCACATTAGAACATAATGTATGATAATTTAACATTTATACTAAAAATATTGCTCGATATCATCGATGTCAAGTAACCAAGTCCGAATTTCCCTGTTAAATTTATGTTTCTGCGCAGATGGAAGCATTTTGACATTTTTAGGTAAAAGATGGAACCAATAAGGTGCCATATATAAATAAAATCTTCTAAACCTTTCACTATTACAACGAAGACCGACAAAATTGTTTGGATTTCTCATATTATACACCCAAATTATATATCCAAAATGAAAATTTGCTTATGGAAAAAGAACACAAATGTATTCCTTCAGATTTTTAATATTTAATTCAAATATCTATTTAGGTCATCCAAATTCATTAGACACATTATTATTTTAAGAATACTTACTAAATATGCCTAAGTGAAAGCGAATTGGTTTATTATATTTCGAATAGCAATATGTTTTATTCAAAAAATTAGACAACAAAAAATTTCTTGTTACCGCTGTCAAAATAAGTAGGTGAAATCAATTCGAACGATTTTTCATACTTATTTAAGATGGCGTCAAATAAGTCAATAAGGCTGTTTTCCAAACGGATACTTATTTGTGGAACCTGTCTAATTCAAATAAGTAACTTCGCGAGGTAACTTATTTTCTATCTCTTTCTTACCAAAAAATCTAATTTGTAATGTCAAAAAAATACTTTAACCCTTTGATTCGTCATTTATTTTAAAACGCCTATTATTTTGCTTAACTAATTCTGAAATTTTATAATATTTTTCGCGCTAAATATCCTTTTTTGGTAGCTTAAGATTAAGAGCCAACATAATAACACTTAAAAATCCATTATTAGTGCATTGAATTCCAAACATTAGGTTTAAAGTGATGTACGCAATTGTGTACAGTACGAGTGAAAGGGTTAAGATGTTGGTTTATGTTTATATTTTAATTAATACAAATATAATGTATATGTAAAAACCACAAACACAAATAACATAAATTTAAAATACATATAATTAAAGTAAATTATCCCAAGAATAATACATTTAATATGTAATAATAAATTTAAAAAAAATCGCTGTGCAGTAAATATTACGCATTTTTGTTCTTTTGATGCAGCTGTCAAAATAAGTAAGCTAAATCAATTGGAATGACTTTACTTACTTATTTAAAATGGCGGCCAAATAAGTCAATAAGTATCAAATAAGTATCGTTTGGAAAACAGCCTAAGTATCAAATAAGTATCGGGTTCGAAAAGAGCCAAGGCCTTTTCTGAAACGAATACTTATTTTGTGGAACCTAACTTATTACATAAGAAATTACATTGAATAAGTTAGGTTCCACAAAATAAGTATCAGTTTCAGAAAGGGCATAAGTCCGAAATATAAAACTCTGTATCCCTAGTCGAGGATATTTTGTAGTATATTTTATAAGGAGAATCTTTTATAAATCTTAACCCTTTAATGTATAATGTAGCATAAATCTGCATTATGTTATTCTAATTTGAACTGCATCTACATTTGAGCATATTTTTTTCTGTTTTGTTTCGTATATCTGTTGTTCATTTGTTTTTCTCTCTCGTTTCATACATTTTTTTGTTTTTGTCTGCGTTTAGAAAAAAAAATCGCCATTTAGAAATTAGAATTAGTTAGTCCATGTTTTGCATACACTTAGTAATAAACATACATTTACATTTATGTAATTTTTTATAAATAAGAATATTGTTTTTGAAATTTATTTTAATTTTGAATGAATTGCCTTTTTATTAAAAAGCGTTATAAATGGAAAAATATTTAAATTTTATACCATAAATGCATAATGATGCAAATAGGCATCATGTCATAAAATCAATTTTTCGGGAAAATTAGCTGCTTCCCACCATTTTTACTTTGAAATTCGTTTCAATCAAATACATCTTTATAAGAAAAAGAATATTTCAATTAAAAAGAAAAAATCATGCATTAAAGGGTTAAATGTAAATTGTTGTTGTTGTTGTTGTTATATTTTTTGCTTTTTGCAGGCATTAGCCTTCTAGATTTATAATATACGCATCAATTCATCATACTATTAGTTGTTATGACAATACACGAATGAACAAACATGTAATGCGACTTATTCCACTGTCATAAGAAACAAAACATTGATAGCGTTTAGTTTACATTTTTAACCGCTATTTCTAGGAATTATTTTACAGTTAAACACAAGAATGAAACAAAATTTGAAAGTGCACTATACTTTTACATGGTGTTAACTCAATTTTTTTAAATTTGACTTATTCCACTTTCAAAATAAACGGCTTGTATGTACACTAAATAATAACCAATATAATGCAAAACGATTTTTTCTTTTTACGGCTAGTACTTATAAAAAATAAAACCCAAACAAAGTTGTAAATGCTTCGAATTTTATCGAATTCACATTTGCTTATTTCTTTTGACTTTCACAATGTAAGAGAAGAAAATCTGAATGAAATACTCGATGGCAATAAAAATTGTACCAAACATATGCATGTATCAAAAATAATGGTATGAGTCTCATAAATTTTAATTTTTTTTACGGGCTATTTTGGTTTTGTATATAATTTTTATATTCATTTATGCGAGATTTTGTATTGCAAGATTTTGTAGTGCGAGATTTTGTATTGCGAGTTTTGTGAAAAAGGTTTTTCAAAATAGATTTTGTAGTGCGAGATAATGTGGGCAACCCCCATGATTCTATAAATCCCAGGTTAGCTCGATTTTTCAAAACACGTGTTCGTGACGTCATGCAATTCTTTTTTACTTTTCGTTTTTTTATTTGTTGTTGTAATTTATATACGTATTGAGAATTGAGTGACGTCAAAAAAAAAAAGATGGCCATTTGTTTACATATTTCGAGCTAACCTTGGTTTTATTGAATCATGGGCAACCCCTATAAATGTGGTTTGGGATCTATAACAGATATTTTTGCAATAATTAATTAACTTTTTGAAAATAACATTGGTCAGTTAGAGTAGGAGTTTCAGCTAAATAAATATACATACCGCCATTTGGAAGAGAGTTCAAACTTGACAATGGATAAACCATTGTGTATGTATACAGCCTAGTTTGGCCAGCACATTTGGTTGAATGAAAAATTGTATTTTGTATCTGTTTTACTATTAATTATTGTTGTCAAGCGTTTGAAATGATTCAAATTCAAATAAAATTATTTTTATCAATTTATACAATACAAATAAACAAGCAGTTATAAAACAATAAAATAATACACATGCATTTGCGAGTCTAGAAAGTACTCTATTTTATAACCTAATATACAGGGTGTTTGGCACATGAACCAAAACAATTTTTTGGGGGATTGGGTGGGTTATTAGCTAGTTTTCACCCAAAGAAACTACGTCCTAAGTGTCACAGTAATTGAGATATAATTTTTTTTCGTTTTTTATTTAAATTACCTGAAATCTCGCTTTTAAATCGTCATATTTTTTTTTTGTTTGTGATTGTAATAGCGCGAAATAATTTTTATTGTATTCTGCGATGTATTTTGAGCCTAAATAAAAGAAATCGAGGAGTGTCAGGTCTGGGGAAGGTATTCCGATCGTCTTTCAAAATGACGGCTGTCCGGCACATTATCATCGAACCGTACGTGAGTACTTAGACAATTCTAAGAAGGGGCCATACAAAGAAATTAGTTTATGGAACAGAGGTGTCCACACGAGAAATTTTAACAGAACGAATTACAGCCGCATTTGAAAGAATGAAAACAGAAATGCGACTTCGGACAACAACAGTTGAGATTTGCTTGTGTTTCCCCAAAATTATTAGTAATTTTTAAGATTAGTTCACTATTTATTATCTATTAAAATCTGAGACAATTACATATTTTGCAATTTTTCCTTATTTTACAGGTTTATAGTATAAAAAACGGATAAAAAATTCCCGTAAATATATGAAATCGCGTGATTCTATTTACATAGATGAAACTCCTAATTGATTAATTTAGTATTTCTAAGGCCGTTCTATGACCTCATCCATTTATTTTCATTCACATCCGAAACAATTGTAATCAATGTAATCATTCATATCGCAATCGTTTTTATCAGAATTTCAGCTGTTTGTAAACAGCATCTTAAAACGGGGGTAAGTCTTAAGTCTTACGATAACAGTCGGAACGACCGAATATGCTGGTATTCTAGCAAGCTGTGACATACCGCACCAGTTTATGATTAAAAATATAGTTTGTCCAAGAGTAACGAATAATATGCTCATTATACGTTTGTTTCGTCAATTATAATGATATCCATTATTCACTGCTAGTTTATCTAATATCGACCTATCCAAGTAAGAATATGATAAGTGAAAAATACTGTTTTTTCAGGAGAGCAGTATAAAGGTTTAATTAGTTCTTTTCGCTGCTAGGAATAAACGGATCACTTTTTGTTCTACGATTTTTCTTTGTATTATAAACATAACCATTTGGAATAAAACTGTACATGTCTTATAAACACAAATTCAAAGTATTTCATTAAAAATGATCAAAGATCAAATTCTCCATGGAACAAAAATATAACCGTACTTACCGAAGGAACAAAATAAAAATATTCCCACAAAAAATATGATAACCGTCCTTTTCAATCGAACAGTTGGAAAAATATTCCAAGAATAAAAGTATAACGAACTTTGTTATACATATTTAAAACATTATTTCCGAAGAAGAATATGATAAGTGACTTTATCGTTGATTAACAAAAGAAGTTTTTCGTTATAAATTAATGCTAAGTCACTTATAGAAACGTTAATTGTATCGTTTATACTGAAGAGTATTGTAAAGTGGCTTTGAATACTTTTAACGGGATTTTTAGTTAAAAACGCATTATTTTAAGAATATAAAATCAGTCATAACCTTATCAATTTTAGAGATAATACTTTAATATTTTGTCATAATAAGAATTCGACATTGTAGAGTCCAAAAATCGTATTCCCGTAAAACTATGATAACTGACGTTTTCATGGTCTTAATTGGATAGGTCGATATGTAGTCTCTTGTTTCATTATTCAAAACTACCAAGTAAATTATTTAATTTTTGAAATTTTATCTAGTAGTTTCATGCCATTTTCATTATTAGCCGCATTTCACGGATCAGGGTACGTATTTGAGTCCAAAAAATGTGCGATGTGCGAGTGCGACTGTAAAGTAAAAAACAGTATTCGTAAAATATATGTGAATGCGAGCAAAAAGCATGGGCGACTTGTGATATTTGGGAAAGTAAGCACCAACAATTTGAACCGATTTCATGCGACTCAATTCTCTTTGATACTGGGATCACAAAAAATGCACTAACACAAGTAAAATATTTGACAAAACACAATCGGAAGAAGTATATATACAAGTATATATACGAAACACACATCGCACATTTTTTGGACTGAAATACGTACCCAGATCAAAGTTTACATTGAAAACAACAACAAAAATTAAATTAAATTGTTGTTGTTGTTTTCAATTCGGATCACTAATGCGTCAAGAAATGCGGCTATTATTAAACTGAGACGTCAAAATGTCGACGAAAATTATTTTAGGAATATTTAAAGGATTTGATTGTAAATTACAATATTATTACAAGTATCGTATTGTACTCGCATACAATGGCTGTTATTCACTCAGATGATTTACGACACTCGCCTATCGGCTTGTATCGGTAAACTTCATCTTCATGAATAACAGCTATCATCATTATATGCTCGTTGAATAAATATACTATTTTCCCAACGACACGTTACACATCGCATCTATAATAAATTATTCTGTCAGTAATCCTTTGTGTAACATTTATCCGAATAGCACCATCTCCAGGATCACACCAACCTCTACCATTGAAACAGTAAATTCTTTTAAGGAATTAGGTATAACTTTACCTCCAACTTATATTTTTTTTTTTTTTTTTATTAAATATTTTTGACATATAACATAAGTTATGTAAATTAATTGTAATTTTTTTTTAACCTATACAAAGAATTTACGATACATTTTAAATTATTTGTATGTAGAATTTTTTAGTAAAAACCTTAAAACACTCAAACGACAATAATGTCGGTATAAGAGTGTAATTATTTTGTATATTCGTACTAAATGAATAATTTGAGTTCTTTCTTTATAAAGGGTTTTCCCAATAAGGACTTGACAACTTTTTTTTACGTATTTACTTGAGACATTTACACAATTGCACTAAATAATCCCTGAGAAGGATTAAATAATCCCTGAGAGGGATTAAATAATCCCAAATTTTGTTTGGGATTATTTAAATCTTATCCCATTTTTTAGTTTTCGTTCTTAGCGATAGAAACCACCAGATGTCATAATACATGTTAAATTTATATTTTATTTCGAAAGGTTGGCTTTTGAAAATTAAATCAAATTGGCTATTTTCTTGGAAACAAAATAAAACCCAAATAATTCGAATTAAATTTTTTGTCAACAAAATACGCTAATAGTTAGTTTAATAGTTCTTTTGTCAAATTTATCTTATAAGGGTGCAAGCCAAGATCCTTTCACAAAATTCACCAAAGTGTGGTCTGAGCGACGCGCAATTTTTGAGAATGCCGTGGAATCGACTGTTTTGGTTCGTAAAATGAATTTTACTATGAATTAATTTATTCAGACAAATTTGCTATTTACATATCTTTTTAACTCTTCGCAGAATTTCTCATACTTTCGTATTGTTCTCATTTTTTTTGGTAGTTTATCAAATGTCCTAATTGCATTATTCAGTAGTCACGTGATCTTTTTATTCTAAATTTATCTTTGTTCCTTGTATTATAAGAGTGTAAATCATTTCCTCTGATTAGTACAGTGTCGTGTTTTAGTTTCTTAATAATTATTTTATATACATACATATGTTATTTGGCTTGCTTAATGACGATTATTTGTTAAAGGATAATGCAATTGAATCAACAATTCAACAATATTGATTGCATGTTTCGAGCAATGGGTTCATGATGTTATGTTATATTTAATTTATGGCAATATATAAGAATGATATATAATATTTGAAAATTTCTTATTCATGTACGTTCTTCTTTTTAAGGCCCCTAAGAGTGAGCTAATTTTGTTTCTAGTGATTCAATATGCGGGATCCAGTTAGCTTGCTATCTATGGCCTCCCTAGGTATTTAAAGGTACTAACCCTTTCCAATACTTCACCGTTCATCTTTATCTTAATGTCAACTAAAGGTATGCCTTTTTTTGCAATTATCATATACACTCCGCGACACTTGATTACCCTCACTTGAAACTTTTTCATAAAATCTAAGATAATGCGCCTAATTATTTGAAATTTTTTCATGAGCCTGATTTCTATCTTACCTAACTTTCCAACGACTAATACTCATACTTGTAGGCAATGCGAAGTGGAAAATCGCCATTTCGATTTTTTTTATTTAAACTGCGACACTTGATTACCCTCATCTGTGAAATTAAGTAATAAACCCATTACGTTCTATTGTTTTGATATTTTTTCCTTATTTAATATTTATTAGTGTGTCCTCCATTGTTTCTTACAACATCATAAATTCTATTACGCAAGGACCTACAAAGATTTTGTATTAATTCTATCGGTACTTTCTCGAAAGCATCATGAACAGCTGCCATAAGGTCATTCGGGCATTCGTAATGCCTTCCATTCGAAAAAATTTGTCTCGATAACCATCCCCAAAGATTTTCAATAATATTTAAATCCGGAGACAAAGCTTCAAAACTTCTACGTTATTAGCTTCAAACCACTGTTTCACTCGTGCAGCTGTGTGGATTGCTGTGTGATCTTGCTGGAAAATCCAGCGTTGGCCTTCAAACATTTCGTGAAAATTAATTTTTTGCACTTCTGAGAGCTCGATGTAGCTTTGCGAGTTTTGTCGCCCCTCCAGGACAACCAAATCAATAGCACCATGAAAAGAAATTGCTGCCCATACCATGATGGAACCAATACTGGTGTGGCGGCGGGACAAGAATAGCTCCGATTTCCTCAAAGCATGGGAGTAATGTCTAAAACCGAAAAAATAACCTGGAACCATTCTTCCTTCCAATTCAGATGTCCACGGCAATATTCCAATCGAGCACTTCTATGTTGCTGGAGCAAACGTGGTGTTTTCGTAAGTTTTTGTCGCCGGAGATGTGAACACTTTTTTATTATCCTCTGAACAGTACGCACACTGGCTGAGACTCTAATTTTCTGCTTTATTTGTTTTGTAGATAGCATTAAATTCGAAGATCCGCGCACAATAGGTCTATGTTCGCGTTTATTTGTCGCCCTTGCTGTGCGATCTCTTCGATTTTTTCCGAAATTTTCTCGATCTTTGAGATAGTTATTGATGGTCCGAGAATTCCGACCATTTTTTTTGGAAATCGCACGATTGGAATAATTTTCTTGTTTAAGCGCAAGAATCTTTCCAATTTGTACCTTTGTTAGGATTTTCTTCGACCCATTTTCGCTACTACGAACTGCAGCTGGTAATAAACTTAATAAATTAATGATACACTATTAAGCTGAATACAACTAAAATTATTTACACGCACCTTATGCCTTCGACGTCAAAAACAAAGTTATGGGGTAATCAAGTGTCGCAGTTTAAATAAGTAGAAAAATCGAAATGGCGATTTTCCACTTCGCATTGCCTACAAGAAGTATGCGTATTAGTCGTTGGAAAGTTAGGTAAGATAGAAACCAGGCTCATCAAAAAATTTCAAATAATTAGGCGCATTATCTTAGATTTTATGAAAAAGTTTCAAGTGAGGGTAATCAAGTGTCCCGGAGTGTATGTATTTAGTTTTCCTCTTGTTAATTGTAAGTTTATTTTGTAGAATCCATTCATTGAATAATTTTAGATCATCATTAATCAAGTGTTCTAGTTGTTCCGGCTGTTTATTTTTAGAAATTAATAGCGTATCGTCAGCAAATATGGTATATAAGCCCTGCAATTTTGTTTGATTAATACTATTAATATACAGTAGATATAAAATTGGGCTCAGTACAGACCCCCAGACCCCTGTGGAACTCCTACGTTTACAATTTCCATTCCACTAAACGTTTTTTCAATTCTAGTTCTGTAGACTCGATTTGTTATTCTTTCAAAAATACTGGAAAAATATCAGTTTCTAAGCAGTTGTTTATAAATGTAGCTACATATGGAACTATCAGACGTGCAATCAATTTGACGTGTTCAGAGGTAATTCCATGAGATCCTGGGGCAGCATTGTTCCTAAGATTTTTTATGATTAAACATATTTCCTTTTGGTCAACTGGTTCAAGAAATAGAGAGCAATTGTTTGTCAGATTCTTTACGTCCCTAATTAAGTTCTTAATTTCTCCTGCTAATTCTTTCCCTATCGAGGTGAAATGCTTATTAAGACAATTTGCAATATTTAATTGTCCGTTAATTTAATTATTGTTTATTGTCATTTGTTTAATCTTCATATGAATATTGGAAGTTGCGGTTCGGGGAAAAACCCGATGCTTGGTTTTAGAGAATTTCAGTTTATTTTCATCATCTTTGTGCCAATTAAAGTATTTTTTGTTTGTTCTGTCTCAGAATATATGAATTTATCAAGCATCGAAGTGCATGAAAATTTATGACAAATTAACTGAACTTTACACAGCAGTAATCGTACTAACAATTCACGATCAAAACACTTGCTGTTTTGTGTTGGTAGAAACCATCACTCACGAATTCAAACCCAAAACAACAACAAACTACACAAGATGTCAAACAGAGAGCGAGATGAGGAATATTGCCGATATTATGTTTCTCGATAGAGACGACCTTGAACTAAGCAAAACACAAATTACATATCAATTTAATTATTTTTTAATTTCTTCATTCAATTAAAGATTCAAACACAAGATTTCGGATTTTTTTTTTTTTTTTTGTTAATACTGGATTTTTTTGTTCTTGACAATTTTTTACGTTTCTCAAGGTTTTTCTTGATACTTCGTGTGAACACCCAGTTGTTTTTAATTATCGATTTTTTGTTTAATAATTTCAAATATATTTAAGAAGTTCTTAACTCTATATGGATTTTAAAATTTAAAGATTTTTAATTTAAATTTATTGAATTGTTTCTCTCACTTTATCACATCGGAATTTCGTATCCATCTCAATATTTTTTTTGTTTTTTGTCAAAATCAATGAAACAAATGAAAACGACAAAAAAATTCTGTATGGGGTGGATTTTTTTCTTTTCTATCTTTTGTTTTTTTTTTTCATCTCAGTTTTGCTTATCGATTTCGTATTTCGAATGGATTAAATTTGTTCGACGTTTAAACAGTTGTACTTACATTGAACGTGTTTTACACTGAATTTATTTTGCTAGTTTACACTTTGATTAGTTTAATAAACTTCTTATTGATTCACTTCACTTTTATTTTCGTTTTATTTTTAATATTTTTATTGAAAATTTGAGAGCATCACAAATTTGTAAAATGTGTGACAGTACACAATTCCGCCATTAAACAATTTTTTAGTGGATATTTTTGACTTTTCGTTTCGCTTTAGTGCAGTGTAGTGGCATCTGTCGGTCGGTTTTTTTATTTACCGTAAATTATAATGAAGGGATGGAACAAAATATACAATCTATCGATTGGCAAGGCCTCCGTCGCAAATAGAACAATATGATTCAAATATCGGGCTTATCAATATCAGGCGCCATAATTACTCCGAATTCAAATATGAATGAACTAAATAATACACAACTCTTTGTCGCATTTTAAAAGCAAAAACCAACCTTTCACGTTTATTTATTAAAATATGTAAAATAAGAACGCATTTAGCTACAAAACAAAGCAATTTTATGCACACATTAAATATCTTATTCTGCTACTTCCACTTCCTCTACTTTATCCTTTTTAAGCTTCTTAAGCGCACTGACGAGGCTATTTCCAAATGACTCGGTAAATTTAGGGCTCAACACCGAGAATAACGATTGCGGTAATTCAAAACATTTTGATTCGTCCTCAACTTCTGGATCTATTACATTGTAATCATTACCAACGACCTCAAAACCGGTGGCCGATAATTTTATTGTGTATCGATTCATTTCGAGGGTGGTTACATTTAAATAAATTTCCAATTCGGATGACTCAAGTTCGCTCGCAATTTCGATTGCATGCAAATGATCTTGAATGTCACGAATTACGGCCGTTGCCTCGGTATTCCAATCGTTGACTTCTTCTAAATGGTCTTCTTCGTCACTCGACATTTTACGTTATTTATTTAAATTTAGAAAAACTGATTATTAAACAAAGAGTAATTTGGTGTGTAACTTCCCGGATCGATTCAAGCAGTGAACTAAACAAATTTGACATTCAAACATTTTATTAATTCATGGTGACATCTAGTCAATAGTAGTATAAATATGAGTAGTAAAAAAAATTAGTTTTGCCCGAAAATTTATTTAGCGCGCGTTCATGAGACGTTTCAAAAAATGGGTCTGGGCTTTTGTCTCAAGCTCAGCAAGTTGTTGCACGATTGGAAGCAATTGATTTACGTGATCAACGTATCCAGATCCAGTGTTCTTTAATTTCTCACCGTATACGACTTTACCGTCGAATTCATTGATTGGCACCTTCATATTCTTGTCGACTTGTTGGATTGTAATATTGAGATGATCTTCGATTTCGCCCAAATACATTTTTTCATTGTACCACATGCAACATCCTTTCTCACTGGTTAGGAGGGTGTTCCAACAGTTGCGACCACGGCTAGCACACCATTCCCCATGGTACCAAACCTTTTCCGGAACTGTTGCAACCAAGCTAATAGCTAAACCCATACGTTCCGCACGACCGACACGCCCGATACGATGAACATAATTTGATTTTTCATCCGGAAGAGTTATGTTGATCACTAAAAGTGCAAAAATTTGATAAAAATTGTATTGAGTTATAAACGGAATGGAATACATACTGAAAGGTAGACCGGTTATATCTAGACCTCTGGCCGCGACATCCGTACAAATCAAGAATTTAACTTTTACTTGTTTAAAAGCCTCCAAATTATCTTTCCGCTCTTGTGGCTTGCGATCACCGTGCAAACAGACGCACGAGAATTTCTTGGCATCTCGCTGTACAAAGTATTTCTCGAGATTGTCGCAATCGAGTTTCGTGCGGCAAAATATGATTGCCCGATCCATATTATGCTCATTAATAGCCTGAATGCAATATTCACCTTTTAACATTTTGACGGCTTCCGATAGTGTTTCAGGCGTATTAAGCCCAGGTCGACAACCATCCTTGGCATGTACCCCATCCGTTTGAATGTGGCCACGAAGATTATGCCACGATTGATCCTTTTGAGGATCAACCATGCAAACGACATGATGTACCGTCTCTGGTACAGCATCCTCACCTTTCAAATCGACCCAAGTCGGGAAATGCATTAGTCGTTCAGACATTTTTTTAACCTCAAACGAATGAAGTGTGGCACTGCACACGATCATTTGAAGTCGACGGCCATCGCTTGTGATTTTTGGAATTTGACGATGTAGCCGATCGATTAGATCCGTATTTCCTGATTTCAAAAGACCATCAGCTTCATCCAGTACGAAAAATCGACAGTGTGTTAATGAGACATGGCCACTTCCGATCAAATCTTCGAGCCGACCAGGAGTTGCCACTATAATATCGACTCCAGTCTGAAGTGCGTTCATCTGGTCACGTACATTTTGGCCACCAACCAGCAACAATTCTTTGATAGCTGGATCTTTAAGGTATTTCTTGAATTTCGTAATTTGTGTAAGGGTCTGTTCGGCTAATTCACGCGATGGCTCAATGATTAAGGCTTGTGGTGCATTTGGCAAAGATGTAAACGCAGCCACTTGTCCTGAAGCTGCAGATGCAACTGTATTTTGCTTTGTTTCTTCGGCGCTCGCTTGACAAACCGCAATGTACCCATCTGTGGGTGGATATTTAAACGGGGTCAATCCAAAATTGAACGACATTTCGGCATTCTTGACTACAACAGCCGGATAGAAAATATCCCGCTTCAACTGATCGTTGATTTTGAATGCAAGACCTAGATCTTCACCATTTTTGGTAAATTTAATTTCACCACGGCCTAAATCCAAAAAGCAACCGATTACATCATTCATTCCGAAAGCCTCGCCATAATCATCGAATTGTTTGTTGTTTGATTTCTTTCCGGTGCCACCGAATCCGAATCCAAAGCGATCGGTACCCAAATCGAGAACGGCGGACGCCGTAGACCACCCGACACGACATAATCCTTCATCAGTTACCGTTGTTTCGTAATAGTATTTCCCGGTCCCTTTAATACCAGTGGTCGCCCGACATCCGTGCCATTCTTTTTGTTCACGCGACTGGCATCGTAATCCATCTGGAGTCACAGCCAATGCTGGACCGCGATCAAAGAATGATAAAGTCCATGGTGTCGCCTGTGCTGGACTACTTCCACCTTTTATACCTTTTCCATCCGCCAAATCTTTAAGCGTTTCCCAGACAATTTGAATGATCGGAAGACAAAATGCTCCCGTTTTACCACTACCAGTCTCGGCAGCCATTAAAACATCCCCACCACCAAGGATTAATGGAATCGCTTCAGCTTGTACATCTGTCGGTAACATCCAATCCATTTCGTCGACCGCCTTACCAATTTCGGGGAGAACACCAAATTCTAGAATTCAGGAAAAATTTAATTTTGAGGTTAAGTTGCACAAAATGTCGAAATACAAAATTTACCTTCGAACGCTGTCATTATTGATTTTTTATATTCCTTAATAGTATGTAACCTAAATTTAGCTAAATTTTAGCTGTTCTAAATGATTTAAGATTACAAAATTTGTGAAATATTCTCCAAATTCTCGATTAAACGACCGGCTGTTGTAGTTTGTTGTGACAGAATAAAATATTTTGACATGTAAAGATCCCATTACACGACATTATCATTTTTAGTTTAGCTATTTAACACGTTTGCAAATTTAGCGCTCTGGTTAGGTAGATAAAATGCCGGAATAATTACGGGATGCAAAAAAATGACAAACAAAATAAATTTGTGACATTTGTGTCTTTTATTTAGGTAGCTAAATACGATTATTGTCTTATTTTATGTGACAAATGATTATTCCGGGACTATGTAACCGTATTCTGGCCCCCTTAAATAATACCGCTTATAATACTTTTTTTAATAAAATGTCGCCACTAATCACTAAAAAGAAAACAATTATTTTGACAGCTGTCATTTTGAGCAGCAGAGGCGATAAAAAGTTTTACACGAAATTTTGTTTGTCGCTGTTCAATTTTCAAATTTTGCAAAATAAAAAAAAACTTCTCTGGATAGGCTTTGCAAATAGTAAACAGCGATGGAAGCGTTAATAGCAAATGTGGATGAATTTGATTTCAAAATAGAACGAGACCTCAACGAACAGTATGGTGCACTACCGCTACCATTTCCTGGCATGGATAGTATGTCTTGGTTCCGAGACTCAAGAATATTATGAGAGCATTTATAGGTTATGTTTGTTTTTTTCTAACTTTTGTGTTTTCCGTTGTATTTCAGAATCCACGGCCGCAGTTTGTTTATTTTTTAATGCCACAGACGGTTCGGAATGTGATAAAGGGGCGTCGTGCCCATTTCGACATATACGCGGTGATCGAACAATCGTTTGTAAACATTGGCTTCGTGGCCTCTGCAAAAAAGGAGATCAGTGTGAATTCTTGCACGAGTACGATATGACTAAAATGCCTGAGTGCTATTTTTATTCACGATTTAATGCGTGCCATAATAAAGAGTGTCCATTCCTGCATATCGATCCGGAAAGTAAAATAAAAGATTGTCCATGGTATGATCGAGGATTTTGTCGCCACGGGCCACACTGTCGTCATCGGCATGTACGCCGTGTACTGTGTATGAATTATTTGGCTGGATTTTGTCCCGATGGCAGTTTATGTAAATTTATGCATCCCCGATTTGAATTACCACCGCCGTCTGAGGTTAATAAAGATGCAGTTCAAAAGAGGGCACCAACATGTCACTTTTGCGGTGAAGTGGGGCACAAAGCATCGTACTGCCAAAAATTATCACCCGAACAGCGAGAAGCCACTATGCGACTGGAAGAGGCTAAATTTCGAGCGCTCGGCTATTTCAAACCAAATCCGTATCAACATCACCAAAAAGATCATCACGCGCGTGAAAAACAAATCGCAATGGGTCGTGATGGCAACCTTGGCAGTCACAATGGGAATCCGAATGATATTGGGATGGATCCGAATTCACTCAATGGGGAGCATATGGGGAATAATCCACATCAAAATACTCGACCACCGCCCAAACCACTGGAAGAAATCACATGCTATAAGTGCGGTATTAAGGGCCATTATGCGAATAAATGCCCGAAAGGCCATTTGGCATTTTTATCAACCGCCGTTCATCATTTTAACAAAAATAAACAAACATAATAGAAATTTTAAACTTTATTATTGTAAATTTATAAGTAATAAACGTAAGGAAATTGTTCAGAAATCAGAGAAAATATTTCCACTCGAGTTTTCGATAGAAAGATGTTTTCCCTTCGAACCATTTGTCCATGCAGTCTTTTGAGCAGAATAGATGCGTTATAATCACATGATCGTTGCGTTTGTTTCGTCTCAGCAACAGTAGATAGCATTCGTGGAATAGGAGCTGGTCACAAAAAGCACCGCCACATCGTCCGATTGGTCCTTTTTTTAATGTGGCCGCAATTGGTGGTGGAAACATTTCATCCGGCACCTCATATTCTAGTATCTTGTGAACAGCACCCATTGAAATTTCATAAAGCGTTCGGGGAACACGCAACGCATTCGGATGAATAGCGCGCAACTGATCCGGCAATATAATTACACGCTTCTCTTTCTCCGTTTCGACCTGATTCACTGAATCGTCAATCAGTGGTGAACTGCTGGAATGACAAGAATACGACATGAAATAACTTAGAAAATCGAGCGGTGTAAAATGAGTCGAAGGATATACGCCCGATTTGAGATCTGGATGTACGGTATATTTAAAAAAATTCTTGTCGTTCGACATTCGCTGATAGGTTTCGGAATTTTCTTCATAGTAAAATAAATAAAAACGTTTATTTAATTTTGTAAAGGGATGTTTCCGCAACGGAATTTTGATGTAAGTCACTTGCTGTATGGGCTTCATTGGAATATCGAAAGCTAAATTTTTAATTTTTTTTTTTTTTTTCTGGGCTCTTGATATGTCCAATGATTGTCTAGGCGTCTGTTTTTATTTTGCGATAAACTTAAAATTACAAAAAATGCAACGCATTTTACGTTGGCACCAAATTTTAGAATTTTAACGGCTCTTTTAAAGTGTTTTAATTTGCACGATTTAAATTGAGGCGCTTATCAACATTTTAAATAGGGAACAAAAGGTGTCATTATAATTTGCAAAATTTACGTATTCCGTAATCGGATCTCAGAATTTTGATTCAGTTAAAACATTCTGAGTTTGAATGAACTCCAGCTATGGCACCATAAATATATTATTGAGTCTGTAAAGTGGACCATCTGTGACGATCTTACTTTAGGCATTATGGGCTTTATAGCAATTATAGGCGGATACAGTTTAGATTTTCAAAGATGGAGGCTAATGACAAAATGTATTTGTTGGCTTACCAGATTTTATTAAAAATGTACAGCTACATAATATGTTCAGAGCTATCTTATTCTATTCCAGACGAAATTTTAGGCACACAAATCCGCATTTAATATTTTTCTGAAAATAAGCATAGCACATCCAATATGGCGGCTATTTAAAAAGTCGAAGGACTGAAATTGTATGCTAAATTCACGGTTTTGGTGATGAAAGTGTAATCCGCCGTAATCATTGTTGTGCTCAAATTGTAGGCATTCCAGCCTACTTTTGATGTAGATAAAGCTTTTTTTTGAAAAGAAACATGGTGCATCTAATCTAAATACATACACTTGATCAAAAAGTTCCCGGAATTTATTCAGAAAATTAAAAATACAAGTTTATTAATCTAAATCTATATTGTCTATATTGCAACACACTTATGCCAGTGCTTGATCTAATCCTCGAAACATTTTTTATATTCGGTTTTCGGTATGTCCATCAGTGCTTCCTGCGATTTTTCCATTATTTCCTCTCGGCTGTTGAAACGCGTTCCCCGTAATGGTTTTTTAACTCGATTGAACAGAAAGAAGTCACAGGGAGCCAAATCAGGTGAATTCGGTGGCTGTTGGATGGTATTTGTTGCATTTTTCGTCAAAAAATTACGAATAATGATGGCACTGTGCGACGGTGCGTTATCATGGTGCAAAAACTCACGTCTCGTCTTCAGTAATGATCCTTTTGATGAATGTGGGATCGGATTCAGCCTCGCAAATCATATCTTTTGCGACGTCAACACGGTCTCTTTTTGCATGAAATTGAGGTCTTTTGGCACCAACTTTGCTGCTACACGACGGAAACCCAAATCATTAACCAAAATGTCTTGGACGGATCCATAGGCAATGTTCAAGTCCTCCGTTATCTCTCTGATGGTTAATTTGCGGTTATTGACCAACATTTATTTTACTTTATCAATGTTTTCGTCGGTTTTCGATGTCGATGGTTTGCCACTGCGCTCATCATCTTCGATTGACTCACGACCACTTTTGAACCGCTCGTGCCACTGGTAAACGACCGTTTTCTTTAGAGAATCGTTGCCGAAACACTTTTCCAACATTTCCAAAGTTCGCGCACCATTAAATCCGTTTTTTTACGCAAAATTTAATACAAGTTCGTTGTTGCAAATTTAAATCCATTTCAAAAATTGTAAATAATCGCCAACACACACACAGAGATAGATGTACTCTTGGCTACGTACCTTTTGCAAATGTCAAGCTATGACGCTAAGATTTAGAGGGAATATCAACAACAGATGTACCAACTTAACAAAGAAAACAGAACTCAAATCGGAACGATGGGAGCGCCACACGGTGGTTATTCCGGGAACTTTTTGATCAAGGTGTATATAAAAATGGTGTAAAAATTGTATGTGCGCGCATCAGTTGAGCACGGCTGAACCGATTGGGCTCAATCTATTTTTGTTGTGTTCGCAATTGCCAGGAGATGGTTCTTACGAAAGAAAATTTTGGAAAAATCCACCGGAAAAGTCGGAAAATTCAGAAAATCGAAAAATTATGTTTTTGTACGGGATTTCGCGCGTATTCAGATGGTCTTTTAGAAGAGAACAATTGGAAAATCTGAGTGGAAAACTCTGAAACTTCCGGAAAAACTCGAAGAAAATTGAATTTTTGTTTTACGAAATTTTTGAATTTTTTGCATGTTTTGATGATTTTGGACGCTGTAAAGCGTGGAAAGTCGATGCAAAGCTTGAAAAATCGCAGAAAACCGTGAAATAAATTGATAAAAACACAAAGTTAGCGAGATAAATAAGACATGGCGCAGAGGTATGATCATTAATGCCACAACCCATTAGATGGCGTTGTACGTCGACTTAGGCGTTGTATAATTTAACAGGTATCCTTTTCGCATTGTCATTTTCGATTGCGCGAACGTGTTATTTTTCTTGCTATACTATTAAATTGGAAATTTGATTATTGTGTGCATTGCATCCATAAACGCTGCTTTCAATTATGACTCTACAATCACCTCCAAAGATCTTCGCTGATGTTGTTCGTCAATCAGGCTACAATCCCACAAAAGTCATATAAGGTAATGACATCACCACGTGTTCATCATTTCGATAATGTTCAACGATTGAACTCATCATATTCAAAATTGCCCTCTATTTTAAAGATTCAAGACTAGTGTCAACAAAGGCAGCGATCTGGCCATGTTTAGAGTTTCAACAAGAACTAATTTTGATGAACTCTCAATATCAAATCGGTAAATATATCAACAGCAATGAAGCTGTATGGCGTATTTTAGGATTTGCAATCCACGAGAGGAATCCAACTGACGTTCATCTTGCCATCCATCTTGAAAACGGACAAAGAGTGTACTTCTCTGAACAAAACATAACGGACAGAGCAACAAATTCACCTAGCACAACATTAACAGCGTTTTTTCTATTATGTCAAACAGATGATTTTGCAAGAACTTTGATGTATGCAAACATTCAGACTTATTACACTTGGAACGCAACAAGAAAGAATTTTGAAAGATGGAAGATAGGCAAAACAGTAGTTGGACAATTTGGAATATTTTCATCAAATGTTTTAGGAAGAATATACACTGTACATCCGAACAACGCTGAATGCTTTTATTTACGGTTGCTTCTGATTACCGTTCGTGGTCCAACATCATTTATACATTTATGAACAGTGGATGGAATAGTACATAATATGCGCATCGTAGTGCGTGCGAGACACTTCATTTACTGGAAAATGACGATCATTGGGACAAGTCAATTGAAGATTCATCCGCTACTTCTAATCCATTTCAAATACACACGCTGTTTTCAATTATTTTATCTACATATTCCCCGAACATATTCTGTACATAATGCGTCATGAAACACAAAGCCATGTCTTGCATTTCACAGAAGAAATATACACTGAAGCACTAATCTTCATTGAGCATCTTTGCCTTGCAATGTGCGGCAAGTTATTAGCACAATTGGGAATGACAGGCCATATTGTGTTAGCTCTTGCTTCTTCAGGCATTGCTGCCAAGTTGATGGAAGAAGGGACAACAGCGCATTCAGCTCTTAAAATGTCAGTAAACATACAATTCACAAACAACCCAACATGTAATATTTTAAAAGCATCAGGAATGGGAAAGGTTGTATGGGGTGAGTGTACAATAGCTCACAAGAAGTCATTGACAGCATTAGACCATACATTGAAAGACTTCCGAAATAATCAGATTTCATTTGGTGGAGCATTGTTGTTACTATCCGGTGACTTCAGGCAAATGCTTCCAGTTATACCTTGCTCAGCGCCAGCTGATGAATTGCATGCCTGCTTGAAATATTCAACTTTTTAGAACACAGTCAAAAAAATGCATTTAACAACAAATATGAGAGTTCAGCTTCAGACCGATTCAACAGCTGACATATTTTCAAGGCAATTACTCGAGGTCGGTAACGGCACCGTATACCTACAAATCGAGAAACAGGAAAAATCAACTTCCCAACTAATTTCTGCAACATCGTGAACTGCGTCGAAACAAATTATCGTAATCACGCATGGTTGAGGGAAAAGCCATTCTAGCGGCTAAACATGTCGACGTATACGATATGAACAACAGCATTTTAAATAGAATCGCAAGTGAATCGGTAACATACAAACCAATTGATTCCGTGATGAACCAAAGTGAAATAGTAAATTTTCTAATTCTCTCGATGTTCTCGGATTACCGCCATTCATTCGAAATTAATTTCGATTAATTTTAAAATTGGAAAGCCAATTATATTACTCCGAAATATATATCAGCCAAAGTTAAGCAATAGCACACGATTAGTAGTAAACAAGTTGATGAACAATCTAATTGAAGCAACAAATCTGATTGGACCTCATAAAGGTGAAGACGTACTACTTCTACAAATACCACTCATTCCGACCAATAAGGCATTCGAGTTCAAACGACTTCAATTTCCAATATGCATTGCGTTCGCTATGACAATCAATAAAGCGCAAGGGCAATCTTTCAAGTGTGTGGTTTGAATTTAGAAAACGATTGCTTCTCTCATGGGCAATTATACGTCGCATGCTCCAGGGTTGGTAAACCGTCTGATCTTTATATTTATGAAGAAAATGGACAAACAAAAAATGTAGTCAATTCACTACCTTTTCAATAAAAAATGTTTTTCTATGAAGACAAATTTTTTCTTCCTTTCCTTTCATTCCACAGCATAGCCACAGCAACGCAAGGCAGGGTATTGAATTGAATGATGTGTTTTCGCGGTGAATCTATGTTCACTAAAATACTTTTATTTACTTTCTGATTCATCTCACATCAGACTTAGCCACATCGAAGCGTGGCCGGGTTTAGTTCCAGAATATGTCCAACGGGGCCAGCAAGAAATGGAGCTTAGCCATTTATAAATCAATCATAATGAAATTGAGTATGCAGCTCGCAAATGGGATCAACCAGCCATCAAAATGGAATTTACCGATGATGGTACGATGGTCCACATAAAATTATTAATTTTTCCCGAGCAACGCCGGGTGTTTCAGCTAGTATGGCTTACAAATATGGTGAACATAAAATTTGAAAAAAGAAATTTTTTGTGAATATGTATTTCAAAAATCAAAACAATATGGCGGGGCGAAATTCCAAAAAACAAATCTTTCAAAAGGCAAAATATCACATCGGACTCTGCCTTCAATTTAAAGTAAAAGCTAAACATTATATACTCCATGCATAATTTGAGTGATTTACGGTATCGATGTATTTTTGGTTTCAGATTTATGAAATTTAAAACGGATCCAATACGGCATGTAAGTTGCCCTATAGAGATATTTTGTCCAAACATCCCGCCAGAAAATAGGCAATGTCTTAAAATTCAATTATTTTAACATTCAAAGCTCAATTTCTGTATTCAAGCTCTATTTTCAATATAATCCTTCTCTTAACTTTACCCAGAAACAACGAGGTAAGGAATATGTTTTCTTTGGGTGCTTGATTAGTGTGAGTCCCCTTGCCTCTCACGTTTCGGGGTGCTTGATTAGTATGAGTCCCTTTCATCTCACGTTTCGGGGTGACTGAGCAAAGTGAGCCCAATTGCCTCTTACTTTTCCGAGTGCTTGATTAGTGTGAGCCTCCTCGCCTCTCACGTTTCGGAGTGCTTGAGTTGCCTTGCTTCACACGTTTCGGGGCGCTTGATTAATGTGAGTCCTCTCATCCCATGGAGGAGGGATTTGGCCGCTTCATGATGAAGTTTCATAATCATATCGATTAATATTCCCCAGGGCCCGGGGTACCCTCTTCATGCCTCTAAAAGGCCCTGGAGTTGAAAAAACAATATTGGGTATTAAAATCGTAATTTTTAATATCTTGGTTTGGGAGATTTAATAAAAATAAGCTTTCAAAAGAGCAGGGTTTGTGAAAGGCATGCCATAACGGCTTTTAAAACCTACTTACGTGGCCATTCTTTAGTAAGAGAAATAATCCGACATTTAAAGAACGGATTTAAAAAACCACAACTAGAGTTAGATGAGTTATTTAAGTTTATGGAAACTGGGATTTTGGAAACCAGGATTTTAAATTGGTACTATCACCCCTTTCCATTTGTTCGTATCTGCGTTGCTCCTGTAGACAATCACTTGGCCTCTCGTAAATGTTAAACGTTTCCCATTTAAATTGGAAAATAGTGCTAAAATATTTAATTAGTATTAATTGGCACAGAATATTAGTTAGTAACATATCTCTATAATAATCATTTTAAGTAAGATGTCAGCAGGCCACATCGAAAATAAAAAATGGGGACGTAGGAATCATTATAGCTACAAACTGCGTTCGGCACAAACAAGGTTCTCACTTAATAAAATAATAACTGTTCACATCACTAATATTAAATAACTTCCTTTATATATTATAACTAAACTTGTGACACTTCACTCACGCCATTTATTTTTGATATCAGCAGTTTTTATCCGTACCCGCAATCCAATTTTGATCCAACACTCTTGTTGATTGAACCCAAGAACTCACTTTATCATAACAACCAAACTGACTAAAATAACGAGAAATTCAATAAAAACCAAAAAAAAAAAATCGAAATTGGAATTTTCCCAAGAAAAACCACAAAATCAATTTAATTGACATTGTTCAAATAATTCGAATCGTAAGCACTATTGTTTCGCACCACAAACAACGAAGTAAATTATGCACGCGATCTCAAAATATATTGCACCACATATAAACACAAAAATCAACATCTGACCATTGTATACTATATAGATACAGATACTCACGTCAAATGAAATTTATCCTTTTCCGTATACTCGTGTGTAACAAATTGTTCATAATAATATGGAATATGCGTTAGCGAATAATTGTAACACATCCTGAAATGATTAAGAGACACACATTTAACATATGGCAGGTGATATAAATTACAACCTGCAAATTAAAAGTGCGATTAACATTTGTTGGCAAAAAAAAAAAAGTAAAAATAAAACGAAACCACTGAACACACTTACGGTCAATGCACAAACATTTCAAATTCTGCAAAGCAAACAATATTGCCGGTATTTCACTCAATTCTGTATTATCGTCGAATGAGAGTTCAATCAAATTTTTACATTTACCCAATGCGTCGGGCAACCAACGCAATAAATTTTTATTCGCATGAAATATTTCTAAATTTTTTAAATTTCCAATCGTTTCGGGTAATTCCGTGATACGATTACCGCTTATATTTAAACGTGTTAAATTTTTTAGGTAGCCAATTTGCTGTGGTATTACATGCAGCGTATTGTCCGAAACATCGAAAAATTCTAAATTATGTAAGGCGACGATATCGTCGGGAATTGATTTTAGCTCGTTTCCCGCCAAATGTAAAAATTTTAAATTTGTCATCTCATACAATAACCAATCGGGTATGAGTTCAATGAAATTTTCTTTTAAATAAATTTCTTCACATATTTCACGGTATTCGAGAAGATCGATTGGGATTTGCTTGAAATCACGATAGCTCCAATGCAAAATTTTATTGTTATTCATAATTTTAGCGCACAAACCAAAACTTTAATTAAAATTTGACAAATAAATTATTTTGTTTAATTTTTTTTTTTTTGCTATTTGACCAATGAAACTTGAAAACTAAATTACTTTTATTATGAAAAAAGAATTTTTTTTTTTACTTTAGCAAAATTGAGTTCAAGAACGTAAATTTTTTTATTTTCTTAGGTATAGTGACGCCTCGGAAATTGTATGTACTTCTGGCGCAAAGTTATTTGTTATAAGTGTATACAAACTGATCGACCAACTAAACAGATTACCGAAGGGATCGCCATAACCAGTTGATAACACCGATGTGAATTAAACCGGTCGTGATTAACTGGCATTCCTCTGACGATTCAAACATTGTGTCTCATAATCTGTATCCATTTAAATAATTTAAATTTAAGGTGCCCACCCACAGTGGCGTTCTCTTCCCAGTATAGATGTCCGTTACGATGAAGTCGAATAAATGACATTATATATATTTCAATAATTTGTTTTATTTTGTCTTACTGCAAAAGGCCGCCTAAAGGCGGACTTTCATTTTTGACATGTTGTTGGAGGGGTTGGCCTCAAAATTAAATTTTAACTTTAAATTCGCCGTTCAAATTCATGCATTAGAGGGTTAATCGTTTTAATATTGAATTGAAAGAATATTACTTCTTGTTCCTAGTATAAGGGAGATATTTAAGTTTAGGAAAACAACAAAAATTTCAAAGAATTATAAAATTTTTTATTTATCTAGAAACTTACCCTCAATTTTGTCTTGATCGGTGAACCCAAACATAAACAAAAATGATATCCGCGGCCTGTGACAGAAATGCTTCCTTTGCGTTAGGAGGAAGTATGTATGTATTTAATTACTGCTTTAATACCCTGCAGATTCTAAATATTGGAGGTGGAGAATACCATCACTTTGGCATCCAAAATTATTTCCAATCGAAACCTTTTCCATTTCTAAGAAATGTGTTTTCCGTTTCAATTGATATTAGCAATAATGGTGTAAATTTATTTAAAAGTTCTAGAACAGTTCTATGGCCTATTATCGGATGTTTATCAAACTTTAATAATGAAACTCCTTTTCTTATAGGATGCTTCTCTGGAAGTTCAAAACCGAGCTCTGTCAACGAATATTTACAGAAGTTGACAGAAGAAATTATCTATCTTAAAGAGCATGGTATTAAAATTGACACACATTGTGAGCCCAAGCTATTTGTAATAAGAGCATTTATTTGCAATAGTCCGGCCAGGTAATTTATTACTGGAACCCAATACCCCACTGGAAAGAATAGTTGCAAAGGAGAGTTAGTTTTCAGCAAAATGTTTCCTCACTACGAAGCAATAGAAGTTTTTCAAGCAGATTCGATCCTGGATATCATTCAGATGAATTTCAATTCAATAAAAATGTATTAGAGACTGCTAAGATTGGTATGGTTTCCCAATTCCCGCTCATTGTAATGCATCTTGTCGATCTGCACGTAATGAAAAAAATATTAACAGCATGTTCACTGTGAAAATTTAATGGATCGTTTTTCAAGACTGAACAAGTAAATTGCATACTGAAAGAACTTCATCTTAGGACTCCAAGGGAATTTGCTAGAAGTCCGCGGACCCTGGATGATCTAACTCGGTGGAAAGCAACAGAATTTAGGCAATTTAATGTTGATAATAGTGTATATTACACATTTTTGCTTCTGCACTCGGCATCGGCAATAAGAATACTATCCTGTAACAGAAGCAATGGAAGCGATGTTGAAATTGCAAATGGAATGTTACAAGAATTTGTTAGATCGTTTGCATTTATTTTTGGAGAATATGCTGTATTGTTTAACATCCACTGTACATTACATTTAGCGGATTGCGTTAAACAATTAGGTCCTTTAGATATCTTTTCGGCATATAAATCGGAAAATTGTATGCAATTTATTAAACGGTTAGTCAGGAAACCTACCAATAGTTTACAACAGCTACATAACAGATTGCAAGAAATGCAAAATGATGATGTAATTCGAAATAGTAGTAACAATTCTGAAGGAAACAATGTTTATATATCGTTTAAAAATGAACTGGATTCATTTTGCCTTATTAATAGTAAAATTCCTGTTAAAGTAAGGTTTTCAGGCCGCAGGTGAAACAGTAATTACCCATAAATTTAAAACTATTTCTGATTTCTTTACTGAGCCTGTGGTTTCCTCTTCTGCATTGGGGATTGTTGCGTGTAGTGAAATATCCACATTTTCAAAATCAAATATTACCTACAAATTCTACCCGATAAAATTTGAAAATAAAATAATTTTAATTCCAATACTTAATTTTGCTTATTAGTGCTTAACAAGCACCTAAATGTTACAACAAATCCTAAGCAATCAAACAACTTTGCCATGCAAGTACAGTTAGATTCATTAAATATACACAGGTATAAATAAAATATGACAATAAAATAAACAAATATTCATTACGAATAAGTTTATTATTATTTTACCTTAGATACAAGAAATCATCACCAATAATATTTTTGATGCATCCAAACTGGCAACAAATAAATTACTGAGAGAAAGCGTGGTGTACAGTAAGCGAAATGCAAGAATGCTAAAGATTTTAACGGGAGAAGAAAAAAAATCAATTTGATGAAGAAATTGAATCAAAATTTCCAGGAGCTCAGTTTACACCTCTCGTGAACATGAACGTGAACAAAACATTTTTTGTTGATAAATCTGAAGTTACTTAATTTTTTTCATTAAAACTGATTGGAATAAACTTGAAATAAAATTACGTATCGAATAATTATGAAAATAATGAATAAAATGTCATTATAACAATATTTTTTTTGAATTCCCCGATGATTTCGTTTTGTTCACAGACATTTCATCGGGGAATTGAAAAAAATATTGTTATAATGACATTTTATTCATTATTTTCATAATTATTCGATACGTAATTTTATTTCAAGTTTATTCCAATCAGTTTTAATGAAAAAAATTAAGTAAGTTCAGATTTATCAACAAAAAATGTTTTGTTCACGTTCATGTTCACGAGGGGTGTAAACTGAGCTCTGAAAACAGACGTGCAGAATATCTGCATGCAGTACTGCGTGCAGACCTGCACATGAATCACATGTGCATCTTTTTATGACATTTTCAGTTCTTTTGGTTGGTAGTAGAATTTTTTACGAGCTTTCAGATTGTTACAAACTTTTGTAATGTGGTTTTCGATTCACCAAAAAAGAGCAAGCTGGCTTGCTTTTTCTGCTGTCAAACTGTTCGATTCATCAAGAAAAGTCGCTCGGTCGAGCAAAATTGTTGTTGTTTTACGAATCTCAATTTTTTGGCAGATTTACAAACACAAACACAAATAGAACTATCATTTTGAATGATGACATTTCATTCGATTTGAGTTTATTGAAAGCGTCATTTGTGTTTTGTGTTTTTTTTGTGTTTCTGCTTATTTTTATATAAATATTTTGTATTAAAGAATTAATTTTTATTTAATTAATAAACAAATATGAATGTTTAATAAAAATTATAGGTTATGTTTATATAAACGTCATAAACGTCAAACACACACACATATATATTACGGAGCAAGTTCGATTCACCAGCAGTAGAGAGTGATCTTTTAAAGGTTTGGTAAAAGGTGAATCGAAATCGACATGAAATGTTGTAACTATCACGTTTTTCGCTTTGACGCATTTTCGATAGAATAACTGTACTCCTTTGTTAAAAATATAAAATTTTAAAACAATTTAGTTCTAAAGGCGAGTTTATCTCGTTTCTGTGTCGTAAAACTCCGGAGTATTACTCCGCAGTTTGAAATGAAGTTAGCCGAATATCGTTGATTTTTTCTTTATTAAATTGGTATAAACTGAGCAACCATCTCCAAATAAACGTTCGCTCAATATATTTATGTCAAAGCGAAACAAATAAATTCATTTCAGTAACATTTTAGTTTGCCTTTGTTCTTTGATGATTGAGTATGGAGCATTAGTTTATAGATTTTAGGTTTTTAGGTGAAATACAATATTACGCCATTTTTTTGTTATTGTGCATCATTTTTATTAATGTTTTAGCAGAAATGTTTTTGTATCAATTTGATTGATGTCAGTTAGATGTTACTCATGTGATGCTTGCCAAAAAAAAATCCTCCATTACATTTCGATCATAATTCGAAACATATTATGTATTTTATTTCCAAATAAATTGTTTCTTAAATCCTGCCAAAATTTATTTGTATCTTACTTTTATTTTAAATAATTTACGAAATAAAAAAAAAATATTAATAAAAATTATTACAACATTTTGTTGTTGTTGTAAAATGGCGGACAATCATAATTAGCAAAACGCAATTGAGCGAAACATACATAATGAGCACAAATAATTTGTAAATTTATTGTTTTGAGGTTGCAATCTTGGAGAGTATTACGACGCGAATTGAAAATTTTTCAATCCGCAGGGGAAGTTTGTTTACCAAATGAAATTTTTTTTATATGAAGTTTTTACTCTCTTTGATATTCTCAGTAGTAATACTGCGGAGTTTTACGACACAGAAACGAGATAAACTCGCCTTTAAATACCGTTATTCTATCGAAAATGCATCGAAGCGAAAAACGTGATGGTTACAACATCTCACCCATCGTTTTCAATTTTTGTGTGTGTTTAATAAAAATTTTAGTTAGAAAGACTGGATGTGGTCAAGTATGATCATTTTAATAAACTAATTTTGGTTTATTTGTGCTATTTAGCTTATATAAAAGTAATAAACTTGTGTAATGCTCAAAGTAGATCGAAAAGTAAAAGAATATGGACGAGCGAAATATTTTCTGAAAATGAACGCGAGTTACATGGCTTCTTCTCTAAACTGTTCCTTAAAATTAAAGAGAAAGATCCGGAACAATTTAGGAAAGCCACTAGGATGGGAATAAGGGAGTTTGAAATTTTACATAATTTATTAAAAAATAAATTACAGAAAAAAAAATTTTATTCGAACTCCAATAGATCCCGAATTTACATTGGTTTTGACACTAGTGTAAGTAAACTAATACTTTTTTAAATGAATATGAATATTAAACTAATTCAATAAATTGTGACTTTTAGATATTTGGCACCATGCAGCTTGGCAAATTTTATCGTGGTCTTTCCGCATCGGCATGTCTACCGTGCGTGAAATTATATTGGAGGTATGCCAAATAATTTGGGATGAACTGAGTTGAATCTACCTGTCTCCACCGACAGAAGCCGAGTGGGACAAAATTATTGAGGACTTCTTTCTACATTAACACATAGGAATGCCAAATGTCGTTGGTGCAATCGATGGCAAGCACATACGTATAAAATGTCCACCACACTCTGGCTCCCAATATTACAACTATAACAATTATCACAGTATTGTTTTGCTAGCAGCATATGATAGAAACTACGTATTTTCGGCGGTAGATGTTGGTACATAATACATATGGGAGCCAAAGTGACGGTAGCATTTTGAAACAGAGCGGTTTTGGACGTCAGATTTTAGAAGGAAATATGAATATTCCAAAATCTAGAAAATTGCCGCAAGGGTTAAAATTGAAAACACATTTGGAATTCTAACAGCTAAATTTCGTATTCTTACAAACTCTCTAAACATGTTCCCAGAGAATGCCGAAAAAATTGTAAGAGCGACATTGGTGCTTCATAATTTTATAAGGCTAAATGACGGTGTAAACTATTTCTCTAATAATTTTATGGACCGTGTTAATGCGGATAGTGAATTTGTACAAGGGAGTTGGCGAAACGAAGTCGAGCCTTTACCACAATACAGGATGTTTAGTAGATATAATGCCAGCAGAGAATCGTTTTCAATTAGAGACGCTTTAAAAGAGTATTTAGAAAATGTAAGAAACTAAATAAAGTTTAATTCAAAAACGTATTTAATTTTTACAGCTTCAAAAAAAATCGCACAGGAGTTTTTGGTGCTTGTTCCTCGTGAATAAAAGATTTTTGGCAATTTCCATCAGCTGTTTCATTTCGATGCTTGCCGATTCTAAAATTACATCGGATTTATTTTTTTTTGAGCCAGCTTTCGGTATGGGGGACGGTGAAGGAGTACTACTGTCAAAATTTGTGTTCGTTGTGCACTCAAGAAAACTAGAATTTGATGCGCTACTTTCATTCCATTCAGTATCAATATTCGAATTTTGATCCGGATCGTCATATTTTGTCGAATTTTTGGGATAATTTCCAGTTGTTCTTTAAATAAAAGAAATCGTAAAAATCAAATTTCAGAAGAAATATGTAGGTAAATCACTTATGTTTCATTTGGCTTGTCAAAATCATTTAAAAATGATATGGAATCAAACCAGTTCCACTTTTTTTTGGGGGGTGGGTGCTTTATCACCTGAGGTTTTGGTATGTCGTTTGGCTCTTTCTTTTGAAAATTTATCCCGCAAAGTTTTCAAGCGTGAACTGCGAGTAAACATTTTGAATTTTATTTTACTTACGTTGTCAGCTGTGAGTAATTTGCAGCAAAATTAAAAATAGAGACAACTTGCATCATTCTGCATGACATGCAGAACACATGTGTTTCTTCCATATGAAATAATGTTTTCTAAATTTATTTACTGTACTGCACGCAGAATTATGCACGTCTGTTTTCACTATAAGACAATCGATGAATTAAATGATATGGAAGTTCGCCTTTTAAATACAGAATTCGCTCAAGCTTTAGTAAGTTACAATAAAATAAAACTTTAACAGCAGAAATTAATATAACATAAATTTTGGAAATTTTTATTCCACAGGTAACTTATTTTAGAAGATTCAAATCGAACACGAAATCTGTGGAAGCCGCTTTCAAATTCATAGCAACCAATGAAGTTTACAGTCATTTTAACTTGCAAGGGGTATCGGGAAAAAAAGCTTTGACAAGCTACAAAATGTTTTCGAAAATATTATTTGGTTTGGTTAATTTGATTTCAATTAATTTTTATGATTCATCTACGTATATGATTTTTCAAATTTCAGATTGTTGCGGTACTGGTATCGGAATCACCGAATATAACAACCAACTACGGCACAGTGTCTTAAAAGCACACAACAGATTTTACAAAATTAAATCATTAAAGAAACCAGCAGCACCAGCACTCTGAACTTATAAATGGCTCCGGTAATTAGCTGAATGAATCAACTGTAAAAGCTTGAAGGCGTACTGAAAAGTTCCTGAACAATAGTAATTAATAACAATATTTATCCTACTCTAGCGTTCATGTTTATTCCGTTCAAAAGTGAAACAACCCTTTTGTATATATTAGTAGACAGCTGATTTTTTTCCCGACGTCCTTTATCATTTCACTGAAGTGAGAAGGCATACATTCAGGCCTGAATCGGCTTCAAGGTTATCAGGGTAATTACGGCGTATTTTACACAATTTTAAATAAGCAGAAATATTGATGCAAAACAAAAAACATTCATGAAAACGAAATAACAAAAAATTCCCGTTTTCAAATTTTAAACCCCGCCTTGAAGAATAATGATTCCTAATTGGTGAAATATTACATTATCAACAATTCATTTTATTCTCAATACTATTCAAAATTTACACTAACACACATCCAGGGTTGAAATATCACTCATGGAAAAACATATGTACATTGCTTTGTACATCTGGAGTAGTTAATTCGTCTATGCTAGAAGCTGACCAATCTTCAAAAATCATTTTTCAAAAGCGATAAAGAGGAATCTGTACCGATGTTATTAACACGCATGGCTCCAAGTGACGGTTTTTCTTTGAATATTATTGCCAAATCTGTTGATATTAAAATAGGATTATTAGCACGACTTTTTACGAATATACCACAATCCGAGAAGACCGTACGGAAAATGATTCTATACTATAGCGCAGAAATAATAAATAATTTGGTTAAAATCCTCAAATTAGCTTTAGTGAACGAAGAAAAGTTTAGATTAACTATAGACGAATGGACATTCATTAGAAATAGGCGTTACTTAGACGTTAATACTCATTCTAAAAATGAGTTTTGGAATATTGGCTTGGTCCGAATTACAATATTTGGATCCATGTCCGCAGAAAAATGTTGCGAGCTCTTACAAAATAAGTTAAACTATCATGGAATTTTGTTAAAAAAGCATATTGTCTGTATCAGCACAGAGGAGGGGGGAGGCATCTCTTATGACTAAACTGGAAAAATTTAAAGAATCTTCACAACATCTTTCCACGGCATGCCGTAATGGCTATCCTTTAGCAGCGGCGCAAAATTATATCGGAAAGTAGAAAAGTAGAGTTAGAATAGTTATAAAATCGCAAACAAAAGTGACATGATATTACAGATACAAAAGAAGAATTTGGTAATAAATTTCAACTCATCCAAGATACAACAACACGGTGGAATAACTTGGAATCATTAATCGATATTACTGCCTTTTAAATTTCGAGTTGAAGCATTATGTATGTCGTCAAAATTCCAATTTAATAACTGCTAACTACTAATTAACTGCCAATTAATTAACTAAAATTGCTCAAAAATCAAAATTCAACTGTGCGGCTAAACATATTTTCGGCGAATTAAGTGTAGAATGCAACAAAGGCGCACAGAATTGTCAGTCCTACTTCAGTTTCTTCAAAACGCAAATCAATATTATGGTGAAGATGATTATGATGTACAATGTATTCAAAATTCTATCGAAGGCTTGAATATAGTGCAGCGGTTAAATAAAAACGGACATTACAATCGTTATAAAGATGGTACGGCTCCATTTTTATTCTTTGCCGTGGCTTATATCACAAGTTAATATATCAAAAATGAAAACCCAAATTGGATTTTTATAATTTAAATAACAATTATTTTAAACACTTTATTTATAAAATAAAATTAACAAATGGATAAAAAATTACTGGTAGAAACTTTCTTAATGTGATCCTTCATCAGTTCTTTTTCTACTAGTTAATTTTTGGTAATTTACATTTATTTATACCTAAAAGATGCTGTCTCATCTTAAACATTGCGACATCTTGTTGAAATGATATCATAAATTCTATTTCTTTTAGAATTTATCTTGTCGTTCAGCAACGAATTGTTTCGATTTTTATAAATTTCGAACTCTTCCAGTCGATCCATTCTACTACCTTTTGACAACTTGTGTATAATACTTTGGTACACAATGGATATGTATGTACAACAAAAAACCCATTTTGAATTAAGCCGATAGGATTTGACTTGGAATTAGCGTATTTTCTTGAGACATTTACAACAACAATTGCACTAAATAATCCATGAAAGGAATTAATTAATCCCAAATTTTGTTTGGTATTATTTAAATCTTATCCCGTTTCTTAGTTTTTGTACTGAGCGATAGACGCCACCAGATGTCATAATATGCATAGGTACATGTTAAATTTATATTTTATTTCGAAAGGTTGGCTTTTGCCAATTACATCAAATTGGATATTTTCTTGGGGCAAAAATTAACCCAAAATAATTCGATTAAATGTTGGTCAACAAAATATGCTTAACGACTCTTTCAACAAGCACAAACGCAATACAAGTTCTGGAGGTATTAAAAAATAATTTAAAGGAAGTAAACGCAAAAACAAGCCTAGGATTGCTAATTGATTCGAACGAAGATCGTTACGTGTTTGGGCAAAACACTGTACGATAAATTGTCATCAATTATCAGTACGGTTTGCAGTACAAAATGGCATTACAATAAATTGTAGCGTCTGTGACCTTTTAAGATGGCCTTCAAATATGCAATATAACTTTACTTTTTCCCAAAAGAGCTTGTTTTTGAAAATATTGACCGAAATAGCTTTCTTCCAAACTTTTTTTTAGTAGCAGAACGTTAGAAAAAAACATTCAGTTTCTGAAAAAAGTTTTATTTGGAAATAGGCGCGGTTTGAAAATCACTCCTTAATATAACATCGTTAAGGCATTTCGGATTCACGTTTTTTTAAATTTATAAGATCGAAACATTTCACGGTTTACAGATAATGAAACATCCATCAAACATCCGATAGTAGAAAGGTTTCTGTCTTTGCTAATTTTTCTATAGAAAAACCAACATTTTTCTACTAGCGGAAGCAACTATTATCACGCCATTTTCTATCATAAAATGCACTCATTAATCACAGAAAAAAACAAGTTTTTTTTAGTTTTAGATGTTAACATTTTTTAGAATAAAAGTCAAATATTATTAAATAGCAAATAAGTAGACATTCAATTCATTAACATTTAGCAATCTTCCATATTCTACCTTTCAACTATACCAGAATGGTTTATTGCACGTAGTCTACCGAAAATACGTGAAATTTAGATTTCTAAAAGCGCTGAACGTAAAATAACTAAGTAAAAAAAATGTACGGTCTACGTGTTTTAGTGAAATTAAAAATTCTACACTAAATTTACTTTAGAATATCTTAAATGTAGATTCTACGTGCACCACATGCGCCCAATATCTTCGTAAATTTCGGTTAAAATTTTTAATCTCACTAATTGTCCCCACATTTATTATGTTGCATTAAGCACGTTTTAGAAATACATATTCATAGAGTCCATGTGTTTTTTATAATCTACCCACACGCGTTGAATGTGGTACGTGTTGTAAACTTAAATATTGCAGTTATAGTACTCTAAGTTGTCCGCACGTGATTTAACGATATATCTTTTATTTTTCTTTCGGGGCGGATGTAACAATTCACAAAGTGAAATTAGCAATCAACGACAATGTCAAAAGTATCATATAATGACGAACACATATGACGAAAATGACGAAAATATCTTGCTTTAGCTTTGCTTATGAAAAAGAGTAAAGCAAGATGGGCGCCAGGTTCGCTCACTATCGATCAAAAACGCAAACGAGTAACTACTTCACAGCAATACTTGGGAACAGGAAACATTTTAACTCACGTGGTAAGAAAACTGGTGAAGAATGAGAACTGTGAACTGGCATTAAAGAAATAAAAAACCTAGTGATGTTCGATATTGCCCTAGCTCGTTAAAATTTTCTGCCGTTGGGCGAAAACTCGATTGTTTTGCTTTTCCAACCCGATCGGAAAGTAAAAAATTATTTTTTGACAATAAGTAGAGATGCTCTTATGTGAACATATTCCTTCGTGCTCTTGTTCGATTACAAAATGCGACAGCGGATTTTTGCCAACTGGGGGAAGGTAGAAGTGGCTTTAGTTGCAACCTTCCTAATAGTAAAGTGAGAGAACCCGGGTCCTGCTCCGAACTGTAGGGATGGAGGATGGCATAGGAACCATGTCACTCTATATCTGTAGGAAAGCGGTAGCGAGCCTGAAATAATTATTATAAATGATGAGATGATAGAGATTCTGGCAAGGACGAAGGGTATGTGATAAGCATCGGTTCCGGGCCTATCACTATAAAAGTCTACAAAAAGGATGAGGCAGATAAGCCTGGGGCTGCACCGATAGGAAGAATGACTCCGACTGATATCCTGTCTGGTGGTAATGGTCCGTTGGTGAGTGAGAATGTGTCCGAAGAGGGTATTGAACAAATCTCGTCGGGCTCCGAGATATCCAGATCCTTGGGGACACTATGTGGACTCCAGGAGGACTCGGTATCAGACTCGCTTTCGGGCGGGAAATCCGACACGACGGAGGAGTAGGCAATAGTGCAGATTGATGTTGAGGCTACTGCAGATAAATTTACACCACTGCATGGCAGCCCCGGCTGTTCTTCTGTTCAAAATTCCCAGAACCTACAAAAACATATCAATACCGAGGGCCGGGGGTGCGGGGTACTTCATCGGTCCAGCTGCTGGAGGCCTGTTGAAGCACGCCGTAGTCCGTCCTATTGTCCGGCGAAGGAGCGTATGGTGGTTGCCTCTTTATAGTGGATTATAGTGGTGTTGAGATCTAAACCTTTAAACTTTTTGTGGTTTCAGGGTTAACCTGTTTGTCAAAGTAAAATCCTTTAGCCTCATTCATCATTGTAAGGATAACCCAAAACAAATTAATACACAGCCCCCAAAAGGGGCTTTTAATTAACGCTTTAGCTTCATACTGGGATCGAGAACAGGGGCTGACAAAGCGCTTTGGAAGGATCCGGAATCAACCGTAAGCTTTTCTAAACATTTTCGTTTTGGGTTGTCACTAATCCCAACTTAAATGGTTGTAAACGGTGTATGTGGACTAACCAAAATTACCAAAATTATAATTTTTTTTTGTTTATTGTTTATCGATACCTAATTTAAATAAAGTTTACGTTAACATGTTACATTGTTTAAAAATGAAACGGTTTATTTACATATGTGCGTGGCCAACTAAATCTTCAAAGTACACATGGGGGAGTTTCGTCGGCGGAGGTGGTAATTTTAAATTGGTATAATTTTGAGATATTTTCCTTTTCCCCATAGTGTCAATAGGAGGTATCGTCGTGTTGTTTTTGACGATGTCGTTATTTTAGTTCACCCGAGGTTGCCCATAGGTCGACACCCGCCGCGGTGATGGTAACCTGTCTATTGCGGATATCTTGTGACACGAAGTGGCTGTGGAACCTCGAATCACCGAGGTTCTCTCTTTCTCGCCCTGAGATGATCCGTCCTAAATTTATTTCCCTTAGTCCTTCGGCGTACCCTTGTTTTTACATAGTTACGCAATGATTCTAATAAATTTTGTATCCGGTTACTTCAGGGAGAGGCACTCACGCAGCCTCCGGTGCTTGCGTCGTTGATTTCGCAGGATTGTGCCTCCTCAGAGTTCCATGTGCTCAGAGCGTGTTTCTTTCCTGTAAACGTGTTTGGGGGTTCAATCCTGTTACCTGTCTTTTAGAGCTTGTCTTCAATGTGGTCAAATTATCACGAATTTATGTCCGGAAAGCGGAAATGCCACGCCTCTTGTTCTGCTAACGGAATCATTTTCATTTATCATTTTGGGTTTTTCATTTATTAATAATGTTACAAGTTCAGCCTATCTACCTTATTATGTACATGATGACATACCACCTGTAATTCTTAGAGATGCTTTAATGGATGATCAAAAGCGAAAAGTTGGAGTCGTCCTCAGTAGTGATGTGAATACACATCACACAATAAGGAGAATTACGAGTACAAATGAGAGAGGTGAGTTACTCCTTTATTTTATTCTTAGTACTAACCTTCAAATATGTAATTTTGGGTATTAGCCCACTTTTATAACTAGAAACAGACAAGAGGTGCTAGATATCCTGCTTGTCTCAAATTTTATTAAGGATAGTTCGGTGAATTTAAAAGTGTCTGATGACCTTTCCTTTTCTAATCACTGGTATCTTCAGTATGAACTGGTTACAGAAGCCACAAATAGGGCTATGTTTAGAAACAGGAGGAAAACCGACTAGGATATTTTCAGAACCCTTCTAGGTGCCAGTACCGGTTCCAAAACCCCATGTATCTACACAGGAGTTGGATGGCTTTGAGTAGTGCTTTGGGTAAACAAAATCCACATTGGTGGTCGAAACAGCAAATATGTCAACTAAATGTGAATCCACGTAAAACTGGAGTGGTTCAATTCTCTAGGAAATACAACTTCCTCAGATTGATCCTTTTACCTTAAATGGTATTGTCTAGTAGGCATGGGTTGAAATAAACTTGTCTAGGAGGCATGGGAAAATAAAAGTGAGTTCGTTTTGAATCGTTACGTTGAAAGTTGAATAGACCCATTTTTATTAAAAAACAAGAAAAAGGGTTAAAACAGAGAAGATTGTGGGAATTTAGTGAAAATACAGTCCACATAAAAAGAAAAAACATTGTCAAAGTAGAAGACAATTCATGGTCCAGCTCGAGCCAGATATTTATAGTAGCAAGCTGGGGGAATTTGTTTGATTTGGTTTGGAGAAGAAAAGTTTCATCTATAAAAGAAGACGTCCATATTTGTTCATTGTAGTGGAAATAGTTGGAATCTAAAATAGGCATTTTGGGTAATTGATCATTTGTAGTTTGATTCATCAATTTCAATATTTTTTGGCATCAAGGGGGTCAAGGACAAATGTCTAAATCTTCTAAAACTTTCGTGTCTGTGTCAAGGCCAAATGAAGTAAATACAAAAATGATTTGTTCGATGTGTAGTGGTAGTCATTCTTTAGAAAATTATGTTCAGTTTATGAATTTACGTCCTGAGGAAAGGTATGGAAAAATAAGATCTTTAGGTAGATGTTTGAATTGTTTGAGCGACAGTCACTTAGTTAGAAATTGTCAAGCAAAAAAATGTGAAATTTGTGGTTATAAACATCACACATTACTTCACATGAGAATGGATAGTCGAAATCACAAAACAGCAAACGAAATAAATAAAAAATACCCTAGTATTTAGTACGGATAATAATAGAGATATCGATAGTACAAATGCTGATTCTGCTCAAAATAGTTCTACATATTTGTGCAAAGAAATTGTGCACAAACAAGTCGTTTTAACCACTGCTATGATTTTGATAAAAGATTCGAATCAGAAGTATATTCAATGTAGAGCTCTCTTGGATTCAGCCTCTCATAACAATTTTATATCTATGGACTTGGTCAAAAAATTGGGAATGAAAGTCGAAAAGGATAATAACACTATTGCCCTATCAGTACATCAATGTTTCCAGATGGTCCGTTCCATCTAATTTAGTATTGGCCTACCCAGATTTCAACATACCTGGACCTGTAGATATATTATTAGGAAGTGAAGTATTTTGGGAAATTTTGAAAGATGGTCGTTTAGAATTGTCAAAGGAGCTCCCAGTGTTTCGTAATACGAGCTTTGGTTGTGTAATTGGTGGAAAGTTGGAAAGTAGTTCAGACAACCAGAATTTCCTTTTTGTCATCAGAACCGAAAACAACGGATACTGGGTTGGATAGTTTGTTAGAAAAGTTTTGGGATATGGAGTCCTGCTGTAATGATAAGAATAAAATTCTTACAGCTGAGGAATTAGCATGTGAGCAGCATTTTGGTGACACTCACAAGAGAGATAGAGACGGTACATTTATCGTACAACTACCTTTTAAAATGGATAGTAGCTTGTTGAGTAATTCTTCTGATATGGATTTTCATAGATTCATGGTTTTGGAAAGAAGATTAAATAAAAATTTAGAATTGAAAATGCAGTGTATTGAGTTCATGAGAGAATATGAGTCAATGGGACATATGAGGCTTTGTACTGAAGTGGATGATGGTCCGGGTTACTTTATACCTCATTTGGCTGTATTGCGTCCTAGTAGTTACACAACTAAGTGTCGAGTTGTTTTTGATGCTTCGGCGAGGTCTTCGTCTCAATATTCGTTGAACGATTTGTTAATGGTAGGTCCTGTAGTTCAGGAGGATTTATTTTCAATTGTGTTGAGATTCAGGAAGCATGCTATTGCTTTCTCAAGTGATATCGAAAAAATGTACAGGATGGTGAAGTTAGAGCAATCTCATACAAGGTTTCATAGGATTTATTGGCGAGAAAGTTCCAGTGATGAGTTGAGGATTTATGAGTTGCAGACCGTAACTTATGGAACGGCATCTGCTCCTTACTTATCAACTCGTCTTATCCAACAGTTAGCTGTAGATGAATCAGTAAATTTCCCAATAGCGTCAAATATTTCAAGGACTGATTTTTATGTTGACGATTTACTTTCGGGTTGTCAAACACTAGAGGAAGGTATTTCAATGTATGACGAATTAACTAAAATGTGTTAACTAAGATTAAGAAAGTGGTATTCAAATTCTAAGGAATTATTAAATCATATTCCAATGGAAAATCGAGGAGATCCCAATGAATTGGATGTCAATGATACAATTAAAACTTTGGGGTTACGCTGGTCACCCTTTTGTGATGAATTCACATTTTTGGTTCAGCCATTGGATGATAGTAATAGAATTACGAAAAGATCGGTATTGTCTGATATTAGTAGATTGTTTGATCCATTAGGACTATTGGGGCCAGTAATTTTAAGTGCGAAAATTCTTATTCAGAAATTATCGATGGAGAAACTAGATTGGGATGCTAACATACCCGAGAACTTAAAGGCAGATTGGATTAATTTTAGTGATAGTTTGGAATGTTTGAATAGTTTGAGATTGAACCGATGTATCATTCCAGAAAATGTTAGTGATATAGAAGTACACGGGTTTAGTGACGCGTCGCAAAAAGCGTATGGCGCCTGTGTATATCTTCGTTGCAAAAATAGTGATGGTAGTGTAGGTATAAATCTCCTATATAGTAAGTCTAGAGTAGCTCCTTTAAAAGTGATCTCTTTGCCGAGGTTAGAATTGACTGCAATATTGCTCCTTGTCAATTTAGTTCAGAATACAGTGGCATCTCTCAAGATAAATGTTGGAAAGATTGTTTTGTGGTCTGATTCGACTATTGCCTTGTCCTGGTTAAAGATCCCACCCCACAATTTAAAAGCATATATGGCCAATAGGGTTAGCGAGATTTTGGATGGTAGTAAACATATGAGATTCAGACACATCGCTTGGAAATCAAATCCTGCAGACTTGGTGTCTAGAGGAGTTTTACCTCATGAGATTGGTCTTTTGGATGTTTGGTGGCACGGTCCCTTGTTTTTAGAGGATGATGAGTCAAAGTGGCCAGTTAGTAAAATAAATATTGCAAACTGTCAGGAGTTACCTGAATTGAAACAGTCATCTTTTGTTTCTGTAAGAGTCATAGATATTTTTAACATTGAAAAGTTTAGTTCGTTGATGAGACTCAAGCGCGTTGTAGCTTACTGTTTTCGTTTCATAAACAGAAAAATTAGAAAGAAGACTATTTGCACTGGTGGCTTGGAGGCTTGTGAGTTGGAAGCCGCGTTATTGTCAGTCATTCGGACGGTTCAGAAGGGTAATTTTAGAGGGGAGATTAGAATGTTGTTAAACAATAAACCGTTGCCGGAAAATAATAAATTGATTAGTCTTTCGGCATTTGTAGAGTAGGAGGAAGGTTGGAGAACAGCAATTTGGATTACGATCAAAAGCATCAATTGATTTTGCCGAAAGATCATTGTCTGACAAATTTGATTATTCGACATGAGCACATTAAAAATTTACATGCTGGGGTTCAGTGTACTTTGGCAGCTGTGCGCCAGAAGTACTGGATAGTGAATGGCAAGGATGCAGTTAGGCGAGTCATTAGAAGCTGTGTCCCTTGTTTCAAGTTCAAACCAAAGGTAGAGGAACAAATCATGGCATCGTTGCCTCCAGATCGTTTGAATGCTGCCAGACCATTTAATATAGTCGGAGTTGATTTTTGAGGTCCTTTTCTGGTCAAATATAAAGGACAGCGAAAAGATACGCAAAACAAAGTTTATATTTGCATATTCGTTTGCTTCGTCAGTAAGGCCGTCCATTTGGAACTGGTCGAGGACGCAACGAGCAAATCTTTCATCGAATGTTTGAAACGATTTTTTTCAAGACGAGGACTAAGTGCAATCATTTATAGTGATAACGCCGGAAACTTCGTGGGCGCCAACGGAGAAGTCGAAGAGATGGAAATTTAGTTCGTGGATCAAACATAGACTTGCAAGCATTTTATTCAAATGAAGACATCACGTGGAAATACATTCCGCCAAGATCGCCACACTTCGGAATCCTCTGGGAGGCAGCAGTTCGGATGTTTAAATCTCACATGAAAAAAGTAGTTAGAGTTCAAGTATTGACCTTGGAGCAGTTAACCACATTGGCTATAGAGATAGAGGGAATTCTTAATCCTCGCCCTCTTTCATCACTTTCTAGTGATCCACGTGATCTAGAGCCACTAACACCTGGGCATTTCACAACAGGGGTTCCAATTAATACAATTTTAGAGGTTGATGTCACAAATTTATGAAGTAATAGGCTAGCGTATTGGAAACAAAAAACTCAGTTGGTGCAGCATTTCTGGAAAAGGTGTTCCAGAGAATATTTGCACACTTTACAACAAAAAACCAAATGGAAGTTCGAACGTGAACATTTAAAAATAGATGACCTTGTCTTAATTCATGAAGACAATATACCAAGCTCAAAATGGCTAATGGGTCGAGTGTAAAAGACAATACCAGGACGCGACAGCAGAATTCGAGTGGTAGTACTCAGAACACCAAATGGCACAGTGGAGAGAGCCATAACGAAGGTGTGTAAATTACCAGCCAATTGAATGACTAAAATAGTAATAGACAGTTAAAAAAAAAAATAAATAAAAAATAAAAAAACAATTTGGTTTACATCGATACTTGTTAAGTAGTTTAAGTTCGTGTATAAAATTTGAATCAATAGTTGGTAAAGGCTTAACCTTTCCAAAACGGGGAGTGTGTCTAGTAGGCATGGGTTGAAATAAACTTGTCTAGTAGGCTTGGGAAAATAAAAGTGAGTGCGTTTTGAATCGTTAAGTTGAAAGTTGAATAGACGCATTTTTATTAAAAAACAAGAAAAAGGGTTAAAACAGAGAAGATTGTGGGAATTTAGTGAAAATGCAGTCCACATAAAAAGAAAAAACATTGTCAAAGTAGAAGACAATTCAGTATTAGCTTGACCTTAAATGATAAAGCAAAATACCTGGGTGTTATTTTGGACAGCAAACTTAACTGTAAGCCTAATATTTAGGAAGGGCAAAGAAACTACTAAAGCGCTATACTCCTGTAAAAACGCTATTGGAAAAAGATGGAGTATTGAAGTATATGGGATTGTTGTTTGGTCTTTCACTTTCACATTGTACACCCTACTGGAAAGTTACGGAGCTGGTAGGTTAATCTACTCAACTATGGTCCTCCCTTCCAAGAGACGCCAAATCACCAACATTTTATAGTAAAACTTTGACAAGTAAAGCCTGTATTCCATGGGAAAAATTGATTTACAGCCAAAAAAAAAAAAGAGAAAAATAATCTGATACTCCATATGAGAGACAAAGACAACGTTTTATTTTATTTTTTATTTTATAGCAAAATTGATTTGCTGCAAAATAAAAAACAAACAAAAAACGTTGTCTTTGTCTCTTATATGGAGTATCAGATTAATTTCTTCATTTCGTTTTTTTTTTACTGTGAGTCAATTTTTCCCATGGAATACAGGCTTTAAACGTTCTAAAAGACGATTGAAACTATTGCTCTGCTTTGTCATTTAGTCTTCCCATTTGCTTCAGCCAAATAATTCTGTTTCCTTTTGAAAAAATCTACCTTTTGACTTTATAATGATAAATTATTTTCTTAATATTGACCGTGTCGTCTCACTGTATTCTATCCTAACCGTTTATTTTTATATTTTATATATTTAATAAAGTCAGATGATTTTTTGGCAAAGACATTTAATTTATTTTTTGTTTGTTGTGTTCTCTGTGTTCTATAAACAATCGTGAAAATGTTATATTTAGATGACAGCAATAGAATATTTACAAACGGTACAAAATAGAATATTTAATTCGAATGAAATTCGGAAAACTCTTACTACAACATTACGTGTTCTTTGACCTTGTGTCCGAGTTGCTTGTATGCTCAGAATATTTTATTATTGCACATCACTACCATTATCACGTACAATTTTATATACGAAACAGATTGTTTATAATTTAAAATATTTTTATTTGTTTCATTATTATTTTAATATACTCTGTACTTGCCCCATTTCGGCGCTCTTTCATTATGTTTGTACTGTGGTTAGTGTGTATTGTATAGTTTTGGCGTACTAATTTTTAAGTCGGCAATATTCGCGGCCGATAGTTTTTTTTTATGGAGCACAAGACGTTTCGAAAAAAAAAATGTAAACAAATAAAAATGTGTCACAGTACTTTTATCGAGTTGACTTGGAATTGTGTGTCAACAGACAATTTTGTATTGTTGTACTTCATGTTCTGTTTTAAATTACAGGAAAAGCTATGTTTTTTTTAAGTGTTTACTTGCGCGTGTTTCTTTTGTAATATAACGGACATCAAGTGTCAAAGTGTTTTTTTTTGCTGTTGTGTTTATAGTGTCGTGTGTGTATATAGTGACTGTGAGTGAGTTTTATTAAAAAAAAGATACAAATCAAAAATTGAATTAAAAACATAAATTGTCAATCGTAATTTTTTGCATGATTTTGATTAGCACATTAAGAAGGTCATGTGCAAACGTCAAAACACCTGAATATATAAATTCCTGTAAATGATTCATTAAACTAGTGTAAGTGCCATTTTTTATTACGATTATTATGTACACATACATATATTTGTAGCTTCAGAAACGCCGCTGTTGGTTCTATTTGTGTCAACAATTTGGTTTCAATCGTATAAGATAATTTAAGCAAATAAAATGTGGATAGGCATGTTTCTTGGTAACACAATTTAAACGAGTAAAGTATTTCCAGTTAGAGCATAAGCCTTTCAATTCTTTTATAGTAAATAAATTCGACAAAATATGTTGTATTGTACATATATGCACAAGCATGAGTGTTACCAGGTGCCGCCTAAGCATCAGTCTTATTTTCCAATTTTGGTCAAACAACTAAATTAAACCAAAGTAATTTAGTTGTTATTTTAATCTTTATTTATTATTATTTCACGTAAAAAAGAAAAATTTATATATTTGTTTAATATTTTGAGTTGCTGCAACATCACGGTCACTTTTAAAACAGCTTAACGCTTAATTATTATTATTTATTTATTTATTCAGAGGCAGAAGAGAAATACGCAGATGAAACTTATTTTCGTTTAATTTCACCATCAACTTATTTAGCGAACCATAGCAAATCGACAATCAGCAGTTTAATTTTTTTTAATACCCTTTCATTCATCTTCTTTCTCATCTCTTTCTTTAAGTGCCACATTGTATTATAACTATAGGCTTGCCACCCGTCCTCCTTTGTGGAGGACAGTCCTCCCTTTGAAAAAAGTTTCCTTCATCTTCTCCGGAGACAAAAACCTCCTCCACATTACAAAAATAATTTTAGATTCCTTTTTTAAACAATTTTGGAAAGAGTTAAAAATTTCATTGTTTTCGGAAGTTATACTGATTATTGGCGCACATTACGGGAACTAAAATTGCGTCTAGATTTTTGTAAAAGAACTATGAAATATGATATTTCCGAAACTTCAAGTAAATATGCTGATTGTACGTAGAGTTTGCGAACTAATATTATCAAAATTAATCCTGAAATAAAATTTGAAATGTCCCGGCTTAATAAAGAATAAACAAAACTCGAAAAGTTTCCTGTTTAAATTATATTTTCCAATTGGCCCATTACAAAATAATAATCATTACGTTAACTTGTTACTTCCAGTTCCAAGGTACAGTTAACGATGATACAATATGCATTGAAGTTAGAATTTATCATAAAGTAGCAATATGTACTATCTACAGTTAAACGGATAATATATTATAATTTTAAAACTAAGTTTCACTACGAAATTCCAGCGCTACGAAATTCTAAAATTTGTTAGAATATTCTGTAATTCTAGAAAGGATGTAGATGATAAGTAAAATTTTGTAAACCAGAATTAAAATTTTAAAATTTAAAATGTACACAGTAGAATTTTGATAGTATGAATAGCTCTTTGAATAAAATTAATTAAGAAAGTGAAATCTTGGTATAACGAAGACAAAGGGACCGGAAACCAGGGCTGCGGAATCGAGAGATGGAGTCGAGGAGTCTGACTCTTTTAGTGGAGTCGGAGTCGAAGTTGGAAAAATACTGAACGACTCCACATTTTATATTTTTCTTTTCCCCCTAAAGTATACCTTACCTTAGTTACAAAAAGACTCCAATCAGTGTATTTGACCTCCGGCCAATTTTTTAAAGAATGTGCGTAATGTTTCACTTATAAAAAATAATTCAAATATCTTCCCAAGAGAAATAAAATCGTCGTTAATACATAGAAAAATGTTTCTGGTTGATAACGAGATGTTATTGGCTAAAAATTATGTCGACTCCTCTCCAAGGTTAGAGTATTATTAAGTGATGATCAACAAAATAGAGGCAAACCGGCGCTATGTAATTTGGCAATGGTTTAAAATTATTTTTAGATATTACCAAAAAGCTCATAGTCAAATAAATTTAGGAAAATGCAAAATTTACTTAGTTTACTTCCTTATAATCATTTGTTTGGCCATGTTCCGTATCAAAATTTGCATTTTAGCGAATGAAAATTTCGTTATAGTAAAAATTTCGTTAAACCGGTGTTCATTACAAAGATTTCTTTGTATTTAAATTTCTAATAATTTGTAACATACAATGAATTTAAAATTAAACAAAATAATTTTTGTTGGATGTCCTCCATTGAAATTTTTAATGGTGGCAAGTCTAATTATAACCATTAACTTTCAAGCAAATTTTGATACATTATGCTACACCATATAAAAAGTTATCTGCTGCTTAAATGGAGAAGAAAAGCAATTTGAATTGAGCAATCAAGTTCAAAAGGATAGAATTAGGTTTGTGTCTCTTCGAACAAAACCTTTTTGTAGTATATTTGGGTATATTATCTCTGTACATTGGTTCTTTAATTTTTAGTCTAACCCTATTTTGCTTTTCTGGTTTGGCGTCATATTATTTAAAGAAAGCTAAATAAATTCTAAATTAGCTAAATATTTTGAACATTCATCATTAGGCTTAAGATTTTTTAAAATATTTTCCTAAAATATGTAACTAAAATTGCAAAATATGTGGTATGAAAATATGTGACCAAATTTTGAGAGAACCAAAACTAGACCTTATCTTAGAAGGATTTCAATTCACTTATTAACAAAAAAGTATCAGGTTTTTGACTATAAAGTTGGATAAAATAACTCTTCTGGGTTACTTACAAATTGCTGGAGAAGTAGTCCAAAAATGGTTCCACATTCATATACTTAAAAATTTGGACTGATAATGGATACTTACTTGGAAAGAACACCGTGATGGTTGACAGTTTGAGACTAAAAGATTCACGCTATATTAAAGCAAGTTTTAAACTAAGAAAAGCTAAACTACGCTCGTATTTTTGCTCAATCAAATTGTAATTTAAGCTTAATTTTTAATTTAAGTTGCCATCAAGATTATATTCAATTACAGTTTAGAATTCATAATGTTCTTTTATGCATCGTGCTGATACTAAATAATTTCTTGTTGCTTCATTGAAATCATGTTTCGTATTGCAATTTTTACAAATTCTCGAGTCATTTTAAAATGAAAGCTAAAATTGAACTGGAAATTTTGTATTTTAAAGTTCACTCAAAATTATAAGTCAATTCCTCCATTTATTCAGATTTCTGTTCAAAATTCTGATACAAATCTAACAAACCTTTTGATCCATACTGGAGTTTTAAATTCTACTCTAACTCAGTATTTCTAATAACAATCAAATTTTTTTTAAATACACTTGCAACTAAAGCTGAAGTTGTACCTATTCCAAATTTCTAATCAAGCACATTTAGATTTGACAAACTTTCTAGCTTTATTTCAACCATAATTTTGTGTTAACTAAATTTGGAATTCAAACTCAATTATATTGCATCCACATTTTTGCTCAAACCCTCGATTGGATTGAAATTGAACTTTTAGTCCAAACTATGTTCAAATTTTCTCCTACCCCATTCTAAATAAAAATTTTGCTCGCATAATCTCTATATATAAAAATGAAGAATTGCTGTGCGTTAGTCTCGCTAAAACTCAAAAACGGCTGGACCGATTTTCAAAATTTTTTTTTGTTTTGTTTGCTATAGTTCAGGGATGGTTTAGAAAAAAAAAATTTGAAAAACCCCCAAGCTCAGCTAAAAAAATCAAAACATAAAAAATTTTCTATATATCTCTATATCTATATATAAAAATGGTGTAAAAAATGTATGTGCGCACATCAGTTGAGAACGGCTGAACCGATTTGGTTCAATCTTTTTCTATTATGTTTGAAATTGCCAGGAGATGGTTCTTACGAAAGAAAATTTTGGGAAAATCCTTCGGAAAAGTCGGAAAATTCGGAAAATCGAAAAATTATGTTTTTGTATAGGATTTGGGGCGTAGCTAACCAGATGGTAAAAACCAGATGTTTTGTAGAAGAGAAAAATTGGAAAATCTGAGTGGAAAACTCGGAAACTTCCGGAAAAACCCGAAGAAAATTGAATTTTTTTTTTCAATGAAATTTTGAATATTTTGTATGTTTTGATGACCGATTAGGCTTAATCTTTTTTAATTGTATTTGAAATTGCCAGGAGATGGTTCTTACAAAAGAAAATTTTTGGAAAATCCTTTGGAAAAGTCGGAAAATTCGGCAAATCAAAAAATTATGTTTCTGTACGAGATTTGGCGCGCATCCAAACCAGATTGTCTTTTAGAAGAGAAAAATTGGAAAATCGAAGTGGAAAACTCGGAAACTTCCGGAAAAACCCGAAGAAAATTGAATTTTTTTTCAATGAAATTTTGAATATTTTGTATGTTTTGATGACCGATTAGGCTTAATCTTTTTTAATTGTATTTGAAATTGCCAGGAGATGGTTCTTACGAAAGAAAGTTTTGGGAAAATCCTTCGGAAAAGTCGGAAAATTCGGAAAATCGAAAAATTATGTTTTTGTACGGGATTTGGCGCGTATCCAAATCAGATGGTCTTTTAGAAGAGAAAAATTGGAAAATCTGTGTGGATAACACGGAAACTTCCGGAAAAAACCCGAAGAAAATTGAATTTTTTTGTTCAATGAAATTTTGAATATTTTGTATGTTTTGATGACCGATTAGGCTTAATCTTTTTTAATTGTATTTGAAATTGCCAGGAGATGGTTCTTACAAAAGAAAATTTTTGGAAAATCCTTTGGAAAAGTCGGAAAATTCGGCAAATCGAAAAATTATGTTTTTGTACGAGATTTGGCGCGCAACCAAACCAGATTGTCTTTTAGAAGAGAAAAATTGGGAAAAAGAAGTGGAAAACTCGGAAACTTCCGGAGAAACCCGAAGAAAATTGAATTTTTTTTTTCAATGAAATTTTGAATTTTTTGTATGTTTTGATGACCGATTAGGCTTAATCTTTTCCTATTGTGTTTGAAATTGCCAGGAGATGGTTTTTACGAAAGAAAATTTTGGGAAAATCCTTCGGAAAAGTCGGAAAATCGAAAAATTATGTTTTTGTATAGGATTTGGCGCGTAGCTAACCAGATGGTAAAAACCAGATGTTTTGTAGAAGAGAAAAATTGGAAAATCTGAGTGGAAAACTCGGAAACTTCCGGAAAAACCCGAAGAAAATTGAATTTTTGTTTCAATGAAATTTTGAATTTTTCTGTATGTTTTGATGACCGATTGGGCTTAATCTTTATTTATTGTGTTTGAAATTGCCAGGAGATGGTTCTTACAAAAGAAAATTTTTGGAAAATCCTTTGGAAAAGTCGGAAAATTCGGCAAATCAAAAAATTATGTTTTTGTACGAGATTTGGCGCGCATCCAAACCAGATTGTCTTTTAGAAGAGAAAAATTGGAAAATCGAAGTGGAAAACTCGGAAACTTCCGGAAAAACCCGATGAAAATTGAATTTTTTTTCAATGAAATTTTGAATTTTTTGTATGTTTTGATGACGGATTAGGCTCAATTAGGCTCAATCTTTTTCTATTGTGTTTGAAATTGCCAGGAGATGGTTTTTACAAAAGAAAATTTTTGGAAAATCCTTGGGAAAAGTCGGAAAATTCGGCAAATCAACAAATTATGTTTTTGTACGAGATTTGGCGCGCATCCAAACCAGATTGTCTTTTAGAAGAGAAAAATTGGAAATTTTGAATTTTTTGTATGTTTTGATGACGGATTAGGCTCAATTAGGCTCAATCTTTTTCTATTGTGTTTGAAATTGCCAGGAGATGGTTTTTACAAAAGAAAATTTTTGGAAAATCCTTGGGAAAAGTCGGAAAATTCGGCAAATCAACAAATTATGTTTTTGTACGAGATTTGGCGCGCATCCAAACCAGATTGTCTTTTAGAAGAGAAAAATTGGAAAATCGAAGTGGAAAACTCGGAAACTTCCGGAAAAACCCGATGAAAATTGAATTTTTTTACAATAAAATTTTGAATTTTTTGTATGTTTTGATGACGGATTAGGTTCAGTTAGGCTCAATCTTTTTCTATTGTGTTTGAAATTGCCAGGAGATGGTTTTTACAAAAGAAAATTTTTGGAAAATCCTTGGGAAAAGTCGGAAAATTCGGCAAATCAACAAATTATGTTTTTGTACGAGATTTGGCGCGCATCCAAACCAGATTGTCTTTTAGAAGAGAAAAATTGGAAAATCGAAGTGGAAAACTCGGAAACTTCCGGAAAAACCCGATGAAAATTGAATTTTTTTTCAATGAAATTTTGAATTTTTTGTATGTTTTGATGACGGATTAGGCTCAATTAGGCTCAATCTTTTTCTATTGTGTTTGAAATTGCCAGGAGATGGTTCTTACGAAAGAAAGTTTTGGGAAAATCCTTCGGAAAGGTCGGAAAATTCGGAAAATCGAAAAATTATGTTTTTGTACGGGATTTGGCGCGTATCCAAATCAGATGGTCTTTTAGAAGAGAAAATTGGAAAATCTGAGTGGATAACACGGAAACTTCCGGAAAAAACCCGAAGAAAATTGAATTTTTTTTCAATGAAATTTTGAATATTTTGTATGTTTTGATGACGGATTAGGTTAAGTTAGGCTCAATCTTTTTCTATTGTGTTTGAAATTGCCAGGAGATGGTTTTTACAAAAAAAAATTTAGGGAAAATCCTTCGGAAAAGTCGGAAAATTCGGAAAATCGAAAAATTATGTTTTTGTATAGGATTTGGCGCGTAGCTAACCAGATGGTAAAAACCAGATGTTTTGTAGAAGAGAAAAATTGGAAAATCTGAGTGGAAAACTCGGAAACTTCCGGAAAAACCCGAAGAAAATTGAATTTTTGTTTCAATGAAATTTGAATTTTTTGTATGTTTTGATGACGGATTAGGCTCAATTAGGCTCAATCTTTTTCTATTGTGTTTGAAATTGCCAGGAGATGGTTTTTACAAAAGAAAATTTTTGGAAAATCCTTGGGAAAAGTCGGAAAATTCGGCAAATCAACAAATTATGTTTTTGTACGAGATTTGGCGCGCATCCAAACCAGATTGTCTTTTAGAAGAGAAAAATTGGAAAATCGAAGTGGAAAACTCGGAAACTTCCGGAAAAACCCGATGAAAATTGAATTTTTTTTCAATGAAATTTTGAATTTTTTGTATGTTTTGATGACGGATTAGGCTCAATTAGGCTCAATCTTTTTCTATTGTGTTTGAAATTGCCAGGAGATGGTTTTTACAAAAGAAAATTTTTGGAAAATCCTTGGGAAAAGTCGGAAAATTCGGCAAATCAACAAATTATGTTTTTGTACGAGATTTGGCGCGCATCCAAACCAGATTGTCTTTTAGAAGAGAAAAATTGGAAAATCGAAGTGGAAAACTCGGAAACTTCCGGAAAAACCCGATGAAAATTGAATTTTTTTACAATAAAATTTTGAATTTTTTGTATGTTTTGATGACGGATTAGGTTCAGTTAGGCTCAATCTTTTTCTATTGTGTTTGAAATTGCCAGGAGATGGTTTTTACAAAAGAAAATTTTTGGAAAATCCTTGGGAAAAGTCGGAAAATTCGGCAAATCAACAAATTATGTTTTTGTACGAGGTTTGGCGCGCATCCAAACCAGATTGTCTTTTAGAAGAGAAAAATTGGAAAATCGAAGTGGAAAACTCGGAAACTTCCGGAAAAACCCGATGAAAATTGAATTTTTTTTCAATGAAATTTTGAATTTTTTGTATGTTTTGATGACGGATTAGGCTCAATTAGGCTCAATCTTTTTCTATTGTGTTTGAAATTGCCAGGAGATGGTTCTTACGAAAGAAAGTTTTGGGAAAATCCTTCGGAAAGGTCGGAAAATTCGGAAAATCGAAAAATTATGTTTTTGTACGGGATTTGGCGCGTATCCAAATCAGATGGTCTTTTAGAAGAGAAAATTGGAAAATCTGAGTGGATAACACGGAAACTTCCGGAAAAAACCCGAAGAAAATTGAATTTTTTTTCAATGAAATTTTGAATATTTTGTATGTTTTGATGACGGATTAGGTTAAGTTAGGCTCAATCTTTTTCTATTGTGTTTGAAATTGCCAGGAGATGGTTTTTACAAAAAAAAATTTAGGGAAAATCCTTCGGAAAAGTCGGAAAATTCGGAAAATCGAAAAATTATGTTTTTGTATAGGATTTGGCGCGTAGCTAACCAGATGGTCTTTTAGAAGAGAAAAATTGGAAAATCTGAGTGGAAAACTCGGAAACTTCCGGAAAAACCCGAAGAAAATTGAATTTTTTTTTCAATGAAATTATGAATTTTTTGTATGTTTTGATGACCGATTTGGCTTAACCTTTTTATTGTGTTTGAAATTACCAGGAGATGATTCTTACAAAAGAAAATTTTTTGGAAAATCCTTTGGAAAAGTCGGAAAACTCGGAAAATTAAAAAATTATGTTTTTGTACGAGATTTGGCGGGCAACCAAACCAGATTATCTTTTAGAAGAGAAAAATTGGGAAACGAAGTGGAAAACTCGGAAACTCGGAAAGATTAGTGTTGAATTCGATGAAAATGGAATGGAATGTCCACTCAACTCAATCATCTATTGAGAATAGAGTTGAGTTGTTTGATTTTTTCTATCATCAAAATCAATTTTCGTGAAGGACAAAAGTATTTGCTCGAAACGAAGTAATTTGGGGCGGGACGAAGTTCGCCGGGTCAGCTAGTTTTAACTAAATTTTTAAAATTCACTCAAACTGTTATTAGAGGCAGTCTGGATTCCAAACTCAAGTTTTAAGCATAAGCTTATGTATTTACTTAAATTTAAACTCTATTTCTAATGTAAGTTCCTACTTAACATTTTATCACAATTACGGTTTAAAATTGGAATGCTTCTATTATAAACCAAAAAACATTCAGATTTTTGCTCGATTCCTGATTTTCTAGTGGACCAACAAATTTTTTGAAATCGTATTTAGAATTTAATCTCAATCAGATAAAGTGCATTAAATATTTTGCTAAAATTGTTTTCAAAATGTGTTTCTCAAACATATACAATATGAGGAGGACAATTCCTATTTATTTCACTCAGCTTCATTATATCTAGTTACTTTATAATTCAAGATAATCTTCTCTCTTTAAAATTTCGTTCTCCAATTTTCTGTCTATCGAATACAGTTGACCAATTTAGACTATATTTATATTCAAAATTCCATTTATCATTTTGTTCAACTTCGAAAACAGCTTGGGACTAATGCTGTGTGCCTGACACCGATTTTTTCGACTAAATTTCTGACTAAACTAAATTATGCTACATTATGCTATTAACCACCAGACGGCTAACGAAAAGTCTCCTCGCGAGGTTGCTTTTCAATTTATACCACATTTACATTAGTAGAATAAAAGTATGTAGCAAAAAAGTATCGTAATGTAAACTCAAATTTAAATATTTAAATATTTTATCGCATGTGACAAAATATTTAAATATTTAAATTTGAGTTCACATTACTATACTTTTTTGCTACATACTTTTATTCTACTAATGTAAATGTGGTATTAGTTGTCATTTTTATTGAGAGAGTGCTTGGATTAAGTACTTTTCATTATCAACGAATTTAATTAGTGCCACAAGTTGGTACCGATTAATGGTTATACGTACGATACGAGTTTTTATTGTATATATGTAATTGAATTTGACGGTTTTTATTCAATTTTTATTTTAAAATATTGATTTGATTAATATTGTCTTACTGTCAGTGCCGTGATCGTGGCTTGAAATGGTATAACGATTAGTAAAACGGCCAGCAAATGAACAATTTTAGGATGAAGGGACTTACCAGATTTATGCAAATAATATTCCATTGAGCTCTCTATGATTGCGTTCTGAATCAAGAAACCTTACGACGGTTAATCTATCAGCGAAACTATTCCTCAAATAAATGAAACTTGTTCCGAATTAAAATAAACGATTTTGAATTAATTGAAACCTTTCCCGAAAGAAATGAAACCTAATTAAATAAGTTTAAAACCAGTAAGTACATAAATCACTAAAGTTTGTTTTATTATTTGTTAAATAAAACACTCATTCATTAAGAATTTATTAAAACTGAGATGAGATTTGAGTAGTGTGTGTGTTTCTTTTTGTGTTCTGTGATTCTTTCAACCCTTAGGATCGGGCATAACGGAGGAAGAAATATTTAAACGGGCTTGTGCTGCTTAGGTAAAATCCTTTAACTGGATAATTTTATGACAAAATAAATCGATAAATATTTACCATAAAATAATATTGAATGTCACGTGAAGCACCTACAAATTCTGCTTATTCAATTCAGTCTGGACTGGAGCTCATAAAGGATTTTATGACGAACCATACCCGAGCCCGAGCTGTGTATGAGTGACGTTACTTTAAAATTAGTTTTGGTTCGAGTGTATTTAGGTTTATTATTTTGTTTTTAACTATATTTTGAATCAAAATATTTAATTTTTAATCGATTCATTTTTGGATACTAAAGAAAATTAAAATACGGTTCAGGTAGCAACTGAACGCCAGTTTTAAGGGACAAATCCGATTCTCTCAGTTTATGTTCAGTTCAGCAGGTTCAATTAATGTTTTCCCAATTTAAAATCATTTTAATTATTTAACCCTTAATTGGAAAAGGGTGGTTTTAATCTGCAAATGTCCATCCGATAGGACACGGCCTTCACAAATGTCAAGGACATGCAATAAACTATTAAGAACTAAAACAATCCGAATCTAGAAGGCGTAATCAAATACAGAATTGAAACAGGCACAGCATCAGATTGGGCCAATTTCATCTTAGACACCAAGATGACACTCCTTGCTGTTACAAGATAACCAGTACGTTTTTTTATTTAACTACTGTTATAATTTATAAGTTTTAGTGATACAATGTTTGCTTTTAAATTTATTTAATTTGGTTTCATTTAATTTGGAAAAAGTTTCATTCCACTCAAAATTAGTTTCCTTCTTTTCGTAAAAGGGTTTATTCAATTCGGAATAATTTTCATTCATTTTAGAAATAGTTTCACTTAAATTAGAGAAGGTTTCGTTCATTCCGAGATTTTTCAAAAATTATCAAAATTAATCAAATTATTCAAGAAAATTAAAATTGTTGTCATATTTAATTAAAGTTTATATATTTTTGTACATAAGATTTTAATTTCAACTTTCTGTTAGGAATTATATGGTGTCAGAGTAGTCGTCTGTAGGCAACACAGATTGGAGAAACTTTTGGCGCAAAAGAGAGATCATCTTTAGTTTACCAACGCTAAAGTATTCTCTCCGGTTTTATCGAACTCATCAACGACTTTGCAAGTCTTTAGATTTTCCTATAGCGCCAATAAACTAATTTAATATTTTGTAAATAATTTTGTGTACGAAATATTAACTTGGTAAAAAAACAATTAACTTGGTAAATCAACTTGCGCGCGAGCCAAAATGAAAAGGAACGAACATTCAAGCAGTATTCCTAGTTATTTCAGTCAAACAGTAATAACATTCGGTTGACGTTCCAAAAGTCGTAATTTAGAATAATGAAAAGCCAGGCACAGCCTGTCTTATTGACCCTTATGCCATCTATGAACGACTGGTACGAACTAATCGACAATTTAGAAAAGTCAACAATTTAGTCAAAAAAATCGGTGTCAGGCACACAGCATAAATTTCTGATTAAAACTCTTAATTTTTTCGAATCAATTTTGATTTTAAACTAAGTTACTAGTCTGAACTCTGAATACCTCACACTGCTTACATATTAAAATATAAATTACAATAAAACATTAGTAGAATACCTAATTATTGGTTAAAACTTTGTTAGAAGTTTAAATTTCACTCAAATTTTTATTTCAATTTAATTCAATGAGTGTGATCAAAATTACAATCAAGTACAGTTTGAAAGTTTAATTCAATTTTGGATTAAAATGTCACTCAAAGTTTATTCAAATCCAGATGGAATTGTAAATTTAGTTTACTCTGGATACTCAATTTCCAAGGTTTTATTCGAATATGTTAAAACTATTTTCGTTTCCAGTCTAATTATTTGATCCAATTCAAATTGATTTCGAAATTTATATTTTGGTTTTCCCTTGACAAATCTATTCTTTGCTCCACCTAATTTGCTCTAATTTTTTTGTTTTCTAATTGAAACTCCACTCAGTTATTGTGCACTATAAACTTATATTTCTCTCAAAATTTTGTGAAATCAAAATTCGAGTTGTAAATCAATTCCTATAAAATATAATTTCACAATAGATTTTATGTGGTTTGGAATACCAAAACCATTTTTTAAATTTAAATTCCTAATTTAAATTTAAATTAAATTTGGCGATACAAAATAGATTCAAAGGTAATTTTGTTGGCTGTTTGAGCTCAAATCTCATATTGAAACGCAATTCTTTTAAATAATTAATTTAGTTTGAAACACGAAATTTACAATCAAAATTTTGCACAACACCAAGTAGAATGTCCTAATCAATTTCTCATCTAAATTACCAAATCAATTTTTAACCCAAGTAACACTGTACAACAATTTGTACTATTTCAATTCCATGCAAATTGTAGTTTAATGAATTTCACTAAAAATGTTGTTGGCGTTATGGTTCGAATTGTAACTCAATTAAAACTGTATCTATTTAATTTCAAACTGAAAATTTATAGATTTAACACCGGAGGGTTTTTTCTTAAATCCACTCAATATTTAGTCAAGCCCTTGTTGGAATTTTTATTTAAAGATTGGAATTCAAACTCTATATTTATAGCTAGATTTCTGCTGAAAACTACGATTAGCTTTTGATTCACAATAAACACAACATGTTGTTCAAATCTAGTTTGTAATTCTAATTCAATTTTTAAATCTAATTTAAGTACCTACTCAAGAATTTATACAATTACATTTGGAAATTCACCTTCTCATTCAAATTAGCTCAAATTCGGTACTAACGGTATGAGAAGTTTCAAGCTTAAATTCGAAAGTTTATTGAACTCGCCATCTTGGATGATTGAAAATATGTTGATCAATTTTCATATTTCCTTGGTTTATAAATGAAAATATTCGAAATTTATATTTTTGTGATAAGCACAAATTTATTCAAGGTGTTCACTAGTGGAAAATTAAAAATTTGTTTGTTAAACTTTCCCGGTTTCCGCTGAAAATCAGGTTTCGGTTTTGCCATCTTTCAGGCGAAATATGAAAATTTGTTATGCATTTTCTCGGCTCCGAGACTAACACTAATTTTTTCCAATGTGGACTAATTAGCTCAAATTTGGCTCTAATGCTAGAGAAGTTTCAAGCTTAAATTCGAAAGTTTCCCTGCTGCAGTTACCCACGTCATAAATAGGAATATAATAGTCTACATTTATCGTATATAATTGATTTAGAAACTTTATTAAATTACTCCAATTGTATTGCTAAATTAGTGCGCCTGAATGTATGTAAGTAAATTAATAATTTCCACTAATACATTAACTATAAATCAAAAGTTAGAACAAATTTAGAATAAACTTCCTACTTCTATACAAAATTGTGAGGTTTTTTCTAAAAGTGTTCTAATTTTAAGTGACATCATTTAGAACATTTTTAGTATCGAATAATCTTAACAACAATCTACCTAAAGCTATTCAAATTTGCACTATCTGGATCAACCCAAAATTATTTCCAGCGGTTCCCGGAAAATGTCATCTAAGTCAGTGCTTCTCAAACTGTGGGGCGCGGCCCCTTAAGAAGCCCCGTCTTAATATCTCTAATAAACCGCACAATTTCCTCGTACACAAATTTCTGAATCTGCCTATTATCAATGACTTGGTTTTCTGTGCTGTTAGTGGTTTTTGTAAGATATGTGATGTACTGATGTGTAAATGAATTCCACAATCATGAGGATTTTGGTCGGCAAGTTCTTATTCTACAATGAACATGAGAGGAATTTCAGATCGCAATCCTTGATCTGCGGGACAAAAAATCATGATTAAAATTGAGCCATTTTATGAAGTAACAACATTTTTAAATCGGAGGCCGATATCCGAAGTAAATTCTCGGAAATTTAGGAGCTACATTTAATTTAAAAACTATAGGAACTTAGGTCTCTGAAAATTTGTGAAATTGGATATTGTATGTAATTTTAAAAAGTTACTCGTACTTTAATTTAATTTGAAATTTCAAAAATTATAATGAAATTGTATATCAGGTTAGTGTTGAGAACTCCAAATCGAAAATTCCAGGTTTATAACTCCGAGTTTTTTGTAGGGAATCCAATACCGATTTACCGGTTGATTACCGAAATATTGGTAAACTTTTCGATTATTTACCGAACATTTATGTAACTATTTTCTGACAAAATGCCTATAAAACCTTTACATTGGTTTTACACATCAAAAAAATCTACCAAATCTGAATTTATGAGGAGAGTTGGCAATTAAGGAAAAAGTATAGGCACCAGATTTGGGGCATAAACCCTGTACTATTCAACGCAACACGCTTAATTAGAATTATAAAACGAGTTGCAGTTTTGTTTACAGCAAATAATTACGAGGGATTTTTTTTTAGTTAGCCTGACAATACTTTTGAACTATAAAGCTAACTTCCGTGGAATTGAATATGTCTTTTAATATGGGATATAATCATAACTATAATAAAGCTTTGTTTAAGACTCAAAACGACCATATGTATAAAATTTAAATTGAATGTTTATTTTTATTTCTAGCGTATGCAAACCTCAATAAAATAATGAGGTCAATCAATTTTCTAAAAATCTGTTAATCTAATTTTCTAATCGAGATTAGCAAGAATTTTTGAATTATAGTAAAATTATAGAACATTAATTGGCAAACAAAATATCAAATGTTATTTCCAGGTCTTTACGATAATTATAAAATGCAAAGAAATTAAAAAAAAACTGATTTTGCTTTCGCTTATTGCAATTAAGTTTTTGTAACCGATAGAAAACCAAAAATGAAATATGTACGAGGGCGGAGTGAGAAGCCTGGTAAAAATGTATTCATTTTTCAGGAATAATATTTTCGGCCAAAAAAAATTTATTTTTTAACGTAGTCGCCTTTTAGCCCGATACACTTCGTCCAACGTGTTACCAAATTTTTCGATCCCTTCCGAATAATACGATTTCTCCAACCCTTCAAAATAGGCGTTTGTTGGAATTCATGGATTTTGGCGGTGTGCGTTTTTGGTTGGTTGTAAGCAAACGCGCGGATAGATTTTTCATATTCAAATGTTCGTGTAATATATTGCGCACACGTTCATCTGAGATGCCTACTATCTCAGCTATCTCGCGCACTTTCACTCTGCGGTCTTGCAATACCGTATCATGGATTTTGTCAACCATTTTTGGTGTGGTGACTTCATTTGGGCGTCCTGAACGTTCGGCATCAGTTGTGCTTGTACGACCACAACGAAAATTAGTTACACCGCTTGTGGATCATTTTACTCGATGGTGAAGAGTCCCCATACTATTTATCAAGCTTTGTTTTGATTTGCGTAATGATTTTTTCACGCAAAATGTTTAATTAAAACACGAAATTCACTTTTTTCCATGTTTGCAAAAAAACAATGGGTTGTCTGTTTTCAATGGCTGTCAAAACTGAACTAAATGACAGATCTGTCTGAAAATTTTAATTTGGTATTGCCACATGATGGTGCCACATGATGGTTGCAATTGTGGTGCCCTTTGTTGCAATTTTACCAGACTTTTCACTCCGCCCTCGTATATAAGGTCAATTAGTTATAATAATAATAAGTCAATACGCCTTATTATAAATGTGCGATATTATTGTGTCCCTCTTCAAAACGTCATTGAGATTTTAGACTACATCGAGAATTATGCTACATCGATTACGATGAATTTCATTATTTATACTATTCAGAACCGGAACAATTAAACCAGGCACGCTCGCAGATGATAAAGTAAGCGTTCTACTTACTCAAAATATTTATGTACTTAAGAAATAGCCTAGTTTCAATCCAGTTTCCATATTCCATAACTTTATCTAAAAATCGTTTTAGAATTGCCTTTCTATTAAACATCTCGAATTTTATCTAAATTGGTTTGGAAACGGTCCAGTTTCATTCCAATTTTTCATATTCCAGAATTGTGTTCAAAAATATTTTAGAATCACACTTCCATTGTTCGTGTCGAATTTTATCACAATCGGCTAAGATCAGACTAAAATAGGTTATTCCGTTTTTCGTGCCTGTTGTCATTTAAAATACAGCATTATAATTTACAGTGTTTCTCAACATGAAGTTCCATTAGCCAAATATTTTGTTAAAATTAAAATTATTTTAGCGAATTTTTGTAAAAATTTACACAGGAGTCATAGAAATTTGAAAAATATTCAAACTCTTAATTTCCCGAAATGTCATTATTTGAGTAGCTACATTATATTTCTGATTAGTTTCAGATTAGTAAAATTTTCACAGTGCTTTATAGGACAGTGCACATTTTACTAATCAAGAACTAAACACATTTTAGTAAAATATAGCAAAAACTCCATTGTCATAAAATCTAAAAGCGTAAAATCCTAAAAATCTAGGGATACCATCATATTCCCGAACGAAATCAATCCTCCCAAAAAAAAAAAAAAAAAATACCAACAAATAGAAAGTAACGTGACCCGTCGAAATGGAAGACCCCATTAAATTTGTGTTAGCTACAATATGAAAACAAAAGAAACCTACATAATTTCATGTCATCCTTGCGCGAAAAGGACCAATGCTAAGCGACGTTGGGGAGTTTTATATTTTAGTATGTGAATAAATATCTATTGAGAAACGTTTTTCAAAACTGCTCTAATCTCTATGGATGTTACAATTTTAAAAAATTGTAGCGAAAAAATCGGGTGGTATCCCCGATCCTATTAGGTATAAAACGAATTAAAATAATACATATTTAAATAATTTGTTATAATTAAACAACTTTTTGGGATTTTTTTTTTGGTTTTTTGGTTAACAATACCAAACCATCATCCATGTCCTATTGAGAATTCGTGGTGATCCCAAACCAAACTAAGTACATATTTTAAAACGCATACACCTAAAAATCTATAGGGTCATTCCATATGGAATCGTAGATGAGTAGGACTCGATGTCTCAAAAATTGTCCAAACGGTATTTATTCGATTTATAAGTAAAAAAAACAAATTTTGAAGAATACAATTTGTTTCTCTCTTTCACTCTCTCTCGAGTTACACTCTTTCAAATTTTTCTCATTTTCAAGGAGTTTTGGGTATAGATCATGTTTAAATGTCAAATTTTCAACAACCGCAAGAGCTACCATCTTTCGGAAAACTCCGAAAACACAAGCAACTTCCACATAATACCACTAGGTGTCACTAAATTTTTGCTGTCAAATATTATATGACATTTTTATGTGTGCATTTTGTAAACATAAACAAAAATATTTTCGTGTTATGAAAGTGATATTATTATTAATACGTGATAATTAAATTGATTTTGACTATCGCCATTTGAAAAACGTCAGAAATATTGTTTTGATTGTGTAGTGACATCTAGTGGCAAATGCTCTGTACTTCTTTTTTTTTGTCGGTGCTGCCTCTTTCGGAAAACGCTCTGTACTTTTTCAACAATCGTGCTGCCTTTTTCGGAAAACATGATCTATATGTATTACGTTTTTGATCATATTTTCGGAACAGTTTAACCGATTTTGGTTTTCTCAACGGTTTCTCAAAGCTAGAAAAATTAAGAAAATTATGAAATAATTAGTTTTTAATAATTTTCAATTTTGGAATTATGGTGATTTTTTGAATCTGTATTTGTTAGTATCGTGATAATAAAAAAAAAAAAATTTTTTTTAATTTTTTAAATTAACGTTAAATTACATGTAAAAAATGACACTTCAATCTGCGAAAATTTCAGCTTGACACTAGAATAAAAAATTTGAAATACAAACTCCACGTTGTGATAGCATTTAATGAAATGTTTTTTATTATTGAATTGTAAATAAATTGTAAATTGTTAAAAATACGTAAATTCTGTAGGCACAGGTGACAGGATAGATCTCACTATGAGAACATTTTCACCTTCATCTGGAAAAGTGTACTTGGTTTGCAGTATGTTTAATTTCCTCCGATACCATTGCAAATGATACACGTTTTAGCTCATCGTTCTTCTTATAATAAACAACCATTGGAGATATTGTAACTTATTGGTTATTCCAGTGACTTGATTTTACTTTTCTTGTGTTAGAAACAAATAGTTTTCAGCAAAATCGTAAATAATAATGTATTTTCCCTGGCAAACGTTTTCCTTTCTTTCTAGAAGATATTCAGATTGTTGCCTAACAGTAAAACTGTGTAACTTCAGTTTACCAACAGTCCCTTCAGAATTTTAAAAAATCCTTCCGTTGCTTTTTTAATTTCTTCGAGGCTGCACCGATCTTGTTGTGTCCACATATGACATCTTATTTGCTTCGTGCCTTGTTCGGCCCAATTTTGACTGGATATCCGCTATGAAATCATCAAGCTTTGCAATTAGATCATATAGTCATTGCACAAAATATATTTTAACACCGGAGACAGTTGAATACATTGAATTTGATTTTTGGTGTATAATACAAACACAAACTGAGTGTGTCCCTGAAGAACCGGGCAAAACGCATTCTTTTGGTCGTTCCTTTGCAAATTTTGAAAACCCGATGTAATAATATTTTGAAATTCTACTTTTTACTTCATCTGGTAATGGATTATCCTTAAAAGGATCTGGGTTAGTGTCCTTTGGTAGGAGCTACTTGTTTCACTTGCCTGTTTGTGTATCTGCTTACTTCAAATTCTTCTTCTACACGCTTTTGACTCCAACTAGCTGACAATATGGTTAGCAAGTATATCCTTTGACGTTTCTTTGTTTCCTTTTTGGATACTTTTTTAAATTTGAAATCCAGGAATTCATTCGTCTTCAATAAAACAGGTGGCAGATAATAGTGAAAACTTCATTGGCATTTAGTATTGTCGTTTGTTGAGTGCAAGGATGACAAGATATTATGTAGCATCCTTTTGTTGTTGTTATATTGTAGTTGATGGCAGTTAATATAAATTTAATGGGTTCTTCCGGCACTTTAGTTTGTGTTGTTTCAGAATTGTTTTTTTTTTTTGTTGAAATTTTCATTTTTGAGAGATGATCGTTTCATCACAAATTCTTGGGCATTTTCAATAATTTCGAGATTTTGTAAATTTTCAGGAAAATTCGTTTTTTTGTTTATATCTTTCTCGATACTCCTCGCGAAATGTGCAATGCCACTTTTTTATAGAATTAGTGGCTTATCTAGATTTTTGTTTCTGACCTTTCCGAGATTTCCATGTAGCATCGAGTTAAATTTGAACCGTGTTAAGCGCATACCTATTACGGGCGCCGCTCCTTTCCATTTTATTTATTTCTGGCACAAGAATTCCACAAATCACGATATTGACTAAAGACTGATAGTCCCGACGGCTCAGAACTGGATGACAATGCAATATTAACTCGCTTTCTTGTCTGTTTGTTTGTTTGTCTATTCGGTACAAATTTTGCTCTCCATTTGAAACTAACTTCCCGATGAGCTAGAACTTGAAACTACTAATTTATGTATGCTGGTATACTCCTAATTTAACCAAAAATTTACTTTCTGTAAACGATATATCGGGGAACGGAGGAGAAGTACGATTCTCGAAAATTGTTGTTCTAATTACGAAAGACGACGATCTTATTCTTGAGGGGATAAAACAAAACAACGGATCAAAATCAGCAAACAGTATTGATATCAGAAAAGATGTCGAAAGCGATGGAAAGGCATCGTAAACTATGCCATCTTATCACTAAAAGTATGAAACATCTCTCAAAGCTAACTGAAAGAATCCACATCGAGAGCAAGGATTTAGATGCCTTTGATTCAATCTGTGAAACATGTATGAAAACTACGAAAGAAAACTGCAAATAATTCATACCGGCCTTTATGGTCCCTGTTATACTACTTGATTATACAATTGGCCATTCATACTCCTAAATTAAACGGGAAAGCGGAACGTTTTAACAGTACTTTGATGGACAAAGCAAGATCACTAATTTTTGATTTAAAATTAAATAAGAATTTATGGGGAGAAATACTTCACGCAGTATCTGTTAAATCGAAGTCCGACTGAATTAATGGATACATCTCCTGTAGAAAAATGAAACAAGAAAACCCAATCTGTCGACATTTTTGAAAAATACGCATACACTAAAATTCTAGGAAATCTGAAGAAACTGGATAGTCTAAGTAGTAAATTCATATTTGTAGGATATGGATTGAACGGTTATCGATTATGGGATCCAGTTAAATAACACATTTTGTACCGATTTTGTAAACAAAATAAATTTTTGCAGAAATACGATCAATACTATATCAGTTTCCGGTTTTAGCGAGACTAAGACAAATGCAACCGAATAACAACCATAATTAAATATCGAATTTCCGATTTTTAACAACTTTTTAGTTTTTCCCTTGTGCCGAGCATTTCGATAGCATTTCACGTTGGAGTACCAAATAATGCTTTTCTAGCTGATCCATAAACACATCCAAGGCCAGTTGATGTGCTTATAGGTACAGAATTATTTTTAAAAATTTTAACAAACAATCGAATCCAATTAAATGTCAATCTTCAGGTTTTCCAGGAAACTATTTTTGGTTGAATATTTAACGGATGTTATATGGAACCAAATGTGTTCATCTTTCTTACATCAAGTCAACAAATACGTAAGTTAAATAATTTAAATCAGGTTATAAAATGTTTTGGGAATTTCAGTTAAGTATAATCCATGTTGGTTAAGAAAATTTTGCCAACAGACGAATCGTTTTGTGAATCGCATTTCAAATAAATTCATGCCAGAGATGAAACAGGCTGCTATACCGATCCGATACCATTAAAAGCCAATTCAGAACAAAAGCTTTGTAATAATCCAGATATAAGAAACAATATTTTAAGTTTATAAATGAATACCACGAATTGGGACACATGAAGCTTATAGACAAAGCTCTTCACCCTGATAACTAAAGCCATATTACATGCCTCACCATCCGATTTAAAACCAAACAGCTCAACTACGAAGTTGCAAGTCATTTTTGATGCCTCGGTCAAATTAATGTTTGTTGGTCCGAACGTACAACAGGATTTGTTTAACATAATTTTAAGATTTCGGAAATACCCATACGTATTCACATTCGACATTAATAAAATGTATTGGCAAGTAAATGTTGATCCATCACAAACTAAATTGCAAAGAATTTTATGGCATGAAAATTTGTCAGATCCAGTTCAATCTTTCGAAATGACCACGATAGCTTATGGCACGGCATCTGCACCGCATTTGGCAATACGCGTTTTAAATCAACTGGTAACTGATGAAAAACAAAATTTTCCGTTATCTTTCGAGTCTATTCATAATTTCTCAGGAAATTACACAGGAAAAAACTCCGGAAAATTACAATTAAACAGATTGGTATATTATTTGTAGGTAGGTATAACAATTTTCTATTTCAAATAAGATCAGACGAAGAGAAATTGAAATAAACCACAAATTTGCGACATGTCTGTCATAATCTCATCTATGCAAAATTTACACACGCACAAAACTAAAAAGTAGAAAATAATTTCTCCTAGCCACATACAGATTTATAACCCCATACAGATTGTCCTGAAAATTTGTGATTGTGAATTTTTATTAGTTATGAAAATACTTGTAAGATTTAAAACGAAAAACGTGGGGCGCATGCAATAGATAATATTAAGGAGTGTAGAGAGTAGCTGTCGAGAAAACTCACAACAGTTCATATAATTTGCAATGCAATAAAATTGTTAGTGACTTAGATGAACTATTCATGCATCAATTATCTATATCATGCGCCCCACGTTTTTCGTTTTAAATCTTACAAGTATTTTCATAACTATTAAAAATTCACAATCATAAATTTTCAGGAAAATCTGAATGGGGTTAGGAATCTGTATGGGGTTATAAATCTGTATGTGTCGACTGGCGATAGGAGAAATTATTTTATAGGCACTTTCTAATCCGTTTTAAAAACGTGGTATTTTAAAACAAATTTTTGATTTAAATAATTTTTGTTAATAACATGATGGGTTCAAATGTCAACAGCTTTAACAGCTAGAATGCTTAACACATAGCATAGCAATTATGCTTTATTTTACGAAAAAAAATTCCGAACCACAAAGCGTTTAGTTTCGAAAGGAAATCAGTATTATTTAAAGTTAAAACTGATATAAACTAGTTTCGGTAATGAACTGATTATAATAATGGAGATGGGATTTTTAAGTTACCAAACAGGTTTAATAGCTAGGACGCTTAACATGTAGCAAAACCGCTTACCAAATACAAAAAATTGACAGAAACTTAAGTGAGAAAATCTTTTATTTTGCGATCATTTTTAAAATGAAATTGAAATTACGATCTGAGATTATTGCGATAGTCTGTCTGCCAATAATATAAAACAAAAAATATTCAGAAGAAAACTTCTTATACTATGAAGGTAAAAAAGCCTTATATATTTTGCATCAGGCTCCTTGAAAATGAAGTTATTCAAGATATATGTTCTTCCCCACTTTCTTAACGCTGATCTAACATTTTTTACATTATGGATGATTACAATACGGATATATTACAACAGGCATACAATACAGGATTATGCAAATATGATGATATTTCGCAATACAAATCCATTAATACACTAATTAAATTTCAGTTTTTTTTGTTTTTGAAATTTCGTGGCTTAATACTAACATATCGAAGTAAGAAGGTTGTGCAAGTTAAATGGAAGTAATAAACTATGCATATAGCCATATACAATAAATGATAATGCACACAAATTTACAAGCACGCGGTTGTACACAGATAGTTACAATCAACTCAAATCAACCTGTATGTATATTTGTTTAAAATAATTGCTCTAAAGTAGTTTATTGTTATATGGTTTAAAAACATGTGGCATTTACCATACAATAAATATTAATAAGGCAATTAAGAGGCGCACTGCACAATTTTAATTGAAACACTTTTGATCTTCATAATACCTGCTGCTTGAGTCACGTAAAGGTAATACACGTGCGGTGGAATAAACTTGGTCTAACAATAGACCGGTATTTCAATATGCATCTTCTGCGCAATTGCTTATGAATGAAAAGTGTGCTTTTCGTGGGCGCGAAACAAATAAAATACTTGCATTTTTTATCACAACAATATTGTGTAAACTTCAGTATGTGCGTAATAATGTTTATTAATAATGAATTGTAAATTGATTCGTTTAACATGATGATTCGTTGATCGATTTGTAGTCATAATATTTGTATAAGATATTTGTAATGCGTAAAGCGTAATGATGACACCTTGGCTTTTTTATTATTTATTTCCGATTTAATTGGAAGTAAATGAACGATAAATAATTCATGAAGGTAAATAGTAAGTCACTCTAATTATGAGCCAGACTATTGTTTGAATTTCCGTAAAATTTGTTTTCCTCTTATCGCTGTACAATCAGCTGTTTTGTTATTTCATACATAAAAAACATATTATTATTTTTCAGGGTTGGTAAACAGGGTTATTAATTTTATGATTATTTTGTCTACAATTTAATATTAACAGACGTATTGCTTCATTATTTACATATTATATGAATCACCCAGATTCAACCTTATACATTTTTAATGCAATAAATTAGTACACAATCATAAATTTAATTAACAATTAGAAGTCACATCATAAATCTAACAAAATAACCAAAAACCGTGTAAGCGATAATTAAAAATGTTTATCGTGATAATAATAAAAAAAAATTGCGATATCGCACATGCTCGCAAAACGTTTTTTACTTAACGTGCAAATGTGCAAAATTATCAGCCGTACATGGAGCTTTGTTTAATCCACAAATATTGTTCCGAGATAAGCTTTTTTATTATTTTATGATCTGTTGTAAATTGGATTGTTAAATTTTACGATCTTATCTGCCTGTTATCTTTTAATTTAATTGAAATGTAAAGTATTGTTTGGCTGCTAGGTCGTGATTTGCACGAATTGAGTAAAAACTGAGTCATGTGTGTATATAAATTTAGCTCAATCAGCCTATATATGGCAGACAAGTGAATGATCCATTGAAACACTACTCCAAGGCAAAATAAACGCAAATGTATATAGAGGAATGGCTATATATTTCCTGCCTTTTGGCTTTGAATTGACCATATTCATAAACCTGTGTTTACCAAAACCACCCAAATTGCCATCACTTATTTACTTTATTGTTAAGCATGGTTGAATGGGCAGAAAGGAATTACATAAAATTGAATTTGGCAATAAAAATACAAATTATGTATATGGTAAATATTTTAACTACTCAAAGCTATGTAAATTCCAAAGCTTTTTTTAAATAAACAAAGAAAAAGCCTGCAGTCCATCTCACCCCTCCCCTTTTCTCAAGCCAAGTTAAAACTCCATTAAAAAATCAACCCAGCTCGTAGCTCGAAAAATTCGATAAAACCAACTGGCAAATAAATTTAACTCGAATACAACTCAAATCGATTCAAATGGAATTCAATTGGAGTACCCTGGTACTCTGATATTTTGGCCTTTTTCGAGTAATCGGTTACCCGGATAATTTGAGCGACCACCCGGGTAACTTGATTCAAAGGAAATTTTGGAACAGTGAATTTTATTTTGTTCAAATGAAGATAAAACGTTGTTCTGAGAGCAAAATATTTTAGCTCGAGGGCACTTTTTCGATTTAGATTTTCCGTAGATATATCCCCCTTTTACATAAGTATGTTTAAAGGTTTATTAGCCATTTGGCTAATTGGCTGACGTTTTCAGTTTGACAACTTTACTGTGGCTATTGTGTTTGTTAGAAATGCCAATTACCATTGAATTAATTGCTTGGCAAACGAATGTTTCAGATTTTATATGTGCAATTTGCAAGGTACCGCTAATTTTACGGATAATGCACAAACAAAAAAGATCAATGAGATTTTCTTGTTCAAATGTCAATTTGATATACGTTCCATCAATTTTCCAGATTAATTAAAATTTCGATAACTTTTGTTTTTGACGGAATGTTATTGGGCTTTAGGTTACCTTTTAGATTTTTAGTTTGTTTTAAATCACGAGTAGATGGTGACAAGTTTTATGAAAAGGATATCCTTGTAGAAGATCTATTCATACTTGCCTAAGCGATCCAAAAACATGATTTTGTTTTATCCGGATCATTTTTAGCACAAGCACATCTCGATTTTTTGGTAGATTTGATTCCAATATCGAATTTCACAAACACTTATAGAAATATAAACGTCAAAATAAGATAAACAAAAACAAGACGCTGTTTTCATAAATCATTTGTTGTTATATTTTGATGAGAGTTGTGTTTTTTAATCTAAATAACATATTTTTTATTATTTTACGGTGACCTTAGATTTCACAATACAATATGGCATAATGCTGTAAAATGAGCAAACATAACCTCGCTTTTTTATTTGTTATTTTTCTTCATATTCTTTGGCACATAAAAAAATCGATTTTTTTTTTTGGAAATCGAAAGAATTTGACATTAGTAATCATTAATCAATAATTATTCGATCACGGACGAATATTGAATGGGCTTGGGGCGAATATTTTTATTTTGTTCTTGACCAGCAATTCTTTTTTAAATCATCATTTTTAAAATTCAAATTACTTAGTAAAATTGATTTTATTGATACAGGCAAAACATACTATCGTACTTAAAACTTCACAAAAATGTTATTCCAACGAGTGTAATGGGAAAATTAATTAAAACTAGTTCGGATTTGTGCAGAGCTGATGAATGTTTTATTCAAAGTGGTTGTTATCACCGGATTACACTGTATATGTACTAAATTGAATTAGTCAACAGGTTTAAATTCATCCGACAAAATACAAAATTATGTTTTTTTTAATGAATCTTTGTTATTTTAGTAGACTCTAATTAAAGTTTAAATTATTTTTGGTTTTAATGAGTTTCCAATTTTGTACAAATTGGTATAAGTAGACAAATGTAAAATTGTTAGATAAAACCATTAATTACAGTGGAACTTATTGCTACTATAAAAAATGACGTGTGTGTTTGTAACCCTAAAACTCAAGAACCACTGCACTGGTTTTGATAAAAATTATGGGCAGACATTGAAAATCATTCATTTTTGAGTGTGCATTAAAACACATGAATTTGAAAACTCAATAAAATGAAGAACACAAAAAATTCTCTCTACAAACATTTTGCTGAATTTGTGAATGTGAATATTCACTAAATTTCAGTTTTCTTTATTCTTCTCACGTAACACACATTCAGTCTAAATGTGTTTGTGAAGAGAGTTCTTTGTGTTCTTCATTTTATTGAGTTTTCAAATTCATGTGTTTTAATGCACACTCAAAAATGAATGATTTTGGATATCTGCAAAACTCAAATGAATTTTTTTAGCTAGCACAATGAAACTTTTTTGGTAGAAGAGTTATAAAACACACAAATTTTTTAAAACTTCAAGTGAAGAATACAAAAATTCATTCACGAATTTCCGTATTTTCTTTGAATGTGTGGTTCTGTGAATCTACATTTTTTTAATTTACGCTTCCTTTATTGTTCGAAAAATATTTTGTACACATTAAATATGTACCTTCTACAAAAACAAATGTATGTGAATCGGGTTTCTTAGATAGGCTTATCTGAAAACCATGGCCCAATTTTACCGAAAGGAGGGGTAGGCTGAAGATGAACGTATTGTATGGTTAAAAACATTTCCCAAAAAAGGAATCTTTTGTTTTTATTCCATTATGTATTATGTATTTTGTACTTTATAAAATGTAGTGATATTCAAGCCGTTCATAATTTTATTTTAGGAGGGGTTATGCCGTTATGGAGATTGTTTAAGCAACACGTTGTCGTTCAGGGCTTCAACAAGTAGTAATAAAGTGAAATTTACGGGCGAATTTTGTCTTTTTTCCTTGTACCAAATATACTTGATGATGAAGATATACAGAAAATAAAGGTATAATATTGCGCATGCTGTTGCTATCGTTTTTTCGCAATTTGACGTCACGTGTGGTCAAAAATGCTGATATTTATATGGAGTTTCAGGCAATGAGGCATGTTTTAATATTCGTATCTAGAGCAGACTGTTTGAGCACATTACATAACAAGTTTCGGAATATATGAGTATAATTTTTTTGTTAAATGCAGAGAACGTTTAGATTTTAATTATTTAATTCAAAAATTTGGGAGTGTTCGATTTTAAATATACTAAATTAGAATAATTCCTATTGCAACAAAATTATCAATTATACTTCTGATAAGAACACAAATGACTGTGACACAAGTGTACTGGATTTTTATTTAATATATTTTTACATTTATATTTAACGTTGAATATGGACATATCTGTAATATTTGAATAGTGGTACGTTGATACCAGTAATTTCAAGCCAAACGAACATAACGTAAAAAAATAAAAATTTTAATAATTGGTACGTAAATGACCAAAAACATTTAATAATTTAATAAGTTTTATGTTATGTACTCATAATTTTGTCTACCCTTTTTTCCATTTATCTTAGATACTCGAAGGAATTATTTCTCAAATATTTGGACCATAAAAAAATATAAAGCATATAAAGGGCCTCGGGAAACTATCATTATGGCTACATGAATTAAAAAAGGCTGAATTAAAAAAAGGAATTAAAAATGATGATTTTTGTATGAATTTGTATGAACACCTGTTAGGTACCACTTTTTAATTTTTTTTTTTTCTGAAATAAAAAAAGTATTCCTTTTTCATACAATATTCGCTTTTTTTATTTCATTAATGAAGACTTTTTTAATTCAGCCTTTTATAATTGGGTACGGTTATCATTATCAATTGTAAATACGGTTTGTTAAAAAAAATTACGATTATTCTTGATTTATTTAAAAAATTAATCAAAAAACCGCCAAACTTAATATAAATATCTGCTTTTTAGTCTACACGTGACGTGATGCGCAAAGATAGACGAAAATGAGACAAGGGAATTACCTCTATTTTCTGTGTATCTTGCTTGATGATGATATTTATAGGAGACCGAAAATTGTAACGATATTTAAATTGCTAATTCCAAACATATTACCACTTAAACAATTAATTAAAGCTTTCAGCATTGATAAGTCTCTTACTGTGGGTGAAGCATGGTTTTATAGCCGATAAGATTCTGTTAGCAATGATAGTGACATGATTTTGTTAGAAAACGATTCCGACAAAGTTATTACAATTAGTGACGAAGGTGAATGAATATGACTTAGAACGGATTTTCAATGATCTGTACTATATAAAATTCTACAAATTTAATAGAAAAACGAGTTTTTTTTTTATTTTCAAAATTATTTAATTTCAATAATTTTTATTTTATTTAGTCTATAAGTAAATCAAACAAAAAAAATAATAAAAAAATTTCAATACCTCATTAAATAGATAGTTCATTAAAAATTGATTTTATTTCCAATTTACTAAAAAAATTGTTGTTTGTATTTTGTTTTATGACACTGCCCGGCTGATTGGGTGTTTTTAGGTTATTTGTATCAAATAATATAATGGTGATTCTGATTATTTACGGAAAATTTAAGTCAAATATTATTTATTTTTATCTATTTCACAAAAATAAACATAATAAACCAAATTTATTAAATCCAGGTTAAAAATATTAAAAATAAAGCAAACGTTAGACATTATTTTAGCGCGTACTTTCAAAAATATTTCCCGAATTGCTACGTTCTGTAGTGCATGCTAAAATACTGGATAAGGAGCAAAATATCAACAAAAGATTAATTTTAAAAAGCATTTATATTAAGAAACATTAAAATCTATCTCAAAATTTATTAAATGTCCAGGAACAGGAAGTTTCCAAATTGTTGTTAAATTATTCCGATAACATATTGGTAATGTTCTTTAAAAAATAACTTTTTGTTTTTTCGATTTAAATTACCTCAGTTTGTAATTATATAACTTTAATTATTTCGGTTAAAGAATTCGCATACGATAAATTATCGCATGCGATAAAATATTTAAATATTTAAATTTGGGTTTACATTACGATACTTTTTTGCTACATACTTTTATTCTACTAATGTAAATGTGGTATGAGTATTTTTTAATTTTAAAATTCTTCCCTAGTTACGTTAAGAAAAAATTCGTCTTTTAAATTATTGAATAAACTGTGCCCTTGAGAATGACGGAAAATACCGCCGAAACAGCGGGTTGTTATTAAAAAATTAAAAAAGCTTGTCAAAACATTAAGCTAAAATTGTTTCATTAAATAATATGTACACTAAAATTAAACTGAGTTTTCTTACTTTTCATTTTATACTACAGGCCTGAATCAATTCCGCCGAAAAATGTGTGTAGGGAAATTAATTAATTTTCAATCATTTTTAAACGTAAACCATTTTATTTAATCCATTTTCTAACAATCCATTTTCTAAAAAAATTAACCCCGTCGATAAATGCAAAATGAATTTGGTGAAAATGAAATTAAAATGCATAACCCTCGCCAAAATGTATTTAAGAAGTTTGTTGGGTTTAATATGAAATTAATAATTTTGCAGCGGATATAGTTCAGTTTTAAATATTCGATTTAGCGACATCATTTACAAAATGAAGTAAATAATTTCACGAAGTAATCAATTCGGGGAAGTTACGCCGTATTATTCTACTTTAACTATAAAGTATTATAGGGAATTAGTGTTATGTTAGTCTATGTCTATGGTTGGGTGTAACAATTTAATTTTAAAATTATTGTATAAATTGCTTGTATTGCTTTGGTAAATCAAAAAATGTTTTAGGGAACATTTCATAAATTAAATAATTTGATGTAATTTAAGTAATTTATAAAAAAAAATCGTGAGCCTCACCCACACAAGCTCGTGGTAGTAGTGAAACTTCTTTAGTCGCAGTGTTATTTATTTATTTGATTTTTTTATGTCAAATTTCAAATTTGACATTTGCCGCCCCGGTGGCACAGTGGTTAGCATGCTTGCTTTAAGCTCCGGAGGTCCCGGGTTCGATTCCCGGCGGGTGATGAAAAAATCACGGCTGGTTTAATGTAGGATCAATGAATTTATCAATCATTATCCGTTAAAAATTTGATAACGAAACTTCATTCTGAAGCGGCCAAATCCCTCTATGGGATGTAGCGCCAGCGAAAAAAAAAAAAAAAAAAAAATTTCAAATTTATAAAAAATGTCCTAAGAATTACCGAAATTCACTAAGTAAATAAAATTTAAACTGAACAGAACACCACCTAAAAATCATTTTAGAATCTCATTTCCATCGTATATGCTGAATTTCATCAAAATCGGATAAGAAATTACCATAATTTCCTTCTTAATTGGCCATATTCCAAAACTTTATCTGAAAATCATTTTAGAATCCGGTTTCCATCGTGCATGCTGCATTTTATCAAAATCGGTTAAGATACATAGAAATAAAATTTTGCTCGATAAGTTGCCCGTTAATTTCTTGCACTTAAGGCTCCCCCCCCCCTCTTTCGTGTAAGCGTTTCCCCTTGTGCAACCAAAAATTTCAAACAGTATGCCAATTACGATACAAACTCAAGACTCAAAAATTGACACCATCGGATCGATCTCCGATTGGATTAGCCATTCTCTCGATACACTGGTTCAAGCATTTAAATCGATTGAAATCAGAGGTTCGCGGCGCGGGTTCCTTTGCCGCCTGATGACGTCATTGCGATAATATTATGCGTGACACATAAAGCCGAAGGGCCAATCTAAGTAATCATATCTTTAAATTAAATGTAATGCTTATAGTTGATGTGTAATTGCTTATGACCAAGGGCTAAATTTCGGGTCAATTTTCTGAACATGCGGTGTCAAACGTTATCACGTCAAAACAAAATGTACCTGATTTATAATTAAATTTGTTGTTCATCAGTCACCACCTTTATTTTACTCCCATGAAAATCTAAATTCATGAGAATTTAAAATCAAGATCCTAAAAAATTGTGAAATTCATTTTTTAACCCTTGTGTAGACCACTTTATCGCTGAGTTGGTATGTTCCACGAGTACCGATCTTTTACATACATCACACGACTTTCATTCCTATGTCACTTCGGATCAGATGATAATCATACCCTTGAGAGATTCGCCCAGTCGTGCCGCGCATCTAATCAGATGTTGTGTCTTCGTGGTTTATTATAGCCGTCGAGTATATATTAGAGTATACTTTTTTGGATATAAATACAAGGATTAATTTACGTTTTTTCTAATGATCTTGCTCATGTACAACAAAAAAAAAATAATAAAAATTCAATTCATTTTTAATACGAATACATCGAAATTCATTCATTTGTGTGTTCATTAAAAACATATTTTTAAAACTCATCGTCATAAAGAACAAAAAGAATTTTCGTTTCACACATTTTTAGACTAAATGCTTGTGAATTCAACGAAAGAAGAATAAAGAAAACTGAAATTTGATGAATATCCCCATTCACTTCACACATTTCGTTCTTTATTGTGTTGAGTTTTAAAACTCATGTGTTTTAATAATGCACATTCAAAAATGAATGCTTCTACCAAAAGAGTTTCATTGCACAAGCTAAAAAAAATTCATTTGAGTTTTTTCAATATGAGTTGAAACAAAAAACAGAAAAGAGAATTTGGATATTCAAGAAAAAACAAAAACTACTCTAATGCGAAACAAAAAACTCTTGATATTCGGAATTTATTTTTTATGTGTGTGTTGAATTTACTCATTCTCAAATAATGGTACAAATGAGCAATTCACTCATGAGTTTTTCGATGTCTGATTATGGGTCGTGAGGAGTGCTTTTGTATAGTTTACCTTTTGTCCCACAGATAGCGCAACATTTTTTTTCATGTATACAAAATTATTTTCACTAAATTTTAATAAGAGTCGTTGAATGGATCTTTTTAAAAAAAAACTGAATAATAAAACAAATCCACCTGTCGATTTTTGTGTTACCAATGAATCAAAAGAGGATTTAAATTCAAGTGTGTATCCCAATATTGTACGTAATTATAGAAATCATTACGTCATTGACATTAATATTGACATTTAATGTAAGATTTGTGGCCAAACCAAATCATACAAATCCATTGATTGTGTTATGTATCCAGATGAAGTTGTGAATTACCCAATTGAATTTCTAAATTAATTTGATTTGCCTAGAACTTCACGTCACATTCTACAACACAAGGAACTCGAGCTGAATGCCAAAAAAAATATATTTTCTTCCCACGCTTTAGGAAGATTATATGCTGTACAATGCAAAATGTTATTATTTACGTTTATTATTAGTTAATGTTTAAGGACCAACATCATTCGAAAAATTTAAGAACTGTAAATAAGTGTAACATATCGAGAAGCTATTAAACTAACCAACTATTAAATTTCCTTGAAAACGGTGAAAATTGGGATTATGGGAGAAATTATATGACGGAAGACATTTTACATTAAATACATCAAATTATGATTTACAATTCACAACAGCACCTACATATGTATAATCAAGTAATAATTTTAATTGAAGATATTTGTGTATCAATTGCAAACAGAACATTATCGCATTTAGGATTGACAGTGCCCAATCGTTTAGTAAATGATATCACTAATATTGAAATAAACTTTGATATAAATTTATTAAATGAATATTTACAAGATCATTTACAAAAATAAATTAACAACAAAACCTAATTGTACCATAAACAAATTCTGTCAGATGTAAATGATCAAAGAGGTGGCTCATATTTTTTAGATGCTCCAGGAGGAACTGGAAAAACATTTTTGATATCATTAATTTTGGCAAATATAAGATCTCAAAACACATAGCATTCAGGTATAGCAGCAACATTATTAGATAGCGGTAGAACTGCTCATTCAACACTAAATATGCAAATAATTGAAACACCAACATGTAACAGATCAAAAACATCAGGAATGGGAAAAGTATTGCAACAATGCAAACTAATAATCTGTCTATCATGACAAGCATTAGATAAAACATTACAAGATTTGTGCAATTACGAACTATTCAGTGGTACAAAAATATTATTATAAGTTGATTATAGACAGACACTACCTGTTATAACACGATCAACTCCAGCTGATGAATTAAATCAGAGCCTTCTAGAATATAGAGCCATAATCATTATGACGTATTTTTAGAAGCTTTTTTAGTGGTATAAGTTTTCACTGATTTCCATAGGAATCCATAATAAAAATGGAGTTTTTCAACTTCAAATTTTTCAATGAAAAAGCAAAAATGTTACAAAATGTTTATACAAAAGTGTTCTACATATCTTTAGCAGCAATATACAAGAAGGGTATATTGGTATTAAGTAAATATTAATTGCAGAAATAATTAAAATTAAATTATTTTTAAAAAATATTTTTGGAACTTTCATTTTGAAAAATACATCAAAGTTGGCTCTGACGAATTAAAATAATACTTGCTAAATTTATCTTTAGTTTTACTAGTGTACATTAGATGTCTAAGATTTATACAGAAAAATACGGAAAAAATTGTTTAACCACAAAATTATGGCACGTTCTTAATATTTTGAGAATTTGTTTTGCTTTTCCTACAATTTTTGAACTTGAAATTTCTCCAGGTGGAAATTATTGGTACGAATTTTCAAAGTTTTTACTGCCATCACTGCTATCTATGTAATGTATATAAACTTAATGCACACGATTTGTAGTAAGCTTTTCTTTTTAATTTGACCAGAATGCTGTTGTTATGAACTTTTTTTTATATTTTGGTTTAAATAAATCAATTATTACAAGAAAATGAAAACGATTTACTTAAACGAGATTCATATATGTTGAAATTCAAACAGTTATGAAAATATTTCAGAAATCATAATTAAGAATTTGCAACGTTTTCATTTACAAATTTGTATTAGCAAAAAAAGTGATTTCCCATATGTTTTATGTGTTTTACTATGGAAATTTTGGTTTTTCCTCGTTTCTAATTCCCTTATAAAAGCTCCGTTTTTTAGATTATGGCTTGTATAATCAATATTGCTTTGATTAAATGCGTGTTTAAAATCATCTATTGTATGGAGAATCGTTCAAAAATTAAATTTAACAACAAATATGCGTGTTTATTTGGAAAACGATAAATCGGCTGTAACATTTTCAAAATGATTATTGGACATTGGAAATGGAAAAATTTCAATTAATATTACAACTGGTTTAATTACATTTCCACACAATTTTTGTATTTTAAAGGAATCAAAAGAAGAATTAATTATGTGTTCGTATGTGAACGAACGAGCAATATTGGCAGCAAAAAACCAGAACGTTAATGACATAAATCCATAGATAGCCGACAGGTTCTCAATATTTAATTTTTATTTGAAGTTAATATTTCCGAAAAACTGTAAGAGAATTTAATCCAGTTTCGAACTGATGAACTTATCATCATGAAAAATTCAATCTTCTCATCAGGCCGCGGCGACTGGACTGATTGTACCACAATTTTCATTCTGTATATACAGAATGTACTGTGCAGGTTGTATTAGCGAATTGTATTAATACAACCAAATTCTCTTACAATTTTTTTGTTTCTTCGTCACATTCACATAGCGCTATTCCTGTATTAGCAAATTTAATAATTTTTCTTTTACTTTCTTTTACGTAAGTAAAATAAAGTATAGTAATCATGAAAATTTTCGACCTTGAGATTATTGAAGATTTATCTGTTTTGAGGTCCCCTGAGTCCGAAAAAGTGGGTTTCGAAATGATGTCTGTCTGTCAGTCCGTCTGTCTGTCAGTCTGTGTCCTCTCTACAGCCCAGATGGCTTAACCAATCGAACTGAAACTTCAGATTTAAGCTTTTTGGATAAATTGGGAGGTCCCAGCGAATTTTACTTCAAATCGGTCCACCGGAAGTGGCCACTCCCTTGGGCCAGAAAATTTGTTTTGCAAATATCTTAAAAAGTATAAGGTTTACAAAAAATTACTAATACAAAATGTTTCCAAAAATCAAAAAAAAATAAAAATAAACAAATTAAAAATTAAAAAAAAAAATTTAAAAAAAATTTAAAAATTTTATAAAAAAAAAATTAAATATTGTTTTGCCAACACATAAATATATATGTATATATAGCCTAATTATGCTAATTATAATTAATTTGCACACTACAGTGACATACTTCCGGTTTTTAATGCAAATATTACATAATTGAATGTGGATCATTTTTTCATGTTTCTTAACTTTTTTAACGACTTATTAGGGTTTGTAATACTTAAGTATATATATCGTTTTATAATTGCAAAAATATTTCGCAACTCCTGCCCCCCCCCCCACACTTTTTTACAGGGAGTTACAGCAGTTCTTGCATTTGTCATTTTAATTATTGTGTGTATTAGCCCAATTATGCTAATTATTATTAATTTGCACACTTCAGTGACGTACTGTATGTTATAAAAATATTTAGCCCACATGTATGTTAAATTGCCAAATCGGTCAACCGGAAGTGGCCACTCTCGGCCCGAAAATGTGTTTTGCACATATTTTAAGAAGTATAAGATTTACAAAAAATCACTAATACAAATTCCAAAAAATTAAAAGAAAAAATTTAAATTCATAAATATCACCTTTTATTTCTTTTACGTGTGTACTAATGAGTTCAAAAAATTGAGTTTTGAAGTGGTGTCTGTTGGTATATACATATGACTGTCAATTTGTAGTCCAAATGGTTTAAGCAATCAAACTGCAACTTCATGTTTAAACTTTTTACATACATTTTGGGGTCCCAGTTCCCAGCTCCCAGATTCCGTAAAACAGAAAATTTATTTTGCAAATATTTCAAAAATATACAATTTACAGAAAACATGAAATAATAAAAACAATCTTAATTAAGTTTGCGGGAAATTTGAATTATAAAAGTTTTTCAAAATTCGCTGTTCGTAAAAGAAAGTCGTGTGTTGGCCACACCTCCATTTTTTCTACTTTAACTTGAATTAATTATTTAATTCGTGTAACTACCAAATGATGATTTCAAATGCCTAAACCCAAATTGGTTCGAAGAAAAGAAGTTTTTCTTGTCAAGGCAATTTAACATTCTATCCTTCAATGTTTTTCCAATTATTTTTGAAAAATTAGAAAGCAAACAAATTGGCCGATAATTGTTGAGATTTGATTTACCCCCTTTCTTGAAAATCGGAATTAAGATAGCATGCTTAAAATGATCAATGAATATTCCAGTCTGGATGCTTAAATTAAAAATATGCGATAGAATAAAGCATATACGAGAACTAACCGTCTGGTAAAATTTCTAATACCATCATAGGAATTAGAAAAATATGTATTTTTAAGGCTTTCATTCATCAGAAATTATATCCCCATATAAGCTTCTTACCATTTCCTTTAAAGTTAACAAATTTACGGTTAAAATAAATACATGTAGTGTTTTTTGATTTTCAATTTCAATTTTTAAATGTTTAGAAATACTTTTGAAACGATCACTTAGTTTACTATTTGTTGGATGCTTTTTAACCAAACTCGCTAATTTATTTTTAGTCGCAGGAGATATTTATTAATCCAAGGTAGCAAAGCTTTCTGTTTATATTTCGCTAACTCAAAAGTGGTTGCACTATTTAAGTGATGTTTAAAAGTAACCAAAAATAAATTAAATGCCAGATTACGATCATCAAATAACAATAAATTGTCCCAGGTTTCATTAGATAATAAAAAGTTCAACCTTTCATCAAAGCTTTGTTAAATGAAACTTTTTTTTTACATATCGTACATTGACAAAACGGTTTGCCATTTTTAAATGCATCACAACAAAAGCCACATTTCGACATTTTTTTTAGATGCAAATTAAGTTTTTCTTTAATTCTTATTATTTAACGACTACAATTATATTCTCAAACAAGAAATGATTATTAAATTAATTAGTAAAGAAATAAACTACATATTTTAAAATTTCACACTTTTTCTTAATTTATTATTTTAATATTATTTAATTTGTATTTTTGGTATTCGCTGTTAACACCATCAAAGTCAACAAGCAATAACGATATAATATTGTTGAATGCTTGCTATTTTTCAGGACACGAAATACAGCAATAACTAAACGCGCTTTTTTGTTCCAATAAAATCAAAACGCTACAATTAAAACGGTCCGAATTACATATTTACATAAATGCTGTCCAACGTATCCAATTAAAAAACATCGTCAGATTTCAAAAACATTTAATTCTAGAGCTTTTCAAAAATTATTAGCGATATTGTTACGGATGAAATAATTTAAATGTTGCTTTAAAGCATTTAAATTTAATGGATCCCAAAGTTTCATCCAAAAAAAATTTGAAGTTTCCTCAGACAATACGCAAATAAAATCTCTCCGATGGACTAATTCGAAAATTGCTTTGTCCGTGGTATTTTTCCCTAACATAACACTATTAAAGTGCAGATTAGGAAAAATTAAAAGCAAGGAAAAATATTTCACTATGGGGTAAATTTTTAGCTATGTGTTTTGTGGGTCCTTAAAATTCTCTAATTTTGAATCGTCAAACAATTTTTTTTTTGATATTTGTTGTGACGTACAATCAAACTACCGAAACCATAACAGTACAATTAAACTTTTATTAAAATTTATAAAATTTTAGTAGAATATTAATTGGTATGATCGTTGAATGTATGTATAGAGTAAAGGCTGTGTTGAATCGAGCAGTGGTTGATAGAGATCCTTACTAGGCCTCTGTAACGAGTTTCCTTATCACCATCGATCAATAAAATGATTGTTTGTAAGATAGTTTGTTGGGCTAACCACTTTGATGAAAGTCTTCAGAAGTTGGAAGACAATTTCTTACAAAAAATGGTCAAATAAATGTTCCGTCAACACAGCTATTCGAAATAGCATTAAAAGATTTGAGGAAAACAGTTTTGTTCAAAGAGGCCAAATTTACATTCATAGTGGTCTTTCATGAAAATATTGAAACTGTTAGTGCTAGTGTTGCTGAAGACCCCCACATATCAATTTGTAATGGCTCATAGCAATTACCTATTAAACCAACGGCTTTATTCAATATTTTGCATAAGAATTCTAAAGGCTTTCAAGATGCTGTTAGCTGAACAATTAAAGTCAACTGACTATGGATTACGGCGGTCAATTGTCAATTGGGCTTTAGCAAAACAAGAAAAAAATTTGGATTTTTTCGGCCAAATCATCTTTAGAGATGAACTCCATTTTCATCTTGGAGGATTATGTCAACAAACAAAACACTCGAATCTGATGTGAAAAAAATCCATGAGAAACATGAGGACTTATGCAACCAAAAATGTAACTGTTTGGTGTGGTTTATACTCTGGTGTATTTAGAGACGGTTATCGAGCGATGATTAATAACTATTTATGGGATGAATTGGAAGCGATTAATTTTGGGAATATATGGACTATATTTCAATAGGACTTTCTTAAGAGTCAGCCACTGAGACACTTGATATTTTGAAAGAAAAATTGTATGATCGAGTAATTTCATTTCAGAAACAGATGTTAATTGGTCGCCTAGATCTTGTGATTTAACACCATTAGAATTTCATCTAAGGGGTTTCTTGAAAGGTAATATTAATGCGAACACTCCTCAAACAATTATGCAACGCAAAGGCAACATATTTAAGCATACCACCAAACAGTCTGAATTATATAAATATGGCATTGGAAACTTTGGTAAAAGAATGCTGGCTTGTAGAGCTAGCAGAATTCGTCACCTATCAGATATTGATTTTCTTAACCACAATATAACTATTTTAAGTTTGAATAAAGATATCGGAAGAAAATCAATAATTTACGTATTTTATTTAAAATTCAAAATGAAACCTTAAATTAGAATACCCTTACCAAATTAGGACAACGCAAATAAACCAATTCTGCAAAGTACCATTTTTGGGTGGATTATAACCGGAAATGATTAGTTATTCGAAACTTAAAGATTCATTGTGCAATCTTGAGCCCATTCCTGAAAAACATTTATTTTAGCTCCTGACGAAGAATTATGTGAAACTCATATTTTTTAAAAAATCTACCAAAACTGTTATTATGAAACGTACAATTATATAATGAATACCAATCATGCAAAAACTCAGCACAACGAAATTTATGAAGAAGGATATTTTTTGCCGCTTTACGGGCCCATAAACGACTTCATTATATCGGCTCGAATTCGACAAGGCCTGGTAAATATCATTGCCCTGTCCAAAAAGATAAAGAATAATCTATAGCGTATATCGGCATATAGGGCCCAAGCACAGTGTAGGGGGCACCCACTAAAAGTCGACATTTTGACTGTCTGAGAACCAAATAAAAAATTATAAGATATTGTCAGCCGAGTAAAAGTTGCTGCTGAAGTGCAATGGGTGGTGGGAAGCTATTTAATGATATATGATGAATAATAATATCAATATATTGAAGCAAATGATGCCAAAAATACCTTATAATTTTTATTTCGTTCTCAGATGCTTACAAAATTGAGTGTTGACGATTCACACTCTAGATTTATTTTTGCGCAGGCCAATAATATTTATTTACAAAACGCAGATAGGTCTATAAACCTAACGTGTCGAAATGTTGCCAAATTTGAAGACAAAACAAAAACATTTTAATTGTAACCATCTGCGAGAAGAAAATGGAACCAGAATTGTTTTAAAATTGTCTCCAGTGTTTCTCAAAAGACTATGTCTTTGTTTTATTTTTGTTTTACCTGATTGGACCGAAAAAAAAATCTCGTTTATTGCGGTGCGGAGAGTATCTCCACCACAGCCTATCATAATGCCTACGATTTTCCACCTGACAATTTACTTGTCATCCAACTTTCGGTCATACAACACAAATAAAAATATGTTTACAAATATTGTATCGATAAATGCATCATGTTGTTAGTTATTTTTACAATTAGCGCATCGAATTATCCAGTTCGGTTGTGTATACATAATAGAATTTGAAAAATACAAAAAAACGATGTTAATTGGATTTCTTTCGATTTTAACTGTATGCAGAGTAAATATATATATACAATATACATGCCTTGCCATTAAGAAGATTTCGCGGAAAACAAGTTTCTCAATCACCCACAATACTGTTGAACTGACTCATTTATTGTGCACATAGAAAAATTGTCAAATCATCTTAAGATAACAACAATTTCACAATATTTAGTGTCACAATATGCGTATGTACAAAAACTTAACTTAGCAGCAAAATGTTTACGCGTGACTTTTTTACAAAAACATAGTTAATTATTATTAAATAGTTGATAACTTAAAGCAATTACACTTAAAATAGTATCTAATGCCCATTATGTATCATAAAAAAAAAAAAAAAAATGTGTTTCAAGATCGAGCGTCCGATAATGTCAACCGATATCACAAAAGTGTTGGGAAATAACTTAGCACTGAAATCATAAAGCGGCGCTTATCGTGCGACACATGCGTCCGATAATAATAAGTGGTCGACACAGTATTACGTCCGAAATTATTGCATCTATATTACATCATAATAGTCCAGCAGAAATTTGGTTTATAAAGGAAATAAATTAGTCAAAAGATCTATTTTTCACGTAGATTAAGAATTCGATGAGTTCCGGTGAGCTTGGATGAATGAGGAAGGGTTGAAAATGAGGTTTTCACCATTTTTAGGGGTTGCGATCACTTTTTCGTAAATTACTCGGTTATTTTACATTTTAGAAAAAAAATATCAAATGACAATGTTCACGGAAAATTTCCTATCGATATATGTAGGTAGGTTATTGTATGTCTTCCCTTTTTTTAGAGTTCCCCTTTATGCGCTTTCCCCGTTAGCCCGACTTCGGGACTTTGGAAATCTCATAATAAGGATTCCATATCTGGCTATACATTATTCCAGATAACTGCGGGATAGACTTTGATATAAAGCAATAAAAACACAAGGATCACGAAACTCCTTGCCACGTCGAAGAATAAACTCAAGCATTTTAAGCGCTTTAGAACAAGCTGCAGTGATATGAATGTCAAATTTTAATTTAGGGTCACAGATTATGCCTAGATCAGTAATTTCACTAACCCTTTCAAGGGTACAACACAGTTTTTGATGTTAAGTTTCAAATTATTTAATTCCGACCACGCATTAAGCTTATCAAGATCAGACTGAAGTTTAGTGCAATCATTGTAAGTCTGAATGCGCGCAAAGATTTTTAAATCATTAGCATAAAATAAATATCTATACAAGTTAGAATGTTTGGCAGATCATTAATGAAAATGAGAAATAATAGCGGACCCAGCGTGGAACCCTGAGGTACACCAGATTTAGCCAAAATGGATCTTGATAGCACACCATGAAATTTAACTTGTTGAATTCGGTCAGTTAGATATGATCCCAACCAAGTGAGAATTTGTCTAGTAAGACCAATACTACAATACTGTATCGAAATCTTTTTCAAAGTCAGTGTAAACACAATCAACTTGACTGCCCATATCAACACTATTAAAAATGAAATTAAAAAATCCAACAAATTTGTAGTAGTAGAACGTTTAGGAAAAAAACCATCCTGTGAGGGACTAATTGAGCTTTTAACTTCATTGAAGATAATTCCGTATACTAATTTTTCAAAAATTTTACTAAAACTGTTTAATATTGAAATTGGCCTTTTATTTTGAATGTTACTAGCATCATTATTTTTGAAAGCGGGCACTAGTTAGGCTTTCTTCCACACAGTGCGAAATATACCCTCTTTCAATGACAAATTAAATAAAAAGGTTAGAGGCTCAATTAGCTGAAACTTCAAATGAAAAATAAAATAATTCGATAAATTATCAGAGCCAGCACCATTCCTTGTATCGAGAGATGAAAGAACCTTAAGAATTTCATTCTTAGAAATTAAATCAATAAAATTCAACCTACAAATTATTTTTAATCTACCATCGGAAATATTTTCTTTTATATTTACCATTAAAATTGATGTCTTCTTCTGCAACAAGAATTATGGTAAAATATGTATTGTACTTTTAAAAGGTAATTACAAAATTGAGCTACTATTTTATTAAAATTTTCGGTTTTCAACATTTCAACTATTCCGACCTATTCCGACCATTTGGACGTTTAATTTGGTGTAACACCTACACATTGCATAGCTATATACCACAATACATGGAATTTGGGTCGGTCCTTGAATTCTACACTCCAACAGGGAATCATATAAACGCGTTTATCCTCATCATTTGCATCCTTCCAGTTTTATGTCCCAGTACCTATTGGGATAATCTTTTGAACAGTGCCTCGAATAATGCTGAGCGATATAATCTAAAAGGTGCGTGTTAACGCCGACAAAGTTCAATCAAGATTATCAACTATCACTGCTTATACATATGTACATCAACATAAGAGTGACTTTGCTTCTTTCCAAAATATTCGTACAAAAAAAATGTTTTAAAGAATTTCTTTTCGCACTTCAATTAATTCAATTAATTAAGTTTATCTAATCTGTAAAGAATGTCAGGTAAAATTAAAATCAATATGGTACGTGTGTTGTGTGTATATGTACTTATTGGCACATTATACTATAAATCTTGTTGTTTGATAATAAAACAAATTTGTAAGACACTGTAAACGGTTAAGTACCATGCTGTAGTGTTGTGTAAATATTTTCGCATTTCTGCAATTTCTCTTCGAATGTGAGGGTTAAACAAAACTATTTTATGCAAATCAGTCATATCGTAAGAGGTTTTACTGCGCAACCGAAACATTGTTACGTATAATTGTGACTTGAAGTGGATTTTCAAGGCAAAATAAAGAAAATTAATCAATAAGGTGTTTGTACAGTATTTTTATACAAACACTAAGATAAAACAAAATTAGTAGAATTCCAACGAATCACATTAAAATTTAAAACTATTCGACTTTATTTAAAAAAAATAATAGTTACTTGTGTACGCGGTGAGTATTTTTTGCTTCCCAAGGTGGACGTACTTATGTAGTCTGAACGAAGCGAAGGGCTACAATTCCACAGAGAAAAGCAAAAATTGTACCCGGTACACGTTGCGTATAAGGTTTTTTCACTAACAACCGCAAAAACGTGGATCTAGGACCTTTGCTTATGTAGTAAACAAAGTATCTAAATTGTGTTTCATTATCAACCATTTTTCAATAAAGATATATAACATAAATCTGTGTCAAAGTCCGAGCACGGAAAGTGGCCTGCTATACTAAAATATATTTTTGTCCTTTGTTCGTCCAGTTGCTACGAATTTGTTGTATTTTAGGCTCCAATATAGCGTTATCTGACTTTGTGAACACTAATGTGATCTAAGAAACTTTATGAAATGAACGTATCGTTATGTTCGTACAACATTGATTTACAATTTGTTTACATAATTCCGTTCAATGTTAATGTTATGTTTGTCTTTTGATTATGCGCATATACTTGTTACTTTGACTTATTTAGCAGTCATCACCTAATTTTGAAAATTTTTGAGGTTACCTTTATCTTCTAAATGAGGTATAATTAATTCCTTATACCTTATAAATATTAATTTTGCCTAAGTAGCTAGAATGCCAATGTTGTGATATAAAATATTGCTTCCTATATTTTACACTCTTGTTTATTATTTTTACAAGAACACTTGATTTAATACACATGCTTAACGACATTTTGTAAACATTTAATTTTAATTTATTTATGTTAACACATTTTTAGTTTTTAAATCGCTGTTTAGTATTAAACATCTTAATGCCTTCGATTAATTATATATTTCTGCTACAATATAAATTAAGGTGTCTTTGATACAAGGATGATATACATATATCTTCTTATCTTTACATTGATTGTGTTTTATACAATGTAATATGTAAGTGGTATTCCATAGAATTCTACATAATTTAGCTAAACTCGTTGAAGCATTCCAGACAAACAAACATACGATTAGCAAAAATTGAAGTTGGCTTACTAGGACTGTTGTTTTACCATTTTTCCTCGATTGAACACTAGGTTTCTTATTTTTCTGTAAACATCTTAGACATACACACGGTACACATCTTTTATGTATTTTTCAAAATGAAAGTTCAAAACATATATTTTAGACATAATTTAATATTAGCTTAATACCAATATACTGCCGTGCTAAATAAGAAAGCGGTAACTAAACAAAAATCATTTTTTGTTTTTTATATAGCTTTGGATAGTTCGTAGCAAAAGGCATTTTTGAAATTTACAGAAAAGCGGTATCTTAATTAGAAAATACATAAAAACAATAAGAAACAATTGCGTATCTCAATTTTCAAACATTAATCTAAGCAAATACAGCATATCTACAATTTAGTAAGCTTAGAAGCCGTAATTCAATAAGTGGCTAATTCTCTTTAGACATTCCAATAATTGTCTAAACTAATCATAACCAATAATATCGTAAATCAGAAATACTTAACAATAACAGCGGTAACTTTCCATCCTGTGAGATGCGCCTTTCTCACTAAGAAAAACATAGTTACCATTCGAATCAGCATTAATTTCAACAATATTTAAATAGTACTACCAACCAATACAGCGGTAACTTTCCTGAGCGAAAATAATTTGTGCTTATATGAGCCGTTTCGGCTTAGTAAAACCTAGATACGGCTCCATTCGGTTTTATTTTCAACGTTGTTTTAACAGAAACACTAAACTATAAGTTAGTTACCTTTATTTGAGCTATGAGATGAACCCTTTTCGCTACGCAAATCATAGATACATCTCGACTAAGTATTAATTTCTCATTTAATTGAGTCCTTTCTCATATAAAGTACCGTTATATTTTTGCTTGTTTAGACAATAATAATGTGCAGGATACTGTTAAAGTTAGCCGAAAATTGCCAGCCGAAAGTGAAAAGTCGATAATGCAGATTGAATTACTCCAGCCGAAAGTAAAAAAAACGGGAATGCAGATTGTGTTATCCCAGCCAAAAGTAAAAACATCGGTAATGCAGATTGCGTTATCCCAGCCGAAAATAAAAAATGAATTCGATATCAATCGGTAGTGCTTAATCTAAAAACTACTAAGGAATGTAAGGATGCATGATTATCATTGAATACCTTTCTTAATATTTTGATATGACAAAACCTGGCTGCAGTTCCTCGTGAAAAATTGTGGAAAATTCGAGAAACTCAAAAAAAAATTTAATTGGAATAAAAACAGCCTCTAGAGTGTTATGTCTGGAGATGTATTTTATTGATGTGACTTGTCAATAGCTATCGCTGGAAAGAAATTCAGTTCAATAGCAGGAAAAAAATTTCGTTCAGATTTCACGATTATTAACTAAATTAATTATTACAAGAAAATGAAAATGATTTTCGTAAACAATGATCATATATGTTTAAATCCGAACATTTATAAAAATATCTCAAAGACCATAGTTAAGAATTTGTAATAATTTCGGCTGGAACGTTTTCCAAATTTTCCGAGATTTTCCACGGGAAACTTAATTTGAATTTCTTTCCAGCGATAGCTATTGACAAGGCATACCAATAAAATACATCTCTATACATAACACTCTAGAGGCTTATTTTATACAAAATTTCTAATAATTTTTGGAAAATCGAAATTTCCGACGTTTTCCACGTAAGACTCTTTACAAAATTGTTTATTACAAGCCATATATCCTATTTACTTTCGGCTGGTAACCACAAAATTGTATATTTTCGGCTAGAATATTAATAAGGTGTTCTGCATTATCGATTTTTTACTTTCGGCTGGAAACTTTCGGCTAACTTTAACAGGGTATGTGCAGGCTGGCTCAGTTTCGATATAATTTCATATAATTCGGGTATTGATTTTGGGTATACGTCTTTTAGCAAAAAAACGTTTCGCAAATGAAAGTTTGATCAAATTACTTTTAGCAAAAAACACGTTTGGCAAACATTTCTTTGACAAAGAAGTATGAATGGCAAATTCACCTATGTCAAATATTTGTTTGACAAATTTCTTTTTGGCAAATTATTCTTCAGAAATTATGAGGCATTTTGATCGTGCGATCAAAATGCCTCATAATTCCTGAAGAATAATTTGCCAATTGCTTCAAAATGAAAATTTAAATTCTGAAAAATGAAGATTTAATCTTCCTTTTCCAGAACTTTATTTAGAAATATTCTGGAAAATGGAGATTTCCATTCTAATTTTACTAATAAATCTCTATTGTCCAGATAATTCTAAATCTCCGTTTTCAAGCAAAAATATTTTTATTAATTCCAGTGCGCGTCATACCTGCCAAATTTCACCACAATCACTTCAGAAATAGCCAAGTTACACGCTAATTGGCCATATTCCGATAGTCTATCTAAAAATCATTTGAGCATCCCATTTCCATCATACCTGTCGAATTTCATCATAATCGGTAAAGAAATAGCCAAGTTACAAGCTAATTGGGCATATTCAAAAACTTCATCTAAAAATCATTTAACAATCCCATTTCCACCGTACGTGTCAAAATGGATCATAATCCCGAAAGAAATGGCCAAGTTAGAAACTAATTTGCGATATTCTAAAATTGCACCCAAAAATCATTTAACAATCCTATTTCCACCGTACTTGTTAAATTTAATCACAATAGATTAAGAAACAGCTAGGTTATAGGCTAGTTATATTCCAAAATCATTTAGAAATTCCATTTACATCGTACCTGTTGAATTTATAATAGATTTTTTGATCAAACATACATTTACCATTCAATTTGTTTTGTCAAATAATGGGCCTATTTTTTTATTCACCCGGTGCAGTGCAGTTCATTATTTTTCCTTGTCTGCTTTGATTGTTTTCTATTAGAGAAACAAGGAAAAATTGTACACTACACTGCTCGGTGTGAATAAAAAAATAGGCCCAATATTTGCCAAATATGCAAATTTGCCAAAGATAGTTTGATTAAACGTAACTTTGTCAAATGTCGTTTGACATTTAAACGGCTCCCATTAATTTTGTATGTGATCAAGTGATTTTGGTTTGTGCATAGTAAATTTACCGTGAAATTGAACAATTTATTGCATAATATTATGAATGGTAAGTTATGAATAAATTATGTTAAGTGTTTAGTTTGTCCGGTTTAAAAAAAAAACCACTTCCATTTTACTTGTTACAAGCTTGAGAAACGCCTATCGTTTAAAGGTCAATTTTATTTTATTCTCAGATTCAGGAAACATGTCACAAAGGAGTACACAAATGTTAATGATACTGGCGAAAAAAAAAACAAATTACTAAGAGAAAAATTTCGGAAAGAAACAAAATTGAAAATCAACATTGAATCCATTGACCCTGAATTTTTTCCAACCGACGATGAATCAGATGATGACCCAGAAGTGCAATATCAAAACGAGCAAACGATTGAAACATCAACAGCAAAAAATTATGAGCCAGTAAAATTATTACAAAAGGATATACATAATACCTATTAAAGAATCAGCTGATGTCTTGCGAAAAGGAAACACTTCACCAATTGAATTGGTATCGGTACCACAATTGATACAATGAAAGAAATTTTGTCAAATGATAGTCACAACCAATTGTCAAAGAAGTGTCAAACACACAGACTTTTGAAAATATCTCTGATATAAGGCGAAATTATATTAATTTACCGACGCTAGTGGAAATGGTATCAATATCAACTATAGAAATTGAAAACAAAACATTGACAACAAGTACTATTCAATCGAGAACATTAGAAGAAAAAACAGCACAGCATTTTGAGGATACCTGTGATATTCGGCAAAATAACATATCAGCATCAACCTATCATGAACTCAAAACGATACCTATGGCACCTCTAAACAGGAACCAACCTTTTGACCAGAATCTATTTAATGTTTCCAGCTTTAGTTTCTCCAATTATGATTCGAAAATATGGAAGGAATTACTGAGTTAGATCAGAGCCTTCTAGAGTATAGATCCATAATCATTATGCCGTATTTTTTTAAAGCTTTTTTAGTGGTATAACTTTTTACTGATTTCAATAGGAATCCATAGTAAAAATGGTATTTTTTAGCTTCAAGTTTTACAATGAAAAAAGCAAAAATGTTACAAAATTGTATACAAAAATATTCTACATGTCTTTACCAGCAATATATAAGAAGGGTATATTGGTATTAAGTAAATATTAATTGCAGAAATATTAAAATTAAATTATTTGTAAAATATATTTTTCGAACTTTCATTTTGAAAAATACATCAAAGTTGGCTCTGACAAATTAAAAAAATACTTGCTAAATTTATGTTTAGTTTTACTAGTGTACGTTAGATGTCTCAGATTTATATAGAAAAATATGAAAAAAAATTGTTTAATCACAAAATTATGACACGTTCTTAATATTTTGAGAATTTGTTTTGCTTTTCCTACAATTTTTCCACTTGAAATTTCTACAGGTGGCAATTTTTGGTACGATTTTACAAAAAATTTTCTGCCATCACTGCCATCTATGTAATGTATATTGACTTAATGCACACAATTTGTAGTAAGCTTTTCTTTTTAATTTGACCAGAATGCTGTTGTTATGAACTTTTTTTTATATTTTGGTTTAAATAAATCAATTATTACAAGAAAATGAAAACGATTTACTTAAACGAGATTCATATATGTTGAAATTCAAACAGTTATGAAAATATTTCAGAAATCATAATTAAGAATTTGCAACGTTTTCATTTACAAATTTGTATTAGCAAAAAAAGTGATTTCCCATATGTTTTATGTGTTTTACTATGGAAATTTTGGTTTTTTCCTCGTTTCTAATTCCCTTATAAAAGCTTCGTTTTTTAGATTATGGCTTGTATAATCAAGGTTGCTTTGGTTAAATACAACCGAAGAGTGTACAACTTTTAAAACAAACGAGGTAATAGACAGAGACAATTGTTTAAATGTAGATACCATAGAGGAAACAAGTATTAAGATGCTCGAAAATGATATATTGACGGGGTTGGACCATTCAGGGGAATTGGAAGCAAACGAGAAAAACTTGAATTCGGATAATATCGAAAAAGCAGCAATAGATTATACCAAAACGGGGACAGTAAGGAAAAGGAAGAAGAATGACACATCAGTAAAAGAAAGAAATTCAGAAAAAAAACTAAAACAAATAGTAAAACATCCACTTCAACCACCGTGTGCATGCAAAAAGAAGTGTCTGCAAAATGCTGTGAAGATTGTCGTAAGGCGTTAAACGAGTCGTTCTGGAAGTTAAATAGTTCGGATAGGAAATCGTTCAAGTAAACATCACACATTATCTCAACCAGGAAAACAAAGAACAGTAAGAGAATCATTAGATCAAATGTCGTGAAGACTCCACTCCGCATTTCCTTCTGAATTAACTGGAACAACATGTTGAAAATTTCTTGTGTCCGTGTGTAAAGGAAGAATTGGCCCTGATCGTACTTTCATATTTCAAAGAATGTGACCTAAATGAAACAATTTTATAGGACCAAATAATCCATGAACCCTAATTAATTGGGGTACACTTACTTTGAAATAGCCAACTTGATTTCTTGAGCGGTTAATTTTTCTTACACCGCAGGATCTATTTTTTTTAAGGTTACCTTTTAGATTTTTTAAGAGCTTTGCACATTTTAATAATTTAAAAAGTACATTTGCCTCCTCCAATTCGATTTCCATCGTTTGATATTATTTTATTGACAAAATATAGATGTTAGTTATTATTAATTTTATTTTTTTTTAGTAAACTACTGTCTCTTCAAAGTAGGTAATTGACAAGTTATGTTACAGCTTTGCTAGCCGATCTGTCAAATTTCCGTAAAAAAAAACTTTCGTTTAATTCTGTTACGTTTCTTAAAGGTTGGCTTGGTTGGCTCTTCAACATCTGGGAAATTTAATGCCTACCCGGCTTCAGTTTTGGATTAATCTACCGGAAGCAGAATAATGAATTAAAAGTTTAACATACCGAAGATAATTTCATGTTTTAACTAAAAACCAATGAAGGTTTTTTTTAGTTTTAGCTAAATAATGTTGAATTTTTTTAATTTTATACTTATGTTAACAATTTAGTATTATAATAAAACTTAAGACATTTTTCTACAGTGCATTTGGCAGAAAAGACGGTATCTCAAAATAAAAAAAGTAAGCCACTAAGTGAGAATGTAGTACATATCTCAAATAACTTCTAAATTACAATAATTTTTAATTTAATTCTTTTATAGTTAAATAAAGTCAAAAAAATCTTAAATAATTGCAAATTAAATGTTTTATCTATACTCTAGAAGGCTCTGCTGTCTGGATCAAGCTTTTCGAGTGCTGAACTGGCAAATGTAGCAGCAAACGTTCTATTGTTAGGCACTAACGACGTATGCTTAGATCCTTTCAAATAATTTTGAGCAGTACCAGTGTATACAAAATACTCGACATTTATCTAAAATTTATCTAAAAAAGCGTAAAACTTTCTTACCCAAATCCAACAAGCTTGGGGCGATGTTTCCCTAGAATAGTTTAGAATCTTATTATCGTATAGTTTACAAGCACAGTGAGACAATTTTAACTGTGGTCCTCTAATTCTATAAACTGTTGATTTTACCATAGTAACAGCAACTTTAGAAATTACATTTACTCTACCGTGTGTATACATGATAGTTTTAAACAACTGAATAACATGTTTCTGGCTTGAAAAGGAAACTAAACTAACTGTACAATGTCAAGAATGCAAAAGGCAAGTGCATATATAGATTGCAATAAAGCCAAATTTATTTTGTCAACGCTTGTTTATGTGTAAAATACCACAAAAAAAAAATTAATTGGCATTTTGTTATCGTTCGACACCTGTCTTGATAAATTTAAATGAAGAAAAAGCAACAATCGGCCATTCCTCCTAAATTAAAAATGTTGTTCCATTTATCCGTCTTTATATAAATTCAGTTGACTTCAAAGCAACATTCAACCATTTAACAAACATTTAAATTGTTTATTTATTTATTTACTTATTATTATACAATCTGTGGATCTTAAAATTCAGTGTCGACTGATAATAATTAACTATACATATTTACAAAATTAATAATTAAAGGAAAGCAGAAAATTACAAGATAAATGTACATACATATATGTACATAATTACTTGCTACACTTGAAAATGCAACAAATCATTCACACTCGAGGACTTGAACAAAAACAATTTCAGTCCTAGCTTAAATATATTGATTTTATGAGTGCTTTTTAAATCATCTGGTAGACTATTGAATATTTTTGTAGCCAATATTTGAAACGAGTTTTGGTAGTTTGTTGTTGTAAATTTATCTAGCCGTATGTACTGCTTATTTCTCAAGTTGTAATTGACTGTAACATGAGACTGAATGTCCTTAATAGAAAAAAATGATTTCGTTACTTTGTACACAAATAGATGTCTAATAGGGAAAATTTCCAAAAACTCAAATAAAGATCACGAAGCCGAGATAGCCTTGTTGAACTGAGCATAATCCAAATAACATGTTTCTGAGTGGGTAAATTCTAGTATTATAAGTTCCTCCCCAGCATAATAAACCATAGGACAATCTTGATTCAACTAGCGCAAAATAAATAATTCTTAGGATTGCTAAAGGACATAGGCTGAACTTAAAATATAAAATTTTCGAATAACAGCACACAAATAAATACGTAATGAATCAATATGAGGCAGCCAAGGAAGGCACTTGAATTTTGATACGAATTCAATATTAAAACAACCCGCGCAATAAGTTATGTTATCACACTTTATATCATGGTAAATAATATCTGGTTGAAAAACATTTTCATTATTAAGTTTAAAAAACATATACCCTTAGTTTTTATGCTCAGAAAAATGGTATGAGCAAGAGACCATTTTATAAGACTACATAGGTCAGAGTTCATAGACTGGATGTTCGTACTTTCCAAACGATCATTATACAGAAACAGTAGATCATCCGCAAAAGCAATCAACTTTGCAGAAAGCTTCAAATAAAAAATTGAGTTTAAGTAGATCAAAAAAAGCATGAGGCCTAAAACAGAACCTTATGGAACACCATCATTGATAATTTTACATTCCCTCAAAATATCACCAATCTTAACCACTTGAGTTCTATTGCATAAATATGAGCTAAACCATTGCCAAGTTACTCCAGCATGTAGCAGTCTTTGTAATAATACCTTGTGGTTAACCATATTAAAGACTTTAGTTAAATTCACAAAAATTGATGCAACCAATCTTTTCTTATCAAGAACTTCATACAGAAAATTAGTGAATTGCAATAATTTTCCAATTTTTTGAATTTGCACATTTATCCTGTCTTTATTTAAAACGCCATCAACTAGTTTCCAGCATTCTGAAATATTACCATTCGCAGATTCAAATTTATTTTTGTAAAAGTTGACCTTAGCAAGAGTCACGTCGTGCTTAACAACTCTATTTATCACATCAAAGCACTGTTTAAACTCTAAGTCATTCATCCTTCGAATTAACTTTTTGGCTATTTTATTCTTGAGCCAAATTTAGTCAGTAGTGAAGGTGTAATCCAAGGCTTAATAATTCTGTCCTTTGATTTAATTTTAATAGTCGAGGTATTTTTATTTATATAAAATTTTAACCTGGACATAAAGTTATAATGCTAGAGACACATTTCCTTGCGAATAGACGACCGACCAATTTTCATTAAACAGATCATCTGTTAAATTTAAATAATTAATAATAGATTTGGTCAAATAATTATTTGGTAATGGTTTCGTAGAAGCACAACTTGGCAAAAATAATATTGATGTCATACAATGATTAGTTATATTCAGATTATGTACATTCGCAGAAAAGTGAATTTTAAATTTAATGTTCAAACTTTAAATTATTTTGGTATATTCCAAATTGATAAATATTTATAAGAAGAGGAGAAATTGTTAAGAGTTTGCAAATTCAGTTTCGATCTGCGAGCATGTGAAAAATAAATCATCTTTCAGTACATCTCATCAGGCTATAGCGACTGAACTGCTAATTTATTACACTGATTTTTTCCTATATATAGGAATCAACCGTGCACTTGTAGTATTAGCGAATACGGTTGATTCCTATATATAGGAAAAAATCAGTGTAATAAATTAGCAGTTCAGTCGCTATAGCCTGATGAGATGTACTGAAAGATGATTTATTTTTCACATGCTCGCAGATCGAAACTGAATTTGCAAACTCTTAACAATTTCTCCTCTTCTTATAAATATTTATCAATTTGGAATATACCAAAATAATTTAAAGTTTGAACATAGTAACCGCATGTATGCGTTAAATACAATAACATTGAAATTGTTAAAAGTTTAGAAAGGGGAATGTAAAAATTCGCTAATACTACAAGTGCACGGTTGATTCCTATATATAGGAAAAAATCAGTGTAATAAGTTAGCAGTTCAGTCGCTATAGCCTGATGAGATGTACTGAAAGATGATTTATTTTTCACATGCTCGCAGATCGAAACTGAATTTGCAAACTCTTAACAATTTCTCCTCTTCTTTTAAATTTAATGAACATCTGAAGAATAAATGATCCAGACATGTAGAGGAATTTTTTGAAACACGAGTGTGTGAATTAATTAACGATTTTAATCCGATAAGATCAATTGATGATAAAGCAAAAATCGACACCATATCGTCAAAAAATTTATCCGCCTTTATATTAATTAAATTGAACATACAACCAGTCCATATCGTCATAATCTTTCGTCTCTCGTTTTCCTGCCTTTTCCCGTTAACTTCTTGCTTTAGTTCAGTTGGAGCATTTAAGTGGTAAACAGATGTATTAAAATGAGTTCCACTACCATCCATAGTTTTTTTAGAATTTTATCGAGATATTCAAAATTTTGCATATTTCTTTGGAAGCATCCCAGGACGAAATTTTCCAGAACTTTCATATTGGTTTAACGATACTAGATTATTTGAGTCTTATCGAGATTTTTGAGAATAAGGATTTTTTCTTTTAGGTGGCATTAAACATTATGCAACTTTTGAAATTATTCTAGAATTGATTTTGTGTTGCATATAATATTCCATGGTGATTAGACGTTAGTGCTTGATGTTGAGTTGCACATTATTAAGTGTTATTTAATCTTTTCGATATTTCTGACTAGATTTTCGTTATGTGTGCCAAACATATTCGCAAGAACTTCGAAGAATGAGTTCTTAATTTTACGAAATTCTCTAAACCAAAAAAAGTTTTGGTGATGTTTAGAAGGATAACGACATTTAAAACTAGAAAACTTTATGGGGGGCTTTAAACGCGATACAACCAAATGTTTGGTTGAACTAAACAAAAGCTATTCAATCAACGTTTAGAAATTCGACATGCCATTTGGGCGTATTTATTCGTACATATATTTGGGCGAATTTAAATATAAGAATATTTTGAAAAATTAAAAACGATATCAGTCTAGCCATCAAAGCAGGGAAACTTTCGAATATAAGAATCAAACTTCTAATACCATTAGAACTGAATTAGAGCTAATTATAGCTATTTCCGACAAGAAAGGTTCAAGAAAGCAATAAAAATATTGAGTCTGAGTATACATTACTTTGCAGAAAACGTTGCGGTTGAAGTTTTGATGATCCAGGGGCCCTACTATGCAATTCGACGACTATTTTCGATGGCTATCGATTTGTATTACAAAGTACAAGAAGAAAAAGGAACACAATAACTATTGTTTTCTTTTTTCTTCTTGCACCTTCTTATACAAAACGATAACCGTCGAAAATAGTCGTCGAATTGCATAGTAAGGCCCCAGAATAGGCCAGAATTAATTTAGGAATTTTAGGAATTTAGGGAATAGTGTCTATCATGGCGTGACAAGAGTGATCACATCTAAAACCTAGTATTAAGATTTCACTGCGTTATTTAATAATAAACCTTCATTGGAACATTTTCTAAATATCATCAATTACCTTCAACGAAAATTCTCTCGTGGAGCCAATGCCAAGATTATATTCCTAAATTACAGGTTTTCGTAAGTGATTTTGGTCGATTTTTTCATTAAGTCAAAATGACAGTTATTTATCGATACATTCGTTACCACTTAAAATTGTCCATGATACTCTCCGGAATTTTTTGTACACAAATCAAATTTCAACAAAATTATGAACATTGTCATGTTCAAAGCATAACAAATTTTAGATTTTAACATTTATTGTACTATGATACTGATCAAATGGTGAGTTAGGGGTACATGTGGAAAATGGAAAGGAGTTGGAAGGGTGTCCAACATACAAAAATAATTTATTTTAGTTAACAATTTACATTCGAAACCTATAGTCTGATTTCAAAAAAAATTATATGTCATCCAAAATCCAGTCATAAAATTTAATAACATCCGTGAAAATACTTAATCCAAGTGGGTCACACATTCCTGTTGAACTTAACGCTACTCCGACTGAAGCGATGCCCCGAAGAAACCATTGATTATTTACATCGAATACTAAACCACCCCCTGAATCACCTTTGCATATATTTGTTGCATTATCGTAACCCGCACAAAAATTATTCTCATTTAAATAACTGGCCAGTGCGGAAATATCACTGCCTCTCCCTTGGCATTCACTTTTCGATCGTATTGGAAACGAAGCTTTTGCTAGTATGTCAACCTCCTTATTCAATTCGTTTAATCCCCAGCCGGGAAGTACACCTACATTATTCTCAAATAATAACGGATTGTTAGTAATACAAATCGGTTGAATGTATTTTGTGTAACGCATCACTGTGTGGAGCTTTAACAAAGCAATATCATTTTCAAAATTAGCAGTATTATACGATTTGTGCACGATAACTTTAATAATTTCGGTTTCACGACTATCAAGTGAATCCAAATTCACATTATGTTTGCCCAGTATAATGAGTAGGTTTTCGTGTGATAATGTTCCAGTTGGTGCCGAAACACAATGCGCAGCAGTTACTACCGTTATTTCATTTAATAGTGTCCCTCCACATTTATATGCTCTGTTGCCTTTACCTTGTCTATAAAATAATGCAGCGTGCCAAGGAAATTCTTCTCGGGTCGTCGGCTGTGAGTTTATAATCACAGGATTTATATTAGTTTGCGCCATTCCACACGATTTAGTATCGAAAGTCTGAAATTGTTTTGGAATATTAATGATATTATATGCAAGATTAATAAAACTAATGCTTGTTTTACTTCCCAAACGTAGGCTTCAATCCAATCAAGCACAATAGATATTGGCGTTATAGCTTGGCGGCGGGAGAACGTTAGCTGTCCAAATCCAAAAATGAAATAATTTGGTGGTAGATAGTGATATGGCCTATAAACTTGTAACATCGTTGGATGAACACCCTGTTTATCAAAAATCAATTTAGTTCATTTAATTTACTGAATTAGTATTCGATCAACTCACCCAATTTTTATATTCTGTGTCGTTTTCCATCTGAATCCAGAGAAGGATACACGAACTTTTATCGTCAACTAGATTACTCAAAACACAATTTTCAGCATCATAAGTCAAATTTTTCGTTATTAATTCTAGAAAGAACAACAATTTTATTACACAAAATTCAAGAGGACAACACAAATAACTTACCTGCTTCTAGATGTGTAAGAGTAAAACCTTCATCCTCATGTTTTCCCCAAAATTGCACTGTGTCTGGTAAAATAATATTCCGTGACCATAAACATGCAGCTCGATGGTTACTATCCAATGAAATTCTATCGATTTGTAAAAGATACACTTTTTGAACAACTCTAAGATATTCTGCACCAAAGCCAGGTGATTCTATAATTTTTCTAACAGTATGCACATCATTCGGATTAAAATATATAATTCCATTTTGTGTAGGATTTATAAAAGTTTTTCTATTTGCGTTACGAAATTTGTTGCCTATTAAAAATTTGTCGCTAATCAATATAACGTATTGCCATAAATTACCACTTTCAGATTGTAATGACCAAATTGCCCTATGAGGATTCGGATTCAATGGATTTACAGAAACCCTTGAATATTTAGAACATTCTGTGTGTGTATAATATAGAAATGAGATAAAAATATTATTTTTCCTCATGGTTGGTTTCAAGGAACACAAACACTTACCAATTTCAGCTGTGCGTTGACTATCAATATCCCTGATGCACATTAATATGATCATTGTCACACAAAATAATATTCCAGTTGTCATGATGATTAAAAGTTGAAGATTTATTAAACACTAAACAGTATCCACTTTGAGTTAAGCAACTTTTTCACTTAATTACGCAATATTTTTTTCAAGTTTATGTCGTCAATGCTAATTAGGTACACGTTTTATTATGTAAACATTACATATTTTATTAAACCACAAACCAATCAATTTTTTTTTAAATTTATTTATTGTGTATACACAAATTTATGATTTTAATTTAACTTTAATATTTATCACCATTTGAGCATAAGACTATGTTTTGTGATTTTTTGTGTTTTTTGAATGAACAATACGCAACCAATGCGCTTGACGAGTTGAGCGCACATGCAAAGTCTACAAAAAAAGTTACAACACATTGATAAATTTATCGAGGCAAACCGGAAAAAAACTTCGTCTGAAACCCAAGAAACAAACCTGTTTTTTCTTTTATTTTTAGATGTCGAGTGTCATCGGTTTTGTGTAAAGTCGCCGATTTGCATAAATTAACTATGCATATTTATTGCATTTTATTTTTTTTTTTTGTAAATATTTATTTAGAGAAAGCATTATGCTACTTGGGCTGAAAAGTTTCCTGTATTGATAATAAAACTCAACTTTTTTCCCAATAGTTTTATTTACGTAATCTTCAATAGTATTTACCTCAAATACTTCATCCAACGATTTTTCAACATTTTTTTCCAAACATATTGTGCACAGCGTTTTTGATTCGTTGCTGCGCGTAAATTTGTTCAATACCAACGTCCAAGATATATTCTATAACGTTCTTTTGATATGTTTACGATGTCAACAATCTCGCACTCAACTTCGCTTTACGATCAATCAATACAACCCCAAAAATGGACAGTTTCATGTGGCTGGTGTAGACTCGCCCAAAGTTAGATCCATATCCTTTTTGGTATCGGTAGCCTTTCAAATAAAGATATTGCACCACGAATTTGAAATTTATACATTCTTCGCAAAATGCAGAATATATCAATTTATCGACTTGGAAATGTGAATGTTGCCTAATAAACGATTTTTTTCGAATATTAATAAAGATAACTCATTACAGCGCCATCTATGCATCAATACAGGAAACAGGAATGTAGAATTATAATTATTATTCATCTGTAGAAAGTCGTCGTTTGCTAGTTCATTCAAGCCATTCATAGATGGCATAAGAGTCAATAAGATAAGCTGTGCCTTGCTTTCTATTATTCTAAATAGCGACTATTGGAACGTCAACCGAATGTTATTATTATTTGCCGGAAATAACCAGGCAATGTTTTAAATTTCGTGTAAATACTTTTCGTTACCTTGCGTGCAGGATAATTAGTTAATAAAATTGTCTACAAAATATTATCGAATCGTTACTCCCAATAGTGTCTGTATAGATTTGGTATGGACCTTCACCTCATTTGGTGCTTGATACATCGAGTAAAAAAATACTTTACCAATATCATACGCTTACAATTACGTCTCGTTTATTGAATTAATTTTTTTCATTTTTAATACATTTGGCCAGATGAAGATTATTTCTGATGATTTTACATTTGATATTAACATTGAGTGGCTGTAAATGTCAGATTTCTGCTACAGGCTCATATATGTATAGCCGAAAATGAATATTTCTGATAATTTTTCATTTGATATTAACATTAAGTGCCTGCAAATGTCTCTTATGTTTTCGACTCGACATGATGTAAAATACATATTTTAGAAACGTTTTGAAACATGAGGCTGGTTCTGTAATTTGAACAATAATTCCATAAAAGATTTATTTCGTGCTTAAATTACGCTAAATATAATTATCAATAATAATAAGCATATTTAGTTGACGAAAATTTAATTCGAATTATTTTGGGTTTATTTTGTTCCCAAGAAAATAGCCAATTTGATTTAATTTTCAAAAGCCATCCTTTCGAAATAAAATATAAATTTAATATGTATTATGACATCTGCTGGCGTCTATGGCTAAGTACGAAAACTAAAAAATGGGATAAGATTTAAATAATCCCAAAAAAAATTTGGGATTGTTTAATCCCTCTCAGGGATTATTTAGTGCAATTGTTGTTGTAAATGTCTCAAGTAAATACGCTAAATGGTGAACAAATTGAATTTATTACTCATTAGCGTTAATATTCTACAAAATTGAATTTTGCAAAACGCATATTAATCCAAGCACTCTTTCTATAAATGAAGCCGCATACTTCAAAAAAAATTCAGTAACTTTTTTGGTAATTTCGCAACAGAAGAACTTGACGAACATAAAATTTTCTCATATAATTTGTAAATTTTTTCCCCTCCATACCAACTTAAAAAACATATTTTTTTTTCTCGTATGAAAAAAAAGAATTGAGGGGAAAAATATTACCGAAAAGTTGAGAAAAGTTTATGTCCGTCAAGTTCGTCTGTTGCGAAATTACCAAAAAAGTTACTGAATTTTTTTTGTAGTATGCGGCTTGACAACTAAATTGAAAAGTAACCTCACGAGGAGACTTTTCGTTGAACGCCTGGCGATGAACAGTGTAATGTTGTTTTGAAATGAAAAGTCGAAAATTTAGTCAAAAAAATCGACCTGAGGCACACAACATTAGGTTCCTTTTACTTCACTTTGCACATTCCATTTCTTACCAAAATTGAGTTAACAATTCTGTAAGAGGGAAAATTTAATTTTGACAATTTTTTATCGGATGGGCCCAAGCCGCAGCCGCACTGGTAGTAGGATTTCTGGTTTGATGGGGCGACATAGGGCATTGCTACAGTGTTTGAATGCAAGATATTCTTTTTTAATTACTAAAAGTGTCCGAAACCTGTGTACATAATATATTTGGCATTTATTTGAAAAATACTTCTTCTCTACATTCACAATTTTTTAATATGCCGCCCAAATAGTGGACTATTTTTTTGGCATATTAATAGTGATTTTCCAGAAACGGGAAGATTTTTCGACCGAAAATGACGTTAATGGTATCCAGAAGTATAATTTATGACTTTTTTATTTGGCTAGTTGCATAAATATATATAAGGGCTGTTATTTTTACATGAATGTCAACTGTTAACGAAAGTTTAATTTTGGCTGAAAAAAGATTCCGGCTTAAAATATATACTATATCTTTTTGTCTAACATTCCTATGATATTGACTTTTATATTGGAACCTTATCACAAATTTATCGCTAACTAAAATCACAATATTGCCAGCAACTGATGCCTCCTCGCTTTGACTCAAATTGCCCTATGAGGATATGGATTCACTGAATTTGTTGATCATCCACGAACATTCATAACATTCTGTGTATTTAATGATAAGGAAACAAAAAATTATTTGTCTTTGTTACAAGACTGCTGGCGGTATAGAAACACAAACTCTCACTAGGCACAAAACAATAATCCAATTCTCATGATGAAGACTAACGGTATCGTCGTTACCAGATTGGAAAAAGCAACGTCATGTGGGTTGTGTGAGCGGAAAATAGCTTCAAAAAGCAGTTAGCACGATAATCGAAAATCTCAGATTACCTTGAAATCGGAATTCCTTTCAAAGATTGTGAAGACTGGCATAGCAACGCTGCCAAGTAACAAATCGTTTCATAAGAGGAAAAATTTGTTCAAAAATGTTTTGTAAAATATCATATGTTTTGATTTTGCAAAAAATGTTGCTAAAATTCAGAATGTTTTATTTAGTCTGATAGTTTTGCTTCTTTTCAATTATGATTTAGAGAAAAATACTTGGCTTAAAGTTGTTGCATATAAATAGCAAAATATCAAGACAAATGCAGTCGGTGGAACACTTTAAGATGAATTCACAAAAATACTTTACTATTCTTTTCCCATCAAACCATACTTTACCCCAAGCTCAAATAGATTTCCTTCATCCACTCTTGATCTAGCATTAACAAATAATTTTCATAACCCATTCCAGTAAAAACGTTTCAGCAGTTTCCCAAATACCATAGTTAAATCTAATGATCTCAATATACCGGATTAACTTAAAGACTTAAACAAAATTAGAAACATACTGTGGAGGTGGCAACGGACTAAATTATCTTTTCATAAACAAATCTTTCTAGATTTAAGGGTGATAATGTTCAACTAAATTTTAGAATTCCGAAAATACTATTGGGACAATTTAATAGAAAAGTTCCCACCAGGCTCTAAAAATATGTGCTAAATGTTGAAAATTTTAATAAACAAAAATGATCAGTTGCCTCCTTTGCAGGATGAGCTTAAGCTTCTTATTTCTAATGAATTTCTAAAGTTGATAAGCTGTACACTACTTTATATTAATATATGTTAACTATGCTATAAACGAAGTTACTAATTAAAGGTTTGATCCTCGTTCAATTGACAGAGTAATCGACAAAGAAATCAGGAAAAATCAGATCTCTAACTAAAGTTATTCGCAACAAAAAGGCGCCAGAGGACGATAGGATTAGTGACAAAGCGAAGGGGAGTTAACCCCCCCCCCCCCCTGAGTTTCGCATACCATGAAATCATTACATGTTGATGTGTTGATGCACACATAAACAAAATCATTTATAAATCGAATAAGGAAAATAATCATTACTTTTTGTAGGTGTAATACCTGTAAACTATTTTTGATTCTTCACTTAAAAGAAACGTAAACAAAGGAGCATAATATTACCTGTAATTTTTATATGTCCATGTAGATTTTTTTCCAGATTAAATCGAAATTAGATTACCTAAGCGATGTTAATTAAAAAGGTTATAATACGGTCAGGTAGATCTTGAACGCGTGTACCTGGATAATCTCTCCAATTGGCGAGTTCCAGAACCCTCAGGCACCTTAAAAATTGCCTACGAAACACAATCAGCGAGGAGTGACTAAATTGATTGGCATTATTAAATATTCTCAGAAATGTGTTTATCTCAACAGACGGTGTCCTCGATGATTTGGTCACGACCAATTAATATAAAATTATAAAAGACTAATAAAAAATTGAATTCAAATAAATTCGTATGCATGATTTCCTTATATAAATTATTTTATATTTAAGAACCCCCCTCCCCCCCCCCCCCCCCCCCCTCAACAACCTTCCCTCAATAAATTTCTGGCTACGCCACTGGATGGGATAATCAACATACTTCTGAAAACTGATCTAAAACTTTTACATAATGTTGGCTTAACGGTTGTTTGATGATGATAAGTTATTTTCCAACTTCCTGCCAATTTGAAACTGTAAAATCTTGCTAGATATCGACATTTCAGCCTCCTAAACACCTTTGAAAGCTTTTTGAAAAAAATGTACGTTCAAGAATTGCAAAGTTCGTGAACGAAACTAAAATAATTCCAAACGGCTTCCGAAATCAACACTCAACCATCAGGTCTTCAGACTTTCAAATATTATCAAAGACAATATACTCGTAAGTAGGGGAAGATCGACTGGAGACTTTTTGTTGAATGTTGAAAATGCATAATTTTCTTATGTTTTGTTAATAAAAAAAAAAATGCAAACAATTTTGATATTGCACAAAATCGTGCTAAAATTCAGAATGTTTTAAAATTGTATTCAGTTTGAACGTTTTGCTTCTTTTCAGTTCTTATTTAGAGCAAAATACTGTGCTTAAATCTGTTGCATATAAATAGTAAAAATATTGACAAAATAAGTTCTGATTCTACAAACAAAATTTCTATAGTTTTGCTGTACATATAAATTCTGAATATAAGCACAGATAAGAATAGACAGATGTGGATCTTGTATGGGCCATATTTACATTCTAAATTTCAATACCAAATTCCAATTCAGTTCGTTTAGAGCAGGATGTATAAGTATTTATATTATAAAATAAAATGTTGCATGAAGTTGTTTTGTGTTTGCTTTGATATAATCAAAATAGCCATTCGTAAAAAAAAGATAAAAAGAGACAGAAATGTACATTTTATTTTATTATATTTACGCCTTGGTCTAAACGGATTGGGTTGGAATTTAGTTTGTTTTAAGTTTAGTATGTAAATATGGCTCATACAAGATGCACATCTGTCTATTCTTATCTGTGATATAAGTATAAATAAGCACTTCGTGTTTTATTCAAGCCTTGTGCGAGAATTTTACTTTTATTAATAATATTGAACTAAAAGTAAGCTTTTAAAATTTAGACAATACAAGCGATAATAAAATACTTTTCAAAAATTCAGGCAATACGCTAATAAATTGTCTTAATAAAAAAGTTTATGGCTGAGATAAACTCGACGTGAACGACGTGACTAAAGGCGAGTTTTGAGTTGCATTCGTTCGTTCGTTCTATCGTTCTGACATTTTTTAATCAATCGTATTCCTTGGAAATGACGTTATTTTTCGTTCGTGTTCCTTTGATTGGATTAAAAAAAAATTCAGAACGAAAGAACGAACGAACGAATGCAACCCAAAACCCGCCTTTACTAAAAAAATTTGTTAAACTTTGAAATTTTGTAACTAAACAACAACCAAAAGTTAAAATACAATCATCGTAGTAACGTCGGTCGCGTCGAGTTTATCTCAGCCATTAAGGGTTTTTGTATAAGCGCAGTACAGAAAGTCGAGTGGTTAACGCACTTGTTTTATATGCAGGATACTGGAGATTGGAATCTTGGTGTGGAAAAAAAATAATACAAGAAAATAATATAGAAAATAATATAATTAAAAAAAAGGTGCAGAAATAAAACAAAAATCTTAAATTTTTATTTGAGAAACTGACATAACTTTGAGGTGGTTTTCCTTTGATCTTTTCTGATTTTTCCCAAATTTTTCTCTTATTCTTTTATGATCTTGCTATGATGCAGAACTTATCCAGTGAAATATTTTGGTAAATTTTGGTAACTAGTTATAGTTTCCTTGAGCACACATTTGCTGTTTTTCAGAGGCAATTCAGAAGGGTTTTTAGTTTTACCTCCATTTGGTTCTGAATTTCTTCTGATTTGCAAAAAAAAGTATACTCGTAATTTAGTAAACTGTTACTAAAGATACATGTTAAACCCAAAAGTAATTGACTGAGTTATGACTGAAAGTGATCTGACTGAAACTTTGGGTTGGTGGTTACATGGGATTTTTTTATTTGAACTGAATTGACATTTTAAATGTCACTTTGTTCTAAAATTATATTTAAATTATTAGAAAATTATTTAAAATAATTTAAAAATCACTTCGAAAATGTATAAAACTTTTTGCCTGTATGAAAAAATCTGTCAGTAAATTAAAATAACTAAATTAAAGTTTACATGTTTAACTCAATATACAAACTGACTCAACCAATCAAATTTAAGTTATTAAACGTTTAAAAACAATATTTGTTTTTTAAATTGTTAAAACATTTATTTTTATGCAAGATAAATAAACAATTTAAATTTAAAACTAATTTTGAGAAGAACTTCCTTGTGGTGATAATTTTTTATTTTATTATTAAATTTATGGAAAACCTGGTTTCGGAAATTCTTCCTTCATCAGTTCCTTCAACTAAACTAATTACAATATAGCGGTTTCCTTAGTTTATACGAATTAAGTACGTATATTCCGGTTTCCATCGCTGCATAATATCATGTCAAAAATTTTGTTGGTTTTGCAATTGATTTTGTCATTAAGTAATAACGGATTGTTACGATTCCTGTATATCTCTAGTTCTATTATATTTACCAAAATAAAAATGGAACTTTGCCATCTTTATAACAAAAATTTAAGTTGACCGAACTCAGACTACTTTCAGATAACTGTCAGCCAAGTCGCCGTTTACATGTTGAATTTAACTCAGATGTTTTCAGTCAGATTACTTTCGGTTTAACATGTATCTTTAGTATGTGCTTGTTAGCAAACCATTCAGAGAAAAATCAGGAGTACATTTCTTTGAAATTGTTACTTGGTTTAACTTAAATGCATTTCTGTATCATGTCATAAAATTGCGTAGGGTTTTAATAACGTATTATTTCTACTTTGTATTTGAGCCAGAAAGTTTTTAATAGATAATGAAGATCTTGTAGATTTTTACAAAGCAAAATCTCGAAACTGATAGTGATGATTCTAGTGAAGGGCTATATGGTACTAACGGACAAGAAATTTAAAAATTGGGTTTCATTAAAAATATTAATAAAATTAAATGTTTGGTTAAAAAGTGAATTGTTTATTTTTTATTTTTATAAGAAACCGAGAAAATAAAGAAAGGAACAAATGAAGTAATGATGAGAGGGGATTATGTGCAATTCAGGACTCAATTTTGAAGAATCCTATTCTTGCACTGGGAAAGCCTCAACGTTTAGTCCATTCCACAAACAAATACTCTGAAGGAAAAAATTATTTGAAACTTATTCTTATTTAAAATAAATATTAAGATTATACCTAACTAAAAGTGAATAAATACAACATTTAAAATTACGACCATACATAATTAATACAACATTTAAAACCTTTTAAATGATAAGTTATTTTTTAGAACCCTAATTTTTGCCTGCCAGTAAACAGTAAGAAAGTATCAAAGATGGCCCTATTCTAGTGGCAGATTGACACCAACTTGTCCTCAGAAGAGACCCGGTCCTCAGAAAATCAAGCAGCAGGTTGTGGTACGCGACCTTTAAACGTTGAATTACATACGACTATGTTTTAAAGTAAGAGGGTACTTCTTGCTTAATCAGGATAGCAGTGTTAGTTTCATTCAAATCAAGTCACTAAATCTAAAATGAATGAATAGCATTAAAATCAAATAAAATCGTTGGCCAAAAAACTTGCGCACCTATTGAAATCACATAAATTATTTTTTTTAGAAGTCGATTACAGTGTTTAAATTTAGAAAAAATATGCCCAGTTTTCTGGCTTTGGCCAGACAAGTTTTGAGTAAGTCGGGAGGGAAAATGGATTATCGTTAAGAATTTTTTCAGTTAATAGTTTGATTTTCATGATATTTTTCGTTTGAAATTCTAAATTTTTTGCGGTTAGTTAACCTTCGGACATGCTTGGAAATTTCTCTCAAGTCCCAACTCTGAGCCTATTCGGCTAGACATACCGCGTCCAAGCCCCTCTATCTCGAGAATTTTTTAACGGAATCTTGATATGACTCAGAGTTATATTGGCTTGTCTCATTTCAGACCAAATTCTAGTGATATCACCCCAAATTCGAGCATATCAGATTTTGTTACAATATTCTCTTTATTCTTTCCTTTATCTAACGGTATATGCATCATAACTCTAGTTACGTATGCATTTCCTATAGGTAAACTTGGAGCATTTTGACTATCAATCAAAGAATTTGTCAGAATCGAGAAGAGAAAGAACGCCGAATGAACAAGTATATTGATGCTTTTAGTCTTTTAGTTTTTTACTTATGAATGTGTTGTATTAAAATCGCAAAAGGTATGGCAGTTCAAATTCACTCTTTTGCAAATGAAAACTTCAATTAAATGTAGAATAAATTCAAATATTTAAAAAAAAAATTCAATTTATAATATTTCAAGTTTGTAGATTTTAACAATTCAAAATCAATTTTTTTGCAAATCAAATCCAACTCTAGTTATTATACTCGAAATTAGATAATTTGTGAATTCTGAATGCAACTCTAGCTTAATAGAAGTTTTATATTCGTTTTCTGATAACCATTAAAGCATTGCATTTTATCATTGTGATTTGTGATTATTAAATGATATACAATTTTAAATATTGCAAGAATCCATTTTACGTCAAGTGTTATCTATCGTATCGTGTTTCAATTTTTTTAATACACTTATCACAAAATATAGCCAATCTCCAGTTAAATTTGTGAAATTGCGTTTATTTTAATTTAATGCAACCTGATAATACATAATATGTTTACAAAGGAATATTTTGCCTTAAGCTTAATATTTAGCTGGATGAAATTGGGCAGCCAAATGAAATTAGCTTGTCTTAAATTTGTTTTATGTTTAACAAACGCAATTTCGTAAAAGAAGAAAGAGATGGAATGTTAATTAAGTGGAGATTAGACCACCTTGAAGTTAACCCTGCCCAGTAAAATTTAAAATTACCTCCGACAACACAAGCGTAAAGACCCATCCCAGACTTTTGTTCTACAATATTAAAGTGTACGAACTTTAAAATCCATCCCAGACATTTTACTAGAGCGAAAAAATCCATCCTAGGATTTTTATTTATTATAAGATTTTTTCTCATATAGTTAAAAATGAATAAAATTAATAAAACATAAAAAAAATTCTTCTGATCAGGATTATGGTAGGCCTGGAAATTTTGATAGGTCGATTTAGTTAAGGGTCCGATTGGCTACCTCTTGGCCAATTCTGAACGCGATCCGCTTGTTAGAATTTTTGCTATATCAATAAACGTGTTTCTTTCCCTTAGTTAAAATTGAATAAAAAAAAAAATTAATGGGGTTCAAGCTCCACCTAAACCGCAAATGTTTGGTAAAACATAAAATCAAAAATAGAGGTAAATATTGTGACGATTTTGGCCATCTAACAAGCTCACGTTATGAACAGCAATAGCTTAGATGGTTAAGTGTTATAAGCACGACCGATGGCAAGCACAGTTTTGGTTTATTTAAAATCGTTAAATAAAGAAATAAATCTGTTGTCATAGCCCCCACTAGTAGCAAGCGGACAGAATTAAATAGTAAAGTCAAAGCAAATATCAAGGTGTATAAAAGTAGAGTGAAATAAAAAGTACACAGTGTTTTTAATTTTAAAATCCGAACGAACTGAGAAGCCTACGTAGTTCGTAACAATATTTTTGCTATATGACATGATTTGTTTTTTTATTTTTTTTATTTTGAAAAAGATAATCATTGAAAATTTATGGTATGCAATTATATATCATTGGGAAATGACAGCAGACATGTAACGTGAACACTGAAAATACTCTCGCTATGTTTTATGTTTGGTAAAACATTTAGGATACTAGTTTTGGGTTCATGTTACAGGCTGCGTTAGAATGTTATGTTAAATGTTGCGTTAAAATGTTACGTGTCATGTAAAATGTTATATTAAATAAAAATATTTCGTCTCTTTTTATTTATCACACTAAAATAGAAACAAAAAATGCAAAAAACATAGCGAGAGTACTTTCAGTGTTCACGTTACATGTATGCTGTCATTTCCCAATGATATATAATTGCATACCATAAATTTTCAATGATTATCTTTTTCAAAATACAAAAAATAAAAAAACAAATCATGTCATAATCAAAATATTGGTGTCGATTCAATGTAAATCTTCTATTTTTTTTTTTTTTTCTATTCTTCTATTATTTCTATGGAAACTAGATTCGATTTTCGAACCGTCCATAAATTAGTGTCGATTTTTTTTTAAATCCATCGAGTTTTCTTAGAAATAATAGCAGAATAGAAGAAAAGAAAAATAGAAGGTTTACATTGAATCGACACCTTGTTACGAACTGGGCTTCTGAGTTCGTTTGGATTTTGCAATTAAAAACATTATGTACTTTTTATTTCACTCTAATTTTATATACAGTCGATCCGCTTAATCGGGACACCGGTTAATCGGGACAGCCGCTTAATTGGGACAAATTGTACTAGTCCCGATGTGTCCCGATTAAGTGGAATTGACTGCGTACTTTGATATTTGCTTTGACTTTACTATTTAAATCTGTCCACTTGCAACTGATGGGGGCTATGACAACAGATTAATTTCTTTATTTAACGATTTAAAATAAACCAAAAACTGTTCTCTGCTTGCCATCGGTCGGTTTATAACACTTAACCGTCTAAGCTATTGCTGTTCATAACGTGAGCTTGTTGTATGATGGCCAAAATCGTCACAATATTTACCTCTATTTTTGATTTTATGTTTTACCAAACATTTGCGGATCAGATGGAGCTTGAACCCCATTCGTTTTTTAGAATTATTATCGAGATTTTTGAGAATTAGTGTTTTTTCCTTTTAGGTGGCATTAAACATTATGCAACTTTTGAAATTATTCTAGAATTGATTTTGGGTAGCATATAATATTCCATGGTGATTAGTGGTTAGTGCTTGATGTTGAGTTGCACATTATTAAGTGTTATTTAATCTTTTCGATATTTCTGACTCGATTTTCGTTATGTGTGCCAAACATATTCACAAGAACTTCAAAGTATGAGTTCTTAATTTTACGAAATTCTCTAAACCAAAAAAAGTTTAGGTGATGTTTTGAAGGATAACGACACTTAAAACTAGAAAACTTTATGGGGGGCTTTAAACGTGATACAATCAAATGTTTGGTTGGACCAAACAAAAGCTATTCAATCAACGGTTAGAAATTCGACATGCCATTTGGGCGTATTTATAAAATTATGTTGAAAAATAAAAAACGATATCAGTCTAGACATCTAACACTTTACCGATTAACTGCACATGTTACCTTTCCGCAGCTATTACTCATATTATTGTGGCTAACTGTAGCAGGGAAACTTTCGAACATAGAAATCAATTCTAATACCATTAGAACTGAATTTGAGCTAATTACTATTTTCAACATGAAAGGTTCTAGAACGCAATAAAAATATTGAGTCTGATTATGCATTACTTTGCAAAAAACGTTGCGGTTGAATTTTTGATAATCCAGAATAAGCCAGAAGTAATTTAGGAATTTTAGGATTTTAGGGAATAGTGTCTATCATGGCGTGACAAGAGTGATCACATCTAAAACCTAGCATTAAGATTTCACTGCGTTATAATAAACCTTCATTGGAACATTTTCTAAAAATCTTCAATTCCCTTCAACGAAAATTCTCTCGTGGAGTCAATGCCAAGATTATATTCCTAAATTACAGGTTTTCGTAAGTGATTTTGGTTGATTCTTTCATTAAGTCATAAAATGACAGTTATTTATCGATACATTCGTTACCACTTAAAATTATCCATGATACTTTACCGTAATTTTTTGTACACAAATCAAATTTCAACAAAATTATGAACATTATCACATGTATTATTTACTATAGCATCACCGATTTTAGATTTTAACATTTATTGTACTATGATACTGATCAAATGGTGAGTTAGAGGTACATGTGGAAAATGGAAAGGAGTTGGAAGGGTGTCCAACATAATAAAAATAATTTATTTTAGTTACCAATTTACATTCGAAACCTATAGTCTGATTTCAAATAAAATTATAGTTCATCCAAAATCCAGTCATAAAACTTAATAACATCCGTGAAAATACTTAATCCAAGTGGGTCACACATTCCTGTTGAACTTAACGCTACTCCGACTGAAGCGATGCCCCGAAGAAACCATTGATTATTTACATCGAATACTAAACCACCCCCTGAATCACCTTTGCATATATTTGTTGCATTGTCGTAACCCGCACAAAAATTATTGTCATTTAAAAAACTGGCCAGTGCGGTAATATCACTGCCTCTCCCTTGGCAATCACTTTTCGGCCGTATTGGAAATGAAGCTTTTGCTAGGATGTCAACCTCCTTATTCAATTCGTTTAATCCCCAGCCGGGAAGTACACCTACATTATTCTCAAATAATAACGGATTGTTAGTAATACAAATCGGTTGAATATATTTTGTGTAACGCATCACTGTGTGGAGCTTTAACAAAGCAATATCATTTTCAAAATTAGCAGTATTATACGATTTGTGCACGACAACTTTAATAATTTCAGTTTCACGACTATCAAGCGAATGCAAATTCACATTATGTTTGCCCAGTATAATGAGTAGGTTTTCGTGTGATAATGTTCCAGTTGGTGCCGAAACACAATGCGCAGCAGTTACTACCGTTATTTCATTTAATAGTGTCCCTCCACATTTATATGCTCTGCTGCCTTTACCTTGTATATAAAATAATGCAGCGTGCCAAGGAAATTCTTCTCGGGCCGTCGGCTGTGAGTTTATAATCACAGGATTTATATTAGTTGGCGCCTTTCCACACGATTTAGTATCGAAAGTCTGAAATTGTTTTGGAATATTAATGATATTATACGCAAGATTAATAAAACTAATGCTTGTTTTACTTCCCAAACGTAGGCTTCAATCCAATCAAGTACAATAGATATTGGCGTTATAACTTGACGGCGGGTGAACGATAGCTGTCCAAATCCAAAAATGAAATAATTTGGTGGTAGATAGTGATATGGCGTATAAATTTGTAAAATCGTTCGATGAACAAACTGTTTATCAAAAATCAATTTAGTTCATTTAATTAAATACCAAATTTGCTGAATTAATATATCCTTAATACAACTCACCCAACTATAATATTCTGTGTCGTTTTCCATCTGAATCCAGAGAAGGATACACGAACTTTTATCGTCAAATAGATTACTCAAAACACAATTTTCAGCATCATAAGTCAAATTTTTCGTTATTAATTCTAGAAAGAACAACAATTTTATTACACAAAATTCAAGAGGACAACACAAATAACTTACCTGCTTCTAGATGTTTAAGAGTAAAACCTTCATCCTTATGTTTTCCCCAAAATTGCACTGTGTCTGGTAAAATCATATTCCGTGACCATAAACAAGCAGGTCGATGGTTTCTATCTAATATAATTCTATCGATTTGTAGAAGAAACACTTTTTGAACAACTTTATCCTGGTATTCTGCACCAAAGCCAGGTGATTCTATAAGTTTTCTAACAGTATGCACATCATTCGGATTAAAATATACAATTCCATTTTGTGTACGATTCATAAAAGTTTTTCTATCTGCTTCGCGAAATGTGTTACCTATTAAAAATTTGTCGCTAATCAATATAACGTATTGCCATAAATTACCACTTTCAGTTTGTAATGACCAAATTGCCCTATGAGGATTCGGATTCAATGGATTTACAGAAACCCTTGAATATTTAGAACATTCTGTGTGTGTATAATATAGAAATGGGATAAAAATATTATTTTTTCTCATGGTTTCAAGGAACACAAACACTTACCAATTTCAGCTGTGCGTTGACTATCAATATCCCTGATGCACATTAATATCATCATTGTAACACAAAATATTATTCCAGTTGTCATGATGATTAAAAGTTGAAGATTTATTAAACACTAAACAGTATCCACTTTGAGTTAAGCAACTTTTTCACTTAATTACGCAATACTTTTTTCAAGTTTATGGCGTCAATGCTAATTACACGTTTTATTATGTAGACATTATTTTATTAAACCACAAACCAATCAATATTTTTTTTAAATTTATTTATTGTGTATACACAAATTTATGATTTTAATTTAACTTTAATATTTATCACCATTTGAGCATAAGACTATGTTTTGTGATTTTTTGTGTTTTTCGAATGAATAATACGCAACCAATGCGCTTGACGAGCTGAGCGCACACGCAAAGTCTACAAAAAAAGTTGCAACACATAAATGATAAATTTATCAAGGCAAACCGGAAAAAAACTTCGTCTGAAACCCAAGAAACAAACCTGTTTTATAGATCTCGAGTGTCATCGGTTTTGTGTAAAGTCGCCGATTTGCATAAATTAACTATGCATATTTATTGCATTTTATTATTTTTATTTGTAAATATTTATTTAGAGACAGCATTATGCTACTTGGGCTGAAAAGTTTCCTGTATTGTAAAAAAAAGATAAAAAGAGACAGAAATGTAAATTTTATTTTATTATATTTACGTCTTGGTCTAAACGGATTGGGTTGGAATTTAGTTTGTTTTAAGTTTAGTATGTAATTATGGCCCTACAAGATCCACATCTGTCTATTCTTATCTGTGATATAAGGCTGTTTTCCAAACACCGACTTATTGACTTATTCGAACTTATTCAAATAAGTCTGCTGAAAAGGTGACTTATTCTTTAGTAATTTTTACTATAGAAAACTTATTTATTTTTGGTGTCATGGAAACATTCTGTCTAATTATTGTGTATTGTCAAAAATTTTCAAAATAAGTCTATAAAAGCAATTGGAATGACTTCATTGACTTATTCAAGATGGCGTCAAATAAGTCAATAAGTCTGAAATAAGTCGGCGTTTGGAAAACAGCCTTAGTATAAATAAGCACTTTGTGTTTTATTCAAGCCTTGTGCGAGAATTTTACTTTTATTAATAATATTGAACTAAAAGTAAGCTTTTAAAATTTAGACCATATAAGCGATAATAAAATACTTTTCAAAAATTTAGGCAATACGCTAATAAATTGTCTTAATAAAAATGTTTATGGCTGAGATAAACTCGACGTGAACGACGTGACTAAAGGCGAGTTTTGAATTGCATTCGTTCGTTCGTTCTATCGTTCTGAAATTTTTGAATCAATCGTATTCCTTGAAAATGACGTTATTTTTCGTTCGTGTTCCTTTGATTGGATTAAAAAAAATTTCAGAACGAAAGAACGAACGAACGAATGCAACCCAAAACCCGCCTTTACTAAAAAAATTTGTTAAACTTTGAAATTTTGTAACTAAACAACAACCAAAAGTTAAAATACAATCATCGTAGTAATGTCGGTCGCGTCGAGTTTATCTCAGCCATTAAGGGTTTTTGTATAAGCGCAGTACAGAAAGTCGAGTGGTTAACGCACTTGTTTTATATGCAGGATACTGGAGATTGGAATCTTGGTGTATATAGATAAGAAATAATAGAAAATAATATAATTAAAAAAAAGGTGCAGAAATAAAACAAAAATCTTAAATTTTTATTTGAGAAAATGAAAAAACTTTGAGGTGGTTTTCTTTTAATTTTTTCTGATTTTTCCCAAATTTTTCTCTTATTTTTCTATGATCTTCCTATGATGCAGAACTTATCCAGCAAAATATTTTGGTAAATTTTGGTAACTAGTTATAGTTTCCTTGACCACTCATTTGCTATTTTTCAGAGGAAATTAAGAAGAGTTTTTAGTTTTACCTCTATTTAGTTCTAAATTTCTTCTGATTTGCAAAAAAAGTGTACTCATAATTTAGTAAACTGTGCCTGTTAGCAAACCATTCAGAGAAAAAGCAGAGGGAAATTTCTTTGAAATTGGTACTTGGACTAACTTAAATCCAGTTCTGTAACATTTCATGAAAAATGCGTAGGGTTTTAATAACGTATTATTTCTACTTTGTATTTGAGGGAGAACGTTTTTAATAGATAATGAAGATCTTGTAGATTTTTACAAAGAAAAATCTCGAACCTGTGATGATTCTAGTGAAGAGCTATATGAGGCTACGGAACAAGAAATTTCAAAATAGGGTTTCATTAAAAATATTAATAAAATTAAATGTTTGGTTAAAAAGTGAATTGTTTATTTTTTATTTTTATAAGAAACCGAGAAAATAACGAAAGGAATAATGAAGTAATGATAAGAGGGGATTATGTGCAATTCAGGACTCAGTTTTCAAAAATTCTATGCACTGGGAAAGCCTCAACGTCTAGTCCATTAAACAAACAAATACTCCGAAGGAAAAAATTATTTGAAACTTATTTTTTTTTAAAATTATATCAAGATTATACCTATCGCACTCTAAAAGTGAATAAATACAACATTTAAAATTACTACCATACAAAATTAATACAACATTTAAAACCTTTTAAATGATAAGTTATTTTTTAGAACCCTAATATTTGCCTGCCAATAAACAGTAAGAAATCATCAACGATGGCCCTATTCTATTGGCAGATTGACACCAATTTGTCAGCGTGCTATCATTATCTTTCCAGTTCGACACGACTTCCTCCGACCCGAATCCTGAGAAAATCAAGCAGCAGGTTGTGGTACGCGACCTTTAAACATTGAATTACATACGACTATATTTTAAAGTAAGAGGGTACTTCTTGCTTAATCAGGATAGCAGTGTTAGTTTCATTCAAATCAAGTCGCTAAATCTAAAATGAATGAACAGCATTAAAATCAAATAAAATCGTTGGCCAAAAAACTTGCGCACCTATTGAAATCACAATAATTATTCTTTTTAGAAGTCGATTACAGTGTTTAAATTTAGAAAAAATATGCCCAGTTTTCTGGCTTTGGCCAGACAAGTTTTGAGTAAGTCGGGAGGGAAAATGGATTATCGTTGAGAATTTTTTCAATTAATAGTTTGGTTTTCATGATATTTTTCGTTTGAAATTCTAAATTTTTTGCGGTTAGTTAACCTTCGGACATGCTTGGAAATTTCTCTCAAGTCCCAACTCTGAGCCTATTCGGCTAGACATACCGCGCCCAAGCCCCTTTGTCCCGAGAATTTTTTAACAGAATTCTGATATGGCTCAGAGTTATATTGGCTGGTCTCATTTCAGACCAAATTCTAGTGATATCACCCCAAATTCGAGCATGTCAGATTTTGTTACAATATTTTCTTTATTCTTTCCTTTATCTAACGGTATATGCATCATAACTCTAGTTACGTATGCATTTCCTATAGGTAAACTTGGAGCATTTTGACTATCAATCAAAGAATTTGTCAGAATCGAGAAGAGAAAGAACGCCGAATGAACAAGTATATTGAAGCTTTTAGTCTTTTAGTTTTTTACTTATGAATGTGTTGTATTAAAATCGGTATAGGTTTGGCAGTACAAATTCACTCTTTTGCAAATGAAAACTTCAATTAAATGTAGAATAAATTCAAATATTTAAAAAAAAAATTCAATTTATAATATTTCAAGTTTGTAGATTTTAACAATTCAAAATCAATTTTTTTGCAAATCAAATCCAACTCTAGTTATTATACTCGAAATTAGATAATTTGTGAATTCTGAATGCAACTCTAGCTTAATAGAAGTTTTATATTCGTTTTCTGATAACCATTAAAGCGTTGTATTTTATCATTGTGATTTGTGATTATTAAATGATATACAATTTAAAATATTGTAAGAATTCATTTTACGTCAAGTGTTATCTATCGTATCGTGTTTCAATTTTTTTAATACACTTTTCACAAAATATAGCCAATCTCCAGTTAAATTTGTGAAATTGCGTTTATTCAATTTAATGCAACCTGATAATACATATGTTTACAAAGGAATATTTTGCCTTAAGCTTAATATTTAGCTGGATGAAATTGGGCAGCCAAATGAAATTAGCTTGTCTCTTAAAGGCCCCTATGTGATATGTAGTGAAAATTGGGCCCCTCGTTTTTGTACTTTCGCATGAAGATAGAGCCTTGAAATTGAAATATATGTTTAATCACATCTTTCGAAACCTGTCTGCAAAATATGAGCGGCAGCCTTTTCTTCGTTTTCCAGAAACTGAATTTTTACTAGACCAATTTTTACATGTGTAAGCATAGGAAAGCATAGAACAATGGCATTTTACATATGTTCGCATTGAGATACAATTTTGATTTTTCACATATATGTTATATAAGAATCGTAGAACAACATACTAAAAATTCTCTAGCAGCCCCTTCTTTGTTCGCATACAATTGGACTAAAAAAATTATTTTTATGCAAGAGATGTCAGATACACATTACACATTACTCTCAATCTCAATCAGTACAATTTGGTTCATAACTTTTATGTTTATATAACAATCACATATATAACAGACTATACAACTCATTGGAAAATAGACCAATCAGATAGTTCAATTTAACACAAGTAGTGGTGTTTCGGCCACAAACAAGTAAATCATATTATGTTATAATCATATCATCCATGAATATAAACAAACAATTAATATTTTTGACATTTCGCAAAAATGAGTTTATTTGGTGCAGTTTTTATTTGGTTGTGTAATATATTTGGTTGATTCGTTGTATAGTCTTAACGTATACAACTCTAGCTTCGAAAATCATCTGAATATACAGTTGCGGGCTCGATGTGTTACCTAGGAAACACATCTCGTCCTCTTAACTGTATATTAGATTATTTTCGAACCTCTTGTTGTATAACTACTGTTGTATAAATCGTATTTCAAGTCTTGTTTTGAGTAATATAACTTGTGTGTAACATATGTAATCTTTAATACTTTTACAATTCGTTAACTTGTGTGTTCATCATCATTAGAACTGTTTGACTTAACACTAATGGGTCCAGAAGGTAAAATGTACTTTTTATATTTATTTTGCATGTAATCTCATAAAATTGTTTATTGTAGTTGAACGATCTCATATTCTCTGTCGCATATGTAAGTCACGCATATTGAAATGGCGAGGAGTTTGCACTTTAGGAGCACCTTCTTTATGGATAAATGTTACTACATACTCAAAAAGCGTAGGAAAGTCATATAATCCAAATAGTTATGCCTGTTTGAAGTGTCATTCAAGATTAAAGTTCAAAAGATATCACTTACTGCCTGGTAATACAGCTGAGGATAATACTGTGGACAATAATTTGCATAATTATGAAATGGATATAACTCCTGATAGTTCTTGTTGCACTACATCTTCAGAGATTGATTTCCAGGCTTCAACCATGAATAGTACAACTTCATTTTCGACATTAGAAAACACAAGTACTGAATCTCAATCTGAATTTACATCTGAATTTCTCAGTAGTCAAGCTTCTGTAACGTCAAGCAAAGTTTCTTCTGTTCCAAGAAATGGAATTATAGTCAATCTTCCTAGCTGCTCTGGTACACAGAGAATCGATATGTGGAAAAGAAAGAAAATTGTTATTCCAATGAGCAATAGATGCTGTCGCTCACATTTTGACAAAAATGGCTTGTTTAATAAGAAGACTTTAGAATCATTAGTTGCAACTAAAGAAACAATAGTATTGTCCGCTGAACATATTACAGCCACATTAGGTGGCGAGTCAGTAACCATCAGGGCCGTAAAGGGCTGTCCCCAAGGAGGTGTACTATCTCCTCTTTTATGGTCATTGGTTAATGATAGACTGCTGATCCTCCTGAATAGCCATGGGTTTGATGTCCAGGGCTATGCGGATGACGTGGCTATCGTGATTAGAGGAAGGTTTGATGAGATCATCTCTGATCTCATGCAAAATGCACTCAACTTGATATGGCAGTGGTGTGACAAGGAAGGACTTAGTGTCAATCCAAACAAAACTGTCATTGTCCCTTTTACGAGGAGGAGAAAGCTCTCGCTTGTAGCTCCCTCGTTAAACGGTACTATTGTTGCCTTTTCCAAAGAGGTTAAATATATAGGGGTTATCCTGGATCATAAACTGAACTGGGAACAACATATACAAAAAATTCAAAATAGAGCCACAAAGGCTTTTTGGGCCTGTCAGAGACTCTATGGACGTACATATTTGGGGACTACAACCAAAAATGATCTACTGGTCATTTCTAACAATTATTAGGCCTATGATCACTTACGCATCGCTAGTGTGGTGGCCTAAAACTCAACAAAGGACAGCGCAAACTTTATTGAATAAGGTTCAGCGTATGGCCTGCATTGGGGTTACGGGCTCAATGAAAACATGTCCGACCGCAGCAATGGAGACACTCCTAGGACTAACTCCATTGCATCTGCATGTAAAAAAGGATACTGCTACTATGGCCCTTAAGATGCAGGCGGAGGGTAACATCAAACCAGGCAATATGGTGGGCCATCTGGAGATCCTTAAGGAGTTTCAGACAGACCCCACTATAGGAATGCCTTCCGACTGTATGCCAGCCAAACTGGATTTCCACAAACCATTTTGTGTTAGATTACCTAACCGGGAGGAGTGAAGTACAGGGGGACCATCCTTTGAGCGAGGGTCATTGGTGTGGTTTACAGATGAATCAAAAACGGAAGATGGGGCGGGGGTAGGAATACATGGGAGTGGAGTATCACTCTCGAAGTCCTTGGGTACCAATGCAACCGTCTTTCAAGCAGGAGTGCATGCTATAGAACTTTGTGCTAGGATAGGCATTTCTAAAGGCCTAAACGACGCAAAGGTTTATATAGTATCAGACAGCCAATCGGCCTTAAAGGCTCTTAGGTCTTTTACCATTGAGTCAAGGCTGGTATGGGATTGTCTGAAGGTTATTAAATTGCTGGCAAGCTCAAATAAGGTAACACTTGTTTGGGTGCCAGGCCACACTGGAATTGTGGGAAACGAGGCAGCTGATGTCCTCGCCCGCGAGGGATGTGCCTTTCCATTAATTGGACCAGAGCCCTTCTGCGGCGTCTCTAAGGGGCACCATAGGGCAGCAGTTAAACGCTGGGAGGATGTGCAAAAGTTCTCTTACTGGCGCGGAATTCCAGGTTTGCGACAGGCGAAGGAATTTATTTCACCTTCGTCGGCCAGGGCCAAGGAATGTCTCGTATTTAGGAAACCTGAGTTGAGGCTGCTTACCGGCTTCCTCACAGGTCACATCCCCTTAAGGTATCACCTAAAGAAAATGGGCCTAAGTTCGACGGATAGATGTCGCTTCTGTGACATGGAAGCGGAATCAGCGGAACATGTTCTGTGCCATTGCCCAGCCATTTTCTGCAAAAGGTTACAACACCTAGGAGGGAGAGTAATGAGCCCGGATGGTATGCACCATATACCGGCCGGCAGTATTGTCAGGTTCATTAAGAGCCTGAATATTGACTGGACGGCTCATTAAGTAGGCTCCATGCACAAAAGATCTTTTAGGTCGCAGTGCGGGGTGGCTTGAACGCCCACATGGCCCTCAACTAATAATAATAATAATAATAATTGTCCGCTGAAGATATTGAAGAATTTTTCAATGCCGTTTACTTTAGTAAGGCCAACTCATACTCTAAAATCGATTTCGACAACGGCTCTCCAATAACTCCATATAATTATCAGAAATTCACTGGGATTTCACAAAAAAATTTCGATTGCCTTCATGCTTTTGTAAAGCCACACATCAGAAATAGTTGCAACAGATTTACGAGAAATGCGTTAGGAATATTCCTAGTAAACTTGTCACAGGAATTTTTGGCATATTTATTCAATGTATGTAGATGGTCAAGCAAGAGTGTCTGCAATCTTTGAATCTGTTCGAAAAGCTTTGGATGAGCATTTTGTCCATCTTCATTTAGGTTATAATCATCTATCACGAGAAGATGCAATGAAACATCAAACTAAAATGGCTCATAAACTTCTGGGTGCAGATGAAAATTCTATTGTAGTTATCATTGATGGTACTTATCTATATGTTCAAAAGTCATGTGATCAGGAGTTACAATTATTGACGTATTCCAATCATACATACAGAAACTTATTGAAGCCCATGATTTTGGTTTTCCCTGACGGATACATTCTTGAGGTTGAAGGTTTGTTTTTGCAAACAACGACAATAGCGATTCAAAAATTTTAGAATACTTGATTTCTACCCCTTATGGATTTAAAAAATATTTCTTAGAGAATGATGTTTTACTTCTCGATCGTGGGTTCAGAGATGTCATAGAAAAGTTGAAATTGCTAAAACTTAATCCAATAATGCCTCATTTACTAACCAAGGGACAAAAGCAGTTTTGCACAAAAGATGCTAATGCGTCCAGAGCTGTGACTATGAATCGATGTATAGTGGAAAGTGTGAACAGCAGAATCAAAAAATACAAGTTCTTTGCTTCAACTATTGAAGTCACTTATTTCCCCAAGCTGTCATCTTTAACTAAAATTCCTTGTGCCTTACTGAATGCATACAGTCCTCCTATGTTTATAGAAAACGAAAATCATGCACGTTATGCATAGAAGGCAATGAGCAAAATGAATGATGACAATTCTCTTCAAAAGAAGATTGAAGAGCTAGGCCTTGAAAACAAACGAATTTGTTGGGAGGAGGCTACTAATCAGATTCAAGACTTTCCATGTTTATCAGAAGAAGAAATTAAAAATATCACTTTAGGTATGTATCAGTTAGACCAAGGAAAATGATATACTTATGAACACATGAAGGCAGATTCTAGTTACAAGATCTTTATACATAACGAAATGAAGAATTTGATAAGACGCAAAATTGAATTCGTTTTTTGTCAACTCGGATTCATCAGTTATGGTTAGAATTCTTTCCTAATGGTAGTGGAGCCGAATCAATTTTAGGATATTACTGTAAGTGCAAAACTGGGAGCAGAGTTGTCGGTACATGCAGTCATATAACTTCAGTGATATGGTATTTGGGCTACGCAAGACACAACCCACATGTATTATCAAAGCACCGCAAAGGTCTAGCAGATAATATTATAAATGCTATGAATTCTGGTTGTCAAATCTCAGACTCCGATTCAGATTGAGTCTCTACATAACTTGTTCTAAAGTTACAATAGTTTAGTAAGGAATGTTTCTATGGATAAGTTTGTTTTGCTCCTTCCAAAATAATGTGAATTTTTTATGCTGCTTTTTTTGGAATAAGGTTATTTCTGCGCTTATCCAAAAATTCTCCGGTAAAATAAAAACGATAATAAATGAAATACCAATTGAATACAATTTTTAGATTTTTTATTAATAATGATCGCACTTCTGTTTGGCTTGGTAGTGTGCAAATTAATTATACAGTCAAGTACTAAATGATAGCCGCACTCCTAATTTAAGATTTATTTAATTTCAAATAAATTCTTTTAAAATTCTTCCTTTGCAAAAATAATACTTTTCACTTTACCAACTTTATTCTCTGCGGCGTCATGGAAAATTTATGGGTAACCCTCATTTAGTATGGTAATAAAAGATAGCCGCACACAATATTTTATTGTTTTTAATAGGAAATAAATATAAAAAGCACAGTTATAAAAATGATTTTTTATTCCAATTAATATTTTGTGTTTCGGCCATTGTTTTTAATTATTTCGAAAATTCGATTTGGCATACTTTTGTACAAGTTTTGGCATATTAATTTGAAATATTAGCCAATTCGCGTTGTACTGATGACTTTAGTTCATGAACGCTGCTGTATTGTGTTCCTTCAGCATATACAACTCTGCTGAGTACACCCCATATGTTTTCGATGCTGTTAATGTCGAGTGACCTTGCTGGCTGTTTCAAAACTGGTATCTGAGCCTCCGTAAACCAATAATTTACTATCCCGGCGGTGTGTACGGCTGCATTATCCTGCTGGAAAATAAAGTTTGGGTCGCCATTTTGTGCATCAACAACTGGTAATGTTTCGGGATAGCATGGATTTATACCGGTTGCTGTTAAGACGACCGGACATAAACTTCACATCCATTCTTCCTCCATAGCCAATTGCACCCCAAACAATCAGAGATCCTCCACCTCGTTGACGCCTCGATAGCACAAGAAGTTCTTTTCAAAGGTCGTGAAAATAATATTGCCATTAATCAAGGCTATCCATATTCAATTTTTTTCGTCACTAAAAATAACGCGCTGCCACTTTTTCTTCCACGACATATGTTCCTTCGCGAAACGCAATTTGGCATCTTTATGATTTGATAACAGTTGTGGTTTTCTTTGTAATTTTTTGATTTGTATATTATCTGACTCTCTTAATACTTTCCTCACATTACAAATCTTTGTATTATCTCAAGCTTTTAACGCAATTTGTTGCACGGTGCCAATAAAATTAGAGACGTTTCGTAAAATTAACCGTTTTTCTCTATCAATAAGTTCCACTGGCCGGCGGCCTGCACTTTTATGCGAACCGTATAATTGCGAATTTTTTAAATAATTTAGCACTACCTTCTCACTCCAACTAATATTTTCTGCTATTAACGGATACTCATATTACTTTTCTTAATAACGTCAATTTATCAAACTCGTTCAAACTACCTTTTCCACCCATATTTAAAAAATAACAAAAATCGGAATAATATTTAACGGCTATAATACTTAAGCGGCTATCTTTTATAACCATACTAAATGGGGGTTCTCCAATTGTCCATGATCCCGCAGAAAATAATGATTTGTATTTGTGCACGCATTGGTAAACTGAAGAGTATTATTTTTGCATATATAGGAACAATTTTAAATGAATTTATTTGAAATGAAATAAATCTTAAATTAGAGGTGCGGTTATCATTTAGTACAGGACTGTACGTCACTGTAGTGTGCAAATTAATTATAATTCGCATAATTAGGCTAACATACACCATAATTACTGTTTGGAATATTTTTTTATTCAAAACAAAGCAATTTATTGAATTTAGAAAAATATAAAAATTATAAAAATGACAAATGCATAAAACTGCTGTAACACCCTGTAAACAAGTGGGAGGGAGTTGCGAAATATTTTTGCAATTATAAAACAATATACTAAAGAACCACCAATCCTAAAAAGTCGCAAAAAATATTTAGAAATATCGAAAAATGATGTATATTCAATTATGTAATATTTGCATTCAAAACCGGAAGTGCGTCACTGTAGTGTGCAAATTAATTATAATTCGCATAATTAGGCTAACATACACCATAATTACTGTTTGGAATATTTTTTTATTCAAAACAAAGCAATTTATTGAATTTAGAAAAATATAAAAATTATAAAAATGACAAATGCATAAAACTGCTGTAACACCCTGTAAACAAGTGGGAGGGAGTTGCGAAATATTTTTGCAATTATAAAACAATATACTAAAGAACCACCAATCCTAAAAAGTCGCAAAAAATATTTAGAAATATCGAAAAATGATGTATATTCAATTATGTAATATTTGCATTCAAAACCGGAAGTGCGTCACTGTAGTGTGCAAATTAATTATAATTCGCATAATTAGGCTAACATACACCATAATTACTGTCTGGAATATTTTTTTATTCAAAACAAAGCAATTTATTGAATTTAGAAAAATATAAAAATTATAAAAATGACAAATGCATAAAACTGCTGTAACACCCTGTAAACAAGTGGGAGGGAGTTGCGAAATATTTTTGCAATTATAAAACAATATACTAAAGAACCACCAATCCTAAAAAGTCGCAAAAAATATTTAGAAATATCGAAAAATGATGTATATTCAATTATGTAATATTTGCATTCAAAACCGGAAGTGCGTCACAGTAGTGTGCAAATTAATTATAATTCGCATAATTAGGCTAACATACACCATAATTACTGTTTGGAATATTTTTTTATTCAAAACAAAGCAATTTATTGAATTTAGAAAAATATAAAAATTATAAAAATGACAAATGCATAAAACTGCTGTAACACCCTGTAAACAAGTGGGAGGGAGTTGCGAAATATTTTTGCAATTATAAAACAATATACTAAAGAACCACCAATCCTAAAAAGTCGCAAAAAATATTTAGAAATATCGAAAAATGATGTATATTCAATTATGTAATATTTGCATTCAAAACCGGAAGTGCGTCACTGTAGTGTGCAAATTAATTATAATTCGCATAATTAGGCTAACATACACCATAATTACTGTTTGGAATATTTTTTTATTCAAAACAAAGCAATTTATTGAATTTAGAAAAATATAAAAATTATAAAAATGACAAATGCATAAAACTGCTGTAACACCCTGTAAACAAGTGGGAGGGAGTTGCGAAATATTTTTGCAATTATAAAACAATATACTAAAGAACCACCAATCCTAAAAAGTCGCAAAAAATATTTAGAAATATCGAAAAATGATGTATATTCAATTATGTAATATTTGCATTCAAAACCGGAAGTGCGTCACTGTAGTGTGCAAATTAATTATAATTCGCATAATTAGGCTAACATACACCATAATTACTGTCTGGAATATTTTTTTATTCAAAACAAAGCAATTTATTGAATTTAGAAAAATATAAAAATTATAAAAATGACAAATGCATAAAACTGCTGTAACACCCTGTAAACAAGTGGGAGGGAGTTGCGAAATATTTTTGCAATTATAAAACAATATACTAAAGAACCACCAATCCTAAAAAGTCGCAAAAAATATTTAGAAATATCGAAAAATGATGTATATTCAATTATGTAATATTTGCATTCAAAACCGGAAGTGCGTCACTGTAGTGTGCAAATTAATTATAATTCGCATAATTAGGCTAACATACACCATAATTACTGTTTGGAATATTTTTTTATTCAAAACAAAGCAATTTATTGAATTTAGAAAAATATAAAAATTATAAAAATGACAAATGCATAAAACTGCTGTAACACCCTGTAAACAAGTCGGAGGGAGTTGCGAAATATTTTTGCAATTATAAAACAACATACTAAAGAACCACCAATCCTAAAAAGTCGCAAAAAATATTTAGAAATATCGAAAAATGATGTATTCCATTTCATGCAACTGGGCCCAAGCTTATCTATGGGGAAAATAGAAAATACGTTGTTTTGGGCCCAATTTACTATGCTTATCCTATAGGGTCCTTTGTTTTATGTTTAACAAACGCAATTTCGTAAAAGAAGAAAGAGATGGAATAAGTGGCGATTAGCTATTTTTTAAAAATCGGGCATTAACCTTTCTAAAAATGGAAAATTCATCGAATTACTAATAAATCGATAACACTTACCTAAAAGATGATCAGACGTAAAATAAATTCTTACTATATTTAAAATCGTATCATTTGCCAATCATTAATCACAATGATAAAATTTCCTATCCTTTTAAGCAAGAGCTGCATTTGAAATGTGTAAAATATATACTTACGAGTATATAATAACCAGAATTGGATTTGGTTTGCAAAAAAATTGATTTTGAATTGTTAAAAATTTAACTTTTGTCATCTAAATCCTGGTAGTCTCGTTGCTAACTTCGATGAATTTAAACCAATTATGAAAGATATTCACTTGCATGCAATTGCTGTGTCTGAAACCTGGTTTAAAATTAAACATTCGTATTAGTGCTACCACCTTGATGGTTTTACCTTACTTCGTAAAGACCATGCGGGTCGGCGAGGTGGAGGTGTCGCTATTTATGTTAGAAAAAAATTGAATCCAAAAATTGTATATAGTAATGTGAGTAATTACCAAATTGATGTTATGTTCATAGAACAATTTTCTAATTTAGATAGAATATCATCCAAGATAATTTCAAGATAATTGATAAATTATATTTTGGGTGAGCAATAAACCACTCCTATAACTAGTTTATTACAATATATTGATTACCAATTTCTATGAATTGGTAATCAATATAATAAACTAGTTATAGGAATGATTTATTGCCCACCCAAAATAGAATTTATCAATTATCTTGAAATTATCTTGGATGATATTATATCCAAGTAATAATTGTCGGGGACTTTAATTGTAATTGTCTTAGTAGTAAAATAAAGGTCAACATATTCAAATTATTAATGTCTTCTTTTGGTCTTAACTTAATTTCAAAAGCTACATTAATTGATTTAGCATTTGCTAATTGTACTGCCAATTTTGGTTATTTCATGCAAATCTCTGTTCCCGGAATTGCTACTACTCACGATATAATTTATGGTTCCTATGCCTTTTATACTGGGAATTATAAGGAGAACACACAATTTAATTTTGTAAGGAACTTTCGTAATAGTGACAGAGATGCTTTATTTTTGGCTGCCAGCTCTTTAGACTGGAATAGTCTTTATTCGTTATGCGATGTAAATGAGCAACTTCCAATTTTTAATGCTTTTGTATTGGATTTACTTAACATTTTTGCACCGCTTCGAAAGTACTTAGTAAAATCTCAGTTAAATGAGATTAACTTTGGTAATGAAATTCTCAGGTACCGAAAAATTCGCGATTTTCTTTACGAAAACGGGAAACGAAATAAAACTGAATTCAATCGGTCAGAATATTGCAGAGTTAGAAATAAAGTAAATAATTTGATTAAGACCACAACACGCCAATTTTTCAATGATCGTTTTAACAAAACAAAATTATTCTGGACAAATTTTAGGGCTTACATTCATTTTCCTGGTGCTGACTCGAAATCTAATATGACTCCAGAAAAGTTTAATGAATATTTTGGTTAGGTTTTCCTTGGAAGTAATAATAAGTTGAATCGAAATACGTTGTAGTTCTAAAAAATGCTTTTTATTTTCATAATATTCTAATGATGAAGTTTCCTTTCATTTTGATAGAATAAAAACCGGCACGGCTAGTTCTGATGACATACCACTTATCTTTATTAAACTTTTAATGCCAATAATTTTGTTTAACCTATCTAATAAATACAGTACTTACTAAATCTGTTTTTCCAGATACGTGGAAAATAGCCGTGGTTACACCTATTCCTAAAACACGTGTCCCAGTTACTGTCAATAATTTTCGTCTAATTAAAGTTATGGACGATATTACTCTATTATAGAAGATGGTAGATTTGATATTCTAGTTCTTTTAGATTTTCCTAAGGCGTTAGATAAAGTTGACCATACGACCCTACTGATGAAGCTATGTAAAGAGTATAACTTTTCTAAATGTGAAGTCCCAAATAACTACGCAATACTCTAATTGCGATTGTACTAACGAAATATACAAGATTCTATTCGCATAAGGATCCCAGAAGTCTTAAGAGAATCGTTTAAACAACCCTAACATGGAAAATGCCTTATGGAAACAATGCCCTGTATATGAATGTGGAATGATAAATTAGAAGCGAAAGTGATACCTAATCCTTGAAAGTGTCCACTTTCTCAATTCTATGTTCATTGAGAAGTAATTCGCAGTTAAAGTTTAAATCATTCCTTCTGCATTGTTTTACACTTCTTAGTATTCAATAATAAATTATGACAAGTACACCAATTTGTAAAATCCGATAAATTAGATTGTAAATCCACTGCATCCCGAATATTCGAACTAGTTTAAAAATTTTTAATATCGTCAGCATATATGAGAATTTCAGAATACTTTATACAGTCAATCACGTCATTAATAAATACAATGAATAAAAGGAATTGAATACAATCTTAACGATTTGAATTCTACAATCTAAGAAGTACGACTTAATCCACCAGACTATTATAATCCAAATAATCTAATTTCTCCAACAGTAGTTTGTGATCAAGTTTGTCAAAGGCCTTGCTATATCTGAGTAAATAAGCTGTGAATCCTTTCCCAATTCGAAAGCAGTTGAAATAAAATTGATCAGTAAAACAAAATTAGAAACAGTTGATCTGCCAGGAAGGAATCCATGTTGATTTGATGAAATAAACCTACGAGTATAAAAAAAAAAAAAAATCCTTGACTAATTACCGATCAAGTTTCGGTAAAACGGATAAAATATTAATGGCTCGGTAATTTTTAGAGCATTTCCAGAGGTTCGGAAAGTATCCTTGCTGAAGACTTTTGTTAACCCTTGTGTGTATACCCGGCCACCCGGGTGGCCATTTCAATTTTAAATATTTGTGGTGACTGCAATTTTGAAGTTAGTCGTTCCTAGCTTCTTTAGTTTTTAAACACCAAAATACAAAATTTATAAAATAAATGAAACAACATAGCGGACCCGGCAAAAAATCGGGTTTAAAGAATGGAAAACCCGAAAAAATACACTGGGCCACCCGGGTGGGTCGGGTGTGTACTAGCGTAATTTTTTTTGGGTATAGAACGGTGATGGGAAAGGCGACAGCATGGGCTGTCATCCTAAGAACCAAGGAGGGGATGGGATCGAAACCTGCACTTTGATTAGTATCGAGCGATAGTAGTTCATTCAAAACAGTATCAACATTTAATTGCCAGGAAAATATTTTTCCAGCCACAGGACAATAGCTCGATGTCGAATCTGTCGTTACCGGTTTCTTTACATAAAAACTCACAAAAAAGTCGGCGAACAAGTTACAATTATCTTTCAAATTATGACCCACGCAGGAACAACCAAAAACATCGTAGACGGATATCCCCTTGTTTTTCTTTTAGAGTCAACAAATTTCCAGAAGCTGTCAGCTCTACCTTTTATGTTCGATTCAATCTCCAAAATGTAATTGTTGTAAAGAAATTTACTATCAGAAGTAAGGAAAAGTTTAAATCTCTTATATGTATGAGCCTCGACTTTACGGTTTTTCAGATTAATAAGCTGTTTATTATGCCACGGTTCCTTTTACTTATGCGAGGATTTAAATTTAGGAATAAATTTCTCCATTCCTACATTTAAAACAATATAAAATTCATCCAACACTTCATCTATAGATGATCGTTACCTTCAAATGCAAAAACATTAAAGGAATCATAGTCCCCAATTTTAAAATTAAAATTTTCAACAATTAACTCATCCTTGACAATTTCACATACCATAAAAGGCAGTGATACTTTTAAAGGAAGATGGTAAATGCTGGACGATCCTGCTAAATCGTCACACGTATCGACAATAACTTCTTGATCCAACGACAAAAATACCAGATCCAAAACATTCCCACAATTGTTCTTAACTTCCACACATTGTTTGAGACCCATTAAAAATAATTCGGTTATGAAGTTATCATAATTCGCATTCAAGTTCAACGGAGTTAAAAAATCATCAACTCGAAGCCAATTAACATTTGATAAGTTGAAATCACCAAATATACATAAACGATCCTCTGATTGCAAAATGGGTGGTATGCTGGACTTGATAATATAAATGAATTTATCATACACTCCAAAGTTAGACTCGCATGGAATATACATGACACAAACAATTAGTGAAAACAAGTGATACCTGATTCGTAATGCGATTATGTCCAAATCGCAATCAGTCAATGATAAAGGCACACATGAAAATTTCAAAGGCACAAATGAAAGTCTCGGCGATGGACAATGTATGATGTTGGAAAATATTCTTCAGTCTTAAAATTAGATGTCAGCCATGTCTCCGATATACAGACAACATTATATTCTTCCTCAAGTAAAGTTAAATATAGATTCCTCGATTTAGAGCGAATACTGCTCGCGTTATGATATTATTTAGAGCTGAAGTTTGAGGGGATGAATTAACTGGATGTGATTACAATAAGGTAGACGAATTTAACGGTGGTACTGATCGAACCGGATACCAATCTCATTTTTTGATCTACCTGGCTGATTCATAAAAGGTTGAATTAGAATACCTGGAGGCCACATGTTTAAATTATTTAATTTATTGTAATGCTCGGTAGTTTGGAGCAAATGTACATTTTTTTTGCTTTCTCTGTTTAACCGGCGAGGGATGGATCTTACTAACATACAGATACATATTTTTCTTGTTATATGTAAAAAGGCCTTGCCTTATTGGTGTAAGTTTAATGATGAATCAAATAAATATTTAAAATAAAATTTGACCTACAAAACCTATATACTATATAGTAGGGTGGTCCTTATAAGGGTTAGTTTTGGAATTTTAACCAATACGCCCCCTACAACTCTTCTAAACAATTAAAAAATTGCCTGTACATTTTTAGCTCTTAATATTAACATTAACCCGATCCCCAAGACGACCTAAGTTTTACATGAGAAGAAAAATGAAATAAAAAAGAATTCTGCATGTCTAGAAGTAAGAAATTTACCGTTTAAAAATTTTTCCAATGCCCCCGTTTATATATCATATAAATAATTACATTTAGGTATGCCAAATTTGAAATTTTTTCATCAATTATTACCAAAGGTATAGAAATTCGATGTTTGATTTTAAAAAAATACATGTGTTTTACCATATAAAACTTAGGTGGTCGCCTGGGGGGTCGGGTTAATGTTAATATTAAAAGCTAAACATTTACAGGATTTTTTAACTATTTAGAAGAGTTGAAGGGCCCGTATTTGTTAAAATTCCAAAATAACCCTTATCAGAGCCACCAGCCTACTCGACCAACGTCCATCGCCATTCAGCGATAGACAAAATTTAAAATTTCCGATTAATTGATTTCCGACGAAATAGTGATAATTTTAAAGTTTATGATGTTTTTTTTTTTAAATGTTATCTAAATTACTTATAATGTAATGACTAAAGACAGAATTTTCGGTCACGAATTAATAAATAATATACACAATTAAACAAACAAGCCGATAGCCGAGCCACACAAATTGTACCTATATATAAATAGAAATGCTCGCACACCTGAATCACACCCTAATTACGCCTACCTTAATAGCTGCCCATACAATAAGTCAATGTCCACCTGAATGCAAAAATATAATAATTATATGAAAAATTATTCTACAATCTTATCAATCCCGTGACTTATGTGAAAAGCTGCACTTTGGTAATAAAATTGATATAATGTAGTCCCCAAAAAAAAGTGTCTAATCATTATCAATCATTCGTACAACATGTGAAGAGACTCACTTTCATCGATTTATTAATATGTAGACATATTTAGCCTATAACGTAACAATGTGCGATCGTTGTAGCTTTATCTGTCCGCATGTCAATTGATAACTTTTAAATTATTAATTTATGATAAAACGTTTTTTTTGTTTTTGTGTTTTTTATTAATCAAATTTTCTAACTATTAAATCGCACAAATCGATAATAAATTGTAATGCTAACAATTAAATTTCTATTTATAGATATTTGTACTTTATGTGCATGTATGTATATAGCTAGCTGGCGTACTTTTATCGTTTGATGTTATTTGTGATGCGATTTAAATGTTATATTTGAACTTGTTTCATTGACGCATTAACTTAGGCGTGTGTTTAGAATATCAAAATATTAAATTATTTATTTTAAATTTTTTATTGTATTCTACATACAATACAATACAACACATAATCCGACATTCGGGTAAGAACCGCGGTTAATTTAGTTTTTATTATGGTTGGTTATTTGTTGACATTGAATATTTGTAATTTGTTTCCGATTGTCAATGTGTCATTCGCCGCGCGCGAGGTATACATTTTGAATATAGTAAGCAAATATGTATATTCCACATTTTTTGCTTGTTTGTATAGTGTCAAGTACTATAATATTAATTATTATGAATTATCACATAAATTATCTTTTTATACTCCTTTTGACTTAACATTCTTGCTTTTCTTTTGTTATTTGTTTTTATTTTTTATTTTTAGAAACTATAATTATTTAAAAATTAACATTTTTAAGAGACTCGTTTTGCAACTTTTTTATAACAGGATTCTAACACAAAATCTATTTTGAATGGCAGGTTAATTAACTGATCAAAGAACAATTGAATTAAGGGGATCCCCGAAACCGTATAGAATCTATTTATACATGGAAAACGAATTAACCACTAGAAATAATTGGAGTATTACCATGATGTTTGCTTAGCGCAGATTCAATGGGAGAAGTTACGCCACCCGCACGTTACCATAAGCCCAAGATATCGTACGACAATGCATGTGGTGATTGAAACTTTAATTCTCTTCGTGTTGTAAAGCACCACCGTAACTTACAATCACAAAAGGTTACTATAGCCGTCTTCCAATGGGAAAAATTTGCTACTTAGAAGTACTTGTGAGTAGATGCCCAATGTAAGGAGAAATTGAGTGGCACAAGTAAAACATAGCCATCTGTTTAGTTGTTTTTTTTGTCTTTTAATGTTGTTTATTATAGTTAATGCGTTAAATAAAATTAGATTGAAATATGACAAAAAATTGGACATGCAATGAAGGGAAAGCTTTTATATTTACCCCATTGACTTTTATATCCATTTTTCCGAAAAATGAAACAACAAAATAATTTTGTATTAAATTTGACATTAAACATTTCCAAAAAGTAAAAAAAAACTCGAATATAATAAAAAACTCGAAAATATCGAAAAAGGTCTATAAAAGCCATCTATTGGAATTTTTGCAACTAAAATCCACCTAGTGCAAATTTCATGCGTGAGTAGATACAAGTACTTGCGAGTAGTTTGCTTTCGCCAATGGAAGACGCTTTATGACACACTTGTATTCTAATTTCTCATGTTACCGAGAAACGTAGATCAACTGTTTCTACGAGATTCTATAGTAGGTAAGTATAAGGAAAAAGCAAAAATTATAAATTATTATTATTTTCATGTTTTATAAGTAAAAAACTATGAAAAACGGAAAATTCTATTGATATTTAAATAAAATTCAAAGTTTACAAATTAATTTTTAAATAACATACAAATGCTTGGCTTAATGCCTCAATTCCATAGTGAAAAATTGACTTGAAGCTGGAAAAAGACAAAAAAAATAATCCATCAGAGTGACGAAGACAAAGTATGTTGTTATTTTTTTTTATAGCAAAATTTGGTAGACACATTTTGTCAGCAAACAAAAACATAACCAAAAATTATTAAACAAAATTTGGTCTTAGTGGAAATTCGATTATTTTCACGTTTCAAAATAATCTAAAAAATTAATTATTATTATTACTCATATCAGAATAATTTTTTTTCGAATATTTTCCGTCATAAATCAAAAAAATTAAAAAAATCCCTACCATAAAATCGCCGTGCTATTAAAATTATTAGTGTGTGCGAGAAATATTTTTCATCGTACACAATATTTATGCAGATGTGTTAGTTGAAATGATCTCGATTTGATACTTTTTGACCATAATTATGGCGATCCACTAATACAGACACACATTTTATGTAGGTAAAATTTCGACTGACTTCGTTTTGTGTTTCATTCACACAACTACGGATTATATATTTTTATCTCTTTTATTTTGACTGACAAACTTTTATTCGCAATGGAATTCAAGCTTTAGCCTTAAACTATCTAACTTTGGAGTAATTAAGAAAAATATGCGTGAATGTATTATCCCAAACTAATTTTCTTGAATGCACTGTATCTCAGTAAATATTTAAAATGTGCCCCCCTTCAGAAACGATTTTTTGCTTGAAATTATTCAAGGAATCTCAACTCGACTATCTATTCCGATATCAGTGAGTACAATATTATTTTTTGAAAGCTTGTGTTCAAATCTAGACACAATTGTAGAATATTAGAAAAAAAAATTGTAAATTATAGACAAGTTAATCAGCTTTCTGAAAACTTTTTGTTATCTTCGGCATTTGATCTACGGAATCCGGATTCTACTTTAAAGTGGATTACTGATAAATATAATGAATTGGTTGATACATTTTCTGAAATTAAAAAAAAGTCGATTAAATTAAAAAATTCAAATAATCGCCCTTGGATGACTTATGAACTTTGGGACCTAATTAAAAATAAAAACAGTATTTTGCAAAAGTGTAAGCGAAATCTGGATGATACTGATTTAAGAGGCAGATTAAATCTGCTCTAAAACGATATTTTGCAAATCTGTTCATTAACTTGAGTCAAAAAGAAATTTGGAAGTAAATTAACTGTTTTATGAAGAATAGTAATAATTCTAATGCACTTCATATTCTGCATAAAGATATTGAATATAAAGACGATAGCGATATTGTTGATATATTCAACAGGTTTTTTGTTAATGCTGATAGAGCGTCATCTTTGACGGGAGCAGCTGATGGCAACGTAAATAAACTTAGAACAATTGTAACTTTTTCTAATTCTTTTTTTTATCGCCGACTTCATCCTCTGAAATCTATAATATCATTTGCAGTTTAAATAATAGTAAAGGTTGTGTTAAGTTAAGGTTGTGTAAAGGTAATGTTGTTTTGAAGTACAATGCGACATTTTTTTCTCAACTGCTGGCTAATTTATTTAATGTTGTATTAGAAACGGGACTATATCTAAATTGTTTAAAAATCGCAAGAGTTGTACCCATCTTTAAATCAGATGGCAATAAATGTGTGAATAATTATCGACCTATATCTATTTAAAAAAAAAAAACAAATGTTCCAACATATTTTTTGCCGTTGGGCTATGTTTTAATTTATAAATTCTGATCTCAGCCAAAACCTTAGGGTCGAAAAAATCCTTCAGGCCATGTAATAATTTATATTTGGAACTATTTTCAATAACAACAAAATATTTCAAACATAAAATTTCACTAAAATCCGTCAACAAGTGAGCTTGTTCCATTTGATGCTAGAGTTAAGAAGATAGTCTGAATTGGCTCAGTATGTAAAAATAAAAATGGCTGATATATTTTTTGATTTAAGATATCGACTAAATCATGATGATACAACCGAAGGAATTTTTCAGAGTTGGATTTTTTTAATTTTATATTAGGAACTTTATTTTAAAGAATCGACTTTACGTATCAAATCTCAGATGTACAATTTTATTAAAATTCATCCACAAACTTGTCCCCTAGTTCGATCCTAGATTGGTTGTTCCTGTAAAAAAATATTGGTAAAACAATTTTTGATTAATGGTACCATAATATCAGTAGAGGTGTTCCGCAATATTTCTTGAATTTGGCTCTTATTTTATTTAAGAAATCCGGCTTAATAACGTAGATATAAAATTTCACTAAAATTTATTGACAAACGTGCATGTCCATTTGGCGCTGGAAGTTTAGAAAAGGCCTGGATTGGTTATATATTTAAAAAACAAATTTCTCTTTGGCAAATATATTTCATTGATTTATGGTTTGTACTTATGTACCAAAGAATTATTAGCAATTTGTTGGTTGAATTCTGGCCATGTTCCATTTAGCGCCCTTAAATGATATCACGCATTTAGGGCGAACGAGGTTGCGGAATGAGGCGATAGGAGATATCTCAAATATAATTCTTTATAAACAAGAGGTGAGCTATCGGTCGCAATAGATAATTGAAATTAATTCTGATTTTGATATTGTTTGTGTTTTATTTGTTTACATTGCTCGAATGGCCCACAGCAATGCTCTGTTCAGACAGAAGCATCGAGTAAAGAATTATATCAGCCAATTCTCACGTTGTTAACCGAATAAATGGCCTTCATAAGAGTAATTTTGAACATTGTGGAAGCTCTCTGAATGGAGTAAGTTAAATTTTTCAGGATTTTCAATAATCTACTAGAGATGTATACCTGTAGTTAATTCATAAAGGCCGAAGATAAAAATGACAAATGCGATTTTGATTGCTGTTCAACACGTCTCGGTTCTAAATAATCTATAACATTAATTATGGGTCTATCAAATTAGTTAAAACGTGTTAATGCCTTACTTTCAATGTAAAGCAAGGTATATTCTAAATCTTGTATATATTATTTAGAAAACTATTTTATCTGATTCAATATGAATAGGCTGCTTTACTAGAATGTTACTTTGGCCGCAAGGAGCTTTAAATCAAGAGAAGAACGTTTTAACTAATTTGGTGTGTTTTCAGCCTTAGTGCAGAAATTTAGTTGATCTGTTAATTCGTTCTCTAGTTATTGCGGACACGGACGAACGGACGGACGGATGGCAAACCGAAACCAATCAGCATTTTTTTCTACAAAAATGCTTAAAAATGAGTGTCTGTGAAAATTGTGGTTGCTGCTAAATTGTTGACAACTTTAGTTGAATAAAATAATATTTTAAAATAATTCTTTTACCTAGAATCTAAATAATTCATATAGGTACAGGATGAATTCGACCTGTAAAAATTTTTTTAATTTCGATTTTCTGGATCAGACCGAGTGTTGCAAGCCAAGATATTCGAAAGATAAGATAATTATTTATTGACAAGAAACTCATACAGGAACAGGGGGGGAATAAATTCTTTTCAATAGGTACCGGTTTCGTAAGGTATAATCTGCTAAAATTTGATCGTTTCTAATTTACTCAAACTTGATGCTTTCTTCATTCACTTTTTTCTGATGACGCTCGTCTATGACGTTTTTTGTATGAGTTGAAAAGCTCCTTTATTGTCACTCTTGATTAAAAGAGTTTTGTTATTTTGTTTGAAGACTTCATTCGACATGCTTTTTGCCCATGGCCATATTCTTTGGCTCGGTAAGATATAGCAACGGTGACCCGTTTTTTTAACCTCAAGAAATCGCTGCACCGTGTTCTATAAATACATTTTCGGTTGTTGACCGAATATCTATTGAATCGGCTGCCCAATCAGAACCACAATATACTTGCAATTCACTCCCACCATTCTTGTGATTGTGATACATTAACTTGTACTGAATAATCCCCTTCAGCTATCTCAAGATGAGTTTTATTGCGAGCCAATGTGACGTTCCAGGTGTTTGCAGTACATTGATTATCTTGCCGAGTCAGCTGGGCTGTAAATAATATAGAACCCACAGCTTGAGAGGCTTTTCGTTAGTCGGTCATATCCATTGTTACTTTTTGATTCATTCAATTGGGTTTTTACAGATCGCCATCATTGGTCTGCCATCCTAAATTTTCCTAAATTTCGTGAATATAACGACATTTTGAGTTATAATCCATCATCTCGAACATTCCGTTTTAGATGCTTTTTATATTGATATTGGTGGAAATATTAAAAGATTTTTCGTTGACTTGATAATAAATGCATTCATCAACTTAAAAACAGCATTTAACTTCTGATTCCAGATTCAAAGATTTTTTTAAGCTATACTTTTTGCGTTCCATCATTGAATTGTTTTGGTTGGACCATAATATCTCGTAATTTAGTTCGTCTGCAAAAATGCCGCTACCGCATCCATCTGGACAATCGGTAAGTTGAGCTTTGTAGCCATGGAGATCAAAAAACGAATTGAAGCGTAACGTACCATCGCAGAAAACGTCTTCCCATAGTCCTTCCCTTGACGTTGTGCATATCACCGTGCACAACCAAACGCGCCTGGAGGATTTACCAATGTTTCCTGGAGGGTTAACCAATGCCAAAGTTTCATTTTCCACAAGCGACTCATACTCATTTTGCAGAGCTTGCCACTATTTCTTTGCTTTAGGTGAAGAAAAGGCTTCCTCGAAATCTCTATTCTCAATATAGTCTTTGGATTTCTGTTTGATCGTCTAGTTTCCAAGTTGTCCAAATTTCTTGGTCGTGGCGGCAAATACAAATCATTTTCCTCCTAAAATGTTTAAGAGACCTGCAAGGATTCACGACTACGGTCTAACGATGATTTTCATTGTTGCCGGATTAAAATCAACCAGCCGAAATGCCTTAGATTGGTGGTTACTGTATCCCACCATTATGTATTGTATAGACTTCGGAAGGAATTTTTTTTTTTTTTTTTTTTGGCACGTGCATCATAATTTTACAACTAAACTCTCAAAAATGCTACAACGATGGACGAACGCCTGACCATTCTTCTTCCGGCGTATTATTTCTGACGCCTCGACGAGGTGATCGATTTTTTAATATATGTTATATTTTCTGGTATTCAAGCTCATGTTTCACAGCTTGATCCCACCGCATAATTTACAGTTACATACGGTTTTTAATATGAATTGTCATGCACTGAACTATCAATACTTTTGTATTCGAACAAAAAACTCCATGTTTACTTGTAACTCAGCCGCTTTCTGCTATCGTCGTCGGTAAATCAACAAGTTAGGCAAAACTGCCAATTCAAATAAGCGTCGGTTTCAAAAAACTAATTCTACCTGCAATTGTCAATTCGCTCAATCTGATCACAAGAAACACTTAAAATTATGATTACTACATCAGGTTTTTAGAGGCTTTCGCATTTTAGTATTAATATTAAAATATCGAAATGCTTATTTGATGCTCTGAAATCAAATTTCTAAGCTATACGATTTTTATTGATCATAAAGCATACAACCATCTAACGTAAAAGTTCTGTTCAAGCAATAAAAGAATTCCCTCGGCCATCTAGCATCAAGCAAATTCATTGGCATGATTCATTTTTACAACTGGCTCCATTGCAAAGTAAGCCGAAAATTTCGTACCAATATGTCAATCCATTGCGTCGCTGATGGTTCTACGAAAATTGATTTAAACCGGATTCCGAGATCAAAAATTATTTGAACTTCAAACTCTGGCAAGTTACAAATAACGAACAGCTTATTCAAATTTATTTGAAATTTTGGAAATTTTTCGACATTTTCAAATTTATTCGAGATTTTCGAAATTACTACTAAGTAGCTACTTAGTTTTTCCGTTATTTTAGTGACTTTTGTAGAATTTGAAGGTTTTCCGAGAATATTCGAAATTTTCAATATTTCAAGTTTATTCAATATTTTCTAGGATATCTTAAAATGATTCAAGAATATCCAGGTTTAACATGTTTTACAAGGCGGATTATTCGATATTTTTGAGTTTTCTAGAATTTTCGAAATTTTTGATATTTTTAGAGATTTTTTTATTAGAAATAGTACTCTAATGTATTTGTTGCCAGAATTACTAGTCCTTATAGCTAAGATTCTTTTAAGAGTAATGTTTGAATAAGCATGAGATTTGTGATCTTCCCGTATTTTTTGGTGAACTTTAACCTTACAAAAGGTGTCCAAAATTAACTGACATTTTAATTTTTCAATAAAACAAATTTTTGATGATGTTTTTAATATATTTGAACTTAGAGATATGGAGGTTATATATGGAACAAAACTTTTGCCAAATAACCGTCTTGGCTGTGGCAGCACAAATTAATTATTTTGATAAAATTCTCCATGACATACAGCGGAGGCAATATATATAGGGACAAACTATAATCAGAAATTTTACCTAAATCCACCACTGTCTACTTTTTTAAATTTACTGTTATTTATGTTTTAGTATTATTTTTATATATAATATGGGCAACAGAGAAAAATCTAGTGCAGTTCATTTATAAGTTTTGAGTATCAAACAAACATTGAAAGGCAAAAATTATAAGGACAAAAGTGAAATTTAACAAAAAAAAATTTAATTTTGAGGTTTACGTGAAAAGTTTTGTCATATTATTATTACAAATTAGGTCGAAATTTTTATAAATGGCTAATATATTTTTTGTAGGTTATAATTACAAAATGCCATGGGGAAAACAACTAACCATGGCATAATTAATTACGTAACATTTCGAGACAAATATGGCATTAAAAAGCGTTGCGGTCGTAAATCATCGAACTGATCGTGACAAACGAAAAATTAAGCGGCTTGCAATAAATGATTCAATGTCTACTGCACAGATAGGGCAGTATCTTCAACTTCCATTTTAAAAAAAAGGCGTATTCGGCAAATTTCGCAAGAAACGGAACATCTGAAATACATGAAACGAGATGCTCGTCCGCGACTTTTACCAAGGCATAAAATCGCTCGGTTGAGATTTGTTGAGGTTTACCAATTTTGGGTTGAGGAGTGGCATAATGTCTTCTTTAGCGACGAGAAAAAGTTTTCTCTTGACGGCCCTGATAGTTGGCAATGGTATTGGGGAGATACTCGTCAGAACAGGCTTACTCGTCAATCACGAAATTTTGGGGGTGGCTCATTTGGGACGTGCTTCAATTTGTTTCGTATCAACTAAAATGAATGCTGCCAAGTATGTAACTCTTTAGGAAGACGTTTTAGTTGAATTTGCGAATAATACACTGGATCAAAATTGGATATTCCAGCAAGATAATGCTGCAGTACATTCAGCTCGACATACAAAATCATTTTTAGAAGAACGTGGTATTGATGTTTTACAGTGGCCTGCGATTAGTCCAGATCTTAATCCTATGGAAAACGTTTGGGCATTATTTTCTAACCGCGTTTACCATAACGGCCGCCGTTAACTACGTTAATCCATTGTCACAGAATGGAAAAATATCGATCAAAGTTTGCTGCAAAACCATATCAATTCGATGCTTCGTCGTCTCCAACAAGTAATTATAAAACCAGGAGATAATACTGGTTATTGCCTTCAGAAATTTTTTATTTTATTATATAAAGGCGGTAGTTCACTCGAAATTCAAAATGTGGATTAATTATTTGAAGTTCCTTTATTATGTATATTCACTAAAATAAAACGTAATATCAATTCTTATTTTAATATTCAATTTTTTAATTAAAATTTTGTCTCTATATGTACATTGAAATATTTGCAGGCAAATTTCAGCAATGTTGCGACGATTTTTTTCTTTGAGGTTGGTCCTCTATGGTTTGTGGTTTGTTGAAATATGGTACACTTTACCTTTATGTTAATCCCCAAGTAAGATAGAAGTCTAACAATGATAAGCCACATAATCCAGGCGACCAATCCACATCATATCGCCGTTCATTGGCAGTGTGATATGTGCTCCGTCTTATTAACCACATATCTTCCATTCCACTCCACCGATTTCATGCCATAAAGGGTGGTGATGATAGCCACTATTTTTTTTGCTTGTTTAAAAGAAAACTGAACCGATTGACTTAAATTTATCGATTAAATTAAACACGTTGTTACGAGCAAGTGCATTATAACGACCAAAAAAGTATGGCATTTGCGAAAAGTCTCCGCATATTTTGCATAATTTCATAGCTATTTAACAATTTCTAAGCGTTATTCGCTTGTAACCTGAAACGGTTAGTAATGACAGCAAATAAAAATGTCATAAAAAGGGCGGCAAATTTTAAAAGTCAGTTTATTTTGGGATAGTATTAATAAACGGGTTTTACGAGCCATTGCTAGCCCGTACCATGTCAATCTTTTATAATAACTGAAAGTCCCGGAAATTGTTTGATTCCTTTCGGAGTCTTTGGTAAAGTCCAGTTTAGAATTTTTTGGATTTAGTGTACGTTAGGTTTAATAATTTACGTGATTATTTGGCCAAAAATTCGTTTCTATTCTAGGAAAATTGCGTGGTTAAGTATGGTCCTTTAACACTAGGTTTACGAAGCGCGCCTATTTGACGCATTTTCAATTTCACATAGAAAAATTTGGAAATCGGTTAGATTTAATTCTTACTACTTTTACTTACAATTATGCATTTCGCGAGACGAATATTTGGCAACATTTATTTTCTTCTACGCCCTTGAATTTCGAAGTTTGCTATGTGGTATACCTATCTCTACGGGGACGCGTCAATTTGACACAATGGTAAGGCAGTGCAAATACTTCGTCATCTCACGTCTCCAGTGGCTGTTTCAGGGTTATTTTATGTTCTTATGTATAGAGTAATGTATGTAGTGTAGAAAGCAGAGATAAAAAACGAAATAAAAACAAAGACTTATCCACGTCAAAATCAAAACAAACAAAATCAAAGCAAAAAGGTTTCTCACACATAAATGCGTGGATACTGTACAAAGAATGTACCGGATGAAATATATCCAGAAAGGATTTCATTTTTCAACTAGCCGAAGAACTTGCCGATAATAAATAAAATAAAATTGAGGAAAATATTGACCTTCAAGAGCCTCATACATCAGCAAATAGAAGTAATTACAATTGTAGAAATTGTAAGATTGTTTGTGGAAAACATGCACATAAAATTGAATATGTACATATGGAAAAAGTGCGTAAATTAAAAAAAATTAATTTAAAATAGTTTACTCCTCACAAAAGGACCTATAATACCGTTCTCTTTTTATAGAGATACTAGCTGCGCTATTCCCTTTATAAAACGGAAAGTTTATACCAATTTTTTTTTTTTTTTTGTCCGAACTGACCAATCAGCTTGCGAGTTGTTTTTTTATTATTATGATGATTTTGATGTCAATACACCTGTGTGACAATGTTTCTTTATAAATAAATTACTTATTTTACCAAATGTTTTTTTTTTTTTAACACCCATCAAATTGACGCGTACCGTAGAGATAGGTATATCAGAAATGTCCGTAAACCTAGTGTTAAGTATTATGCGATTTTGGATTTGGTTTGTTTCCAACGATAATTTTGCCATCCAAATGAATAAATAACCAAACAAAGGTTGTTACTAGTGTTTGCATTACCGGTAAATCGGTTTACCGGTTTGCCGGTAAATTCCTCAGAAAGGCTATTCAGAAATACCGGTAAATTAATCTTTTTTCACCGGTAATTCGGTAAAATTGAAATATTTTAATTTTAATAGTTATTTAAGATAAATTAATAAATTAACCAAGGAATATGTTGACAACGCAATAATAACTACGTCTCTGGAACAAATGTAAAATATCCGTGTGTACGCCAATATTGCAAATATTTACACAGGCATTGATTTACCCAACAAATTCTAACCATTCGTCAGACTAGTGACGAATCGTAGCGTGCTTTTTCAGCGGCTTGTATATAATCTGTAAGAAATTCAGAATTTAAATTTAAATGACGACAGCATAGATACAATTTGTTTTTTAAGAGCCTATTTTGATAACTAAAAGGAGATCTAGGCACTTAAGAAAACTGAAAAAGTTGGATTTTATATTTTATTTTTATTAAATTAATTTTACTGAATTGCTAGAATTGTTTAAAACTATGTAAATGTACATATATTTTGGAATAAATTATTATTGGTTGCGTTATCCACTAGTTTCCGCTGTTTTTCATCTGTTATATTAGAAATAAAATTAGATTTAGATTTACCGGTAAAAACCCGGTTAACCGGGATTTTAAGAAACGTTTACCGAATTACCGGTAATATCTAAATCCGGTAATTTTGCAAACTATAGTTGTTACCCCATACAGAAACGTGACGCGACCATTTTACCAAAAAAAACATTTTAAATTCTCAAACAATATTTCTGCATTATGAAATTATACCCGAAACAGAAATGGAAAAATGACTCAAAACCAATGCAAAAGCTCAAAAATATAAATGAAACAAAGCTAGAATTATTTGGAGTATTTATGCACGGTTATTATTATTTCTGGAAAAGGAAGATTTAATTTGTAATTGCAATGTCCGAAGTGATCCGGACAACTAGATTACTCATATTGACTTGAATATATTTTTCAGAACTATCGTTTGTTCCGTATTTGACCGCCCTGAATGACCGATGTAAGTATTTTATTGATATCTTCAATGAAATTGTAATACCAATGGCATATGCTTTACAAAACATACGAATATGTAAAAATATCTATGGTCATCACTGCTCGAAATCAGTAGCATTCCAATCCCAATATACAGAACTAGGTACTATAGAAAATAACTATATATAAAGACATCGCAAATGCTATTTGTTTGGCGTCTTTTAGAGGAGAGGGGCAATGTATTAGATAGCTGCGTCATGGGTGCAATTGTGTAAGTGGTAACCTGGTTACAATTCTCAAGTATACGAGCTGCCTCCGCGTGGCAACCACTTGTAACTGAGGCCATCAGGCATATTGGGATCTTTTGGCACAGGCTAAAGTACGGCGCTAAAAGAGAAATCATTGACAAAAATCCCTAATCTAAGTTGGAAGAGCATTTATGTCGATAGGTTAATCAGTACGAAGTGTGCGAACTTTGAATACCTGACACCCTCCAGTTTTATTTAACCTTCCTGTAGTAAAGCTGGGTGACCTACGGGCGACTTTAAATTCCCAACAACTCGTAAGAGTAAAATCAAAACGGAAAACGGGGCAGGACTAGGAACATACGAGAGTGGGACTGCCCTCTCGAAGTCCTCGGGATCCAATGCTACCGTATTTCGAGTATTGCTATAGTAAACATCTAGGAGGTAGAGCAATGAGCTCCTAAAAGACCTTTTAGGTCGCAGTGCGAGGTGGCTAAACGCCCACACATGGCCCTTCAATAATAATATTATCGAAAATGCTAGAACAACAAAATTTTTGCTTAATATTTTGAAGTCAGATTTGTGTGAAGTTTGTTTGAAAATTATAACAACAATATTTAGGACAAATTTATGACAAACTTCACACGTTTGTGCAAACGCATAAAGTTTTTCCTAATCTCAAATAAATATCTAAGGGTATGTGAGAATGTATGAAATTGGGATAAACCGATAAAATATTTATGATACCAAATATAAATTTGGGTCAGTATAGGTGGGTTCCATTTCTGTCTGCGCTGTATGTCTGACAAATTTGGTTTTCATACTGTCTTCCAACGAGTGAGATATAATATTTACTAATACATTCTCAAGAAATTTTCAGGTCAAATATTTGAAGTTTAGGACAAATTTCACAGCGGTAATTTTAGAAACTTCAAAAACATAATATTTCAGTAAACTTTTAGAATTTTAATTTATTCAATTTTACAAAAATTGTTTATTACGTTTTTACCGTATTTACTTACCGCCTTGCTTTTAATCTGGAGAGATCGAATTACAAATTTGGTAACCCGAGTTATCGCTGGTTTAAGTATAAGCCAAAACAACTTTTATCCCTGTTAAAAAAGAAAATCTATATTTAGCTTTATAGCCGAAAATAATCAAAATAATTATAATCTTAATACTTAAGATTAGCATTACACAAATAAGGTCAGGTATACTTTATTGTATCGGCATTTTATCAAGACGATTGTTTTATAAGCCAATAATTTAGCACGATGGGCATTAACCAACTTTAATTGGAAGGTTCGGGTACAACCTAATTTCCAATTGGGAATTATTCTGGTGCAATTTGGAGTCGATATTGCCAAAAATGAAAATACCGCTTTGTATTTATTTTTAATTGCTCTCTTTACTGTTTTTAATATCACTTACATTAATCCAGGCCTCGATTAAACGAAGAAAAAGTTGCTTTAGGCTGCATTTCTGGATTTAAATTCTTCCTTGGAAAGGAAGAGCAATGAAAATGCAATTAAAAAAGGCGACAAACGAACTTTTTACGTTTTGATCAATATCGATTCCAAATTATACCAGATTTCATCACCAAGTGGAAATTTTGTTGTATCGAAAAATCTCATTAAAGCCTACCGCATCAGTATTAAATCGAGATTATACTGGGGGGCTATTTGTGAATCCGATTCGAACGTATTTGAGTCTACGAAATATTGGGTCCGTTCGTTACTTATTCATATCAAAACCGAATCTTTTACTTCGTAGAATCGATTACGTTCGAATCGAATTCACAAATAGCCTCCTGCATATCGTACTCTTGTTGAACAGTTCATTCAACTCGATTTAATACAAAATAAGTCCATGAAAATCTTATCTAAAAGTTTTCTACTATTCAAACACTATTATTTTCAAAAAATAACCTACAGAGACCAACCAATAATTTGAATACCTATGTACACAATTTTGCAATAAAATCCATTATAATCTAGATTATTCGAGAGATTTAAAATACTTATGTCACACTGTAAGCAAAATAAAATTTTTAAAATTTCGGCATCATTAATTTTATTTTTTAAGCTGCGTGAATATTCACATTTTAGCAAGTTTCTAAAAAAAAAAAAGAAAATTTTTGTTGTAACAACAATTGCTTTTTGATCTAAACAACTATAATGTGTCATTTATCATCCACTTGTCAATTTATGTCGAAAGGCCATATTTATTTACTATTTACAATAGTTGTTCAAAACAAATTACCAAACCATTATAACATATAAATTTGTTATATTTAACAAAACAAATAAACAAAAAATTCATTGAACCTAAATTACAATCAACTAAACTGTGGGTGTTTTCAGAATGGGTTAATTTTAGTATTGTCTACAGTAGCGACTCCAATTTTTGGTCTAAAATCGATAAGGTTTGTTGTTACTGTTTTACCGATAATTATATCGACAATAGCTTTACATAAAACTATATAATTTATAGCTGACAAAATATGTCGGTTAATAAATCTAAGCAAACAGCTTTAAGCTATATACATTACCGTATACGTATAAATGATTCATATTCAGTCTCATTTTTATAGCCTACCTAATATGTTTTATTAAATATATTTAGAACGAATTAAGTTCAAAAAGATTAAGAAAAGTGTTTTTTGTTAATATGTGAAAGTTCTGGAAATTAATCAATAAAATGGTGTATAAAAATTAATTTTTCAATGCTACCTTCGTTTAAGATGCATTAGTTTCATCAGACTGTATACAAATTAATAATAAAATAAGTTTAGTGAGTGAAAGCTTCAATAAGAAAGTTATAAGTATCAAGATAAATATTTTGCACCTTTCTTACACAATGCAGGAATACAAAAATGTACTCTTAATAGAATATAAAAATTACTAGGAGAAATCAAAGCTCGAATTGTATTTGAATCGGTCTATGCGAAAAGGTCACATCTACTTTTTTTAGAAATAACTCTTTTCTTTATACTACACTCCTAATGAATAAACTGACATTTTTAGTGCAGACGGGAAAACCCACAACTGTTGTGGGTTTTCCCGTTTGCACTAGAAATGTCAGTTTATTCATTTAGAGTGTAGTAGAAAGAAAAGCGGAATTTCTGAAAAAAAGTAGATGTGGCCTTTTCGCATAGACCGATTCATTTGAAATTCAGCGACAACAAACTCTATTTATTGAAAAAGATAAACAGAAAAGTTATAGTTCCTTGTGAAGTGAGCCGGAGAGACGTACAGCTATATTTACCAGCGACAACAGTTCTATACAGGTGAAATTGTTTTGAATTTGTTTATTTATTATAACATTGAATAGTGACATAGTGAAAGAGTACAACCACAGAGTTCATGGAATTCGTGGGGGCAACCGCCATTTTGTCGTATCTTATACTCCGTATAGAAAATAAATATCCATAGTGTTGATTTTACCATATACATACATTAATAATCTCCTTCCATTACCACTATTAGCTAGATCCATTTTATTATTATTAAAATTCCGACGTACAGACTTAAATTACAATTTAATTAGATTCCGTCCTTAAATGTATGTGTCTCTGCAACTAATGCTTGAAAATCAATGTAAACTTTTATTTGGCACCCACGACCCACCAAATTTTATTCTCATATTATAATTATCTAAAAGTTGATACTTTGAGATGTTATACTCATTCAAGATCAACTTATTTATTTTATTTGTTATATTTTATTGTATTTTGTAATGTTTCTATTTTTATCTTTTTTTTGTTATTTCGTACAAATAAAATAACTTTAAAAAAAAAAAAAAAAAATTATTTAGTCAAGTGAGTAAAATAGTGTCCTCTAAATACGCACCTTTTCACATTCCAAATAAAATTTTGATGTATTGTTAAAAAAATCAAAAATGGATAATGGACACTCTTCATATATTGTATTCTTTTTTATATTTACAATTATGCTAAAATTCAATGTACTTAGGACACAGAATACCCAGAAGCGACATAACGCGGTTTTTATATGGAAAAAATTGGACTCATTTTTTTGACCTTGGTTTATAGAAGGTAAGATTTTCGGTGTTAAATTATCGTTCAGTGGCTGAAAATTCAAAATTAACATGTAAAATATAAGGTAAGAACAAAAAATTCTTGGTCCACGTATAATGTCGGTTCTGGTTGTTTATTATTCTGTGCTTAGGAAGAGGCGGCTGGTCCAGGAATGAACATCAACAACTTTTTCAGCGAACCATAATTCCTAACATAAATCATTATTCCTATATCACTTTGCCTAATGTCACATTCTATTACCACTACCAAATTCTAATATCACACCCCTACCACCTAGATCCAAAAAATACTTAACACTTCGTAGTAGAAATTAATCTCAGTTCCGTTTTTTGCGGCAATTGACGATTGGAGACATGATTTTAGACAATGGCTACAACAGTTTATTTTATTTCCGATAGTTAATTGTTTAAAATTGTTGCCAATATATGTATGTATAGGTACATAAGATACGTTACCTACAAAAACCATGAATGCTAATAAACTATTAAGTAACTTCGAATAATTTTCTATATAATCGAAAAATCTAAAAAATTTAAAATTATCTCGAAGAATCTACGAACAACTGCAACAATTTCGAATAATCTGTATAACATCACGCGAGTAAAATCAACAGATACCGAGACTCGAAAATCTCGAATAATCTTCAACAATAATCTCGAAACCAAGCAGCCAAATGTCGTTCAAATTCGTAATTAATTGGAGGATCTCAAATATTCTATTGGTGTACAAATATATTTCCGACCTTTTTTACTGAAATAAAAGACATTAGTTTGTGTAGAAAATGAAAGAATGTTTTATTCAAAGTATGCTCCTTCGGAAGCTGTAACCGTTGCCCATCGTTCAGGCAATAAACGGATTCCCTGAAAGAAGAAGTCTGGTGGTTTCGAGGCGATCCAGTCATCGGCCCATTTTTTGACGTTTTCATATGAAGTGAAGTGCTGCTGTGTCAGGGCTGATTGCATCGACAGGAACTAGTGGTAATCAGAAGAAGCAATGTCTTGTGAATACGGCGGGTGGGGTAGAATTTACCATTATTGCCTGTCCAAGTAATTTTTGACAGGTATAGCAACATGTGGCTTAGCGTTGTCATGTTGCAAAATAATCTTATCGTGCCTTTTGTCCCATTTTACGCTCTTTCAGCAGCTCATAACAGACGACACCCTTCATATCCCACCAAATACAAAGCATCACCTTCGAACCATGGATATTTACTTTTGGCGTCGACGGCCCTGGTTCACCTGGCTTGACCCACACTGGTTTGCGCTTTGGATTGTCATAATGGATCCACTTTTCATCCCCAGTGATGATCCGATGCAAAAACCCCTTCCTTTGTCCATGTCCCGTTCTTTCAATTTGTGTGGCACCCAATTTCCCAGCTTCTGAACCAATCCCATTGCATGTATACGTTGCGAAATACATTGTTGGGTAACATTTAACTCTTCTGCCAATTGTTTTTCAGTCTGACAAGGGTCCATATCAAGCAATTCTTCCAATTCTGTATCTTCAAATTTTCTTGGTCTGCCTTCACGTTCTTTGTCTCTTACGTCAAAATCACTAACTTTGAATCGTTGAAACTACTCTTTGCATGTTGTATTCGATGGAGCATGTTCACCGTAAACTTCTACAAGCAAATGATTTGTTTCCGCTGCACTTTTCTTCAACAAAAGATAATGAAGTAAAACTTCCCGCAAATGTTGTTTTTTTGGCACAAAATTCGACATTTTCAATTAAATGAAAATAATTGTTGTTTCCGCTTTGAACAAATGTCACTAGTAATTATTCAAGCTTGACATCTAACCTCCAAAAAACATGTATTGCCCGATTGAATAATATGCAAGCAGTGATACTAATGAAACCTATCTAAAAGGTCGGAAATATATTTGTACACCCAAAAAAAAAATTTCTTGATAAATTACAAACTATGTTACACGAGAAACACGAGTAATCTCGAAAACCTCGTATAGTCTTAAAATTCTAAAATAATCTCGATATTCACAAAAAATTTCAAATATTTCAGAAAAACTCGGCTCAATTTAAAATGCTATACATATCTGTGCTCAAAAGATAAAATCTCGAATAATATCTAAGCCTACAAAATTTCGAATAACAAAAATAAAAAATTTCAAAAATCCTAGAAAATATCGAAAGTTGTCAAATATACATTGTACATAGAACTACTGAGATTTATTTTTTATTAAAACCATAAACATGGTCAACTACTAGATATTTGGCTATACGTTTCAAGTCCCTAGCTCATGGGGAAGTTAGTTTAAAATCGAGAGCAAAATTTGTACCGAACAGATAAGCAGACAGACAAGAAAGCGAGTTAATAAAAACGTAGTAGTTTAATAATTTCCGAGATAAAAATTTTCAGGGCAATCTGTATGGGGTTAGGAATCTGTATGGGGTTATAAATCTGTATGTGGCTGGGTGAAATTTTGCAAAGCCATCCTCAAAAATACAATCACAAAGTCGCCTTATTGCACACGCAGGTACATATAATTTAATATTTTTTTTATTTGTTTTATAAACATCATCGAATTGTATTTACTTTGTTAGAACATTGTGCTTTAATAAATCCCCATTAGTGGCTATTTCTACCAATGATGATGAATCGTTGTCTGATAGCGAAGATCATTCTATCTGATAATATTTTGATAGAAAAGATAATGGAAGAGGACGTTACCGGCCCTGAAAATTTAATCATTTTTGTGCCAGACGATAATGAAAAATGCATCGGTTTCAGTGGCGAAGGCCTATATCTGGGGTTATTGACATTACCACAAGAGATACTGATGCAAATCTAGCTGATGACGATTCGTTAGTTGAAGTAGAACTGGAAGTGAGTTCTGTTCAAAATTACTAAACTTTTTCAACGAATGGGAAATCAGTGCACTTAAAATTAATCTTATTTTATGTTTTTTCAGGCCGTTTTTGTTACAGACCACACCGTTTTTGTTACACAGTTCTTGGTTTCCTTTCAAGAATACCAGTTTATTGCATCTGCTAAAGATCGGCTTACCGGTGAATTTATAAACTGAGAGATCCATCCTTTTCCGTACAGAATTTGATTTTTTGTCAGGGTCTGGCAGCCATCTCATTTTTAATAGGTGGTGCAGACAAGTTGCAATTAGCGCATGGTTTGTTTCAGGCGCGAATTTAAAGAATGATTTGAATCTAACTTGTAAGCGTTTTGTTGTAGGGCTACAGCTATTGGCTTAAAAATTAGGCAACATTTCTCCAAATATTCCATTTCGTACGGCTTGAATGCACTCTGTATTTCAATTTTGTTGAGTAAAGTATTAAGTTTTCCTTTATATTTTAAAAGATGTTAAATCGCGTCAAATAGAGAGAGTTGGGGTTGCACTGCACAAAGAGGTACAATTTGAAATAGATGAATAGTGTAGCTTCTGGATAAACTCTCTAAAAATATGAATAATTATAAATGTATTTTTATTTTCTGAGTATGCTAAAAATTATAAAGAAATATAAAATTTAATTTTTACCTTCAAAATGGGTGGTAAAATTTGAAGTAGATTTTAAATTTCGACTAATTTTACTTTTTTTTCATTTGCACATCATATTTGTATATCATATAACAATGGAAAATATTTTCAACATTAACACGTTTCTTAACATTTTTATTTTTATCTCGATAATGGATGATTGGCCGTTAATGAGGCAAGGATAGCGGATGAATGGCCATTAATGGGACAATGAAAACCGCTGTTTGTGAAATTGGATTCTCTTTACATTTTTTGCACCTATGCTTTAATTTGAATGAAACGATCAAAGTATCCTCACCGATTTTATTTGAATGTGACTAATTGGTACAATTATATTTGGTACAATTTGATTTATAGCGACTTGATTTGAATGAAACCTTGAAAAAATAAAAATTCTTCATTTCTCACCTGCCGTTTTTATTAAATACGACTGAATATCTCAATAACTTTATAACGAACTGCAAAGAAATTTTTTTCTGAAGCTTAAAATATGCATAGTTATGAAACAATTGAAAAATTAAAAATAACCTTGGTTATTCTTATTATTATTATAATTGAAAAGTCATAGCTTATTTCACTTTGAACTTAGAGTTTTTTCCTATACACACTTTACTCGATTGAAATTGCAATAAAATAAGTTTTTAATAGAAATACATTATGGTGAATTACTTGTTTATACAGGGTGGGCTAATAAAAAGTGCACCATTTTTTTAATGCCGTTTTCTCAAAAACTATTAATCCTAGCGATTTGGAAGGTGCAAATTAAAAGTTGGCCAATTTCGTAACGCTTAGTATATACTTTAACATCGTCACGAAGATCTAAAAACGATGTGCCTTGCAAATTGGAATAGAGAACTGATTGAACTTACTTTTCCATTTCAAAATGACCAAAATGGCTTCTAAAAATTAGGTGCACTTTTATTGATCCAACCGAAATATTATGCTAAATCATAATCTGGTGTCTAATTAATAATAAAAAAAGTTAGAAATGCCAATACGATAATAAAAAAAAAATATTTCGGCAAGCTTAACATGTCCACTTTATGGATATATAAGCCCACACCTGGTAGCGTCTCTGATATTATTGGAAATGGCCATAGTGTCGAATCAGGTTTGAACATTTTAAGTGATTTCGACAAATTTCAAAAATGCGTCAAACATGCCCAATCCTTTTTATCTTAATATCAAAAATCGTTTCGGAAACCTTGACATGACCACTTTATGGAAATATAGGGCCACACGAGGTAACATCTCTGAAATTTTGGAAAATGGCCATAGTGTAGCAGCAATTTTAACAGGCATTCACAATTTTCAAAAATTTGTCGAACATTCTCAAGTCTTTTCATTTGAATGGCAAACATTTTTTCGGAAAGCTTCTTCCGTCCACTTTATGAAAATATACCTAGTTCTACTGGTTATTTAGACTTTTTATGTAGGCCCACATTGTTTCAGTACACGTATACCTTTCGTTAATTTGTGTAGCTACAAGCCACACTTTATGTGAAATACTTCATACTGGTAACCATTCAAAATACATTGTATACGAATACGACAAATACCTGGTAGCGGGTAATACTACGAGTATAATGTCGAATTCTTTCAGACTAAACAAACTGATCTCGAGCAAAAAAAAAAACGGAACACGTCATAGTAGAAAATGCTCTAGTTAAATTTTTTTTTGCTCGAGATCAGTTTTTTTAGTCTGAAAGAGTTCGACATAAATAAATCGAATAAATCAAATATTTCCTTTGGCGTTTCCTTTGATTTAGGTAATTTCTGTGCGGGCTGTTCAATACCGTTGGAATCCAATCACATGTCATATCTGTAAGCACTTTTTGAGATAATATGTATTTAGAGAAATACATCCGCAGGGGGAATATAAGATTTGCTGTCGCTCTAGTTTTGCTCGAGTAGAGTTGCCTATAAAGCAATAAAACTGAAAAGTTTTATTTGCAAGTTTTTAAAGCATTATAAAATATTTAGCACTAACAAAGTTTTACAAAGTGATAAGTGCAAAGTTGCTAAGTGCATTGGTTAAATAGCTCCGGATGTGACGAAATTGCTTTTCTGATTGAATCAACCATGATGTACATTTATAAGTCGCATTTTCCATAAGAATCGCTCCAGAACTCGATAAGCTCAAGGATTATTTTCTTCTATTCAAGGCTTAGCATGCGTTATTGAAGTAAAATACAAAAATGTTTTGATTTTTACCGTTTATCGAGTGTAAACATTGAACCAATTTTTATATTTGACTTCAACAGCCTACATAATAAAGAAAACCCTATAGTTTACCAAGTTCCAGTGTAGTTCTCATCGAAAATGCGGTTTATTCTTGATTTTCAAAATCAAAATTTTCAATGTTAGCAGTTCCATTTTAGTTCCAGGTCCAAAGCTATTTTAAAGTAAAATACTGAAAACCTAAATTTCTGAAGTAAACGGACCACCCCCAAAGCATAGGTGGTGTGAAATATTGAAATTTAATATTGAATTATATCCTTACAAACGAAAAATTTGAACGGTTTCATAACACGGGTTACCAAAAACTTCACATTTCAATAAAGGATTCCTAATGAGCAATCATGAGCTATCTCATGATGTGATATTAAATTTTTTGGAGAAATGGAAAGGAAAGCAAATTAAGTAAGATTTTTTCGCTCAATCGGCGAATTTCTTTCTCTCATCATGGGATGAGAGCAACATATTGCTAACAGTTGGCGGAGCTGAAAGCACCCAACGACGGTTTAACATCCGAAACCCACCCGCTAATGGAAAATCCCCCTTATTTTCGGTGGATTTCGGCCTGATAGTATAGTGGGTCGTTTTTAAATACAGTTGTTTTCTATTTTTGGTTTAAACTTAGTACCTTATTGTTCCTTGTGCCAGGCCTGCGTCGTCGGTTAGTCGAAATAAAAATCGAATCCTTTCTTATTCTCATTTGTCAAGGAGCGAGAATTGGAGTTCTGGAAATCTTAAAAAATAGATCTTCACACTAAATTAATTTTGGATCTAGAAAAAAATCTTGAAAATGCGCTAAATATCGTAATTGTGCTAATTTAGTTTGTACCTGAAAAGATAGGTCAATACTTAATTTAGGCATCGGGGCATTGTTGATATACAATTTTTTTTTTTTATATTGGTTGCTTCAATGAAAACAGAACAATTTGACCCTAATTTGTAAACCTTGAGCAGAAACAACCAATGCTAATTACTATTTAGTAATCACCTTTAAGTTGTTTTAACAGGAGTTTTGGAGGCGTTATGTAGGTACATATTATAATATTTAAAATGGCGACATTAAGAAAAATAGTTGCTCAATTTTAATAGATTGAAAAGTGTGGAATACTCATTCACCAAAAGTCCACAGTGAAAATGCAAAACTTCATATACAAATAATTACATATTTAAAAAAAAAAAAAATTGTCTGTTTAGTACCCTATTTTTCAGCTAATTGTCTAAAACTGTTTAAGCTGTTGTAACCTAATCAGTTTTGCTCAAGGCTTAAGCAACACCCGAGTAAGTGGTAAATTCGTTCTGAATGGTAAGGAATTATTAAATCAAAGTAGCTCATTTTTTTTAAATTTTAATTATATTAAGTATAATTAAGTCAAGAAAAGTAAAACAAGCTGTACTTATTATCAGAAATTAACCTTCTAGAGTTGCTCAATTATTGTGTATGAAACATTTATTGAGGTTAAAAGACCTTTGATTTGAATTTGGTTAACAACCATGATTACCAATTTAGCACCCTAATTTTAGAGGCTAAAATTAATTGCTCAGTTTCCAAAATCGCTAAAAAAATTATACAATCTTTTGCTTAATTAGTTTTGCTTAAATCAAAGTTGAACACAAAATTAATTGTGTTGATCAATTTTTAGGCCCATTAAAATTAAACCATGGAACAATAATCGAAAATAACTCATTTTAATGAATTATCCAAATTCATTATATTGCTCAAAATGAGAAGGAGGTCGCACGCAAAATATTTTACTCAGTTAGAAATACATCCAACTTTTTTGTTTTATAACTAGCTTAAAATTTGCAATGTTGGAAGTACGTAACACTAAACTGTTGAAAATGTACATTTGGTTTAAAGATTTGTTTTAAGTTGCTGATAATTTAGAGCAAGTAACTTAGTGATGCATTTTTTACAAGTTGCTCATTTTATTAACGTGTTGTTCAGTTTTACAATTTGCTATCTTCCACACCAAATAAAATTCTATTTTGACTAAGAAATGTTTAATAATTAAAAATATGTAGCTCATGTGGTTGCTGGCTGCTTAATTTTGTATTGAATATTAAAGTGGTTAAACCCCTGTTAAGAGTTTTTTAAATTATGGAAACCTAAACAACAGCAACACATACATATAATTTTTTTTTTATTAAGCTCAGATGGACACTAACACTTAACATCATTTAAGAATAACACAACATGTTTTACTAAGCCAAAGGTCACGCTAGAACTTGGTGTGTGTTGCTCATTTTTAAGATTTTTGACATCCGCTTTAATACAAGTTATAATATAGAATACCAAATCTTGATTATAGGTAATGTGGTGGTATCGCGCTTTTATTATCTGTTTGGCTGATCTGAACACCGATTTTTATTGGAGTATTAAATCAGTAGCTCAATTTTTGAAATTAAAAATTCGTGGCTTCTACATACACAATGCGATAGTTTGGTATAATTTTGTGGATAAATTATGTATGGTCAGCTCCTCTTTTGACTGAATTCTTTTTCGTTGTTTGCTTCCAATGGTCCTACCATAAACAGGTTATTTCCGATTTTGATCTCATTCCAAATGCATCATCCATAATTTCCTTTGTCCTCAACTTTGGATCTTGGATGTAATTTATTAACGAGTCGTCTTTATTTCTTCTAACTATGGTCATAATACGAGTAGTTACCTCTTCTTTTAAACTTGTTAACAATAATGCTGAAGTCGCTACAGCTTTGGGTATTAGAAGTTATTTTCAGTGGTTTAAGAACATTTTGTTGCTCGACGGCATTGCTCAATATTCGTTCATCCCTATTTCGAATATTTTCAATTTGCAAAGTGCGTTGCACCCATCACAGGCGACTTTCTAATTAATCTCATGAGGTTAAGAAATTGCACAAAAGATTCTTGAAATTGGATTTTGCATTCCGGGATACGAGAATACTTTTAGTTTCTTAAATAACCCTAGTTTAGACGTAATAACTAAAGTATTTGGATGGATAATTCTAATTTATAAATTGAGAAATTTTATGTTCATAAACACAGCCATGAATGGATATTAACAAATTATTTCCAATTTATTACGAGAATTTCAAATGCTAATTAAAAATGAATTCCGCATACACGTACAAGCCTTGTCATTTTATGTCATTATGTGTAAATGAAAACTGCTATAAGTTTTAGCACAACCAATTAATATTTAGAGGTCGCGCAAACAAAATTAACATCAGCGTCCCTAAAGAATCTTAGCTCTTACAATTTCTTTGCGGGTTTGAATCTTACATATACATAAATCTGAATAAACAATTTTGTGGATGCTTCACAGTAAGAAGTAAGAATGCCGTGCTGATATCTTTGTTGTAGCTCACGTGCATCAGGTTGTTCTTTAAGAAATATTTATTCAGATGAAACTTCACCCAGTGCATTTTTATACCAATTGGCTCAAAATGATGTGTTAAGGTACCACCCTAATATACAATTAACGAAATTTTTATTTAGTTTATGCCGTAGACGAGTGCAGCTGCTCGTTGTCCGAATACACAGATCATGAGTAGTTGGGGTTGGGTTAAACAAATAGAATTTAAACATAATTTTTTCAGGGTGAATATCCCTTTAATTTTCCAATTTCATTCTAAAGAATTAGGATCTTGTTAGTTAGGTGAAATTTTCTATTTTAGTTTACAATACAGGAATTCAGGCTTACGTTTATAAATTTAGCGTCAGACCGCTCCGGAAGCTTAACTAATTAGTTGAGCAACGGTTTCCCGTGCCTTTTGGAATTAGATCGAATTTTCGAATTTCATTTATTCCGCTAATTTTTTTTTTTTTTTTCTTAGACAGAAATTCTTTTTCCTTGTGGAAGTTGGACCTAAGTTAGAAAGAAGAAATTGGTCTAACTAAATTATTCTAGCTTATATTTTCCAAATATTTTAGATTAGAAAAATATTACAAAAGAAATTCGACTAAAAACCCATATAAATTTCGTTACGGAATTAAGTCGAAATTCCGAATGGAGCAGGTGTGACGAAGATATATCGTAAGACTTTTGTATGCAAATCTTCTGCAATGAAATGAATATTACTAAATGTTTTTAAATTTCGAGAGTTCTTCGAGCCTAATATTTTTATTTATTTTTAAGTAGGTCGCACAACTTGAGGTGTGACGTCACCAGATGTTTGTTTTTTTCCATTCGATTATAAAATATAATATACAGACAATGGGGAACCACATTCCGATCATGTTTTATATTCCGGTCAGTTCTCTATAAAAATACAAAAGCAAATTCGTTGTAAACAATTATAAAATTGTGCACGTAAATCTAAAAACAGTTCATAATATCGATTAATCGGCTTATTGGCTTTATGTATAGCCTTATTTAAACGATTTCTTCAATTAAATGTACATACATTTGTATATATACAAAGTGGCAGCCGGTTGATTTGCAGGATATATAACAATTTAATTATTTGGTTTAGTTAAAAAACTGTTTATTTCGATTGAAAAGGTGTGCAAAAAAAAAATCTTGCTTTTAGCTAATTATATTACAAACTATTTTAATTTGACATTGAACTGTTCTATTTATTTTTTTAATTCATCAAACAAAATTGAGCGCCAATAAATTAATTAACGCGAGATTTATCTTATTACAATAGGATGTTTGTGTTATGAATATTTCACACACCGTCTGTATAGTTTGACTGAAAAAACTTTGTAATAATTTTTTTTTTTATATCCATAGTATAAATTACGAGCTTAAGTTTATTTAACCAGAGTTTACTGTATTGCACAATTGAAATATAGTAATCGCCCGGGAATAAAAAAAATTGTATGAGTAGTTAGTTATATAACGAAAGAAAAATGTACACTTAATTATATACATTTTCGGCCAGATTATTGGCCCCTCGCTTCCGTTTGCGTTTTTCATTTTGATACGGGTCAATGTTTTTGGTACTTAAACTGCAAATTACAAAATTTAATTTAATTTAAATTGCAAAATTTGTCACATCTACTTATTTTTATGAAGTGCAGAATTCATCAAATCAGGCGATTACCATGTATCCGTTTAAAGGTTAACAACAAAATCATAACAATTCAACAACACTAGGTATAGAAATCGCTAATTTTTTTTATAAGTAGACCACAAACAATTTGATAATAACTAAAAAAAAAATTACGCATGACTGACCTTAATTTTTTATTGCTAAAATTAATATTTTTACAACAATTATTTTGATTATTTATTAGCTATTGTAATTTAATTTTTGACGTATTAACGAGTTCTCAGAACTGTATAAAGTATGTATATAGATACGATTACATCTGGCTTGCAAATTTAAACGAGAACCGGTTTAAATCTTTTAATACTGGTTAGAATACGAGTACATCATAAGCTTTCAATCCTTCATGACGACTTGAATTTTTCAAACCAGAATCACTTGATCGATTTTGGAATTTATTCCTTCATCACTTTCTTATCTATTATTGCATTATACATACCACTTTTTACGTTAATTAATATTTTAGCCCCGCCCGAGAGATACTCTATAAAGAAGTGAGAGGTTATACTTTTGGTTTATATTAATGTTGCCAATATATTTCGAATTCTTGAAGCCTGCCTAGCTTTTGCGCTTTTTTGGTTTTGCGTAAAATGATTTAGTTGGTGAGTTCTTTAAATCTCATGCGAAGATGTCTACCTGTTTGACCGATATACAATTTTAACGAATCGGCTTATATACTGTTAGAGATTGTGAAATTAATCATCAAATATGTTGGCTAAGTCATATACCAAAATTTATTGGAATTGGTGCATAATCGGGGAAGTTATGTACTAAAATAAATATTACGGAACATACTGCCAGTGATATTTGGTCGATACAATAAATCAAAAATTATAAATGTCAAATTTATTTTTACTTACTTAGCCAATTCCATCTTCTAAGTGTCCAGGATCAAATGGAAATTTTTTACCTGAAATATTTTGTAGATTCAATAAATAGTTCTTAATACAAAACCTATTATGTTATGGCATATAAAGAAGGGCCAGGTTGGGCACTAATCAGTATTTTAAAAGTAAAACTTGGCCCAATGACAGGAAGTATTTTGGAACACTACTCTCGTACTATTGATAAATTATCAAAAACTAAATTTGTCAATTTTTATTTTCGATACTGAACCAATTCACACAACAGAATATACACATTTGTCGATGTATTTTATAGAAATTTTATATCTGAGATGTTAAGCCGATTCTATAAATAGTTCCTAACCTAAAATAGATTAAGTCACGTCCTGAAGAATTTCTTGGCCCATTTGAATTGGGCTGGAGTTTGACTTATTAAATAATTGTGTACGTTAGAAGTACTTACTCGTTACTTGAGAGAATTAAACAAGTTTACGCAGTACCTATACATCTAATTGAAATTGATTCCTTTCTGTGCACCACTGGATCGATAAAATCGGACAAAAGACGTATTGGTACATTTTTAAAAGTTTAATACATAGTTTACGGGTGTCTATAGTATTTCGACCGTAACTCATGTGCTACAATAAATTCCATTCCGCCTTATTGAAAGTCGCTAATAAATTCAGTGATCTGAATGAATATTATCCTTAAACCAGAATAATTAACACATTTTCTCAGACACTTGCGAAATTTGAAAACCTAGAACATGTCCATGGAAGCCAGAACTTCTCTTCAGCCTAGATCGTGATTATAATTCTTTTTTTCGTCAAATTGCAATAAAGATTCTCCTTATTTCTATCGCTAATAAACTGAAAATTCTTAAAGAACGCTTTGAAAATATTGATCGATGTGGAAAAATTGGGTTTGTGAATAGTTGCACAAAAATGTGTGATTTGTGTTATTACCTAAATATTAAATCAATGAAGGGATCAAGAAAGCAGAACAAAATTGATGCAGTTTTCCAGTTTAGACGACCGTTTAACGTGTCTATGAATTTAATACAAAAGTTAAGATACAAAACCTTTTGATAACACCAATGGTTTACATCTTCAATATTCTACTTTTAGGTTGTCTTTGATACAGTTATTTCCTTAAAGAATATTTATAATCTAATGTTTTTTAGAAAATTGTGCTGAAAATTTTGATTTATTCTGACATTTCTTTCAGTTGGCCGTTCATTTTCGCTCTGTTAAGTGATATCTAATATATAAAAATCTCGTGTCACGGATTTTTATGAAATTTTTTATGTATATTTGGTAGGTATGAGAATAGGTCGTAAAGTATATTTTATACCGCTAGGTGATTAGGGTGTCCCCCTTATCCCCAAATTTTTTTTATATATCTAACAAAATTTTTTTTTCGTATTTTTATTTTGATTTGGCATCAAAAAATACCTATAACCCCAAATTTTCACCCTCCTACCCCACTCTCCCATATTTAATCGCGATTTTAGTATTTTTGTATGAACAATATCCAAATAATTTAACTGTAGTTCGTATTTCAAACATAACGAAATAATTTATGTTGTTGTATGGCAGTAGGCGCTGCGTCAGCCTCATCGAACTTTCATCCACATATGCGCAAGTCATTCACGAAAAGCGTTGCATCGTTTTGACTTTTCATTCTGCATTTGTTATGTATCACAACGCAGTGCGTGCAAAATTTTGTTCAATTTATTTTAATTTATAAGAAATATAACGTGTTTTATGATTGTAAAAAGGTAAATACTAAAACAACAAATTACATTATCGGTATACCGTTTTTCATCAGTAAGTACAACAATTTTGTCTATTTGTGTGTGTGTGTGTATTATAGTGAACAATGCCAGCAAGACGCAAAGGGGCCCATTTGGGTCGTCGAACGAATAAAGTAACAAACATGTGAAATAATAGAGCAGAAAGAACAAACGAACAAATCCAACAAGATAACGAAAATGTGCGTGTGAGCATGTCGCAATTGCGTGGATCTCAATCACAAGAGGCACGAGCTGAACGAAATCAACAACGACAATTGGAACGGAGACAAGCGCACCGGTTCGTAGTTAACACACGCAGAGCAAATGACCAACAACGCCAACAAGTACATCGAGCATTTACATCCGCTTCATTCCTTCGTCTCGCATTCGAGTACGAGCCATATATTCAATATTCCACTCATTCGAAAGTGCTGATTGGTGCTATGGACAAAGAATGTCCCCATTGTCATGCGCTGAAATTCAAACATGAGTCAGCTGGGATGTGTTGCGCATCAGGAAAAGTGCAACTACCAGAAATTGAGACACCATCAGAACCATTGAACGGCTTGCTCATCGGCACAGATCCAGATTCAAAGCATTGATTGCTATCGAGGATCTTTGCGTTTTCATTGCCAATTTACTACTCAGTCATTTCGGTATGAGTTCGCCAAATCGAAGTGCATCTAATTTAATGTACACCGAAATGAATCGTGAACTACAGTACGATACTGCAGAAATGGCAGCGATTGTTACTCGCAATGTCCCACTACTGACTCATGAACAAAAAATCATTTATACGATCGCATTATGCTGGCTGTTTCGGCGGGACAAGGTGGATTCTTTTTTTTGGATGCACCCGGTGGAACCGGCAAAACATTTCTCATTTCGCTAATTCTCGCCGAAATACGATCAAATAATGGCATCGCATTGGCCGTTGCATCATCTGGCATTGCGGCAACTTTATTGGATGGAGGCAGAACAGCTCATTTAGCATTTAAGCTGCCACTGAATATTCAAAATAACCCAGACGCAGTGTGCAACATAAAAAAACAATCGTCCAAGGCAACAGTGCTGAAACAATGCAAAATTATGGGATGAATGCACTATGGCACACAAACATTCTCTGGAGGCGTTGAACAGAACACTCAAAGATATAAAGCACAACGACAAACTATTCGGCGGCACTCTGTTATTCCTTTCAGGTGATTTCAGACAAACACTTCCCGTCATTCCACGTTCAACGTACGCTGATGAGATCAACGCTTCTTTGAAATCATCGCCACTGTGGCGTAATGTTGAAAAAGTTCAGCTACAAATAAACATGCGCGTCCAAATGTTACAAGATCCATCCGCTGACACATTCTCGAACCAATTGTTAGATATCGGCGATGGAAAAGTTGCTATTTATGAAAATACTGGATGCATAAAATTGCCCACTAATTTCTGCACAATCGTTTATTCGCAAAATGCTCTCATTGACCGCATATTTCCCGATGTACGCACACCGTACATAAATCATGCGTGGCTGGCAGAAAGAGCCATTTTGGCAGCAAAAAATGTGAACCTCCACGATTTAAACTGCAAGATACAGCAGTCGTTGCCAGGCGACTTGGTATCATACAAATCGATCGATACAGTTTGCGATGCCAACGAAGCTGTAAATTATCCAACAGAGTTTTTGAACTCACTGGATTTGCCAGGCATGCCACCACACCTTCTACGACTGAAAGTTGGATCTCCGGTTATTTTACTTCGGAATTTCAATCCACCACGGCTGTGCAATGGCACACGATTGATCATTAAAAAATTGATGAAAAACATTATCGAAGCCACCATTTTGAATGGCAAATTCCGAGCCGAAAATGTTTTGCTGCCACGAATTCCAATGATTCCCACAGACCAGCCAATTGAATTCAAACGCGTTCAATTTTCTATTAGATTGGCATTCGCAATGACAATCAATAAGTCGCAAGGCCAAACGATGTCTGTTTGCGGCTTAGATTTGGGCACACCATGTTTTTCACACGGACAATTATACGTGGCATGTTATGTTCTCGCGTGGGCAAACCATCGAGCTTATTTGTGTTGGCTAAAGACGGACTGACAAAAAATAACGTACACTCAATTGCTCTTCGAAATTAATATTGATTTTCTTTATTTCATTTTCCTACTTTAAAATAAAAAATATATTACTTTTTTTCACTTTACATTTAATTTTTAAGAGATCAAACAATGAATATGTCCGTTACGTTGATGAAATACATTGAATTGAGAAAATGAATGATTGGTGTTTTTTTGTTTTTATCGGCGTTCATCGTCTATGCGCTCCATTCCTCTTTCTATCATAGATCCCATCCCCACACACTTACAATTAATTCGTTATTTTTTATTTAACAACCAAAATATTCACTAGAAATAATTTATATCGCAGAACAACGTTTGCCGGGTCAGCTATTATACATATATTGAACGAAATTGAACGAAAAGTTCTTAAGGATTCGCTAGTCAGTAAAATGCGTTTTGAATATATTACATGCTTATTTGAAGTTGAACAGGTGTCATCGTGGTTGGTATTCTAGATAACCAGAAGATGCTAAATCATCTCTATGCCAAGGAGGGTAGCTCACATCTCAAAGATTGCTGCACTATTTGGTCCAGATCAGGACACGGTTTTAAGTACTGAGACTTATTCACTTGTGTTTTCGTGCTAACTTCACAGATAACAAAAAACCTCAGAAATCCATTCAATTTTTTTTTAAACCAGCGACGTAATTCTTCCAATTCGAACAGCACAGATCAAATGTTTCGTTCGTAATTCTGTCTCGCAATGTTACAATGCCTCGTAACAATGTCTCGTAAAAATGTTTACGTTAATTTTTAGTTAGGATTCTGATTTAAAATTTTATCTAATTTCTAAAAGAAAAATTGATCAAAAAAAAAAATTAATGTGTTACTAAAAAGAGTTGCCGACGTTGCAGTGTCTAATCCATAGCAGACCTATGCAAATGTGACTGAATCTAACTCTAGCTCAAATAGTTCATCTTTACCGTTTCATGGTGTTATTGCTGGTTCTGTTGACTCCATTCAACTGGAAATTTTACAGGGTAAGAGATATCTATATGTTGGCCGAGTTGACCCATGTGTTACTCAAGATTGCAGAAGAAGATATAGATTGCAAATTATTAGTGCCCAAGGGTCGCGTTGTTGACAACTCACTTACATATCTCTCATTTAAAATTGGTTCGAATAATGAGCAGCTCGATCAATTACATAATTCCATTATGTGCCCGCAAGGTGTTATTATTCGGCTGGTTGTAAACCACCCACGGAAATCTAAAAACGGAACAGGTGCAAAGAATCAGCAGCTGTATGATTAATATTAAGCCAATATCAATCGTCGCCTTCTCAACCTGGCACTTCAATTATCCAGCCGCATATTATGCAGAACATGGTTTCAGATATTGTTGAAGAATCTTGTTACTATTTTGGATGTATTGCTCGTTCAGAAGAATTTTCGTTGGTTTTGTGTTGTACTTAAAAGTCGTATTTTGTATACGTTTGTTCGTTTTTATTTTGCTGTACAAAGGCATCGAGCACGATCATGTTGTTATTGTTCTCCTCTATTCAAATATTTGTAAGTGCTATGAAGTGAATAAGACGAGTACGCACACGAAATACTCACAAGTATGTTTGGACATGGATTGGAAATAATTTTGATGAAATGCGTTGACAGAATATAAAAATTGAAGTTTGCGATTTGAAGTTTGAAATTTGGAATCTGGAATTTGAAATTTGGAATTTGGGTTTAAAGTTTGGAGTTTGGAATTTGAAGTTGGGAATTTGGAATTTGAAGTTTGGAATTTGATTTGAAATTTGTAACTTAAAATTTGAAATTTAGAATATGCAATTTTGGATTTTGGATTTTGGGATTTGGGATTTGGAATTTGAAATTTGAAATTTGAAGTTTGGAATTTGGGATTTGAAGTTTGAAATTTGGAATTTGAAATTTGGAATTTAAAGTTTGGAATTTGAATTTTGAAATTTAAAATTTAAATTTAAAATTTGGAATTTAAGATTTAACATTTAAAATTTGGAATTTGGAATTTAAAATTTGGAATTTGAATTTTGAAATTTGATGTTTGGAATTTGATGTTTGAAACTTGAAATTTGTAATTTAAAATTGGAAATTTGGAATATGAAATTTTGGATTTTTGGATTTGTGATTTGGAATTTAAAATTTAAAATTGTAAGTTTGGAATTTGGGATTTGAAGTTTGAAGTTTGGAATTTGGAATTTGAAATTTGGAATTTGGAGTTTGGAATTTGAAATTTACAAATAAAATTTAAAATTTGGAATTTAAGATTTAAGATTTAAAATTTTAAGTTTGGAATTTGGAATTTAAAGTTTGGAATTTGAAATTTAGAATTTGGAATTAGGAATTTGAAATTTGGAATTTGAAGTTTCGAATTTGAAATTTGGAATATGACATTTTGGATTTTGGGATTTGGGGTTTGGAATTTGAAATTTGAAATTTAAAATATGCAGTTTGGAGTTTGGGATTTGAAGTTTGAAATTTGGAATTTGGAGTTTGAAATTTGTAATTTAAAATTTTAAGTTTGGAATTTAAAGTTTGGAATTTGGAATTTGAAGTTTGGAATTTGAGATTTAAAATTTAGAATTTTTTTTTTTAACCGTCTAAGCCTTAGACGTTTCAAATATTTTAGTTACTGATTTTAGAATTTTTGTTTAAAATATTAAAAAAAAATATTTAGTATTTAATATTCATAATATTTAGAATTCAAATTTTTTATGCATCTCGAATTTCAGGTTATTTAGTTAGTGAACTGATTAATTTGCCGACCTTTTAATTTAGATGCCGAATTGAATTGAATTTATTTAAGGGTATTAAGGGCTGATTTTAAAGAATTAATGGTGAAGTAAATTGGGTTTTCGGTTTCCCTGAATTTAATAAAATTTAATTAATTTTTGTTAAAATTAAGATGAATCAAATTTAGTGAAATGAATATTTCGATGTAATCGAAGCATTAATGTCATAATATTGGTGTTGATGTTGGTATTGGTATCGATGTGGATATTGGTATTGGTATTTATGTTAATATTGGTATTTATATTAAGATTAATAAATTAATAATTAATCGTTTAAATGATTTTAGTTTAGAATCACCTGAAAAACTCGATCAAGCTGTGGTAGTTGGTTTAATTATTGTTATACAAAATTTTTATGTTTATTTATTTGTAGTACATAAAGAATAATTTATAATTTATTTCAGAGAATTTAATTTATATTTAATTAATTTTAGAATAGTTATTATAAAGGATTAATGCAGATTTTTGAAGGACCTGAAACAGCTTTCCGGGTACTTAAGCAGTAAATGAACTTGACATTGTGTTCTCTTGTGCTAAATAATTGACTAAAAATATACTATTAACAAATTTACTAACTATCAACTACTTAGGTGTCTGGAACCAGGCTGATTCTTTGCTACTAACATAACTTCCCTTTCCTTCGGTTTTGTTATGTGTAAAGGGTGTACGAAGGGTCCGGTGTCATCCGGGAGTCTTGCTTAGGCTTGGTCGTAGATTCTGATCAATCAATCAATCGTCAGTTTAAGCTTGGAATGTGTCTAAAAGTTACTTGTCAGTAGGAATAGGGTAAAAGTACCATGCTAAAGATAGACCAAATTTTTTAAAATTGGTGGCATGGTAGTAAGCTGACTAGCAGCTTAATCGCTTTCTCTGAAATATTGCACAAACTATGCGTATAATGCACGTATGCAAAAAAAGTTTTGATAATGCGGGAAATTTCCCCTATATGTAATAATTATTCCACGCTCCGTTGGTTTGCCCGTGAAATTCCAATTCCATCATTGTTGGCCAAATGAAATTATTTTTTCGATTTCAAGGTAAAGACCTCTTAATCGAACGACAAATAATCGAGAAATAAAAATATTTTAAATCCGTTAGATTCGAAAAATTTACGTGGTGTACTCAAACGAGTACGGCGGGCGGTAATGGGTTATGCATCAACGAACGTTTAAATCAAAATTAATTGAAAGGATCTACAAGTATCGTGAAACAAATGGTTTCATTCTTTTCGAAGAAGCAAGATATGCTGAAAGTCAAAGGTGATCCAACAAAACATTAAGCTTTTAAGTTTTCCACCAAATAAATAAATAATTTTTTTGTATGTGAACTTTAGGTACAGAAACCTTTAATTATATCTTAACCTTAGTATAAAATTCGAGCGGATAAAATTACGTTTTAAAGTTCTGCATACTCCAAAATATAACACAGATCTTTTCGGCAGCATGTTTAGACTCTTAAGACCGGTACACATTGAGAATGAGCGACGAGAACGATTTTTTTTTCAGCAAATTATTTAAGCAAATTGGTATAATAAAAAAAAGCGTTTGTTTTTAATTAACGATAGCTAACATATCGTGCATTTACTAAAACTAGAATTTAAAATTTTAACAGTTTTAATACAAAATTTCAATATATCGTTGATAATTTTTAATTTAAGGCGAAAAATTGAAATTTTGTGTTAAAAGTGTTAAAATTTAATTTTTTATTTTTGGTAAATACACGATATTTTAGCTATCGTTAATTAACAACATACGTTTTTCACTATTTTAACAATTTTCTTACATAATTTAGTGAAAAAGGAAAATTCGTTCTCGTCGCTCGTTTCCAATGTGTTTAATTAATACAGACATCTAATTAATAGTAGCAATACGATATGCGGCCTTTGTATAGTTTTCACTCTATAATATCACTTAAAATTAAAATCGTTTAAAAAATCAGAAAGAAGCCTCACAAAAATGGTCAACATCCAGAATTATATTTGAAACTGCACGCCATACTTTAACGAATTTGTAAATCTAAAAATCACAACATTTTTGACTAACGCAGCAACACTACGATTTTTAATATTTTTTTATTACGTAAATAGTACTACTCGATACAAATGTTTATGGTAAACTACCGCATAAATAATTTACTGGCCTACAACATTAAACAGCAATTTCTAAAATAAAAAATGATTCAGCATTACTAAATATGATTTAATCTTCCAAATAAAATTGATTTAATTTACCCATTTGACGATGATAATTTACATCACGCGATATAATCAAAACTCGCGCGCACCGATCACGATATGACAAGCCCCCAATTTTGCTCTTTGATATTGACAGTTTTTTTTTAATTAACAGTCGTTAACTGATAACAAACAAAAAAAAAATCAACAAAAAAAAATTAAATTCAGATTAAAGCAAAATAAATTTCCAAATTGCGAATGACTGATTTCACTTGTAATCAGTCATTTGAGAACGTGATAAACTCGTGCCTTTATTTATTCGCTCGCGTAATTACAGCAATACATTGTATAGTAATAAGTATATGATTTGCGCGCATTGCTATCAAGATTTAAAATCGTTTAGAAAAAAAAAAAAATATTTACACACATACACACACCAGTCAATATATAGTGTGTACCTCTAGATTAACCACAAAAAAAATGCTCATTGTTTTTATCTCAAGTGTATAGAAATGTGCGGTACGTGTGATAGATGTTAATAATATAATATATCAGAAATATGTACACGGGTGGTGGAGGCGGAAGGGGGTGGTACATAATAATTTCATTTATAAATATCGCGATAAAGTTTGATTGTTTATTCAGTCAACTTTTAAACTGTTTCACACATATATCAAGCTTTTTTGTTAGCTTTTACTTTAAAAAAAAAAAAATTATTTTTTTAATTTTTTATATAAAATGTGGTGATTTGTGATATAAATTTTGAAAGGTGAGTTTAATCGGCACAACATATTGGGGGGTTCATAAGATGGATAGTGTTTTGATTGATGTGACAGTTCGTGTGCTTTTTATTTTTACTTAACCTTTAAAATTATTTAAAGTTTTTTTTTTTTTTAATAAGCCTATAGCAAGGTCAGTTAATAAAATTTTATGGCTATAAATTGCGCATCCAAAATAGATATAAAACTAACCAGTCATGTTTAATTATTATTTGTCTATCCATTAATTATTTTATATCATGCTCAACTGTAATAGGCACTTTATGGAAGAGAAAGCTATACCAATAAAGGTGTTTTTTGGTAACTCTACCATTAAGAATTTAATTGTCGATATTATCTGCAATTGTTTGATTTATATAAAATTTTCAATTCACGATTGCCTCGACAATTAAATTATTAATGGTAGAGTTACCAAAAAATGCCTTTATTGGTATAGCTTCAGAAAAATGTCGAAATGTAAAATTTTTTGTTTGTTAAAAAAAAGTGTCCTCTCAGTTGGTGAAAAGTCCTCGGGCTAGCGCCCTCGGACATTTACCAACCTCTCACATTATTACCCATTAATAGCACTACATAGTTGCATAATCTATTATTGTTATATTTTCATTAAATTTTAACAAAATTTTTATTACCTCTCTAAATTTTTTTAAAATTAGCATGATATTTACACCATGTGCTACATTTGCTTGTGACCCAATTCAGGGAAATATTTTTTTTTTTTTTTACTACCAAAAACCTGAGATTAGATATTTGATATCCGTTAATTAAATTGATGATAGCTATATATGGGATTGTTAAACAATATCAAAATATTGGACTCTGTCGATAGAGATTGTGTGCTTTAATATTATTTTGTGAATTTCTAAATTTTATTTTAAAAATTTGTAAAATTTGTTTTTTTAATTGTCTTAAATAATTGTTTGCTTAATTTCCGACCAAAATTAAAATTTCAATAGTAATTATCAAGTTTCAATATGATATCATCGGCATCGTTATCTCTTCCGTAGTTCTTTTAATTCAATATCAAATTCCAATTGTAATTCCGAAATTCTGAAGTAATATAACGAATGAAAATTTAAAATTCTTTGATCCTCTTTCTTTTCTAAATTTTATTCGGCACCGAAATGATTTAATTCCCAAATTCATATTTTTGCTTTTAAATTTATAAATTTTGATTTACTGTCAACCAATTTTATTGAATTTCCTGTCCATGCCCTATTCACATTTTAAAAATAAATTTATTTTTTCAAAATTTCAGAATTCAAAAGTTTTAAAATTTAAGTCAGTTTGAAAATTATTGTTTATTTTCAAAATCATCAACAATTTAGTTTTATAAATGTTCTAAATGTGCCTGAATTTCCTATATATAAATTCCTGATCCCCAATTTGGTGGATTTTGTTTTTGAATTCTGTCGAATTTTCAAAATTTTTAATAATTTAATTAACATTTTAACACATCAAATTTTTCAATTTTGAAAATGACATATGTAATTTAATTACCCTTATCAGATATCACTTGATTTGGTTTCATTACCGTTTCGAATAAAAAACTGTTGATTAATGGAATTTCAAATTTATTTGTTTATAGCTTTGAAAGAGCGCCTTAAATTTTTTTACTTGTCGAATTTATCTGCACTCAAATCGATTGCCATAAGGGCAGAATTTAGATAATCGTGTATTAATTTGGAATAAGCCTTGAAATAGAGCTTGCACAATTTTTCCAAGGGATTTGTTCCAAAATGTTCTTTGAATCAAACGAATTTTTCCATTTGCCGTTCAATTTTTAAAATTTTGTCAGATTTTGAACTAGATTTTGAAAGTGTCGAATTTCGGCTCAAATTTCGGTTGAGGATATCATACATACATGAAGGAAGATTCTCTGTTTAAAACTGTAAAATAAAATGTGATTAATATTTAATTTGAACAAACTTTGAAAAATTTATGATTTTTTGCAAATTTGAAAATGTTGTTAAAATTTGTAAACCAAACAAATTTTATCAAATCATTTCATTTCGAATTTTCAAGTTGAATTTCAAAAATATTGGACGTTAAATAAAATTTTGTTGTTTATAAAATGTCAAATTTTAATGTATGGAATTTTGTAATCTTAAAATTCGATTCAAATAGCGAATATTCTATAGACGTGAAGAAAGGTCTCTGTTGAGGAGGAATTAAGAATTTATGTAACCTTGTTTTGAACAAATTTTGAAAATAATTTTAGAATTTTAACTAAGCGAGCAATTAGGTACATTTAAAACAAACCGTGTTTCAAAATTTATCAGATTTGAAAAAATTTGGCTACCCTTTCCCTGTCTATACTCGTATTTGTCTCTGAATTTAATTTATATTTCATCGAATATTTAATCAATTTAAAGGTTTTTAAACAACTTAGTAGTATCATTCCTATTCAAGTTTAAATGTGAAAAATAATCGAAATTTTGAGCCAAGAACCTAACAAATTTCCCAATCCTAGACTGTGTGACAACGTCCGAACTCAAAGCCAATTCAAACTTAAATGTATACGCTAAACAGAAAATAAATCAAAAAATTTTAATTTATCGCCATTATCTGAGATACTGGTTTAATTTATTCTTTAATTACGTGCACAAGCACGGTATATACACTTGATTGTTGAAAGGGGGGTGGCATTTAATAATAGTTTTCTCTTATAAACATCATGTTGTGTACACTTTGATTTTTTTTTAATTCAGTTAACATTTAAACAGTTCAAACACAACGTGGTTAAGTTTTATTGCTGCCAAAATATCGTGCATGCATTTTTAAGAGTTCGCACGTGTTTATTGTACAGTGTTGTTCAAGTGTTGCGTGTACTATTTTGAAGTGACCTTCTATACATCAATTTTATCATATAATAATCACAATGAAGTATTTCAAGGGCCTTACTTAAGTAAACACTCATCTCGACCATAAAATTCACTCGCCTTCGGCCTAATATTTACTTATGATAAATATTTAAGTCAACTAAATATAGTTGATTTTATTAACCATAATTATGATCAGATAAACCATTTCAAATTTGATGAGTATGAGATTCGATGGCGGTTGATTTAATAATCATACCGGACAATTTACTCGATATCAGTTAACCAAACTTATATATTTCCCAATTTTATATTATTTATGGTTTTATTACAAACACACTACAATTTTTTTTGTTTAAGGTGTATCGATAGATTAGACGGCATCAATACGCAAATTGATCTAATTTCTTACCTGTTTACAACATTTTTAACTTCTAGCTCAAACCATATTATGAGTTACGTACACGTTTTATGACAAAAGATTGTGTGTGTGTGTATGTAGCGTAAAGAAAACAAAAGAAATGACAAATACAAAGTCTTTTTTTGGCTTTACGAGTACAATATTGTCTTATTTACTTTCATTATAATTAAAGCTACATATTATGTGTGTGATAAGAGGTTTACAAGAATATGCACACAAGAGTGTTATGTTTAGTTGTTGTTCGTTTTGCAGATATACACAAATAAAACAATTGTACAAATTGAATAGAGTACGATGGTGGATTACCTGTATTCTCGACATTGTGGTTAACCTAAGTAATTGTACTAAATCGTTAGGGTTAAGTTTCATGAAATCGTTAGTTTAGCTTCAAAACGTAGTTTTAATACACAGCTTAAATTGCTTGTATAAGTCTAATTTTATTACTTCACTATAGCTTTAGTTTAGTACTTTTAGCTATAGCCTTAAGCCCAAATTTAGAACTACAATATCAACGTAAGCCAACATTTAGTACAACGATTTTCGTTGGAAACTCACTGAATCACCCATCGGAAAACTGAACCCAAAAAAAAAAAAAATAAAAAATATTGTATTCATTCATAGAACATTATTGAATATATAATATAATACACATTGTATATATTACCTACACTCAATTTAAAACTATCAATTGAAATTACTTCGCACAACAATGGAAAGCGAAAAAAGGCAGCAAACAAACAAAACTGAAATCGAAACACTGCTTCTTTTTTTATTGTATGTACATCATTTTTTTAGTTTATATGGTCGTTATCGTTATGATTGTGCGATTATTACACAAAATTGAGTCAGTACAAAATAGTTAGTTGTAGATAACACAACAGGTTGCAAAGCAAAAAAAAATAATAATAATAAATCGCTTCACCTTGGCATAATAAATACAAAATATAAAGTGAATACATATAGATAGTGTGAATAGTTTTTGTATTTTTCGATACCCGGCTTTTTATTTAATTTGAATTAAAATCAAATAAAATTAGTTGGAATGGGGGCTGTTGAATGGAAATTTTGTGAAAATTAGATTTAAGTTTGTTTAACGGAAGGGTTAAGTCCAAGTGCGCCGGTTTAACACTTTACAGTTTTTTTTTGCGTTTATTTAATTAATTATATTTAATATTTACACACAAGGTTTGTTCAGTTCTTTATTTGTATTTCTTTATTTTATTTGAATTATTCGAGTCATCCGTCAAAAATTTGAGTAATATAGAAAATGTAGATAAAAGCAATTTTGTTCAAATAAAATGAGACAAAAACTTTGTTTATTTTTTTTTTTTTTTTGCATACTTCTGCCAAATATATAATAAAAATATTGTTTAGTCGAGGATTAGGAATTGGTGTTGTGAATCATTTTGTGTAAAGATTTTTTTTCTCTTGTTACAGATTCTCAAAAACAAAACAAAAAAAAATACGCAAATTAGAAGTTAATTTGCGTTAAAGCCATTAACGAGTGCGGGTTAGTATATCAGGCTCTTGATATACAAATATAAAGTAGATCTGTGATTTTTTATTAAACAAAATATTTAAAAAAAAAGTTTGTTAATTAAACTTAATTATTAAAATAAATTTACCATAAAATATTATAATAACAGTATTAATAAGAAAATATGGGTGTCCTAACTGAAAAGAAAGAAATTCAAGCCATCAATCAAGATGGGGAAAATATAAAACCGAAAGGTGAGTGCTAAAATTTTAATTATATCTACTTAATTTAATAATCGTTTACATCGGAATTAATATAAATAGTCGGAAAAGTGTTGTTTGTTCAATTACTGGAAATCACCAGTTGTGATCGCATTCTTTCTCTTGAACTACACATATTTAAGTTATACCCTTGAAAATCATAGCCCAACAATTCTTAGAACTTTCGTGATATTTACCTAGTATCGTTTTCTAATTATTTAGCACACAATAAAAACAAACAAAAAAAAAACGTGACCGAGACAAAATCAAGTTCCCACCATATAATTATAACATATAGTGCACATTCGTGTATGCTACAAAAATAATCAGTACTGCAATGATCAACTGATGAGAAATTCACGTTTTTCATATTGGGATTTACAATCAATCATCCGTCCGATTATTATACATTTTATCTATAGACACATTGATCTTTCCGGTGTTCTTGGTAAATTTTGTACAAAAAAAAAAAACAAAAAATTACGACAGACAACGAGAGATAATTAGGTACAAAAATCCAAAAAAAAAAACCTGAATTGGCCATTTATTTTATCCAACACACAAAATAAACGCTAAAAAAAATTCACATATTTAAGTCAAGTCAGTTAAATTTTTTTTTTTTTTTTTTTTTTTGCTGTACTCGTTATGTTTACACATTTTTGACAATAATCGCGATGCGATGTCAACGCGTCACAAAAAATTCTACTTCCGCGTATACAAAATATATAAAAATTCATTATCACATCATAATCCTTCAATTGTTAGTAATCAAAAATGTTTTAATCGTAATTGTAACGTGTGACCCCTGATAATTATAAAGGCTGTTTTCCAATTAATTGCAATAAAAAAAACACAAATTTACTATTTTCTAGTCTGCCATCTGTTTTTTAATAGATGAAGTATATTCTTGGTATGATCGTTGATCATTCACAATCACATAAAATTATTTGGACGTTTTTATTTTTTTGTTTTGAATGTGCATTTTGATATATTCTTTAATCACTATTCTATTAATCACGTTTGCCGAGTTGTGGCGCCAGATAACCTGTTTGTTGCAGAATTCTGATCAAATATTTAATTTAAATTTTTTTTTTTTTTTTGTATGATGTTGTGAGTAATGAATGCGGAGGCAAAATTTTGGCTTTTTTAACCGATTTTAATTTTTAGATTTGCTGTAATCTAATTTTTTTTATAAATCTAAATTTAAATATTATATATTTCATAAATTTGTTAAGTTTAAAATTTAAGAGAATGTTTCCAAATCTTTAGTTTTAAAAAACACAAATTCAAGAATTCGAAAAATAACAAATTTGTTAGTATATTTCTCATTCTGAACATTTTTTTACCTGAATTTTTAACACTTTGCTAACTCTATAAAGCTCTGTAAATTCAAAAATTAAGAAAATTCGGGCTGTTTTTTATTAAGTGCAATCCATTTTTTGTAGAATTGTTTGCCCTTCAAAATTTGAAGATATTCAGAATATTTCCAAAATTTAGAAATTTATAATAAGATAAAATTAATTTTTTGCATTTCTGATAAGAATTCACCTAGAACCTGCATTTTTTTTTATTCGAATTCCAAACTTGAATTTTTAGAATTTCAAAAATTAACCAAAAAACGAATTTATGTTTATAAGTGTTAGAATATTTTACAAATTATTGGAAAACAATTTAACTATTCTATAGCATTCCAGAATTTTAAAAATTTGAGAATTTAAATAAAACAATTTAAAATTTATGAATTTTTAAAATGTTAATTTTAATCAAAAAATTTGAAGATTATTATATGTATTGTCAGATTTTGAGCAAATTTGTTATGTTTTATATAACTTAAAAAAAAATCATTAAGAAATTTATTATTTCAAAATGTTCATAATATTTTCGGAATTTAAATGTTTTCATATAATTCCAATTTTTTAGAATTGTTTAAAAAATTAATTCACAGCTTTACTCTAAAATGCCGAAAATCGACATTTGTCAAATTTTATTTGGAAATTAAATTTTGAAATCCATTTGGTTAATAAATCAATAGAATAGATTTTTAGAATTTAGGAGATAATTTCTTAGAATTTTAGAATTTGTGAATTTCGAGAATTTGTAAATTTAAAAATACTTCATTTTAGTTGGAAAATTTGCTCTTCGTGTATACTCAAATTCCAACAATAAAATCCAATATAAAAATTCAGAGTAGAATTTCAGATAAATTTTAAGCGTCAGGTTTTAGTTCCAATTTTCTTTGGAATTCTGAATTTGATCAAATTTTACCAATTTCCTGATCATCAATTTCCTAAACACTACAATAAAAAATTCATTATTTCAAAATTTGCTTAATAATTACGAAAATTAAGATTTTCAAATTATTCCTATCTTCTAGAATTGACTAAAAATTACAATTTGTGAACTAAAGGGTAAATTTGGATTTTCAGAATATAAAAATGAGTCACAAATTTTGAATATACTACAAATCTAGAAATTTGAAAATTTGATCCTTTATGTGAAGTATACAAAAGAATTTCAGAAAATAAGCATAAATTGGATTTGACAAATTTCAGAACATTAAAATTTGAAATTTCTTGAAATTGACTATAACCTGTAACATGAAGAACATTTAAAAAACTCTAACTTTTCATCAAACCAAATTTATATCTTATTTCAAATTCTTATGAAACTTTCAAATTCTTATCAAACTCAACGCATACAACAAAATATTTTTTGCATTCTTTTAAGTACGTTAAAATTCTTAATCACGTTTTTCATTATTACAAAATAGGTTAAGAAACATACTAATTTAGTAGCTGTTGTGATTAACTTCTGTACTTGATTTATAATAACAATTTAAAACTGTATGATTAAATGTGATTATTGCAACATTAAACAACGTTTCAAATTGGCTGGCAAAACACAATGTGATAATGTGCGGCGATGATCTCAATTTATGCGTATTTTTGTATACAATGTAAAAGTTAATTTAATCAAATAATTTAACTAAAAACGATTTAATAGTTGTTGCAATTTAAACTTTTAACAAAAAAAAAAAATCATAAAAGTGTGTGATCTCTTTTTTGATTTTTTTTTCTTCCATTCATACACAACGAACAAAAATTATGTCAATGACCAATTACCGCATAATATGATAATAATGTACCTATAACAAATGCACTTGACTGGTTTGACGATCGCATACACAGACACACATACATACAGTCGGTATAATATAATGTTTGAGTCACAAGGGTTTACCCACTATTAAAACTCTATAATTAGATTTTCATATTTATGTTAATAATATGATCGCGTCGTACTGACGTATATTTAACGGTGGTACACATAATAAATTTAAAAAAAAAAAAAAATCTCACTTTCTTTATTCTAATCAAGCAAATAATAACGATCGGTAGACGATCGATTGAGAAAAAAAAACGTTTAGAATGCGTTGAATGCAATTTAGAATGCATGATGCATGCCTCTAGAGAGAATACAAAAATATCCGGATTCTTGTAACACCAACACAACAAAGAAAGGAATTTCGAAAGGTTTGGTTTCCTGGAATTTTTTCTAAATTTTTTATCATATTTGATCTCGATGCCTTTTTGTAGTTTTTTTTTTTTTTTGGTGTATTATATAATGGATTTTGTTTCTGTTTCATTCATCATTCCTCGTGTTTGGAACGTGCAATTTATTGGAATTTTTGAATTTTTGTTTTCTTCTTCTAATTTACACACGTATACCTATTTCACGTTACACATATGTTTTGGAATTTACTTTACAACTGTGAACGATTACATCGCTTGATAGCAATATTTGTAATCAACCAGCAGATTTAGTTTTTGCTTTGTATAAGTATGTCCAAGTAAACGTACCTATGTGAAATAAAATATAAAGTTGTTTGAAAATTTACAAATATGAGTATATGTTTACATTCATACATACTTGTTGGATCGCTTTTCTGAATACAACTAGAATTAGAATAGAAAAACAATAAATGCCAGTAATGTGGCAATTTACTTAAAGTTGTGTGTACATGTTATTATTGTACACACATATGTATATCGAACATTACATGGTCAATCACGTGGACTTGGTTTGGTGGTATGAGTTTGTTTGTTGAATTCGATTTTATTGGGTGTGATCGGATGTGCTGGCGGATATGGGCTGGAGGTGTAAAATTTAGAATTTAATCTAAAGAAAGGACATTTAAAAAAAACACTAATTAACTAAAATAATAATGCCAGATTTCACAAAAAAAAACTAATCTCCAATTAAATATTTCTCTCTTTCTTCTTTTATGAAATTGCAGTTTGCTTCATAATATAAATTCAATGCACGCTGATTATATTTTTGGCATATAAATATTTGTCCTTCAGTCAAACATTTAACTCTCCAGTGACAACATTCATGTAAAAAAGAAAGAAATTTACTTTCTAATGTCGTATTCTATTGACTCACAAAACGGAAACTAGATTAAAAAATGCTAAACTCTTCTTAGTAGAAATTGATCTCAGTTCTATTTTTTTAATCTACATCGGTTTTTTGCGACAATACAACATTAATTTTGCGTCTCTTTTTTAATGTTGCATTCTATTGACGCAAAAAACTGATCTAGATAAAAAAACTGAACTGAGGTCAATTTATATACTTAGAAAAGTTCAGCATTTTGTAAGTCAATAGAGTATGACTTTAGTATTACATAATATGTTTTGTATTTTTCAATAATATTAAACCAATTTTCAGAGAATTAATCTTCGATTCACGTTCAAAAAATCGGGCCTTTGTGTTGGCTAATAACTGAAAATTTCTTTTCCATTATTTACGAGGATTGAATCTTTTCGAATATCATTATTTCATCGAATAATTTGTCCTTATCTTATATTTAAATTGGAATTATCTAATTCTGATAAAACTAGTTCGAAATTTTCACATTCCGGAAAAGCATTATTTGATAATACCAAAATTAAAAGTTTTAAAAGCCATCTTTTCAGGTGAAATGAAATCTTTTTTAAGAATATTATAGAGATTTTTGTTACAAATTATTAAAGACCTTTTGATACGAAAACTCGATTTTATAATGTCGTATTCTTTTGACTCACAAAAATGGAACCTAAATAAAAAATGCTGAACTTTTCTTAATAAAAATTCATCTCTGTTCAGTTTTTTTTGCCTAGATCAGTTTTTCTGCACCAATAGAATACGACATAAATGATTATCATCCCTTAATTTATCAATTATTATATGTTTGGTCAAAATTATTGCGGTATGCGTTCTATAAATACATAAATGTAATACATTTTGGTGATTCTACTCTATTACATTTTTACACGTACAATTAAATTCCGCAATATAATTGTGTGACGTCAGAACATTGTACAATATATGTACTCAGTTTTTATTCACGATTTTTGAATTTGATTGACGTCACACAATTATATTCCGCAATTTAATTGTACGTGAATACCGGTGTATAATTAAATATGTAATACAAAATAATATTGTACACAGAAAAATGTAATTTTTGACACACTAAAGGACATTTTAGACTTATAGAAAGTGGAAAGGATAAATTCCACAAAAGTAGGACTGCAATTATTATAAAAGGACCCTTGGGAATCCTAGTAGGACCGGTTGCATATTTAGTATTACACGAATTAATTAATTAATTTAAATTAAAGTAACAAAAATTGGTATGTTGATCATAACAATATTAAATTTTATATCGCTTAACATCAAGTCTAAATTATCTTAGTACGTCATCACAAATTTTTATGCATATTTATGATTTGAAAAACAAAAATTTTTAATTAATCATCATCAATCAAAAACACGTTTTCTTATCATACATTGAAATCACGCAATTCAACCAGGTAAATCATATATTATGTTATTATAAAGCTTATTATATTACCTTATTCAGGCTGAAGTGCCACTCATGTTTTAACTAAATTATCAATGTGCAAAAATTGTCAAAAATAAAGATAAGACCAATAAATACTTTAGTGTCAAGTGCAATATTTGTGGATCAACAAATTATAGTACCCCTTATTTGTATGGCTTCTGTCCACGTAGTTCCAAAGCATATAGTGAAAGAAGAAACTTTAGTATTGCATTTTTTCCGATGGCAAACTCTTTGGTTTTATTTATCAGAATATGTTAGTTTTTTGGACCAATAACATATTCATTGGAAGAATTGAGTCAAGTTTTGTTTTCGTTAATAAAATTTGAACCTGGCAATAAAAAAAACTACTCTGTGGTGGTAAACAAAAAGCGGTTAACTGCAAAAATTAAAACGTTGGGAAATCGCATATAAAGTTTGATTTTTTGAAGTTGAATTACATATTGCATAAGTTAAAGTTTTTAATTCGATTGGATTGAATCTCAATTTTGCATTAAAACTGAACAAAAATCTAAAATAAAGATTAATTTCAATAAATTCTATTTTTCGAAATATGATGCTAATAGCAGGGTATGTTTTAGAACTTTGTTGAATTGATGGTGAGATAACGTCTAAAGGGGTAGTTATCTGCAACTCGCCACTTTTTGTTTAACACCGCATAACTTACACAGAGGAAATAAGACATCCAATTATTGGAATGAAAATGAAAATACCTGAAAATCCTCAAACCACTTTTGAAGCTCTAAAATAATATTCTCATCCAAATAAGGTAAAACAAATAGAACAATCATTTTGATTTTGAAAATATTAACACAAAATTCCTTTCCATTGAAGCATATGGGTGTTGTTTATACAGTTATACCTCATGGTATTCATTAATGATTACGCATTACAAACCCTAATTATTCATTGAAGTTAATATAAAATTAAAATATAACTGTAATAAAACTAATCAAAATACGATAAACTAACTTTATTATTTCTTTTAATTAATAAAGTTTTCACTGTTAATTAAATAAACAAATTTTTATGTATATACAATGAATCACACAAAAACAAGCGAAAAACCAACTGTCAAGTGAATTTAAAAAAAAAAATCGTAAAAAGTACACAACATGACCGTTCAAATGCATTCAAAATAATTTTACATTTTGGCGCTATGCACATTATGATGCACAATTTATGCAATTTTCATGCAATAAACAAGTATGTAGTAGATGTTGAAGTTTAACGAAATGTTGACGTAATATTTTTAAATATGCATGTGGAAAATATAAAAAAAGATGTCGTTTTGGAAAATCAAACAGATTATAATGTTTCAGGGGTGCATTTTAAGGTTGTTCAAACTAATTATATATATTACGTAAGTAAATTGTATTCATTTGGAATTTAGACATATTCGTACATGATTTTAAGAATAATTTATTAATTTTTAAACATTTTTATTAATTTTAGTGATAAGATAAGGCATTTACAACAGAGCTATTCAAATCAGATTACCACATTGTAGTAAATTCAAATACTTAATTGCGAATATTCTTAAATAGTTAATCACCTAAAAGAAGGCAAAAAGAGCCAAAGGGTCTGATTTTTACCTCCAGGAAGACTTGGTAGTAATTAGGATTACATGAATTTAAAATTGTCCGAAAAATTTTGTAAGATTACCTAGATAAAACATAAAAGTTTTATTTTAGACTAAAGTATTTTTAATTTCAGTCAAAACTTTCATTCACACCAGATATTTGATAAAACTAAGAATCTCTAACTATATAGTACACCACTACAACTACTTTATTCAAATTAATTTTCCTTTACGATCGAAAAAAAAAGCCCACGATTCAAATTAATAATGTACAACAATACCGATCACTCACTGATACACAATATCATATCTTATATAGATAAATAGTATCGCGCGCGCTTACGATAATTCCAATACATGCATAAACATATGCTACATAAAATGTATAAAGTCGACCGTTGATTTGAGGCGGCAAAGTATTCTGCTTTTCACGCATGTATTATACGAATAGGAAAAGTAGAAAAAATATAAATAAAAATTTTAAAAATATGATAAGTCAAGTTTCTTAATAGTAAATATTAAATTAGAAGAAAAAAAAAAATTCGTAAAAGTCAGTCAGTTAATTTTATAAAGTGATAAGAGATAGTAGTGTATCGTGTGTTGACGAAAGAAAAAAATTATTTATTTTTTTTTTTTTTTCATTAAATTAAATCGTTAACAAAATATATTTTAACCCTAATTTCTCTCCGAAAATGATAAGAAATATTAATTGTGATAAGACGAATTATTAAAACTTATTTCTGGTGTATTTTAACCGTTTTGACGAAATTTTAGTTTTGCGTAGTATACTAGCCGCATGTTTCACGCATTATATCTATATATATAATATACTCATACAGTGATAAAATTTAGAAATGGCACCGCCAAATCGCAATAACACCGAGAATCGTAACCGTAATGGGCATGTTCTTGTTTGGGAACAGGCAGGGATTGATTCGTCTGAAGTGCAACCTTATAAAAGTAGGTGCTTCCTTATTGTATATTTTATTCTAATATGTACCTTGTATATTTGTGTGCTAATTGGATTAGTTTGTATCTATATTTAAATTAGGATTAGGTTTGTGTTATCTTTTATTTATTTTCCTAAGCATTGAAAATGGAAAATGCATAAACACGTTTTGTGTGTCAATTGGGATTTTTGTTTTGATAAATTATCGCACATCCACCTTGGCGCGGATGAATCAATGATCTCTGTCCGCGCATCAATATTGATAAATGCAGTAAATAGATCGACAATTTTTTAATTTAATTGGAAAATATAGAATACGAGTAGTGTAGATAATTTATTGTATAAAAGTTATAGTCAATGTCAAGTGTGAAAAATGAGATCATGTAAAATAGTGAGTGACTACATAATATCACGCGCGTTTAGCATTTAATCGAATTTAGTAAAAATTCCCACTCAAATTTTTTTTTGTTTTTGTATAGTTTAAATAGTAAACTCTCCAATTGGATTAATTAAATAACGACAAATACCAAAAACGTGCGCTCACTTTAAAACTCGCTCGACCTCCCTACCTTTAATATCCCCAATATATGCGTGCACATAAATTTACGTGACTCAGGCCAAATAAATTTCATAGTTTTTATCAAGTGTGAACTCAATATTTCCAACAAAAAAAAAAATTCATCAACAACAATAAAATTGTTTTTTAATATTCATATAATATTAAGTTTATTTGGGAAATCACAATCAACACCGATGTATGAACTTTGATAACAGCTATCATCAAGATACAATCTTAATTATGTATGTTACGTAGTTTTTTTTTTTTTTGTTTTGTGATCAAATATTTTTTTTCTCAGAAAACTTTATAAATATTGATGAGATGATCTTTATAGTGCGCACGTTTTTATCGAATCGATCTGATTATATTATTTTATATTAAGTGATCGACGATCGCTTAGTCATATACCCAATTTTACATGTAGGTATATGTATAAAAAACGAGTATTTTGTTCAATCAAATTTATTTTCCCTGGTATCCAAAACCTGTTAAAGGTAATCAGTGGTATTATCATACCATAAAATAGTATGAATTGGATCGATTTGATTATATTTTTAGTAATCAACAATCGCTTCGTCATGTTTATATTAATATTTGCATCAACAAGCTCCATGGCCATTTATTGCTTGGTCATATGTTGAAATTTTGTTATTGTGTTATGATCACGTGACTGATTGACTTGATGAGCTAAAATATTTCTTCTATAGGTACTATGAGTTTAATTTTAGTGTGTAGCGGTCAAGCAAAACGTGATCGTTTTTGAAGTGATCCCACACCATCTAATTGATGTTCAAAACAGATGTTTTGGTTAAATTAATGATCGAAATTTGCATACATTCCAATTCGAAATCAAATTCTAATTAATATTCAAATTTCTCTTTTCTGCTTAAAACTCGAATGCAAATTATCACTCAACGTCATACGTTTAAAATCTAAATAAGAATTCGCACCCTATATGTCATGTGCGTACAAACGGAGCTAAAAACATCTGACACAACATTCGTATATTGTTAACACGTTTCAAGTCTTTTAATATCAAATTGGAATTAAGCCTGTGCTGGAAAAGCATTTCTAAATAGAAATAAAAAATTATTTTATTAAAATCTGAATTAGGGGAATATTCAACCAATTGTAATATAATGAATAAATTCTAAAGGCGTACGTAATTGAACCAAATTTTGTTATTTAATTAATTTCAGAAGTATTTAAAAAATTCTGAAATTAAATTAAAGCTTCTCAAAGCTTTTCTGCTAATTCTAAATTTATTGTTTTAGTTTGGAATAAATTCTGGAATATGTTCAAATTTTCAGTTTTTCATGGATAACTGAACGATTTAATAATTTTTAATTGCCTTCCTGAAATTTGAAATTTTGAAATTTCTACCAATTTTTAGAATGAAAATTTCGAAATTATGGTAATATATAAGATCATTATTTCTTCCAAGATAGTTAGATTCTAATCAAGACTTGCAGTTTTACAGAATGGAAATCTGATAAATAGAGCTACTCACTTCTTATCGAATACTGAGAATTTATTGAAAATGTTTTGTACGAGAATATTGATTTTTGACAACTGCTTTCAGAAAGTTTGAAAACCACTGAATTTTAAAGTGTGCAGAAATTTTGAAAAACAAATTTTAAAATCTCTTACAATTCCTATTTTTTCTGGATAAATTTAAACATTTGTCGAATTCTGAGTTTTTAAAAATTTCCCGGGTTTTTTTTCAGACTTCGAAATCATAACTTTAAGAATAAATTTTCTCAAATTTGATGAATAGTTTAATATTCTAGGAAATTGGTTTTGAATTCTGAAATTTAAAACAAATCTTAAATTTGGCAAATTTCGAAACTAGTTTGGCGGCTTTATAAAAATCCTCAAGTATGAAAATGGTTAAACTTACATATAATTTCGAAATTTCCAAGTTTTGGATAATTTTTAAATTTTGGAAATATGTCTACAAATTTCGCAACATTTTTCGATATTTTTAAGCGTTTCGTACGATGTTCTAACACATTCTCAACAATTAGCTATCCAATGTTATCAAATTTTGTAATTAAATTTTAAAGATTTAAATAGTCTGAATTGTTAAACTTGTCGACAGCAATGATTAAAATTTGAAAATAATTTCAAGATTTATAAAAATCTGAATTCCGAAATTTCAAACTACATTTTTTCAGAATTCGGCATTTTCTCACCAAATTTTGGACATTCTGAATTATAGACATTGGCAAACTGAAAATTTCTGAAAAATAACCAAATTTCGTAAATAAATTAAAAAAAAAATGTTTATAGCAAATCCTTAACATTTTATAGCCCGTGAATTGTCTAATGGGGCATGCAAAAAGAGTTTGTTTTTGTTTCCGCACATCAGATGTCATTACCGTCGTGATAAAGGTTACAATAATGTTTAACGTTTAATTTTATGGCTACAAAGTTCGAACGCGTCGCTAAACGACTTATAAACATTTTAAAATATAAAAATTCTTTTGTGTTATTAAATTCACAATACAGTTTCGATACAAAACACTAATACCATTTGACATTCTAACCTTTACCGAGGGTGCTGCATTTAAAAACAGCGGCGAATATTGTTACTATAAGCATGCCCCATTGGTTTGTAAATTCTGCACTCTCAACTGTTGGTCATAGTTGTGTTCATCGCCATCACCGACCTTAATCAGAAAATGAAAAACCCCTCTTGCATCCGCCCTTTCGGGATTCGAGAACCCTGTACCTCCCGATCCAAACGCCGCATATTCACTCACTGTGCCGTTGTTTGGTCGGTATTATGAAAATCTGAATAGTGAAAAAGAGTGAAATTTCCGATTTTTTTTCTTTAGCCTATCTAATCAAACAGTTTTTAGTTTGATTCATTTTAAAAATTTAATAGAATTGAATGCAATTTTGTAATATTTAACAAATTATAATTTTTGGAAATCTGAAAATTAAAAATTTCGGTTTTAATAAAATGTTGTATTTTTAGAATTTTGTTCAAATTATCAAACTTTGAAATCTAAAATCTGAAAATTTATAAAAATTTGAATTCTAAAATGTTCAATATTGTGGCAAATTTACAGTTCTTTCAATTTTAGCTATACTCTGTGATGACTGTATCATTATAACAATTCGCAAAAATTGGAATAAATTGAAAGCTCTTATGTTGACTAACAATAAAATGTATATCTAAAGATAACTACAACGCAGTGTGTATGCTAATTTACTAAATTGTTTCGACTCGATTAAAAATTGAATCGATTAATGTCTTAATACCCGTATAACATGATGATGCTATTACAATTTTCTTGCATATTTTCTTTCATTTTATACTCAATGTCATTTCTAATAAGCGCGGAAATGTGGAAAAACCAACAACAGCAATACTCCAAATCGAACCATCCATAAGTTAATGATGTTGTTGACTCAAACTAATAAAATTCTTAACAAACAACTCATCATCATTTTTGCATTGGTTGGGCGACGACGGGTGGTAATTAAATAAGTATAGTACAAACAAAAAAAAAAAGTTTAAGGGTGGGTCGGGTACGCAATACCTCCACAATACGTAAACACATTTTATTGTACTTTTCAAGTTTACCGTCTCTCATCGTAAACTAGTTACATCCGTTTGTCGTCGTTGCCGTTTATTTTTAAGATGTTTTGTTTATTTTAATTGAATTTAATTGGATTTTTTGCGTTTTGTTTTTCTTTGCAGAATTGTTGGGAATGCGTCATTTTGTGACCGGCATGCTTTTCTTGGGCATGGCAAATGCCTATGTTATGCGAACGAATATGAGTGTTGCAATTGTTGCGATGGTTAATCATACGGCGCTAGATCAGGAAGCAGAGGTGCTGGATCGTGAATGTCCAAATGTTGATTATAATGCAACAAATGTAAGTTGGTTGAATATTTTAGTTACTTTTGATCGTTTTATCTAATATTTGCCTTTTTTTTATGTATAGCATAAAGATCAACAGGACGGTGAATTTTTGTGGTCTTCCAGCCTGCAAGGTTATATCCTATCATCATTCTTCTACGGCTATGTAATAACACAAATTCCTTTCGGGATTTTATCGAAACGCTTCGGAGCACTACGGTTTCTCGGCTATGGGATGTTGATAAATTCAGTATTTGCGTTTGTGGTACCAGTGGCCGCACGCCAAGGTGGTTACGGATGGTTAATAGTTGTGCGATTTATTCAAGGTTTAGGCGAGGGACCAATTGTACCATGTACTCACGCTTTGCTCGCAAAATGGATTCCGCCGACGGAACGATCACGGCTCGGTGCCTTTGTATACGCTGGCGCTCAATTTGGTACCATAATTAGTATGCCGCTGTCAGGATTATTGGCTGAATACGGATTTGACGGTGGCTGGCCATCGATTTTCTATATTTTCGGTATAGTTGGTGTTGTTTGGTCGGTTGCCTTTTTAATATTCGTCAAGGAGGATCCTGTTCAAGACACCCGGATGAATGAAAGTGAACGAAAATACATAATGAATTCGTTATGGGGTACAGCTAGTATGTCGTCTCCACCAATACCATACAAATACATTATACGATCGTTACCATTCTACGCCATTCTAATTGCACACATGGGACAAAACTATGGTTACGAAACGCTAATGACTGAGCTACCAACATACATGAAACAAGTATTACGATTCTCGCTTAAAGAAAACGGAATCCTTTCAGCACTACCGTATCTTGCTATGTGGATTTTCTCGATGTGCATTTCTTTTGTGGCCGATTGGATGATTACATCGAATAAATTCAATCACACAGGAACCAGGAAAATTATTAACAGTATTGGTAAGTTGATTGAATAAGGCGAGCGCCAAATTGAACCAGCAAATTTAATTTATAAATATTTTTATTCTCCACAGGTCAATACGGTCCAGCAGTTTGTCTGATTGCGGCCTCGTACACAGGATGTCATCGTGTAGTAACCGTCGCCCTATTAACAATCGGTCTTGGTCTCAACGGTGGTATCTATTCCGGTTTCAAAATCAATCATTTAGATATTACACCACGTTTCGCCGGCATCCTAATGGCGTTTACGAATTGTACGGCAAATTTAGCCGGCCTTCTTGCCCCAATGGTCGCCGGTAACCTAATCGAAGGTAAACCAACAATTGGCCAATGGCAAATAGTATTCTTTATTGCCGCCGGAGTATATATATTCTGTGCGACATTCTACAATATCTTCGCTTCGGGTGAACGACAGGTGTGGGACAATCCGCTAATGGACGAAACGAATGCACAGCGACGCGAATTAAAGCGAAATCCACTTACAACAAATCAAGTAGGCGAATCAAAACAATAGTGTCCAGCTTGGTGGCGGGGAAATTATGAAATAAAATAAAATAAAAAATGGCGCTAAGCGTGTTACTAAGAATAAAAAGTAATTTTTTTACGGTTATTTATTGTATATTATAATATTTAGTTAATAATTAAGTCGATATTTAATTTAATTATAATTTGTAAGTATAGTTTATAAGTGTAGTTTATGCAAATCAATTAGTTAATAAATATATTTTTTTTATTAACGAACATGTATTTAAAAAAACAAAAAAACAAAAAATAATACAACACAAATGAAAAAGACTCTAGCCTAATTAAAAAAAACAAAAACAAGAAAACATATCATTTTCACAATGTAAAAAAAAATATAATTAACAAAAAAGAAAAAAGAAACAAAAAGAATTTATTTAATTTAAATACATACAATAATGTTTATTTTATTAAAAAACTCAGCATTAAACGCAACCCAATCACGTGTTTTATTTTTTATTTTGAATATTTAAATAGGCGCACCCAGCATATTATGTAGATTCTACCGTGAAAATGTAGAATCTAACATTTAGCTCTGACAGACTGAGGTTTAATAAATTCAATTTAGTGAATTTTTCGAGCTTAGTTGCAGTATGTCAACGCCAATTTTAGCTAATCGCTCTGTTTTGTATAGAGTACTTGAGCGTGTTTAGCTAAATCGAACTTATTAAACGGCAGTCTGTCTAGGGTAGGCTGAACGGTAAAATGATTCAGTAAAAAAAAAAATGTATTTTAGTGAGACTAAACCATTTACGTAAATATTTTATTGTTTGAGTGAAATATTTTACAGTTTAGCTTAAATGGAGATTCTACTTGCGCTGGATTTTCTACTTGCCCTTGTTTGGCGACGAGAAGAATCAAAATCAATAGAATCTTTTTGGCTCAATCGAGTGACATCTATGTATATAAAATTAATAAACCCTACTACCTACTTATGTTTCGTATATATTTTAAATAGATGGCAATACAAATCATATTGAAGATTTGTTTGGTTTGATGTTTTGCTTTATTTTGTTTTCAAATGAAAGAAAAAGTGTACGAACTAAATTTATTGTTTTTATTTTTTTGTATGAGAACATCGATATTGAGTTGATGAAGAAAATCGTTCGTTTTTTTTCAAAATTGGTGTATAATTGATTTTAAATTAATATGATAACTTTTAGTGAGTTTTTTATTCGCTATCCGGAGCTGCTATCGAGAATCTCCATATAAAATTCGTTATCGGGAGCAATTTTTATATGTCGGCCCTCCATAGAAGCTCCGGATAGCGAAAATAAATGCACTATTTGTGTTCCCTAACCGTATATCGATTCAATATGAGCAAAGTAAATTCAAATTTGGAAATTTAAAAATAATAACTCCTCCATTTAGGTTAGTTAGGTGAGTCTTTGCTCTAGGCAAAGTTTCGTTTCCGGGCCCCTCAAAATAATAGCATGCAATTATTCAATTCAACATAGTAAGTCAGGTAAAATTCTGCGACACTTAAAAACTCTCCTATATGTTACTCTCCTATATGTATAGTATACGTATGAACTGGAAAATATTTCTTTAAATCAACAGAAAACGAAATAGCTAACAAGGTAATTTCTTCAGTCTCAATGCGATATTCAAGGCCAGTTTGGAACTGAACACATAAAATATCAGACCAATCAGAACAAGATTTTTCTGTGGATTCGTTTGATGATCCCCTCTTCACTACGTATTCAAATTCAGGTTTAGATGATAGCATTACAGAAAATGAATCAGGAACTCTGGGTCTTGACATTCAGGACGAAATCGTACAATCATTACAAAATGACGGTGAAAATGTAATCGTAAATAAGAAAAACGTGAGGGAACGGCCCAGAAATCTATCGAGATGGAAATCTATAGAAAGAAAATTGTTGTATCAAAGTGGAAAAGAGTATACTAGTAGAAGAGGAAAATTGGTGTCTGCCAGAAAAGTCAAAGAAGTTCCTAGTTGCTCTAAGATGTGTCGACTTAAAAGCACCTCGATGTGTGATATATTTACTCTTTAGCACAAAACGAGAAGAAACAATTTTTGCTTCAAAAGACCGAGAGAGCATTGTGTGCCACAAAAATACTAAAAAATGAAGCGGGTCCATCCAGAAGAGATTTTTCATTTAAATACTTCCTTAGAATCAAAAATGGAAAAGTTCACATGTGTATAAGGATCTTTTTTTTGAAAACGTTACATATTTCGCAAAAGATGGTTTACCATGCTTACCTTCACAAGACAGAAACATATACTGCTAAACCAGATGGGCGAGGTAAATCTAGTGGAAATAGCCGTTTATTAGATATTGCTATTAAACAGAAGATTGTAGAGCATATAAACTAATTTCCGGTCGTGGAGTCCCACTATTGAAGGTAAACAACGCAGCGAAAATATTTAGAATCTTGTTTAAATATTTCTAAAATGTATGGATTGTACGAGACATTATGCAAAGAAGAAAATATACAATCTGCTAAAGAACCAGCATATCGTCGAGTGTTTAATATGGAGTTTAACATTGAATTTTACGTTCCCAAAAGTGACCGCTGCGATTTATGTGAAGCGTTTAATAACAGTGTTAAACATAACTTGTCGATTACCGAAAGCCAAAAAAATGAATACGATAAGCATATCTCAAACAAGCAAAACATACGAAAAGAAAGAGAAGCGGACAAAAGTGGTGTCATTCCTGTATTGAGCTTCGATCTACAAAATGTGATAACGTGCGTCCTAGAGCTGAAATAAGCTCATTTTTCTACAGGCGTAAGCTAAATGTATATAATTTCACAGAGAAGGAAGCGACCGTCAGGAAGAACCTTGCCATTCTAAGGAAGCGACACCAATCTGTCATCACAGAAAAATTAGCAGAACATATTTAATGCTTCAGAGATAAAGATAACCATAGCAATACAGATCAAATATCCTAGAAGTCCGCCATAGCCGGTTACGCTTGTTTGAGAAAGGAAGAGGGGTGGTACCTAAAATTCGATATATCTCCAATTTCGTTGGAATAACTTTGTCACTTTGGGCACAACAATCCGTCTGCTCCTAAATAGAGCAGTCTTTTAGACTGCGTCTAACACCAAAGAGAGGGGGCAGCTATATCAGCTGGCAGAAGGTATAAAATGCACAACACTTGTTGTCAAGATATGGCAACAGTAATGGGTACAACAACAGATGTTACTACCCCATGTGGCCTAACACTCTTCGGAGTACGGAAGATATTAAAACCAGAAGGCAAATTCAAAATGAAGAGCAATTAAAAGATGTTCCCTCAACTAAGTTACTGCACTATGGAAGAAACTAAATAACATAGAAGAAGTTATTACCAGATTGAGTAATGAAGTTAAAACTCTTAAGTTAGAGAATGAAGATCTAAAAAAGAATCTAAACTTTAATGTGACTCAAAGTAGAAAAGTAGTAGAAAATCTTCCCATTTAACTACTACAAAGACGAAGACAACCTATAAAGGAGAAACCGATTGGTTCTTGAATAAAAAACGGCATTCGAGGAGAGTTGAAAAGAGTAAAATTGAATCTTCACCGGAATTCGAGCACTCTGAGCAGTAGCCTCCACCAATTAATATTGTGAGCATATCAGGTCATTCTGAAATCCAAACGTTGATGAAATCGGTAACGGAGAATGAATATAAGGTCTATAAGGAAAAGAAATACGTCGGACTCTAACACTTACCAGGAGTTAACCATGAAGCTTAATGTGGTTAGTTACCAGTGGTTCACCTAAGAAGACAAAAATCAACTTGAATCTACCAATAAAAAATCTACAACAATCGGAAGATGAACATAGAACTACTTATTGAAATAATACAATCTACAGCCCTTGAGAGTTCGCCGATCAATCAAACTAATAAGAAATTTGAAAAAACTTATCCAGTGAAGTAAGAAAACATCAAGGAGTGTAAAACCTGGCAAATTAATAAATCTCCGAAAAACAAGACAAAACTTAACAACTTAATAATCTAAAATAAATTATTAAAGAAGTTGAGGGACTGAAAAGAACTAAAGTTTAAATATCTGGAAATTAAGAAACCTGACGGAGCCTATGGAGCCTCCCTAAAAAAAAAGCAGATCTTTTTGCGGAGCATCTCGAGGAAATTTCCTATCACTTCTCAGACAAACTGATTATGAAAATATCGCACTATAGTTTCTAAGATTGATGAGCTACATAAATATAGAAGCTACATGAATTAAAATGATGTCTAAGCTATTTAAAAAATTGCCACTTAAAAGAATTAATAGAGGCCAGAAATCTAATTCCTTCACATCAATTTGGAACACAGAATCACAAACAAAATTAAAGTCGCGCTGGAAAGTAAAAAAAATATGGTAAATTATTTTGATAGAGTATGACACAATAGATTGGACAACAAATTGCAGAGGGACCTACACCACATAATATTTCGAGTAAGGTATGATGAGGAACACCCCGCCTTGAAAAAATCGCAGCGGGATTACCACAAGGCAGAGTTTTGGACTAGTTTTGTATCTACTGTGTAAAATAAACCTACCCAACAGCAAGAGAAGGAATTATTGCAACAGTTGCTAATGATATAGTCATTATGAAGATAATGTTGAAAAAGCAACCAGCAAACTGCAGAGAATCACTAATGAGGTTTGTAGTCGAATAAAACGATGGCGTATACATCAATGAAACAAAATTCGTTCACATAAACTTAGAAAAATCTAAAGGTTAACTGGATACCAATAGAAATTAATTCAAAACAGGTTCCGTAAGTCAGTACAGCCAAATATTTATGTATTGTTAGGACGCTTAGTTGAATTATCTTCTTATATTTAAGCTAAATTTTCGCATTGAAATCGCATTTCAAAGGCAAAACAATAATTCCAGAATGATAGGAATCGACCGTAATGCATTCGAAGACTTTGAGTTATTTTGATCTTCATCTACACATCTGTCGATGCCGTAAATGAGGATGATTACAAGTACAACAGAGAATGAATATTGTGAATAATTTTATTCTTGTACTTACTAGCATACCGGACGATTTAATATGAAGTGTAAACTAATTTTCACTTATATTTTTATTCACTTTCAAGCTTACTGCTTAATTTCACTATATTTACACTTTTCACAACAACTCTAAATTTAATAAAATAAAATCAAAATACCACACATTTTTTCTACTTAATCACGATGCAACAAGTTCAAGAATGAAACAAACGAATCGAAAATGTCATTTTAATTTTTTTAAGCTTCTGATGTTACACACATAAAACGCTGTGCATAAGAAAAAATTAATTTTTTATGTTCCATATTTAGCGATGACACATTTTAAAAATTTACTATGTACATGTTTTGGAGTTTTGATGTGCAAATTTTAATGATTATATTTAATGAAATTAAATCCAATCCATTTAATCACATCATGCGCAGATTAAAACTGGTGCACACATTTAGGCTGCGGGCCAATTCTTGGGTAAATTACAATGATAAAAATCTTCTTACATTTCGTTGTATATAGACACTGTTGTCTATTTCTCGCATACTCAATAAATAACCCTCTGCCAGTTACTTTGAACAACTTTAAGTCAGCTACATTTTTGCCCAGCAATGATTAGAGGTCAATAGGGCAACTAAAAGCCAATAATAACACCAATAGCTCTCTCAACAACACGATAAAACAAAGGTTAAACAGTTAAACAGACCTTTTATCAACAACAAGCATCTGTTTTTACAGTAGAGATGGATATACGATTAATGAATTGGATTCTGCAAACTAAACTCCAGCGAGAGATCGCAAGTAGCAATGCTACATAAATTATACAGAAATTGTTTAGCAGCGGGACATCTAACAAATGCATGTATGCAGAGGAAGCAATGCAACATATGTAATGGAAGGCATAACACATAACTGCACATCGGTTAAAATTAAATTTGTTAATAGAAAATGATGCCATCCCGCAAGAAAAAATAATATATTTAGGAGGAAGCAGGCGCAGAAAAATTATTTAGAGAGACAACAGCGCGACTACCAGATGGAAATACATGGTACCTTACCTTTAAAGGTACCACCGTCTTTACTTGAAGAATCCAGAAAGAAGGCACTAGCATGGTTACTGCAGATCAAGAGGACATTTCTGAGGTATAAACCAATCTCCAAACTCTATCACGAATTTATGGAGGATTATCTAAGGCAAGGCCATTGCAGCTAGTGAGAGTTTAGCTATAGGTGATAGACCAACATACTATACATACCACATCATGGAATAATCAATCGCGAAAACACTTCCACGAAACTGGGAGTAGTATTCGATGTATCCAGCAAAACCTCATCGGGATTATCGAGGAGCCCAAAATTCAAAGTGACCTAATTGGTATCATCTTGAGATGACGAACACACAAAATCGTGTTAACAGCAGATACGAGAATGCTGTTGCGGTAAATCTGGATGCACCATAGTCACCAGAACTTGCAACTAATATTGTGGCGAAAAATTCTTCTCACTCAATAGAAGAATACAAACGAAAAATGGCCACCTATGGAACAACAGCAGTGACGTTTCTCGCTGTAATAACAATAATGTAATTGGCAGAGGATGAAAAGAACAACTATCCAACAGACATATCAAGGCAGGTCCGACTCTTCAAAACTATTTGATCTGGTCTCGCTATCACCAATAATGATAGCAGCAAAGCTGTTAATGTAAGAGACTTGGAGAGTTGATATACAGTTGGATGAAAAGCTGCAGAAGCAGTACTATAAAACAAAAATGGAAAAAATATAAGACCGAATTAGAGGAATTAAACAGAATAAAAATACCAAGATAGCTTAAAACAATGTCAGCGCAAAAATTACCAGGACCATCTTCTCCACACATCGGAATCGGAACAAATCCATTGAATAATTTTCATAAAGTCTGACTTCATTAGGCTTCCACAAGAGGCCAATCATGTAACGTTGATCCTTTTTTCCGTTTGGTTTTTCCAGAATTTGCATAGCACGCACAGATGCCTTGGAGATCGGTTCATGATTCATATTCCCTTCTTTACTCTTACTTCGGTCTAAAAAGACCAAAGTATTAACATCCTAGCCAAATTGATTAAAAATTTGGCTAGTCTAAAACCACTTTTCTCAACGTTTTGAAAGTTCCTGAGTCTGAAAAAGCAAAAAAAAAATTCCGTCTGTCTGTCTGGACGTCACCAGAGATCCGGATGTTTGTACCCATGGTATCTCCAGAGCGGCTTGTCCGATTTGAATTTTTTTAGCCAATCTGTTTCTATAGCCAAGGCGGAGATTTGAAAAGTTTTGGAATCTGTACGTCAAGAGAGCCGGGTACCTGCCATACGAATTGACCCAAAACACTTAGCTTATATAAATATTTACCAATTTTTTATATATGCTGGTTTGCATATTGAGTTTAGGGTTGTGTTGAAGGCAAGTTAGGGGTCAATTTGCGGGTTGAGTAGAAGTTGATTTGGAGTTGAGTTGGGGTTGGATCGTGATAAAGTGGGGATTTAACCAATTTTTTATATCTGCTGCTTAGAGGATTTAGTTTGGCTGGGGGTTGGTTTGCGGGTTGAATTTGGGTTGAGTTGGGGTTTAATTAGGGTCTTTAGTGAGCAGTTGAGCAATCTATATAATATATAAAAGTGAGTGTTTGTATTTATGTACAGTATATGTGAACGATATTTAAACAAATCCATACGCCTTGACCGATTTGAACCAAATTTTACACACATATTATTTTCGACTTAAGAAAGTTCACTTTCACAATTTAGTTGATTTTCGGATCGTAATTCTTTTAACGGTTATGTTGATGGTGATAGTGACGGTGATATTTATGGTGGTGGTGTTGAAGGACTGATGTTATAATGTATGACTGATGGTACAATCTTATATCATGATGGTATACTGTATGATGGTATGATGGTACAACGGTATGATGGTTTGAATATAAGAAGGTTCTGATGGTGATGGTGGTATGATGGTATGATTATATGATCGTATGATGGTATATGATGTTATGATGGTGATGATATGGTAGTATGATCTATGACGGTATGATGGTATGATGTTATGATGGTATGACGATTGACGATATGATGATATAATGGTACGATGGTATAATGGTTAATGATATCATGGCCTGACAGAATAATGGTATGATTATATGATAGTATGATGGTACGATGTTACGATGTTGCGATGGTATGCTGGTATGACGGTATGGCGAATTGATGGTAAAATATACTATTTAACCATGGTATGATGCTGTGATGGTTCCACGTTACTGTGGGACAATACATAGAATGATTGTATGATGGTTTAAGGTATAGTGTCATAATAGTATGATTGATGGTATAAAATGATCGTTTAAGGTTATGATGGTACGACGGGATGTATGCTAGTATGATTGTTCGTTGCTATTATGGTATGATGGTGAATAGGGTTTGTGTTGAAATTGAGTTGGATTTGGGTGAGAAGTTCGGTTAGGGATTAATTTGGGGTCGAGTTTGGGGCGAAGTGGGAGGTTACAGTGAGTTGAGTATTCATACATGCATGCAGCTTTCAAATCAAATTGATTTTTGGATTGGGTTGGCCATTAAGTGTCTTGAGCAGAAGGTTGAGTTTTGGTTCGAACTAAGTTGAGTTAAAGTTGAGTTAGAGTTTAATTAGCTTGCACTGTGGTTAAGTGAGTTGGCCAGTTAAGGAAATATTTAACCTTTACTCTGTGCATTGGGGTCAAATTGATCCCTACAGATTCTAAAATTAAAACCAATACGTTTCATATTATTTAGCGCATGCCTTAAAGATAGCCTCACCTAATATCTTCTGCTAATTTTATGATTGCGATTGAGTTGGAGGTTTAATTGTAAATTAAGCTGGTTAAGCTGAGTTAAGCTGAAGATTGACTAAAGAGGATGAGATAGGGATTAGTTTGGGAGTTAAATTAATTTTCAAAACCGTAGTTCTGATCCCCCCATGAGGTTTCAGCCCTTCATATTTTGCTCTTGAAATTTTGTCTTTATAAGCTGATAAAGTACCTCAACAGTATTGCATTGGCACTTATGCTCATGATACACCTCCACGACTTAAAGAGGGTCCGCATGAAACCCAGAGAAGCCGAGTTTTACTCGCTAATGGTTCATCAACCTCATCTTTTCTGACGTTGAGTATTGTTCCCAAGCGCCAATTATTTAGATCGATTAAAATTTTCGGTGCTTGACCTTGGTAACCCTTTATCGCCAAATTTTGTAGGAGAGCATTATTTCCTTCTCAGTTCATCGGGCAAATTTGATTGCACTGGTAGGATCAGATTTCTAACCTTACAGCCATCTACCAAATACCGCCCATTACGCAACGGTACTGATACCACACAGAACAATTCAGACCGTTTGGCATCGCTATGCGCACCAAGCCGTCCTTGTGTCCCAGTCCGTGGCACGTTTTGTCTTCGCCACATTTTTTATACTTACGTGAGTAGTGCTTCTCTAGATAACACCTGCAGAGCTTTCTCTCTACGACTAGATCCCATCTCTTGGCGTATCATTTACGCCGACTTACCCGTTGAGTTGTTTCTCGCACTTACGTCAACTAAGTGTCGAAACGATCATCTTGCTTCAGTTTATTATTAAGCTGATTTCTTATAGCATGCTGGCGATTGTATCATAAGCTAACACTGGCTTGTTGCTTTTATCTGAACTTTGACCATATGAAATTTTGGACACACCGAAAGTATTCCTCTTTCATTAGAGGTTGCTCAGGTTATATTACCACGTTAAGACAAGGATTGCCACTGTTGCGATTCTTCGGTAAATTTACACTGCCGAGTTATATGATATTTTGCTTATTTGTGCGTTCATCCCTTTTTTACATGTGTAGACAATCATAGCAGAAAATGCTATGTCTTTCCTTTTTGTTTTCTATTTTATCCATCATGTATTAAATGCCCATTTCATCCCAACAGATGGTGTGCCTTCAATTTTATTCTGTTAATGATTTTTACCACTTTTAGCGATGTGGGTCACCAGGTCACCACATGGTTTCTCGGGATCTTCTTTGAAACTTGACACGTGTGTTGAATCTCTATGGAGGTTACAATTTTCAAAACATTTTGAGTTTATTTTTTAGCTTGGACATTGGGCCCGAGGAACGTCTTATTCGGATTCAAATCGTGTTATATGTAAGACTCTTGATATAAACAAAATTGAGTACACCCAATTATATTGATCTTGTCGTGCTTTAAATTCAATGGTATACAATTTTACCTCATTCAAAGCTTATATAAAAGCTAACAAAATGTATTTCTCTCATTTAAAATCCAACTACGGTGCATCGATGTTGTTGTCACAATTTCTTGTTATATCCAATAAATAAAACAAAAAGATAAAACGAAAGAAGCAAAAAGTTGCGCATGTCAACCGCTTATTGTAGAGCTTATTGTATATGCATATTTACACTAATACACTGTTAGTTGTAAATGTTATTCGTTATAACTCTCATCTCCCCGCCATCATCATCATCATCATCATCATGATACCACCAGCGTACAAGAAAAGTACCAAAAAAACTGTAAATATGTAGAGTAATATGACCCTAAAAAAGACTGAGGAGGACAGCACCACTGCTATCAAAGAGAGACAATATTCATATGTACCATATAGTTCGGCTCAACTCGCTCGATCCGGCCACACATAACTGAAAAATTCTATTGTTACACAAACAAAAACAAACAATCAATTTTCATATTTCATTCCGTTTCTCGTGTATAGTAAATAAGTACGGTCGTCGCTCGCGCGTCAATATTCTGCTGTGTATGGTGCTGGTTGTGTGTAGTGTGTGTTGTAAGATAGAGAGTGGAAAAAAGAAAAGCAAAACAAAAATTTTCTACTGTGTGGAAATAAGTGAAAATTAATTTTATTTAATTATTTATAAGTTTATTGTGTTTTAAATGAAACATAAATGATGTGTGTATAGTGCGTGTGCATTTATCTCGTGCAATAATAATTAAGTTTTCGCATTAAACCGCTATTTTAACTTGTTTTGTGTGATTTACAGCACACGCTAATGTCAAATCGTATTAAAAGTGTAAGAAAAAGGTTTTTTTTTTATTAAACCGTTTAAAGCGTGTATCCATATCACAATCACTCGTTTAATTTAAGTGTTGTTTGTTAATTTAATTTAATTAAGACGAATTTATATTTTTATTCTGGTATATTTATGTACTCGCGTATAACAGCAATTAGTGTAGATCAATTCGTTGGTTTTAATGAATTTTTATTTTTTTTCTTGCTTTTCATTTCGTTTTATGGTCGATTTGTTATTTTTTCGATGTGTTTGTATGCATTGGAATTGAATATAGGGGAGACTTGGAATTGGTTGAAAATTCGACACATTTTTTTTACTTATGTAGTGCATCTTCTAGTTGGCAACTTCCGCCTAACCTCTGGGAAGCTACAAGTTTAAAATTAAAAAGTCTCACTTCTAAAGAATTGACAAATTCTAGAATCTGTACAAATTAGTGTAATTAACGGAATCTCAACCGGTATTTTCAATTGGTTCATGTATTCGATACCTGATTCTTTTCCATACAGATTCTTAGATGCTTCTTCAATCACTAGCCTCCATTAATACTATGAAATTTCGTTTTACTTCTATGGCGTATATTGCCTCGCGATATTTGTGAATTTTTGGTTAAAGTCATTCAGCGTAATTGAATACAAATCTAAAGAAACAAATTTTAATACGCAAGTAATGCGGTTATCGAAATGGAAGAATCAGTAAAATGAAGCTTAACGGTATAAAGAAACGATATTGGAAGGACTAGGTGGGATAGAACAAAAGGAATTTCGATTTCTGTCTTTCACAATCCTTTTTTTGATATAAGTTTACACTTCTGTAAATTAAAAAATCAATCAATTTGGGGGCTATTTAGTCATCAGATAATGGAATGAAATGGTATGGAGTCTTTAGAGCACCAGTCTAATACAGGTGTTGCGTTCCAATCTCTGCTTGATTTGAGCTTTAGATATTTTTAAACACTCTGTTAAATTAAAGTTAACATTGAATCGTTACGTGTTTGTTTGTTTGGTCCGAGAGATATTCTTTGTTTCAGGCAATCATTAGAATCAGATTTTCCGTAGTTAAATTGGCAAGAACCTTAGTCAAAAATAGATACCTTTAATAAGTAGGACAAGGATGTACCTAATTTTACTTTTCTTTAGAATTTCTTAGCTAAGCTTATCGTAAGCTTTAAAGTCAAAATTTGTTGTAGATCGATAAAAACATTTTTAATTTTGCTCCTAAAATTCTGAGGTTTGAAATGGACATAGCTGATACTACTCTAAACGTTTTCGTGTTTAATTCATAGTAGAACCATGTAGGTAGAACGGTATGGGTCAGACCTAACAAAAATTTAGAAAAAATCCTTGTTTTTCAAGCTGAAATTTGGCATGCGCTCTAAGTGGCTCTATCTTACCAAATCTCAGCTCAAGCAGAAGATTATTAACCCCGACTAAACGTCTCAGGGTATTTTACCAAATATCTAAGATACAACGAAGGATTTTGACGATATCGTGATTTTTAAACATGTCAACCAGGTGCCTACTAGTGTTATTAAACATTTTCACCCTTACTAATTATTACGTACGGTGCATCATCGAGATGGGATTAGTAGTGTTTCTGCATGCTATTGGCATTGTATGGTCTCCTTAAGATATCAAAACAAGTGCATCACGATTTTCTTCTGGGATTCTTGGTACGCATTTTTCAAGCATTTCCCGCAACACTGTTCTCCAAACAGCTTTTGCAAATATACTCTATTTTGAGAGCAAAAGTTCATTCACAATCGAGTGTCATATAGGCATTATTAATTTTAGCATCACTGGCCAAATGGCACAATTGTTAAAGCTACCCTGTTGTAGTGTGCATCAGAATTCATAGACCGATACACTTTTTATGTCGGTATTAAAACTTGTATAAGGCTACGCAATGCCCAAAATCAACAGATAATTAATTGCAGCTTTCGTAAAAATATAAAACCTTTCGAAAGACATATGAGAACCTTCAGTGATAAAGAGGAACTTTCGATGTATTAAGAGGTGATTTATATTTTTACTTTTTGTCAGAATTCAACAACTTCTGAAATTTCTCTTCGTAAGTTGAGTACTCTTTGTCACTTGAACAATTTGTTTACGATCTGATTTTAAGTCGTGCACATCACTATTCAACATTTCATTAAAACCCATTATGTTATCAGTTGTCTTCCACTTGTTCACCCCATACAATGCCATCGAAGGAGTCGTCTGTATCGATCTTATTCGGTGAATTAATAATCGTAAACTTCACATCCTTTATTATGCTATCCCAGTCACACTTCTTGCTAAATCAATTAATTTAGCCGCCCCGGTGGCACAGTTGTTAGCATGCTTGCTTTAAGCTCCGGGTATCTCAGCGGCCCAATCCTTCTATGGGATGTCGTGCCAGTGAAAAAAAAAATTAATTTAGCAATAATGGGAACTACTGTTCGATTCTGTCTCTCCGCCTGACCATTTGACTGAACTGAGTCAATTTTCGTTAAGACTAGTTGAACGGTTGATTGCTCCATAAAACTCCTAAATTCTCTCGCGGTAAAATAAGATCACTAAACATACAAAAATGTGACCTTAGACGATTTATAACCTCAAGAGTACCATAGTAGATTTAGTTGGATTTTGTGAATTAATATTTTGTGAATTTAGTGAAACCGTCTGTCTACAAATGGTCATGTGAAAAGTGTGAAAAGGTACAAAATATTATCCCTTATCGGGTAGTAATCATTTTCAACACTTTCTTTAATACGCCTAATATCTGTATCACTTATTTGAAATGATCTAAAGTTTCATAGAACTGCATTCTTTTACTTAGAGCATTCACATAGTGGCATCTTTCTTCTCCAAGGTCTATTTAAATGATAAATAGTCTGTCAATAATCTACATAAATTGGATACCGTGTAATTAGATGTGAAATCTTTTGATTTCATAACTAGCAAAAATGCCTCCAGCTCAAACGAATTTTTGTTACTTTCATCTGAAGTTGTCCTGTAATAAAATATATAACTATATTCTCGGCACTTCGACCAACCCGTTGTCTCACTGGCATGGGAACATTCGATAGCGAATATTTAGACTCAAATTTGTTCACTAGATTATGAATTGCTTGTCTACTGGGACGATAATTACGACCAAAAATTGGAATTAACGCTCTTGAAGTTGCATTCACCGACTCGGAATTTTTGTAGTAAATTTTAATTATTTGTAAACGTTGTTCGTTCGTGTACTTCACCATGATGAAAATGTATTCTTTACTGAATATTTTTATACTGACAGTTTGGTTATTGGTTTAAGGGTACGTTCACAGTGAAAGTTCAAAGTTGTCAGGTCCCGAATGGAAAATCCGATACCACTACCACACCCCTTCTTGATCAACGATTGCAATATTTCCGATATAAAGCGCTGAAACACTGACGGCGCTTTGCATAAGCCAAAAGGGGTTTTCAATTACTAGAATTATCGGAGATTGAAGAGGGAATCTATCCTTAATCGAGACCCTATTCAAATTTCTATAATTACACAAAAGCTCTTCTCCCCGTTCTTGTTATTGACCGATACTAATTCGCTGAACATCAACACATTATCCGCTTTTCGAAATCAATTCGGCTTTAATTGGATATTCTATCCAAATTCCTTTTGTGCTATTCTATTGCTATGGAATTTCTAATTTCAACATTCCCTTATTCTACATGTGGTTATTTAATCTAACCTCACAATTCGTGGACACTTTTTTCACAAAACAATTAATATTTTTTATTTATGCTATTCACGTTTTACCACCTGATCAAATTTGACCCGGAACAACATTTTTATGCATTTAAATATAAATCTTTTTTATTACCTTCAGAATAGGCTCCTATAGAGCTAAATCTGGCGAGTACGGTGGCTGAGCGATGACTTTTGGTTCGTGTTTGGCTAAAAAATCAGCCGCAATCAGGCTGAAATGTGACGGCGCATTATCGCGGTGAAAAATCCATAAATTGTTTGCCCACAAATCCGGCCGTTTATGACAAATTGCTTCACATAGACATCTCAAAATGGCCAAGTAGTATGCTTTACTGACCGTTTGACCCTCTGCAACAAATTCATGGTGAACCACACCATGGTAATCGAAGAAAATGAAGAACTTACCTTGATTTTCGACCGACTTTGGCGTGTTTTTTTCGGGTTTGGCTCATTTTTGGTGCGCCATTTGCTAGATTGTTGAAATGTAGGGTCATCAGCTACGTTGGCATCTCTTTTGCGATCTCTACTCGACCTTCTTTTTGCAAAAAAATTCAGGTCTTTCGGCGCAAGTCGACGGCAACGCGTTTCATACCTAAAACATCAACCAAAATGTATTGGATCGATCCATAAGAGATGTTGTGAGCCTCTAATATCTCTCTAATGCCAACACTAAGATTTTCGAGCACAATTTTCTTCACTTTTTCGATGTTATCGTCGTTAACTCACTAAATGCTTTATGCCACTCAAATACTCGCGTTCTCGATAGAGTAGACTCCGCAAAACACTTCTGTTACATTTTTGGAAACACAAAATTTCAAGCAAACGTGTTGATCAATTTTTTTTTCCATAGTAAAAATCGCCAGAATAGCTTTTCGCGTCGTAAACAAATGGCTCCTAAATTCACAATAATGGACGTATTCTGCTCAAGCGTCACACCAATGTCAAAGAAGGTTGTACCAACCTAGAAAAGATTCAGTTTACGCGCGCTTATAGAAATAAGATTTTCTCGGGAAATACAAAAAAACATATCATAAAATCGTTATCTCTCTAAAACAGTCTCGAACAATAGCTCGTATTTTTGAAATTCCAATTTAAATTTTCGACTGAAATGACGTATTTCACTAGAAAATTATCGGCGACTTTTTCGGGTGAATTTCAAGAATACGGGCCAAACTAACGGCGTCAAAATTTTTTACTAAACCTAATTATATTCAACTGCATTTGGATTCTCAATCTGCATTTGGATTCTCAAGTGCGGTAATGGAATCTAACCAAACTAATTAACGAAATTTTACCCTAATCTGCGATTCCATGTATTACGTAAACCTGATTTAACATAAATTATTTCTTGCGGGTTCAAACCTCGATAGCAGTGGTATACCACTATATTTTGATCTTTGTATTCTAAATTTCGAATTTGTCGGTATTCATCGTCTATAAAATGTTGAATTTACATAAACTCAATTGCTTTTCGTTACCTTGATATCTGATCTGTGATTGTAAAAACCACAGTGTGGTATAGGGTTCTGCGCAATCGCCATGAAACTAAAATTATTACAGAGGGTGACAGGTGCCGCTGATTGGTTATTACGAAAGTTAGCTGAATAATGACATTCGAAAGAAAAGTCGACAAACTCGATCTTTCATAGAATTCAGGACATTGAATACGTCGTGTAGACACTGTCGATGCGAGTGGATGCTCATTTTAGAGAATGTCGTTACTTATTCTGAATATTTAGACTATAAATATTCTAAATGTTTTATGTTTTTTTCAAAAAGGACTGAGTCAGGTATCGTAAAAAATACGTAACATATGATATTATCCGCTGAACTATCCCTAGCTTTTCAATATTGAAATCGACCTTGTTCACCAAAGCTCTTGTAAATTGTATGAATATACTAATCACTAAAGTTACATTATTGACAGGCATGTCTAAAATCTTATCACTGATCTTTAAATTGATCAACAGAACTCTCGGCATTTAACTTTATATCATCTCTGTTTCACAATCTTACATCAACTTGTTTTTCCCCAAACCAATTTATGTACAAATTGTAGAAAAATTAATTCGATTTATCGCCTGCAGCCGCCACTGTTGTTACAGAGTTGTTATGCAGGTAAATCTTGGGATTTCAGAAATAATTGTGTGCTACATTAGAATGTTGGTTTGTTTTTACCGAATTGCCCCGACACTATACTAGAAATGTTTACCTCCCAACGTGTGTTTGCTAAGCCTTTGACAGCCAACGCAATTACATAGTGGACAGTGACTACTGAACAATTTAAGTCAGATCACCAACGAATAGAGTTTTCTTTTGAACGTTTTGAAAGCAAGTTACTTTCCAAATTTTATCTCCAGAGAAGATTGTGGGTTGCTTGCACATTTACATCGTACAAGCAGCCTCCATCGTCCGAATTCCCGTTCGATGTTAACTGATAATGACAAATAACCTGAGAATAACCTGTGATACATTTTGGCTTGAATTTAATCATACATTATACTCATACAGATGGGTTTTTCAATATTTTATCTTTTTTGGTTAACAATTTTTCAATTCCCCAGTGATTAGCTCGATTATCACAATTTTTGTTCTGCAACAAACTGGCTGCAACATGGCTGGTTAAATTATTGTTAGCCTAGCAATAAGTAAACTTATTTTGATTAAAAACCCGAAATCGAAAGTTAAACCCTGGTTAAGAGTTTAATCTCCAATTAAAGAGCATTAAAATACTAACCCTAAGTCGTTTAGACCAATTCCGCTTTTTCTGAATGTTTAGGAATAGTAGCCCACATTACCAGGACCGTTCAAAAATTCATAGGGCGTGGTATCTGGTCTTCCGCAGAAGGTCTCATGGTGCAACATACTTGAAATACTTAATTAAGATTGTGAACCAACTGTTATTAATTCTGCCCGGCGCAAAGTGATTGATATCAGTTTGTAATGTATTTGATGAATATTGTTGTTCTAATTTTAAGCCGGAGAGTGACGAATGACATTCTCACCTCTGATCATTATCTCAAAAGACCACCGTTTAAACCATAACGTAATCTGAAATTAACCGATTGGCCGATTATTTCAATTCTCGATCCTTGACGACACCAATCTCCGCCGCTTTCGATAACTCTTATCCACTTGTTACTAAGCAAAAGGCTTTGAACAAACCCTTCTGGTGTTTTGACCTTAAAAAGTTAAGTAAACAAATCAATTAATAGAAACAATTAATTTTCAATCTAATAAAATTCTGGCCAAAAATTACATTTGTAGACTTGATGTCCTTCTTTACCTTTACTTGATAATAATTATGGTGCCTCTGCTACCGATGACATTTGCACCGCTACGATTGGGACTTAGCAAATCAAATTATTACACCTGAAGTTCTGCGTTGGAATATTTACTCCTTTGCACCATACAATAATGGTGGTCCTCTTGGGATTTTTCCTGCTAAACTGAAGCAAGGTTATCCTCTTATTAGGGACCAGTTGCTACACTTTTAACATGCTTACAGAGATGGTCAATCCTGTGAAGCGGCTTTACATGATCCTGTTACAAGTATCGAAAGATAGCTCAACAGCAAAGAGTTTGTGGGTACTTTCCTGGGTATTTCGGGAATTTTTGATAGCACTTTCGATTACTAATATTGGTATTAACCATACCAATATCAATATTGTTAAATGGATCGAATCAATGCTTAATTCTTTTGTTGTTGAGACTGATTTGGACAGCTTACCAGTTTCAGTCAGGGTTGCCAAAGGTTGTCCTCAGGGAGGTGTACACTCGCCTCTGCTGTCGCTTCTGGTTATTGAACGAGCTTCTTGTCAAACTGCGACACTTAAAAGTGTTATCCGAGTTGACGCACTATGTTTACGTATTGTGGAGGACTGGTACGTTGACAAGGGTTTACATATCAACCACCTAAAACTAGTTTTAGTTGTGTTTACTAAGCATAGCTATATGGACGATGTATCTGTTCCGTCTCTTTTTGGGATACAGATTATCAGATCGGGACACGTCAAACATTTAGGTGTTATCATAGACAATAAACTTTCAAGAAAGGGTAATGTAAAAGAACCTCCGGGAATACTTATGGTTTATCTCCCAAAATATTATGTTTCATCTATAAATCGATGGTTCTACCAATGCTGTCATATACTTCTATTGTGTGGTTACCGGTGGTTAATTTAAAATCTTCTATTGTACAACTTAACGGTCTACAGAATTTTGTAGGGCTGTTACTGGAGCGATGTCCTCCTCCACAATCCTTCGTTCTAGGCGTACCATACTCTACTGCATTTCGTTTCAAGTGCATTTAAGCGTGGAACTTTTTCAGTGGTTCAGTGGAGGTCGTAGGGTTATTGCTGATTCGTCAGCCGAAGCTGGAACTTGGAAAAAAATTATCAGTCCCCTACCGATTACTACCGTATCATTCAATAGTGGTAAGAATGCGAATAAAAGTTTTGCTCTGAGTTAGTTGATCCAGAGATAGTTTTCTGCCTCGAGCTGTCCTCTGGCTAAATATTTTATTCACAGGCCCAATTTAACCCTCTCTTATTTTGCTTTGTGTTTAAAGAGGGATCAGCTTAAAGTTTGGCCACCAGTTTTCCAGGTCATGACCGCTTTAAGGTTCACCTAAATCTATTAATTTAGATCAGTTATCTTCGAGACCGTTGTGAAATATGCCCCGGTTTGCACCATTGATTGCGAAAGCTTGTTGAGTTCCAACCAATTTTAATAATAAAATAAGAGTTTACCTTGAAATAACTTTAAAAACAGATTTTAAGGTCAAATTTAAGCTCACCAATTTGTGATCAAAAAGTAGTAAGACTTCTCCATTTAAATCGCGGATTTATCATAGATTAGTGGGTCGGTTCCGTTTCTGACTATTAGCATTTTAAATCCTCCATTATATTATTCCAATAGAACTCAGATTTACTACTTGTGGTTTTAGTTCTTAAATTTCAAAGATACAATGCTTGTTACTTATCGGGACTGATTAGGTCTAATGCCACTCTTTCCTGAATTAGTGGATAATGTATGACAATAATTGTTATTAAATTTTCGGCTGTCGGTTGCAATGCTTAATGTTCAAAGCATTCAATTTAAAATGACAGATCTTGCTCACTGTTTAATTTCTTCGTTGTTTTCAAACTACTTTCAAATTTGTCCGTCGACTTTCCAACTTAATGGCTACTTCAAATAATTGTCGCTGAAGCAGGACTTTTGCTTCTCAGCTTTAATATTTGACATTTTCTGCTGAGCTATCCCCCAAAATTACATGGACCATTTCGTTCGATGTTGAAAGGCCGAATTTATCGGAAGGCCGAATATCGAATGGCCGAATGTCCAAAGGCCGAATGTCGTAAGGCCAAATGTCGAAAAGCCGAATGTCGAATGGCCGAATGTGTCGAAAAGCCAAATGTCGAAAAGCCGAATGGATCAAAAGGCCGACATACATTTGTGGTACATCTATCAGTAGAAGCGATACGAGCGATATAATTCCTTTGATCTGTGTCTGCAAAGTATAATAACGCACTTGTTTTCAACAAAAGTAGCTCGTAGACAAATCACATGTTTTCAACAAAAGTAACCCCTAGGTCTTTAATCTCGAATACTTTTTGTAAAAGTATGCCATTTATTTGATATTATTGTATAACAGGATAACCTTTCTCCGATGGAACGATAAACTCTTACACTTGTTGATGATGAGACTGAGGAGGTTAGACTCACACCATTTCGCTAGATTGTCGATGTCTTCTTATAGCTTATGGGTATCACCGATGTTTTCTACTGTTTTAAAGATTTTGAGATCATCTGCAAACATTAATACCTTCCCTAGTACTCTTCCGCCAGATTTTTTAGTACTTGTTAGCGGTGAACGGTCTCATGAAATTAACACACATATTATAGCCACATATTGGCTAGGAAAGAATTCAGAACTCAGGATTCTTTTGTTAAATGCTGTTTCACAGATGATATAAACCGGGAAGAACGTTTTTAACACAAAATTGCGAAATTGAGCTGCTTTTGAAGACATTTACATTTTAGATATAAAATGACTGATTTCTAATGCTTGGTGGTTTAGCGATTGTTGTAGTCTTCTTGTAGTTGGATATTTCCAAAATATGTGCTGGGTTCTGATTGGTACTGGAACCAGATTTAACGATGACATGAACGAGGTTATGTTGGTTTGTAGTTAATGCAATTCGTATTAAAGAGTGCAGTTGGTCCCCATCAATCGGAATTTGTTAAAACTGACTGGTTTCCTATTATTATAAGTGGTATAGGATTGATGATATATTGATTGTAATGCATGTACCACTTCCGCAGGGCATCTATAAGGTGTTTAGAACGTGTTGTAAACTTATGTCAGTAATCAGTAGTGATACATCCGGAAGTGTTTTAGCTTTAATCCAAGAAATTACTTCAGCTTCATTGTAGTTGAATGTTTTATTAGGAATAAAGTTTAGAAATTGGAAACATTTCTCCAAATTCAACAAATAAAATTCCGCCGTTAACTGAGCACCTCACATCTCTTGTTTTCTTTTTATCGCAGTAGAATTCTGGTTCCCGAGTAGTTGGCAGCTTTATCGGTTTTCGTGGTTTAGCTAAAGTTGTTGAAAAAAGGTTTCTTTTGCCCCCATTCAAACTCTTTGACGAGAAGCCCATCAGGCCATAATTTGGATGTTATGGAGGCTTTAAAAGACTTCTCTGGCATGTTAATCATGTATTTCACTCCATTAGATGATTTTGGAATGATTTTTTTGTACGAATACGTCATTACTGGATACATTTACGAAGTATTAAATCCGCAATCCCTTCCAATACATTCGTCGATGCCATACAAGCCCAACAAATTACGCTAACCACAAAATAACTTGAAACATTTGTGGTAGAATTTAAACTTCATTGAAATTGATTGAATTGTACTACAACAACTAAAACTGAACATAATCTTTATTTGCTTAAACCCTGCCCGATCTAGTTGACGTTTGCGGAATGATATTCTGATTTTGAATCAGCTGGTGATTTACATTGAAGACTTCCCCATCTGAACTTAAGGGAGTTCCACCTTCATAATTCTTGGATCTGCTCAAATTATTGGTTTGTTTGTGTTACTTACCCTCATCAGTAAACGCAGTATATCTAGGTTCATGTGGAGATTATTTCGTCTTAATACCTGACTTTCGTGTTTTTGTATAATTTTAACTGGTTCCCATGTCCGATTTTTTTGATATACCATAGTATCACTCAATTTGAATTCGTATCGAGACTTACATCGTATGTAGGTCATGGTAAGATTTTATTTTTTCTTCATTTCGAGTTACAAGATTCCTAATATCAACTTCAACTTTAGGCTTTATTCGGTACCTTAGATCTTGTTCGTCTGCTCAGTAACAACTGTGATGGAGAAGCAGAAAGATTTGAAACTGGATGATTACGGTACTCAAGCAAGGCATACTCAACATTTTTCTTATCATTGAAAGATTTTTTGACAATTCGCTTTGCAATACCTACAGCTTAATAATTATAACTTTTGACATCTCGTTTCTCATAACACTCACCAAAGGTTTGTGGTCAGTATGTATTCGTACATCACGTCCATAAATATAATTATGAAATTTTGTACATGTGTACAATATACCTAACATCTCTTTCTCGACCTGCGCATAATTCTCTTCAGCCGACGTAAAGCTTCTGGATGCATAAACTACATGTTTGTTATCTTGCAGCAGAATACATCGCACCCCGCTTTTAGCATCGAATGGCTGAAGAATTGGTGAATTAGTTTTACTTTGTATTGAATTTTATCCATATGTTAAATTTTATATTTAACTCCTTCGCCCTCTGGACCATTTTCATTAAAATCTCATCATGCTCCTTTTCAGTTTTTGCGTTTATCAAAAGATCATCAATGTACGTGTAAAGACCATCAATGTCGCCGAAGTTACTTTCGTTTACACTTTGAAAATCCTCTGGGGCAGCCGTTTAAATCTATAACTTTCAAACGGTGTGCTGAAGGAACACAACTCGGATGATTCTGGTGTTAGTTCAATTTGATAGAACCCATCCTTCAAATCTAACACAATGAAGTATTCACGACCAGACAGCTGAACTTTATTATCCTCTAATGTGAGAAATCAAATAATGTTCCTTTTTGAGAGCCAAATTTAAAAACTTGGGATTTAGACATAGTCTGATCGCTCCATTGGGCTTCTCAACCACAGTAAGGTTACCAATTATTAACCAATCACTCGGTTCAGTAATGGGCTGAATAACTCCCATTCGCGTTAACTGATCAAGCGCATCTTTAACTTTAGGTTTAATCTTCAAGTGCAATCTTCTGGGAGGCCGAGTAACAGGAATGGCATCACTTTTCACAAATAATTTTAGAGGATTTGTGAACTTCGCAAGTCTCTTCGCAAATTGTTCTTTGCATCTGAAATTTCGCAAACCTGATTTATCAAACCCATTTTTGAACATGTATTCAGTCCCATTATTGGAGTGGAATCAGTCTCTACGAAAACAAAACACTCCTCTGTCTCAAAATCTCTACATCTAACAATCAAATCAACCAAACCGCAATGAGTGATTTTTGTACCACCATATGCCCGTAACCGAATGTCTCGTGACTGAATACAAAGTGTCAAGTTTAAAATTAACTTTCTCGTATATTCATACCAACCGATCACACTTTTTTTGAAGGAAGCTCAGAATCTATTATATCCACTAATTCTAAACTGTCTATATATAATTGATCAATCTCAACACAATCACCATCATCGCAACCACAATCTTTCTTGATTTCATTAACCTGTCTCGACCTATAACATCTAGTAAAATGGTGCAATGCTTTACATCTTATGCATCTCTTTCCATAAGCTGGACACTTACCAACTGGATGAGACTGATCACATTTTCTGCAATAAATGATCCGCGTCCCTGGTTGCGTTTACGAGGATTGCGATGTCTGCTTATTTTTATTATTAAAACTGTGACAGTAACATTTTTCTTATAATTACTTCTAATATCATGAACATCACCCGCATGTTGTTGAATTTGTTTGGTATGAGCTTTATTTTGCTCGACCGTTTTTTCTAAAGATGGATCTCCCGTTTTAATTAATTGCTCCTGGAGTTGTAAATCTCCCAATGCAAAAATGACACGGTCTCTAATAAGTGCCTGCTCCTGTGTACCAAATTCACAGGATTTCGCTAATTTTCAAATATTAAATGCTTCGCCATCTTGTTGGTTTCTATTGTATAAACAATATCGCTCGTATATGATATTAGTGTTTATTAAGAACATCTTCTCCAATTATGTTTTTAAAAATGGCAGCTTTCACGTGTTTTGGCTTTTCGTCGATCTCAAGGCCAATCATGTAGTTTTGTAAAGCTTTAATAAATTTTTTCCAATTTGCAGACATATTTCCTATGCAACTTAACGGCGCGAGTACATTTACCACTAATTTGTCCATTTTATCTTTCAAACTATCGATGAATATGAGTTTATTTTATTTATTTTATTTTGTTATGAACAATACTTTTATCTTAATTAAGCAATTCGATATTCGGCCTTTCGGCTTTATTCCGACCATTTGATACGGCTTATCAATCTTGAAATCGACCTCGTTGACAATGCCATTATTCAGCTTCTACAAATTTATCTGGCTATTGTGTCCAATTCTCTGATGCAAAAGCTCTTGCAAATTGTGTGACTTTGCCAACATTCCCATTCATTCATTCTAAACTATTCACTCTGTACATACTACTGACTAAAATCATTTTTCCAATTTGCTCGTCGAATCAGACTTGTACAAACATCTGACATGTTCAATACATTATTGACATAGGCGTGACTAAAATCTTATCACCGATCTTCAAATTGATCATTTGTTAGCTGCCACGGCAACTGTTATTTATTTATCATATGCGATAAGGTAACTGAGTCGATAAACGCTTGCTGAGTCACTTGGATCCACCTTGGATCCCAATCAAATTAATACAAACTGGGCACAACGACCACGTTTTATTATTTTTAAATATAAAATCATGACAATTTAATACAGGTTTGACATGTTGTAACTTTCACTTTTTTTCGCTTCGATGCGCTTCCGATAGAAAACGGTATTCTGAAATTGACACAACATATTAAAAAATTTACAACTTACTCGCATTAGATCAAACAAGTTTCAACCAAAGCCACTTCTCACCTTTCGTTTTGTTATTTTTTTTTTTTTTTTTTGTAAACGAGCGAAACGAAAACCCATAAAAATGTATTCACCACCACACTGTTACAATTCCGAAAATTAAATCGATTTCCCCTCTTTTTATAGTGGAGCGCTGAATAAACAAAAAACAAACAAAACAATTTTTTGTTTTATCAATGTATTTTTGGATCATGCTCGTAGTCGATGAGCTCCAAAAAATAAAAAATATTACTCTCACTCTCACGGCACACACATTTTGTCCCACTCTAAAACTTATTGTTGTGCAGCAGGCAACAGCAGTGTAGAGAGCATGAAAACTAGTATTCAATTTCCCATGGAATGTTTTTTTTGTTGTTGTTGTTGTTTCGTTCGTTTTTGTGTGTGCAAAATAAGAACGCCGACTGATTCCCAACCACTTCGATTAGCAAAGTCAGACAATTCGGACGTGAAAAATTTTTTGGTTTTTTGTTTTTGGATTTTCCGTTGATTTGCTTTTATATATACAATTACATCTATGTAATATTGTATATCACCTTGTGTCGTTTGTGTAACGGAAATTTTCATTTTTTTTTTTAGTTACATTTTCGGGTTTTAATTTTTTTTTGGTTCTTGTTATTATTTTTGGTGTATTGTGGAAAAGCGGAAAATATTTTCTATTATTCCAAAAAGAAAAAAAAATTATTTAAAATATTTTTTTGTTTTATTTTTAGAAAAGTTTTTTGTTTTTAAATTCCCGGAAAATTTAATTTTTTTTTATTTATTTTGTATTCTTTGACTGTATTAAAATACTGCAAAGTGGTTTTTCGTTTCGTCGTTATCATTTTATTGGTTATTGTTGTTTTCTTTTGGAAAAACCAATAGTGAACGTTCATTTTCACTAAACACTAAATAAATCGCGAGTACATAATAATATTGAGTGTGAGTTTATGAGTTTATAATAATTAATTTCGTGTTGTTGTGTTTGTGATCATGATTTGGTCACAAAATATCTAAAAAAAAAAAAATCTCAAGTGAAAATTTATATCGAGAAAAATTTGTGTGTGTGTGTGTGTGTGTGAAAAATAAAAAAAATTTGTGAAAATTAAAGTGAAAATATTTATTTTTTGGTTTTGTTTCAAATTTGTTTCAGAGCTAATTGTGAACGCTTTTTTTTTTGAAAATTCTTTGAAATCAATCCGCAAATAAGAAAATTACAAAAAAGAAAAGCGTGACTCGCGTGAAAATTATAAAAGTAATTTCAAGCTAAACAAAAAAAAAAAAGTTAAGAAAATGGCCGAAGAAGAGAACTTCTCCGATGATAAAGACAACAAGTTGATGTTAAGGAATCGTGGACGCAAAGGTGCGCTCAAAAAGAAAAACATCTACAATGTGAAGGATCATCGCTTCATACCACGATTCTTTAAGCAACCAACATTTTGCTCCCATTGCAAGGATTTTATATGGTAAGTCATTTGTTGCATCTTAAACGCACACACATATATACATAGACTATACATTCTTACTAAACAAATTTGTGTGCGGTTTTTATTGTAATAGTCTTAGATAACACATTAATTGTTAATTTAGGTCAGTTCTTTTATTTCTGTTCTGTGTGTTTGTGTGTCTCTCGGTTGTTTGCGGTTAGTGACAGATTTGTTGTTTTTGCTGTTGTTATTATTGTTGTTTTTATTATCGCATTAAAAAAATGTTGGACCCTAATCTCCCTTCGAATGTCGTTTGTGAAATTATTCTTTTTTTTTGGTTTCGTTCTTAATTCGCTTGAAGCTTATTATACTCACGTATATGTATTCATAAATGCGATATTAGATCCAATTTAGTTGTTGATGGCCTTGTTGAATCGTTTTTCTTTTTTGGATACAATTTGGGGCGGTAAGAGTTTTTGGGTTTTATTTTGGGATAATTTGATTAGCTGTGGTTTTTGGTAAAAATGATTTATTTTGAATTTTAGCCTGAATTCCATTAATTTGAAGGATAATTTAGGGTAAACCCATTGAAAGCTTTTAAATTTTGAAATGTATTTTTTCTCAGAAAACCGCACCTTAATTTGAAGACAAAATACATTGGATAATTGTTAAAGCTGTTTTATTAAAACTCATTAAAATTAGCTAATATTTGAAAATGTTTATTCGTTCTTTAGTTGGTAAAATTTAACTAAGAACAGATTTTTACAAAAAGTTCGTTTAACCACTAGCTTAATAATAATAAAAGCTCGATTAAAAAGAAATATTATAAATTAGTGAGCGAGGTAGTTTTTTAAAAGCTTTATGAAATTTTAAATTTTTAGGGTGGTAGAAAAGTTTCAAGCTAAAGCTTCGTAAATTAATGTCTCCTGATGAGATTGCTATTTTTAAATTTAAATTTTGTGATATTGTCCGTCCTAGTTGACTTTGAAAAAACAAAGGTACAAAAGCTCTTTATGACATTTATATCTTGTTTTATTTAAAAAATCTAAACTAAAAAGCTTGTTAAAACATTTTAAGAAATTTAGTCAGTTACTGACTTTTAAATGACTAATAAATAAATTTGAAAGGCTGAGCTACTGTTTTTGCTGAATTTGGTTTTGGAAGAAGTTTCCTCAATAGTTGACCTAATTTGTTCAACTTGAACTATTCGATGAACAAAATATTTATTGACATTATTGAATAAAAGCTCGTTACAATTTTATTTTAAACTAGAGAGAAAACATTTGTTTTAAGGATTAAGTTAAATTTTTTGTGAAACATAGTAAAAGTTTTATAAAGCTCGTAGAAAATAATTAATTTGTTTGATTTTAGAAAAGTGGAAGCTGTCAAGGTTTAGTGTTGTACATAAACAATTCTGTGGTAATTGTTTGGATAATTGGGATAATTGTTTGGATAATTGGGTTTTCTTGCGAGCTATAACGAATAAATTGCAACAGCTTATTTTATCGTTTCTACGTAAAATTGAGTAACTAATGTAAATATGTTGCATTTTAAGTATCCAAGCTTTTCTAAGTTAAAAAAATTTAAAAATTAGATTAGCATTTAAGTTTTAAAATATACACTATTTTAAACCTATTACTCTAAACTTTTCATAATCATTTGAGATACTACTTAAGAAGCTTTCTTAATTTTTAAGCAATTGTTTGAAGTATTGCAAAGCTTAAAAAATAGAAAACCCATATTTAGATCAATTTGAAGATATAAACATTTCAAACTCAAGTTTCGATGGAAAGCTTATTGAGATGCACATACTGGATCAAAAAAATATTTCTAAAGATTCGCATTTAATTAACACAACAGTGAAATGTTATCGAAAACTTACTCATTGGAAAGCTTTTTTATATTTTCTTGCCCGACTTAGTTAAAATTTTTAAACTGAAGCTCCATTTAAAATATAATTTCTGTTTCTTTAATCCGATCTCATTAAAATAATTAAATAATAATTTTAAAAGTTCAGCTCATTAATGCAGGATTTTGTAAAGGTACTTTCTACGCTCAATCCACTGATAACACGAAAAAACTGACACGTAGGATAAGTACGATAAAACATCAGACCATTTTATTTACCACGGCGAAAAATTAGGAAAGCTTGCTATAATAACATTTAATCGAAAAGTTTTCTGTAATGGAAATAATTTTACCTTGAATTTTAAAGTTCTTCTAGTAAATAACCGGATAGTCATTACGATTTTACGATTTGTTACGAAGAATTTTACCTTCTTGACAAAAGCTCTTCTGCTATTCTGAAATAACAGTTGCACATATGTTTCAATATAACTGCTTTTAATACCTGATTAAATTTACTTTGATAAAAGTTTAAAGGAAAATAAGCTTTCTATATATTGCTCATTGGGGATGAGTTGCATTCTTTTCTCGCGGAGCTTAAAAGAAAAAACAACAAAGTTTAAAAAACCACAATGTTTCAAACTAATTAGTTTTTTAGTAAAAGTGAACTAAAGCACAAAATTTTATATGTTGACAAATTCTGACGTTGCAATCTGGTCAAAGCAGTTTAAAATATTCCAAAAGCTCTTAAGAAAAATTACCCCAATGAATGAATATCCTTCAAAAGGTTAAATATTTTAAAATGTAATTAAGCACATAACGTATAGAGATGAACAAATATGGTATAAGCTAAAATTTTTTCATAGACATTTCGGAGATGCATACAGATCTTCAAATTAAGGTTTCTATTTGTATAGAACTTTAACGGAAATCATCATTTCACAACTTCTAGCCCACTTCTCAATAATTTGTCATTAGACGACTTGCGATAAATTTTAATATAATTTATAGAAACAGCTCATATATGTTAGAATTAGCAGAACTACAAGCTTATTAATAATAAAAGCTCGATCAAAAAAGAAATCTTATAATTTAGTTTCCTAATTAGATTAGATTGGACCTTTTAAATTTAAATTTTTTGATATTTTCCATTCTAGTTAACTCTGAAAAAACAAAAAATAAAAAGCTCGTTAAACATATTAAGAATTTAGTTGTTACTAATTTTTAAACGGATAATAAACAAATTTGAAAGGCTGAATGCTAATGTTTTTGTTGAAGTCCGTTTTGGGAGAGCCACTTTGAAAACATTTTAAGAACGTAAATTGAAAACAGCGCGGAATGAAATTATTCCTATCGGGCAACTTGACCTAATTTGTTTAAATTGAAACGTTCTATATACAAAATATTTATTGAATAAAAATTCGTTACAATTTCATTTAAACTAAAGAGAACATAATATTTGTTTTAAGGATTAAGTCAATTTTTTATGAAACAAATTTCAAATTGTTGTTTAACTTGATATACTAAACATTTTACAAAACTGTTAAAAAATATTTAATTTAATTGATTTTAGTACTTTGAAAGCTTTCAAGGTTTAGTATATAAAACATTTCGTGTTTAAACCTAATGTCAATTTGAAGATTTGTATTTTAGCTATTAATAATTTTTTTCGAATAAATTGCAAAACCTCTGTTTCTGACCATTAAAAAAATACGGAAAAGTTTGTATAAAGCTTTTAAACCAATTTGAAATTAATTTATTTGAAGTTATCATAATATTTCTGAAAATTGTAAGAGAATTTAATCCATGACTTATGATTATGAAAAAATCAATATATTATCCCATGTTAATATAATTCGCTAATGCAACCTGCACAGTAAATTCTGTATATAGAATGAAAATTGTGGTACTATCAGTCCAGTCGCCAGGGCTGATGAGAAGATTGATTTTTCATCATCATAAGCTCATCAGTTCGAAACTGGATTAAATTCTCTTACAATTTTCGGAAATATTAACTTCAAATAAATTAACATTGAAAATCTGTCGGCTATATCTATGGGTTGGTTGCATAATTATTCTAGTGTTTCAACATCTCAACTTAAAAATTAGATTTAGTAGCTTTAAATAAACTTTATTTTAAACCTGTTACTCTAAACCTTTCATAAACATTTGAAATACTAATTAGAAAGCTTTGATTTAATCGGAAATACAAATATTTCAAACCTAGCTAAGATTCGATGAAAAGCTCGTTGAGAAGCACATTCATTTGTACCTACTTAATACAATATTTCTCTTGTAGCATTAAAATGTTAGCGAGGACTTAGTCTTTGGGAAGCTTTTTTATAGTTCTTAACCAACTAAGTTAATGTTTTTAACTCAAGCTCAACATTTATAATATAATTTTTGTTTCTTCAGTCCGGTCTTGTTAAAATATTTAAATACAAAGCTCAGATTAATTATGCAGTATCTGATAGGACTAAAAAGCTTACATATAATACAAGCGCGATTAAACATCAAATTATTATTATTTACCACTGGCGAGTAGATAGGAAAGCTTGCTAGGTTGGGAAGGTTTTAAGAGCTGGTTAAGTTTACTTATCTAAAAATTTAATATGAAATATCTGTATGTTGCTCATTGGGAACGAGTTGCATCCTCTTTTGGTGCAGCTTAAATGAAAACAAAATGAAAGTATAAAAGCCTCAATATTTGGAACTAATTTTTTTTAGAAACAACAGAAATAAAGCACACATATTTTTTTGCACATCTGGAACATATAGAAGGATTTGTAAAAAAATCCTCACGTTAAGTTACAATCTGGTAAAACCATAAAATTCCAAAATCCCTTCTGAAAATCGCAACAATGAATCAATAGGAGGTCAGAACAAGGATAAACCTTTTAAAATGTAAAAGCACATAATGAATAGAGATGAACAGAAAACTCAAAGATGCATACAAATCTTCAAATTATGGTCATTGTTCGTTTAGAAGTTTATCGGAAAATAACATTTCATAACTCTTAGATTAATTCTCAATAATTTGTTGTTAGACAATAATTTGCTTGATTTATTGGATTTAGGTTTTAGTTAATTATTTTGTTACATTTAAAAACCTTATATCTGTGAAATTTTAAAGGGTTGTATATTAGTAATCTGTCTATTTAATTTTACTCAGATGAACAATACATTTTCTCGTTACACTTTGGTTTTGCTTCGATTAGCCTGTTTAACTCGTAAGTTTGTCTCAATATCAAATTTAAATGTTGGAATTTCAATAAGATTTTGCATGGATCGCAATAAGTAAAATGAACTGACCTAGGGATTCGAATTTCCCACACCTGAAAAGTAAAAGCTTCCAAAACTTAATTTCGGTTAAAGTTCCACTATTGTTATTCCTCATTTTCCCGGAGCTATCATTTCATTTTCCACAGGGTGATTGCAAAAAAAAAAACAAAAAAAAAACAAAGTATAAAAGCTTTATGTAATATCTTGTAATATTTTACTGGAAAGTTTTGCAATAACTCTTTTAGAATTGCATTCAATAAAACTGATTTCTGAATTTGATAGTTGTGCGATTATTTATTTAAAGAATCCTGAACTGAAAAGCTCTATAAATCATTGGGAGAAATTTCAATATTACTAACTTTTAAATGGTTAATAAACAAATTTGAAAGGCTGCCTGAATAGCCTGAAAATTGGAAATAGCGGAAACAGAAATTATTCATATCAAGCAACTTCACCTAAAATTTTTATAAAGCTCGTAAAAATAATTAGTTTGATTGAGTTTAGTAGTTGAAACCTTTCAAAGTTTAGTATACCTTAAAATTTCCTGTTTAAATTAAATCTAATGTCAATTTGAAAATCTTTATTTTGAAAAATAAATTGCAAAAGCCCGTTTTATTGTAAATATGGGGAACCTACCTCATTATCGAAAAAAATATCGCAGCATAAATATTTCGCAGACAAAAAAATTAATGATGACATATAAAGTCACATGTTTCTCACACGCAACTATCATCGCAAACAAAAATTCTCATTCCAAAAAATATCGCATACAAATGTTTCGCCACCAATTTAATCGCTTTACGATTATGAGCAATAATTTGGCTGATAATTGAGATACAACAGCAAGAATTGTATAAATTGAGGAATAGCGGGCGTTTAGGGGGCAGCCCCATCCTCTGAGGTATACAACGAATTAAAATATATTCTTATTATGAAATAAGATACACGCTTTATTTGTATTTTCTGAATATTTAAAAAAGATACGGGAAAAGTTTTGATAAAGCTCAGAAAGCATTCTCAAACTAACATCTCAGAAAAAAGCATCCAATATTGGAAAGTTAAAAAATTAGATTAGCTTTAAGATACACATTATTTTAAACCTGTTGCTTTAAATCCTTCACAAACAATTGAAATACTATTTAGAAAGCTATAAAGTTTCGTTTAAAATAATTTTTAAGCAATTTTCCAAGTTTTTCATTAAAAAACAGAAAACCCACATTTCGATCAATTTGAAGATGTATGTAAATATTTGAAAATGAAGTTTCGACGAAAAGTTCGTTGAGAAGCGCTGTCATTTGTACCTACTTACATAATACAATATTTCTCTTATAGAAGTGAAATATTAACGAAAACTTATTCATTGCAAAGCTTTTTTATATTTTTTGGCCGACTAACATAATTAAATAAAAATTGTAAAAGCTCAGCTCAATGATGCAATGCAGTGCATTCTACACTTAATCCACTTATGGAACTTAAGCTTTCAGTTACATCATTCAGTTTTTTAATTACCACTGGCGAGGACTTAGGAAAGCTTGCTATAATAACATTTAATAGAAAAGTTTTCTGTAATTGATCAAGGCAATAATTTTACCTTCTGGATAAAAGTTAGTTGCATATGTAAGTTTCAATATAATTGCTTTTATACCGAAAGCTTTCTTTATGTTGCTCATTGGGGATGAGTTGCATTTTTTCGCGTAGCTCAATAGAAAAAAAGTAAGTTTAAAAACAGCCACACTGTTTGAAATTTGAAAATTTTTTAGAAAAAGTGAAATGCACAGATAGGCAAAAATTATTACAATGAATGAATATCCTTTAGAAGGATACACATTTTAAGATATAAAAGCTTATGTGCTTTTTATGTTGCGAATAGAGATGAACAAATATAAGCTAAAATTTCTTCATGGAAAGCTCGAAAAAGCATACAGATCTTCAAATTATAGTCTCTCTCCGTTCAGAAGTTTGTCGGAAAATAGCATTTCACAACTACTAGGCTGATTCTCAATAATTTGTCGTTCAAAATTTCAATACAATTGATAGAAAAAGCTCATTTATGTTAGAATTAACAGAAAAATGGGCTTATTAATAATAAAAGCTCGTTAAAAAATATAATAATTTAGTGAGCATAGTAGTTACATTTTTTAATATTTTCCATTCTAGTTGACTTTGAAAAAAACTAAAAAGCTCGTTAAAATAGTTTAAGAAATTCAATTGATACTAACTTTTAAACGATTAATAAATAAATTTGAAAAGCTGAATTCTAATGTTTTTGTTGAAGTCCGTTTTGGGAGAGCTTTGGTAATTGAATGATATTATTTCTACAGGGCAACTTGTCTTAATTTGTTTAATTTGAAATGTTCGATACATAAAATATTTATTAACATTTCTTTATTGCATAAAAGCTCGTTACAATTTCATTTAAACTAAAAAGAACACAATACATATTTGTTTTAAGGATTAAGTTAAATGTTTTGTAAAAACAGTTTTGTTATGTAACTTAACATAGTAAAATTTTTATAAAGCTCGTAAAAATAATTAATTTGATTTATACTAGTACTTGGTAAGGAAGCTTTCAAGGTTTAGTATCTATAAAATGTCGAATTTAAATCTAATATCAATTTAATAAATAGAGACAGCTGGTTTTTACCGTTTCTACCCATTTTATCGTTTCTGAACATTTAAAGAAATATAAAAAAAATTGGATAAAGCTTATAAACCAATCTGAAATTAACTTCTCAACAAAAATCGTCCAATATCAAAAATAACTTAAAAATTAGATTATCATAGAAGCTTTAAAATAAACATTATTTTAAACCTATTACTCTAAACCTTTATGTGGAAAACTCATCAACAGTTTAAACTTAAGTTTCACTGAAAAGCTCATTGATAAGCGCATTCATTTGAGCCTGCCTACTACAATATTTTTCTTATAGCAGTGAAAACTATACAAGCTGTGAAATGTTAACGAAAACTTGTTCTTTGGAAAGCTTTTTTATACTTCTAGACCGACTAAGGTAAAGTTGTTAGCTCAAGCTCAACATTTATAATATACACCCAGCGCCATAAAAATGTGCGATTTGAAATTTGTGTGTTTTATGAATAGAGGGCACAAATTTTAAATACTGGTTAAAAATAAAATTTTTGTACTATTTTATATATTTTTAACTAATAGTTTTGTGATCGGATGTTTTAAACCTACTAAACTTGAGCAGCGAATATTTCCTAGGTTTATCGTATAAATGTTGCGACTGTTTCAAATGATTTTTGGAAACAAAAATAAAAATCTACGAAACAATTTATTTATAAAAATGGTTATTTTTATTAAAGTTAAGCATAAAAGGTGCACCAGTGAATTTAATATTTAGTTGGCCTTCACTTGACAGTGATGAAATTCTTAATCCAAGGCGGCCTGGAATCATATTGTAGAATTTCTGCAAATATTCTGTTGACATTTCTTCGAACCATACTTTTTCAATTAACTTTTTCTAGTTTTCGGCTTATATTGCCTAATCTTGTATCCCTTGAACGCCCATAAATTCTCTGTAATGATGAAGTCTGGACTATTTTCTGGCCATGGTAGTGACTCGATTCCCAAAATTTGTTTAAATTCTGTTACCTAAAGAAAAATGGCATATCTTGGAAGGCATGATCTGTGAAGTGGAGTCGAACCATCTTTAAATATTGAATTTGTAATATTTTGTGTCAGATCCTCAATGGTCGGCACGACGCAGGTTTCAACATTTTTTTTTTTTGTATTTTACTCCATTTACAGAACCTTCTAGAAGGTGAATGGATTCCATTCCAAAAGCTGTTATGGATCCCCAGATCATAACGTATAGGGTATGTTTTAATGTCGGCAAAACGCATTGTGTTGAATACCTTTCTTTTTCTTGTCGCCGAACTGTCATCCTTCCGTTGGGCCCAAATGAATTAAATTTGGACTCGTCCGAAAATTCTTCTCTCCGTCAGTCCTGGGCAGTCCAATTTTTCCGCTTATTTGTAAATTTTAATCTTTTAGCTCTCATTTTTAGGGTAAGGAGCGGTTTTTTCGCTAGTAGCGTTCAGACCCGATTCGTTTAACCTTCTCTGTACAGTACAAACCGAAATTAAGCCGCTAGTTGTTGCTAAAAGGTTTCTTCTTAGCTCAGCAGCAATATTGAATCTGTGCCTTACCGCTAATCGGTTTAATACTCGATCTAAACGATCGGAGGTCAGTCTTCCTTGCAATTGTTGGGTTTTCACAATATCTCTTTAAAAACGTGTTACTTCGGATTCAATAGAATCGATCATTTCCGCTATTTTCACATTTATGTATTTTTTAGCATGAAATTGCAAAATTTTTGCTTTTTCGTAATATTTATTTTATAATAAAATAATTTTATTTGGTTTTTAGCTTAATATTTTATCTTTTATTAATTATTTAATAAAACCCCGACGTTTCGACGGTACATTCCGTCATTCTCAGGGGTAAAATTTTTACTACAATTTGAAAGAAAATTTTTATTTTTTAATAACGAATGTTTTCCTAATGTAACTATAGAGTTTAAATTAAAATTTACAAATTACTCAGTTTAACCGAAAAAATTTAAAGTTATACAATTTGAGTGACAAAATTTTTTTTTAAGAAAGTATACAAAATGTTGTCGTAATAATTTAAAAAATATTTTGAAACTTCCTGGATATTTAATAAATTTTGAGATAAATTTTGTTGTTTTTTGATGTAAATGTTTTCCAAAATTAACCTTTTAATGAGATTTTGCTCCTTATCAAGTATCTCAGCGTCATCTATAGATAAGGAGTGGTTACTTCCACGTAGATGATTCGATAAAGCACTGTGACGGTTTAAACTCATACGTAGAATCATAAATATGTTAAAGAATTCGTTTTTTAAAATTTTGTTTAGTTTGACCGATATATTCTTTTCCACACGAACATTTTAATTTATATATTAGATTTGATTGTAACTCTATGGGAATTTTGTCTTTTAATTTAGTGAATAAAGGCATGTCCAACCTGTGAAATGCTCTACCAACAAGTTGTATATCATAATTTTGTAAAAGAAATTTTATTTTTTCGAAAAGAATTTTAACATATGGGATCGAAATGTAAAGTTTGCAAATTACTATGTTTGTCGATAGCCTTTTTTATTGCTCTAGTAACTACACCTTTCGGATAGCCATTTTTAGTTAGAACATTACTTAAAATTTTGAAATTTTCGGCATGAAAACCCACATCCGATTATCTCAAAATTTTTTCAGCCAACAGAAACACTGTGTTATTTTTGTAAGATGATGGAAGCCACGAGTTATAATTTAGATACCGGCCCGACCAGGTTTTTTATGATATAAATCTGTAGTTAAACTTCCATCCTCATTACGTATTACCATAGTATCTAGAAAGGCTAAACGACCTTGATTTTCAATTTCACATGCAAATTTAATTCGCGGGGTAAAACTATTAAATTAATCCAAAAAATTATCAATTTCCGAATTTGGAATAGCCGCAATAATATCATCCACGTATCGGTGAAAAGAAGATAGGTTTGACGGAAGATGTTTTTAACACTTCGGTTTCAACGTGTTCCATTACTAGGTTAGCCACTGTTGGACTAACTGGCGAACCCATCGGTGAACCAAACACTTGCCTAAAACATCTTCCCCCGAAATTAAATTTAGTGTGATCTAACACAAATTTCAACCCTTCTACAAATTGTTTCGACTCCAAATTAGTGTTACTACATGCTTTTATGCTATTTCACAATTTTTTAACCAAAATTATTACCCAATTTGAGTCAACGTTTGTAAACAACGAAACCACATCTAACGACACTAATATATAACCAGTTGGTAGATACACATTTTTAATTTTATTTCTAAAATCTTCCGCGTTTTTTACAGCCAAAAAGTTATTTCCCACGAAATGGTTCAAAATGTTAGACAAAAATTTGGATAAATTGTATAAAGGCGAACCTAAATAGCTTACAATTGGTTTCAAGGGAATACCAATTTAGTGTACTTTTGGCAGACCATACATTCGTGGGGTCGTACCATGTTAATTTTTAAGAAATTTTGCCAAATTGTTCTCAATTTTTTCTAAACGTTCCCACGAGCCAATTAAATTAGACATTTAATTTAGATTGCATTGAAGAAATACCAACTTTCCGAATTTCACTGTAAGTGTTGTAGTCCGACAAGAGTAATTCCATTTTTTCTACATATTTAATTTTTGGCATAAGTACCGTTATGTTACCCTTGTCAGCTTTCAACACATACAATTCGGGGTGCTCATTCAAAAATTTCTTTGCCTTTTGAGCCCCTCGAATCAGTTGGACTTCTTCAATACTCACAAATGTTTTTCCCAAAAAATTGTTTGTTTTGAAGTTCGTCAACACATTTACCAATCTATTTCTAATTTTATTATGAGCCGTCTCATCTAGGCCTGAAATACCACTCTCCACATCCGCTATAATTTTGTGCTAAGGAACAATTTCTTTTTTAAAAGGTAAACAAAACTTATTACCTAACTTTAAAATTTTTATGTTGTCCTCAGGAATTTCCAAATTTGTCAAATTTACGACCCACTTTTGATCGTTCGTGTCTCTTTCTTCAATCTCTGAGCTGGCTTGCTGTGTTGATTCTAAAACTGTCGTTTCACCAAATTGGGATCCCAACATATTCACAAATTTTTTAATTTGTCGTTTTTTAATCTCTTCGTACACCAACTCAAACCGGATCGAAGCATTATTAAAAAAATCCGTGTATACTTCTTCCGGAAATTTTTTTTTTATTTTACCGACCAGCTCACCACGACTCTTGTTTAAACGATTAATATTGATGAAACTTACGTTAATTTCACAATTAGTTATCGAAAAATTGTATTTGTCCTGAATGGCCTGAAACCTCCTTTCGTCAATTTTGAATTTATTCGTCAACCGTCTGTTGTAAGGATAAACATGAAATTTTCGGCACCTCAACAAAACAATTTTCTTATCCTAGCTTTCGCTAACGCCAAATTGTTTCGAAATTTTTTTTTCAGTATCTGGGCACTATTGCTGCCGAACACAACTCTAAAATTTTGGAAAAAATCCTTTTTGTTTTCATTCCGTTCCATTTTTTACCAACGAAAACATTCGTTATTAAAAAATAAAAATTTTCTTTCAAATTGTGGTAAAAATTGTACCCCTGAGAATGACGGAATGTACTGCCGAAATGTCCGGTTTTTATTAAATAATTAATAAAAAAATTATATCATATATTAAGCTAAAAACCAAATAAAATTATTTTATTATAACAAAAAAAGCTTAAAAAAGTGAATTAAATTTATTTTATAACGACCCATTTTAAAATTTACTCTTTAATGGCTTAACTGGAACTAACCATGGCTTAACTGGAATTTACCTCGATTACCACTATAAATTATTGCACAACAATTGACATATCAAAGAAATATAAATGAGCGCAAAAAACAAAAACGTAGAATGAACACAAGAGATAAAGTGAAAATAAACCAATTCGCACATTTTTATGGGGCTGGGTGTACTTTTTGTTTCAACCTGTTCCGATCTTGTTAAAATATTTTAATACAAATTTTAAAAGCTCAGATAAATGATGCAGTTACAGTCAATCCACTGGTAGGACTAAAAAGCTTACACATAATACAAGTTCGATAAAACACCAGATTATTATAATTTACTTCTGGCGAGGAGTTAGGAAAGCTGGCTAAGTTGGGCATAAGTTTCATAATTATTGCATTTAAGATCAGGTTAAGTTTACTTTTATAAAAGTTTTATAGGAAATACTATATGTATGTTGCTCATTGGGAACGAGTTGCATCCGCTTTTCGTGTGGCTTAACAAGAGAACTAAAGCACAAATGTAATTTTTTGCATTTAAAGCACTTTTGTAACATATTGATAGAAGGATTTATGTAAAAAATAAAATTGTGACGTTAAGCTGCAATCTAGTAAAACCAGTTTAAAAATTCCAAAAGCTCAGAAAATCATAACAATCAATGAACCGCCTTCAGAAGGGTAAACTTTTAAAATGTAAAAGCACATAAGAATAGAGATGAACAAATACAAGTTAAAATTAGTTTATAGGTACTCGAAGATGCATACAGATTTTCAAATTGTGATCAATGTGCTTTTAGAAGTTTATCGGGAAAATAACATTTAACTTGTTGTTCGCCGTTTTTCGAAAAAAGTTGAAACTCCAAAAACTAAGACTGTAAAGCCGACTGTTCGACTGTGATTTTTTGTGCGAATTTTTAGATTCACACTTTTCCGCAAATCAAATAAATCAAATTGATCGAATGGAAACTCCCACCAAGATAAAATATTTTTTACTTTAAGCAAAATATTCACAGAAGACCAACTTAATCATACAAAAAAACTAAAATTATGAGCTTATAGGCGAAAAATATTTTGAGCAAAAGTGTGTGAATCAAAACTCGCACAAAAAATCACAGTCGAACAGTCGCCTTAAGCTTTGAAAGAATTTTGCTCATTAGTTTGGTGGATTTATTCGATTTCGGTTTTTATTTCGTGAAAACTCGATAAATTTGGTTGCTAGGTAATTTCCAAAAAATATTTATTTTGTTACGTTTAAAAAGTTTATATCTGTGAGATTTAAAGGATCAAAAACAACTTTTATTTTATTAAAACATAATTTTAAATTTTTTTTTACAAGTATACCATTCAATTTAGTGATAATTGTCTTTAAATACCCGTTTTGGATTGATCATCCTTCATCAGTTTTTAATATCCTATACATATATCAGTTTTTGTCTTATACGAGTATAAGACAAAAACTGATGGAGGATGACCAATCCGAAGCCGGTCTTTAAGTAATTTAAAGACAATTATCACTAAATTGAAAGCTATATAAACTGTGTAAAAAAAATTTTAAAAATAGTTGTGTTTATTTATAAAATTGTAAATTAAATTAAATGTATATAAAAAAATTTTCAAAAGTACAAATTATTTACAAAATGGGTTTTTACAATCTAGTTGGTTCCGCTTCGATTAATACTTTTAATTTTTATCAAGGAATATATTTGTGGTAAAGATTTAAAAGGTAATTGATTGATTGATTGGAGTGTGCGACCAAGCCTAGATGCCGGGCCAACCGACACCTATTACATATAAAACATAAGGAAGGATTGAAAAGGAATGTTAGTTAGGATGGCATCGACCCGGTTACAGAGACCTTTGTAGTCGATATCTAGCTATGTCAGTGCAGTTTAACTACGACCGCAAAATACGTACAATTTAACTACGATAACACAACTTAAATACGTGATTAGACGTTTGTTTCTCTGGAAGCCTTGGCCGGTTTCTCAGGATCTCTAAATCTAATCCTGACTTCATTAGTTTATTTAGCCATTACTTACTACTTTAAATTACTATAACTTGAACTTTAATCCTCCTGGTAACTATATTAATTAAGTTTATTATGTGTAGTAGTATGTGTGTAATCTTCCTGCACTGAAATACAATTTGTTAACCTAATTTATACAACAATTTACAATTTTTTTATAATTCATCACCGAATAGAATATAATTTATCACGTGCTGTACCGACTTAACCCTTTCCACTTCAAAGCCTGCAGCCCAATATTCCGCCAGATAGACCATGTAACGGCTTATGTGTACTGACGATAAAGAGCATCCGAGGGGTTTCCGGAATATTAAAAATTTTTATAATTAATTAGAACTAATTTTAAAACCTTCTAGATATTGAAGGTTTTGAAACCAGTTTCAACTACCCCCAAAACTTAATCTCCGTTTTAAAACATTCTTCAAAATGGAGGTATCCAGAATAACTTCCAAATCAAATCGCTATTACAAATCATTCTGAAAAATTGAAATTTAATTGAAAAATTGGAACAAAAATCTCCATTTCCCAGAACATTCTAAAACTAAATCCTCTTTTTCAGAATTTCTGCAACAGGAAGCCTCAATTCTAAAATATTCTGGAAATGGCGATTGTATTCCGAAACCAGAATAGAAACCTTTACTGTCCTGAACGGTTCAAAACTAAATTTTCTTTCCGGAACTCTAGAAGAGGAAGAATCATTCTAAAATATTGGTTGGTTTTACTTTTTGAAGAGGGAAAAGTGCATGTTCCAATTTATTGCTGCCTTTTTGGTTCCGTTATTGTTTGACGCGAACCTATTAAATTTTGAAAACTATATTAAGAAGAAACACTTTCGAAGAAGTTGACGTCGAAGCCTGTACAGATATCCCACTCCAGAGCAAGTCTTGTCATCACTTTACGGACCCGCTAATTCCAACAAACTTGATTGAAAGCAAATTAGTGCAACAATATCACACTTCGGGAAGCCAAGCTGATGATGACTGACCTTAACATTTTTGAACTACCTTGAACTAGATACTATGCACAAAGTTTATCTTTTCTTAGTTATGCCATATTAAAATCGGAAATAAGAACATGATATCGGTTCCAAAATCTTTGTGTGAGAACCGTTGATTTCGCTTAAAATTACTCAACCATGTCCCGACACATATACTTACCTGTTGAATATTTTCATTTATATTTCCACATTTTCCACACTAAAAAATCATTTTTCAATGTTCCTTGGACCCCTGTCAATTGTCTTCCCCAAATCCATTGATGGTCCTGCAAGTTGCATCGTTGGCAGCTACCACCATTCTTGAGCCTCATTACCAAGCCCTGTTCCTTGTCCATTCCGCGGCCACCTTCAAAAACTCATACGCATTGAGCCACTTGAAATAACTCACAAGCAGTACCCATTTTTTACCTTTTTATATTTTCTGTTAACACAGAATAGGATCACATTATTTAAACCTTAAATATACAAATCAAACCCAAATGATTATTTTTATGAAAATTAATTTAGCAAAAAATACATCCGTTTGACTCTAAAGTCATGGCATGCTCCTATTCTTTGGTAAAGATTTAAAAGGTAATAACTCTGGTGGTAAAGATTTGAACGGTAACAACTCTAAATTCGTAATATTCAGGAAAACGTTTTTAAACTTTTTAAGTTACTCAAAATCGTATGAATTTTTTGAATTTCAATAAGATTTTGTTTGGATAGCAATAAGTAAAATGAACTGACCCAGTGATTCGAATTTCACACACCTGAGAAGTAAAAGCTTCCAAAATCTAATTTCAGCAAAAGTTCCATTATTGTTAATCCTAATTTTCCCATAGTTATCAATTCATTTCCCGAAGATGATGAAAAAAGGAAACACACAGGCACAAAAGCTTTTTATGTCATATTTTCAATATCTTGTAACATTTTACTGAGAAAAGTTTGCAATAGCATTCATACAAACTGATTTCTAAATTTGATAGGTGTGCCATTAATTATTTAAAGAATCCAGGACTAAAAAGCTCCTTAAATCATCGTAAGAAATTTGCTTATTACTAACTTTTAAACGAATAATAAACAAATTTCAAAGGTTGCCTGCTATTTGGTAACGTGCTGCCTGAAAGCTTTCGTTTTTGTTGAAGCTCCTTTTGGGAGAGCAACTTTGGAAACACTTTAAGAACATAAGTAGGAAGTATCGCGAAATGAAATTATTCTTATCAAGCTAATTAGTTGAAAGCTTCCAAAGTTTAGTACCTACAATATTTTCATGTCCATTATGGTTATTATTTGGATAATCCTTTATTATGGTTATTATTTGGATAATTGATAATAAATTGTAAAATCTCGTTTTATCGTTTCTACCTAAAACTGAGTACGTAATGTAAATATTTTAAATATTTTGCATTTTAATTTGAAATAAGATTAAAACTTTAATTGTATTTTCTGGACATTTAAAAAGATACGGGAAAAGTTTAGATAAAGCTCATAAAGCATTCTAAAATTAATATCTCAACAAAAAGCGCTCAATATTGAAAAGTTTTAAAAAATTAGATTGGCTTTAAGATACACAATATTTTAAACCTGTTGCTCTAAACCCTTCACAAACATTTGAAATACTACATATATAGGAAGCTTTACAATTTTTTGCCCGACTAAGTTAAAGCTTTTAACTTAAGCTCACCATTTATAATATAATTTTTGTTTAGTCCGATCTCATTAACATAATTAAATAAAAATTGTAAAAGCTCATGTAAAAGCTCAACTCAATGATGCAGTACCTTGAAAAAGTGCTTACACTTAATCCACTGGTGGAACTAAGCTTTTTAGTTACATAATACAAGTACGATAAAACATTAAACCGTTTTATTTACCACTGGCGAGGACTTAGGCAAGCTTGCTATAATAACATTTAATCGAAAAGTTTTCTGTAATGGACATTGATCAAGGCAATAATTTTACCCTCTGGACCCAAGCTTTTCTGCTATTCTGACGTGTTAGTGCACATAAGTTTCAAAATAATTGCTTTTAATACCGAAAGCTTTCTATATGTTGCTCATTGGGGATGAGTTGAATGTTTTTTTCGCACACCTTAAAGAAAAAAACTAAGTTTAAAAAAGCCAAAATGTTTGAAACTAAGTTTTTTTTAGAAAAGTGAACTAAATCACAAATAGACCTCAAATTATAAATTGCAATCTAGAAAAAGCAGTTTAAAATATTCCAGAAGCTCTTTAGAAAAATTACTACAATGAAAGAGTATCCGTCAGAAGGTTATTTGTTTTAAAATGTAACACATAACAAATAGGGATGCACAAATAGCTAACATTTCTACATATAATTTCTTCAAATTAAGGTCCCTGTTCGTTTAGAAGTTTATCGGAAAATAGTACTATGCAACTCTTAGTTCCTAATTTGTTATTCCACCACTTTCGAAAAATTTCAAAATTCATAAACATCATCATCAACTCATTAATTTGCTAGATTTGTTCGATTTATGTTTTCTTTTTTCGTAAAAGCTCGATTAATTTAGTTGCTAGGTTTTTCCAAAAAATAATTATTTTGTAACGTTTAAAAAGCTTATATCTGTGAGATTTTATTAGTCAGCTTTCTATTTAATTTTAATCAGATGAATTTATTCTTATTCTTTCTCGTTATACTTTGATTCTACTTCGATCACTAATTTTTAATTTTTATCTATTTTGATACTAAAAAGTTTCATAATTTATGTGAAATTTCAATTTAGTTTTGCGGGGGTAAGACTAAGTAAAATGCAAATTTGCATCTAGGGCTAATCTAGTGATTCGAATTTCATACACTTGCTAATTAAAAGCTTCCAAAATTTAATTTTAGGTTGGTTTTTATCATTGAGCATTTTTAATTAAGCTTGTTAGATTCAGGTCGTACCAATAAGCTCATAAAATAATATTTAATTATGTTATTTAGGTGAAAGTAAGCACATTCTAGGTTTAATAATAAAAATTATTTTTGAAATATATGAACGTTTCTATTTTTCGCAAAAAGGAGAGTATTTTGATGAAAAGCTCATTGAGTAATATTAAGGTTTAAAAAATGATAAAATCAGTTTGTTTCTACCCTGAACACTGAAAATGTATTGAAACTGACGCTAACCTAATTATTTTACATTTTAGTAAGTTCCACATAAGTTATAAATCGGTTACAAGCTAAAAATTCATAAAAAGTTGTAAAGTAAATATGTTTCTTAAGCTTTGCTGTGGAATTTCAATAACATTTCATCAAGTTAATGTCGTAGTTGCTGAGAAATTGCAGGCAAATTTTCGATAATTCGTTAAGCAAATAAATCACCTATAAGTTGCAAATTAGTGATATTCTCATAATAGCCCGAAAAAAAAAAAAATTAAATCTGGCAAACAACAACATAGTAGTACTAACACAAAAAGCTCGTCGTAAATGTATAGTTATGGTACTAAAAAAAAAGTTTGTAGTACGTCGCGGACAAGTTACATATTGTGAACTAATTTTAATCCCACTAAGATATAGTTTCGTTATAGTCACATTGCCCCTAGAGGATAATCAAAACGATTGCAAATTGGAAAGCTCATTACGTTTAAGTTTCCATCATTCATATTTAATCAATTTCAATACATCCCATCACCAGAAACATGTAACATAAAACTTTTGATGTATTATGTGATTATCGCACAAGAACATTTACGATTTTTGAGTTTTTTTACGTTCTGCTGTTTTGTTTAATATCTTATAGTGTATCGATGTTATTATGTAAATTTATGTTTCAATTCTATTGTCATGTTGCATAATCTAGTGCTGTAATCAAATTTTGATTGCACAATAAATATTTTTGATGTATCGGTTTCACTATTTACGGTATGTGGTATGTCGCTTTTATAGTTCTGTTAATGTCATAATTGATTGTCTATTTTTAGTACCTACATATATGCGTACTCAGAAATATGTTTGCGTTACATAATCAACTGTACTATTGGTAAACACCCAAACGAATCCGGATTTCATTTTAATCCCATCATTTTTAGATATCATCACGTCTTATTTTTTTATTTGTGGCATTCCAAAACTTTTATTCAAAATTAAATTAAAAATTGTTATCACCCCTACTCCCCTCCCCAGTGAATTGTCATAACTTTGTGTATATATCATACCTCGTTTTCAAAATCACTGTGTGGGCTCTCGCTTGCGGTATGAATCATTTACAGCAAATAACAATTTAAATTTAATTACAATTAAAATCACATCGACACCCCCATATACCCCTCTCTATATTAAATTATCTATCCCTGCGTCGCACACGCACACATACACACAAAAAATAATTTGAAATCTTTGCGAATCCATTACAATTTCAAGTTTTTTATTTTTTTTTTCATTTCGTTTGTTGGAACAAAAATGGCAAAATATAAATCGATTTTCATTTCACAACCAAGCATCACGTTTGAAGACGAGAAATAAGCAAGAAAACTCCACAAAAAAAAAATGATTTCATTTTGTGTTGTTGCTCATCTCCGCATTTTTTAGTTCTTGTTCTCTAAACATTATACTGTGTACTGGTTTTAGGAGGTGGTCGCCCACCTTTCCTCCCACATTCCCCCCCATAAAAAATGTAATTCCACAAAAAATATTAATTTGTTGGTTGCTGTTGTTGTGGTAAATTTAGAAAAAATAAATTAATCGTTTTGAAATCACATTCATTGGTCTTTAAGTAATTCGTTCATTTTCTTATAGATGAAATCTGGCTTATACAAAAATTCTATAATTTCAATAGCACATATTTGAAAGAGTTCAAGGTGCACCTTTGTAATATTCAACACAGGTCAAAATATAAAAAAATCATTTCAATGACATGATGTGATGCGATGCTTTCTTGTTATCCTAAGGAGAATTCAAGATTATTTACAAAGCAACAGCAGCAACAGCAGCAGCAGCACCAGTAGAAGCACAAAAACACATCAAATAACAGCATCCACTTAAGAAATTAATTATTTATCATCATTAAGGAAAGATTTTATTTTATTGTTGTTTTTGCTGTTGATGTTGTTTTTGCTTCACGAGACTAAATTGGAAAATTCATGGCGAATTGGAAAAAAAAACAAAACAAAACAAAATGAAAATATCTGGTGCACGCCTACACTCGTATACAATATTATATATAAATCCATAGATATACATATATACGAATGAAAATGATGACACAATAACATAATTGGTTTGGTATTTAGTCAACAACAACAAAAACCGATTTCTTAGATTTCCATTCAAAAGAAAATATATTTTGCTTTTTTTGTATACAGACAGACATGCGAAATGTCAAAAATATTGATAACACACACACACAGATGTATGTATATACAACTGATTACATTGATTTTAATAATTGATATCTAGCCAAATCTTCTTCTTTGTGATCTAAAATCGTAAGTCAATTTGTTTGACATCAGTCCTTAAGAGGAATTATTTAAGTGAAAAGTAGAGATAAAATATTACTCTATTCAGTAGCGTAGAAATTGGGAAGGATGTTTTAAGCTGGGTTGAAAAAAATACGTAAATATAATGTCAGCCCAACTGGTGTCTATCGTGATAGAAAAATTTATGACGACTGTCAGCCGAAAAATAAAACTACCATGGGAAAGGAAACAGAATAGAATAACTAAGGAGAACTTTGTAAATTTTCGCAATTCAACTGAGTATTTTCTCAAGTAATGTATTGTTGGCACCAATCTCCCGATAATTATTTATTAGGCCTATCAATTGTGAGTGCTCTGGATAATTTTCAGAATTTTGTCATGGGGATAGCATGGTCGTTGAAAAGGGAATATGGAGCTGAAGCCAATTCATATTTAAAATAGGACTCAACAACTCTTTCGGATTTTTGACGACACAAACAATTCGATGAAATAACTGCAGCGAGTTTAAAACGAAAGTTTCGTTATTTATTTTTATTCTTTGAACCTGAGCTGCAATTGGAATAACTTTGTATTTTCTTGTGTAAACGACGTCTGCAAAACTTTTACCCAATGTATTATGCAGCAGCATTTCACCTTTATCCAAAGCACAATCACAGGTGACGTTGGAATCAGCAACAAGTCCAGTTGACAAACTGACAAGATCACCAGCCTGATTCCGAAATGGGTTATGTTGTTGAAGCCATTAAATAAATTTGTTTTTGTCCAAATTGTCTCTTGCTTTCCTACTGCCTCGAAGTTCAACTAATTGATGATTGTCCTGGGGCGTAGAAACAACCGCTCCATTGCACACTTTTTCTTATCGAAAAGTATTTCTCAGGAAATTTTTTGTACTCTTCATCGGTCAGCTTGGCTCGCAACTCCTTCATTTCCTGTAAATATAAATGAGCAGATTTTGCATATAAGTTATGAACAGCAGAATGGAAATATGGCAACATTTTTCAAACAGATTCCGTATGCATCTGCCAGTTGCCAGTCCTCTCAGCTAGGATATACTGCAGCACAATCATAACTTACTCAAAGTTTGCATGTTCTATTTGTTGTTCTTAGTCTGTTGGTGTTACTTTTACTTCCGAATCATGACACATATCTGGTGACATGCTGTTTTCTATCACTTTATAATACGTTTCCATGACTAAACATAACTTCCAAGCAAATAATTTAATGCTGATACCGTCAGTATATGTGCTCGCAAAGCACGCGAAAAAGCATATCCGGTAAGCATATGTTTGACTGTTGAATTGCCATAAACTGTTTCCCATAATTCTTCTAGTCCGCTTCCTTTCATGGTATATAAAATTGTGTCAAGATATGACATGAGTAGATGAAATCCTCCAAGGCGTACAATTATTCCAGATATATCACTGTTTTGCTTCGCAGGCTTAACCATTTCAATTGACTTCATAAAGAGTGGTTGATCAAAAGCACTTCACAGGCTGCATAAATTAAAGCTGAGTATAACGTCGTCAAGTCACTTGCACTTAAATTGATGAACGGCACTGGTACTATTTGTGAAACTTCAAACAAACCTTGTAAAATTAAAAAAAAGTTTCTTAAAATTAAAACAATTATGAGATAAATTATAAATTTTGCCAGAATTATTAACTGCTTGCATATATCCATTCCAACTTGGTACATTTTCCAAGTTATTAAATCCAACCAATCAAATTAAATCTAAAGACATGTTTGTAAGTAAACCGTGTACGTCATGTGTTCCTGCTGAGTCAGGTTTTATGGGTATGTTATGTTTTTGTTTGTTATTTTGTGTAATCGATGTTCGTTGTATCTTTTAACACAATTTAACCGCTGTGTCGATTATATACCTCGAACCAACTTTGCGATGAAGGTAAACTGATAATCCAAGCAGCACTGGTGATATAAACGATTTCATCATTCACATTTTCCAATTAAAAAAAACACTTTTAATCGTCTACTAAATACGATAAGTACTAATTAGTACATATACCAACAAGTACTAATTTTATTCATATTAATCTACATTTATTTAATGCACTGAGAGCTGTTTCTAGCCTAGATAGCGCAAAACGCCAAATGAAAGAAATGTAGAGTCAATAAAACGGAATATGCATCCACTTAATATTTTGAGCTAGTTCAGCTAGAAATGTTTTTTTTAAAGATATGTCTAATTTAGATAAAAAATGTATTTCTACTTTTAGTACAAATATTATTTAGTATAATGTAAAACTTTGTATTTTGAATGCACCTTAACACATAATAGTTTCGTATGGCTAGGCTATAAAAATGTTTAGTGAAATACATAAGTCGCCAGAAGTCAACATTTCCTAACAGAATTGATGTGCGTCTAATAATTTGGCCAGGGACTGTATAGTATTCAACAATATTTTTCGGTTTATACAGGTTACACAGGTAACAATAAATTTTCGTATAATTCTGAAACCGGTTTGCTTTACTGCAACTAACCCTTAAAAGATTAGAAAGGTCTTTTTTTCAAACACACATAGCAGTAATCCGGAATGAGGGTACCTGCACATTAACTTTTTCTGAAATATCTCACTTCGAGCGGGTTTTTAAGGAGTTTGTTGTAATAACATATAATATTTAATATTTTATTAACCACCAATTCTCAAATAATTCACAAAGTTATTAGCCATTTTAAGAATCTCAAAAATTCAAAAAAAATAATGAAATAATAAAACTAAAGTACCGTTATTTTGTTTTGCTCAACACATAGAGGTGGTGATTTTTCTGAAAAGTTGTGCCGAAGTATAGGGAACAAGATTATATTAATTAAAAGTTTATTGGAATTATTTACAAGTTTATATGGAGCCCTGTTTTTATTTCCTGGACTATAATTGATTGTGTAAATAATTAAGTGTGGCTTCACTTTATGCGCTTCGCTTCGGATTCTAATAGCATTTGTCTTTAAATCATCATACAGATCCCAGAAGTTTGCTTTTTTACAATAGGCCGTATAATGTTTTGCAACCAACGGTTAGTTGTGGCAATTTCAATATTCCGTATTAATAACAACGAACGAATTTAGCTCGATTGTTTGAGCTGTAACTGGTTGATCATGGCACACAAATTTCAACACAATTTTCCAAATTTGTCATGCCTGTTTCTTGTTTATTTGTAAATAGGTTTTTTTCTCTTTTATTTCTTTTGTGCAAATCGAGCAATAAAATTCTGCTGTGAGGCTGGGTTGCTTCTTTAAAATAAAATCTAACAGAAGAGTGACATTTGACTCACAATTTGCCAAAAGTCCAAAACCGTTTAACATAACATGCACATTGGGCAAATGAATCAAATTCGCAGGTATTTTTATAAATTGAACTTTCTTTCAAAGAACCATTTCGTATTAATCCTATTGCTTGTTGTTGAGTTTCGATAGTTTTCAATTTTTTTGAAGGTGTCAATTTGGAGTCAGATTTCATTAACAATTTGATCGATATTTGCAATTGTTCATCATCCGTTTTTTTTTTACTAAATTCTAGTATATTTTTTAAATCAAAATTTGATTGTATCCGCGAGCTATTATTTTTCGATTTCCATATTTCTTTCCTTTTTAAGCTGCCTAACAAAGTTATTCCTTTAATGCCTTGAAAGATTTTTTTAAACGTCTTTTCGGAATTTTTGATTTATATCTTTCAAAAATATATAGATTTCTTTGATGTATTTCTTTTAGTACTCGTAAGCATTTTGTTGAAAGCTTTCCAGGAATGTGATGCTTCGCAACATCGTCTTTTAAGGATGGCAAAATAATTTTCGACGTGACTGTTGCTGAGTCTGTCAGTTTCGATAGTTAATTGTGGCCACATGGGTAAATAAGTGAATGTATTTTTTAATGAACTTTTCCAAAAATTGAGGATTGTAAAATGTATTTATTGGAGATTTAACTAATGATTCGTCTTGTATAAATTTATTGCAAATATCATAAAGGTCCTGGAATTTTATGAGTAGTAAAGATACTAGAACTACTCTGAATCAATAATCACAGATTGTAAGGAAACTTTCATAATTATATTGAATGCATTGACGGTAAATTTTGATTTTAAAAGAATTACAAAGTGACCAACATAGTTTTCATTTGACTATAATCTCGAATAATAAAGAAATCTGACACAATCTCCCTTAAAAATTTGTTTGGGTTTGTTGTTTTCCGAAAATTATCATTTACATCTCGTATCATATTTTTCATTAAATGAGCACAACAAAGAGAACAAGAACCTTGACGTACTGTTAAAATTTGTCATTAGTGTTGTTTGTGATATTTTCATAACACATTTTGAGATATTAAACAATGTTCAAACCATTAAAACTTTTTAAAGCACCGCTGATTTGGGGGTAACTAATAGATTCTTTGAGAACGTATAAGGCCACCAGTAGCAATCATATAAACCATAAGTTCCTTTCCTTCCATTTGCCGTTTTGCCAACTTTAGAATGTCCATTTGCATTTTGCTGATAGCTACCACATAAAACGGAGAAATCGATAATCGTTGGATATATTGAGTACAACGTGCTGGTTTTTGTAGCTTTACGGTTAAAATTGCTAATACCAAAGTAGTGTTTTATAGAACGAAATACTTCGTCAATAAATTGAATTAGTAAATTAAATTTTAGAAAATGGAGTGTTTTTAATACATATTATTGTTCAATTTTATTTTTTATTATTTATATATATATTGAAGTTTAATTAGTGTTTTTTATTGTTTTATTTTGTTATTTTGTGAATTGAACAATATTGAATATTTTTATTGAAAATTGTTAACTATTATAATAAGTGAAAATAAAAAAAAAATGGTAAACATTAAACCAAGCGTTTTAAACTTTACCCTTCAAATTCAAACCATATATCCCTGAATATTTATATAATATATATATATATATATATATATATATATATATATATATATATATATCCTAGCTACAGCATAACATTTCGTGAAACTTCTATTAAATTAGTACATTGATTCAATAAACCGTTGTAAGATCAACCAAATTAGTTACAAAATGATAATTTTGTGTTGCGTTGTATTAATTAAAAAATTTATTAATTTTTTTGATAAAAAATATGAATATAGTTACATTGTATATATTAATTTGTTAGCTTTTAATAAATACTATTATAATCTAATAACATTGAGTTTATTCAATCAATCAATCAAGTTTAAGGATCCAAGTTATTAAAAAAATCATTGCCACAATAACTTTTTTTATTGAATATGCGTATGTTTTTTTTTCAGTGTGGAAGTAGTACTTTCTTCGTCTATCACTACTAGTACTACTACTAGTAGTAGTTCTAGTCTATTACTACTAGTGCTACTACTAGTAGTAGTACTAGTAGTAATATAAACGTCTCCTATTCCACCAATTGTAGAATGCAATTTGACCCTTTTTACACCTAATTGTGTGATGAAAGCCTCCGTTAAGAAGTGTAGTTGGTAGCCGGAGTCGAATTAAATCCTGCAAGGAATTGGCACACCTTTATCATTGAAAACGTAAACTATGGCAGTAAAGAGTAGGCTTTACAGTTGAATTGTTCTGTAAGTTAATTATGTCTGCTTTTCGATTAAGCTGGAGATGGAGGTTCTGGATGAATGGATGTGTGATGGTTTAAATTGCATTTGCGACATTAATTCGGTTATAGAACAGTCCTTGATTTGATGGTTTGGCTTTAAACAATTAATGCGCCGCCCTGGTGGAGCTACTTCCGTTTACCGATCTATTGTAGACAATATTAAAAATCTATTGCAACGAAAAATGCTGTGACACTGTTTATTGTTGAAAACACATTTATATTTTGGTGCAGAGACCATTGCAGTAGATCTAGTTCGATGGAGTATCAGTCGTGATCTATGATTGCGGGTATTACTATTTATTGTTGCTCCTGGAGATCGATTGGAATTGTCCAACATTTCGCAATGACGGTTCAAGATAACAAGCAACTCATCGAATGTTTCCTGTCTATTATTTGGAGCTTCTTTGTTCTATTTTGAGAAAGAGAAGCCTTTTTTAGGCCCTGTTCTACGATTGCCTGTACACGCTGAATCTGGTTCATAACTATTTGCCTTCCGTAACTGCTTTTATGAATTTCGTTTCATTATACTCATGGTTTGAATTTTAATCACTAAATTTAAGACACAACAAAAGGATTTTCTAGAAATCACGAGTTAAAATGAAGATCCCGTTGATCTAATCGATCAGTTACATTAAATAAAAGACACTTCAGAATGGAGATTTTCTCACTATTAAAACAGCTCTTACTATAAATCCCTTCAATAGGCACGGTGGTAACACACAATATTTAAATTTTATAGCTGATTGCTGACTTTTATAAATGATAGCTGAATGCAAAATTGTACAGCAAACAATTAATAAAATTGCGTATGTCGATTATAGACTGCTACAATGGAGAAAATATTCAAACAGAGTCCCGTAGATATTTTTACCCATTCCTAGATGAAATTTGTTGCTAAGTAGGCATCAAGATAATTTGAGGTTATCGAAATGATGATTCAGAATTTTTCGAGATTTTCGTTTTCTGTAAAGTTTTGGAAATTTGCTAGATTAAGTATGAGAGTTTAGCAAGTAGAAGCTTGGCGACAGTATAACTATAGAAATTTTCGAGATAATTCATCAATTCATTATATGCTTTGATGACATTATTCTAAATTTTTGAGCCTTTCGATGAGTTGCATTTCAGTTCAGATTTTCGACATATTTCATTAATATTCGAGATTTTGAAGACCATTCGACATTAATCGTGTTTTGCTTATTGCAATTGTTAAACTTTGATTAATTTGATTTTTGCCAAATTTTCTGTTTTATTTTAGGTAATTTTGGATTATTTTAGATTATCTAAGATTATTGGAACTTTTTAATATTTCCGAGATTATTTGAGAATATTTAGAGACGTTTTTCGAAATTTTTGTGTTTTTGGATTTCACAGTATTTTCTATAATTCGAGGATATCCCAGATTGGTCGATATATTTCGATGAGCTGCATAACGTTGGATTATTATTCGAGATTTTCGAGATTATTCTTATTAGGTTTACGGTTAACAAAAAATTGGTTGTTTTAAAATTTTAAAATTATTTACCGTTTATAATTATTATACTGTGTTTAGGTTAGGTTTAGGTGGCCATACTATACTATGATTGAAGTGTTTGTTTTGAAAGTGAAATAAAAGTCTAATAATTACTTTTGTACCCAATTGTTTTTGTTGAAACTAAATGGAACGCTAAAGATTACAACTTTCGCCATTAATTATGGAGATAACACATGAGGTGTTGATAGCATAGACAAAAGTTTGTAGAATTGGAAAAATGACAATATTCGGTAGCCATAGCATCTACCGTTAGAATAATTCATCTATTCATGCATTTAAATTGAAATATTGAGTGGAGGCCCAGCATATCAGCATAACGGAAGATAAAAAGAATTTCATTGGATTTTGGGGGCACTGCACGGCGTTTGATGAATCCCCAGTCTTTTCAATATTTTTTTCTTTATTTGATTCACATTGGGTTGCTTGCATTATGTTACAGATTATCTAAGATTCTCGAGACTGAAAGCTATATTACTTCAAGGACTGATTGGCTAATTTTCACTTTAAAAGTGCACTTTGTGCTGTTCAATTAGATTTTTTTCGAATCTAGGGAGTTTCTCTTCAACCTTCAATTTTTTTGGTGTGACATTTTAGTGGGTACGGGTAAGCAACAGATCTTTCAGCAAAACAAGATGGTGGTCCTATTAGGATATCTAAGGCTCTCAAAACTTGATCACCTTATTTGTTGGTGCTTGTCTATCATAAGCTTTGGGAAATCAGAACTGGTGTCTAAATCTTTACCATATGTTGGTCACTAAACTGAAATTAAAACATTTGGTGTAAGCTGACTTTTAAATTGCTTTTTAAAAATCCGGTTTCTTGAAATTCGTTACAACTGATGTTAATTTGAAATTAAAGGAATTTATTTACGTTAATCATTAGAAATTTATTTAATTTTTATAAATCGTTTAACGTTACGTAATTCGGGAAGTTTTAAAAATTCGAGAAGCGTTCGTTTCAGAATTTTTTTTTTTGTGCAAACTGTTAGATCTGGATTTGTGAATTTTGCATATTCTGAAATTTTAAATTTGTAAAATTATCAAAATTTCAAAATATTCAGATAACATAGAAAAATTTAAGTTTTGTAAAATTTCCAAATCCAAAAATTTCCTGAATTCAATCACAGATAGCGTTTAGCTCCAATTACGCTCAAATATACTACGTATTACGATTTTAAGGTCAGTTGCTGATATTATTTGAATGCATTTGTGAGCATTATTAATTCATGAATTTTGAACTCAAAATAAAAGTAAATACGACCCTTACGCTTCCAATACCAAATCTTTTAAGTGATACATTTATTAATAAATGATCATTCTATATCATAAAATTTGGATAAGTAACGAATTTACGGTCCTAGATCATTCTTATTTTAAACTTTGCACATCTCTAAGGTACAGTTTAATTATCTTGTTCTTGTAGGAAATTAATAATGATTTTAGTTGATGTTAAACAAGGGATCATAGTTAACGTATGTAATGATATATTTCTTTAGATTTTGATTTTTGCTGACGAGATTTTGGTTATGTTTACTCAATTCTGCTGCTTTCGAGCTTTAATCGATGTTCCCGAGATTTTCCTGGACTAGTTGATATTATTCAATAATGAATTTGCTAGATTTTTGAGCTTATTGTAGATTTCTCGCGATTATCGGGATTCGAGATTTTTCTGAATTTTAGAGCTTTTTATACTTCTTAAGTTATTCGAGATTATAGGGTTTTAGGTTATACGATATTTTTCAAAAGCTTTAATATAATTCGAGATTCTCAAATTTTATAAAAGTATTCCAGTTTTCCTAACTATTCTAGATTTTTGAGGCTTTCGAGCTTTATTCGATATCCCTGAGATTTTTTTAGACTTGTTGATATTATTCAATAATGAATTTGCTAGATTTTTTGAGATTATTGTAGAGATTTATCGTGGTTATCGGCATTCGAGATTACTCGAGATTTTTCTAAATTTTAGAGCTTTTTCTGTTTCTTAAGTTATTCGTGATTATACGGTTTTAGGTTATACGATATTTTTCAAAAGCTTTAATATAATTCGAGATTCTCAAATTTTTTAAAATTATTCCAGTTTTCCTAACTATTCTAGATTTTTGAGGCTTTCGAGCTTTATTCGATGTCCCTGAGATTTTTTAGACTTGTTGATATTATTCAATAATGAATTTGCTAGATTCTTTGAGATTATTGTAGAATTCTCGTGGTTATCGGCATATGAGATTTTTCTGAATTTTAGAGCTTTTTCTACTTCTTAAGTTATTCGAGATTATAGGGTTTTAGGTTATACAATATTTTTCAAAAGCTTTAATATAATTCGAGATTCTCAAATTTTATAAAATTATTCCAGTTTTCCTAACTAATCTAGATTTTTGAGGCTTTCGAGCTTTATTCGATGTCCCTGAGATTTTTTTAGACTTTTTGATATTATTCAATAATGAATTTGCTAGATTCTTTGAGATTATTGTAGAATTCTCGTGGTTATCGGCATATGAGATTTTTCTGAATTTTAGAGCTTTTTCTACTTCTTAAGTTATTCGAGATTATAGGGTTTTAGGTTATACAATATTTTTCAAAAGCTTTAATATAATTCGAGATTCTCAAATTTTATAAAATTATTCCAGTTTTCCTAACTAATCTAGATTTTTGAGGCTTTCGAGCTTTATTCGATGTCCCTGAGATTTTTTTAGACTTGTTGATATTATTCAATAATGAATTTGCTAGATTTTTTGAGATTATTGTAGAATTCTCGTGATTATCGGCATTCGAGATTTTTCTGAATTTTAGAGCTTTTTCTACTTCTTAAGTTATTCGAGATTATAGGGTTTTAGGTTATACAATATTTTTCAAAAGCTTTAATATAATTCGAGATTCTCAAATTTTATAAAATTATTCCAGTTTTCCTAACTAATCTAGATTTTTGAGGCTTTCGAGCTTTATTCGATGTCCCTGAGATTTTTTTAGACTTTTTGATATTATTCAATAATGAATTTGCTAGATTCTTTGAGATTATTGTAGAATTCTCGTGGTTATCGGCATATGAGATTTTTCTGAATTTTAGAGCTTTTTCTACTTCTTAAGTTATTCGAGATTATAGGGTTTTAGGTTATACAATATTTTTCAAAAGCTTTAATATAATTCGAAATTCTCAAATTTTATAAAATTATTCCAGTTTTCCTAACTAATCTAGATTTTTGAGGCTTTCGAGCTTTATTCGATGTCCCTGAGATTTTTTTAGACTTTTTGATATTATTCAATAATGAATTTGCTAGATTCTTTGAGATTATTGTAGAATTCTCGTGGTTATCGGCATATGAGATTTTTCTGAATTTTAGAGCTTTTTCTACTTCTTAAGTTATTCGAGATTATAGGGTTTTAGGTTATACAATATTTTTCAAAAGCTTTAATATAATTCGAGATTCTCAAATTTTATAAAATTATTCCAGTTTTCCTAACTAATCTAGATTTTTGAGGCTTTCGAGCTTTATTCGATGTCCCTGAGATTTTTTTAGACTTTTTGATATTATTCAATAATGAATTTGCTAGATTCTTTGAGATTATTGTAGAATTCTCGTGGTTATCGGCATATGAGATTTTTCTGAATTTTAGAGCTTTTTCTACTTCTTAAGTTATTCGAGATTATAGGGTTTTAGGTTATACAATATTTTTCAAAAGCTTTAATATAATTCGAGATTCTCAAATTTTATAAAATTATTCCAGTTTTCCTAACTAATCTAGAGTTTTGAGGCTTTCGAGCTTTATTCGATGTCCCTGAGATTTTTTTAGACTTTTTGATATTATTCAATAATGAATTTGCTAGATTCTTTGAGATTATTGTAGAATTCTCGTGGTTATCGGCATATGAGATTTTTCTGAATTTTAGAGCTTTTTCTACTTCTTAAGTTATTCGAGATTATAGGGTTTTAGGTTATACAATATTTTTCAAAAGCTTTAATATATTTCGAGATTCTCAAATTTTATAAAATTATTCCAGTTTTCCTAACTAATCTAGATTTTTGAGGCTTTCGAGCTTTATTCGATGTCCCTGAGATTTTTTTAAACTTGTTGATATAATTCAATAATGAATTTGCTAGATTTTTCAGCTTATTGTAGGTTTCTAGCGAATATCGGGATTTGAGAGTTTTCTGAATTTTAGAGCTTTTTCTACTTCTTAAGTTATTCGAGATTATAGGGTTTTAGATACAATATTTTTCAAAAGCTTTAATATACATAATTCGAGATTCTCAAATTTTATAAAATTATTCCAGTTTTCCTAACTAATCTAGATTTTTGAGGCTTTCGAGCTTTATTCGATGTCCCTGAGATTTTTTTAAACTTGTTGATATTATTCAATAATGAATTTGCTAGATTTTTCAGCTTATTATAGGTTTCTCGCGAATATCGGGATTTGAAAATTTTCTGAATTTTAGAGCTTTTTCTACTTAAGCTATTCGAGATTATAGGGTTTTAGATACAATATTTTTCAAAAGCTTTAATATACATAATTCGAGATTCTCAAATTTTATACAATTATTCCAGTTTTCCTACCTATTCTAGATTTTTGAGGCTTTCGAGCTTTATTCGATGTCCCTGAGATTTTTTTAGACTTGTTGAAATTATTCAATAATGAATTTGCTAGATTTTTGAGCTTATTGTAGGTTTCTCGCGATTATCGGGATTTGAGATTTTTCTGAACTTTAGAGCTTTTTCTACTTCTTAAGTTATTCGAGATTATAGGGTTTTAGGTTATACGATATTTTTCAAAAGCTTTAATATACATAATTCGAGATTCTCAAATTTTATAAAATTATTCCAGTTTTCCTAACTAATCTAGATTTTTGAGGCTTTCGAGCTTTATTCGATGTCCATGAGAGTTTTTTAGACTTGTTGATATTATTCAATAATGAATTTGCTAGATTTTTTGAGATTATTGTAGAATTCTCGTGGTTATCGGTATTCGAGATTATTCGAGATTTTTCTGAATTTTAGAGCTTTTTCTACTTCTTAAGTTATTCAAGATTATACGGTTTTAGGTTATACGATATTTTTCAAAAGCTTTAATATAATTCGAGATTCTCAAATTTTATAAAATTATTCCAGTTTTCCTAACTAATCTAGATTTTTGAGGCTTTTGAGTTTTATTCGATGTCCCTGAGAGTTTTTTAGGCTTGTTGATATTATTCAATAATGAATTTGCTAGATTTTGTGAGATTATTGTAGATTTCTCGTGAGTCCAAGTTCTTGAGATAAAATCGTATAAATAAATAGTTTGCTCACCTAGACTGAGCACATCATCGTCCAACTTCAATTTTGGAGTAATATTGAGCAAACAAATGCCACTTGAAACTCAGAAATTTAAGAAGGTCTGGACCAACCCGCCCTCAAAAGAGACAATTCAAAATCTATCCAATTTACAGACTCGAAATTTTAATCTTCAGATTTTCAAACAACAATGTTCAAAATCTATTTTCTAATCTCTAATATATTAGCTTCTCTAACACAACTTTTTTTCCCTCCACCAGTGACCAGTCTGCATAATATGCATTATAGGAATCAAAATGAAAATTGACTGGATGCAATAAAGTTTTCTGTGCGTTCACTGGAGGTAAGTTACGTTTCCAACATGAAGAGAGACCATTAGTCTTCAAATTCCAACTTTAATATTCACCTCTATCAAAATTCTCGCATTCAATTCGTTTATTCCAGCTTCAAATACTTTTTTTGTTTCAAATTCAATTTCAAAATATAAAAGACTGAAATCTCACAAGGTGATCAGAACTTCGGTCTGGAAAATTATGTGCATACTTGAAATCAAATCCTAATTGAACCCGTAACCTAAATTCACAAACATAGAACACGAATTCAGTTTTTTTTCAGTGCGCTGTTGAACCCTCAATAAGGTTACTAATATATACAAAAGCTTAACTGGGAACTATTAAATGCACCAATATGGTTATTCAGATTTTTAGGGAGCTTTTGACCAGTCGAGCGTTTTTAAGAAAGACGTTTTCAATTTTATAAGAAAGCTAATCAAGGTGACATTAGGTCAAATATTTTCCTTGCAAGCTTAACAATTTCTACACTTAACTTTACATTTAAAAAATTAAAAATAACAAAATTTTCATTATTACGCACCCTTATATTGAGCTTTACTTAAATTAGGATGAACCTACACATTTTTTATGCAAACTATTTATCAACGAGGTTTTTATAGAATATTTGGTATGCGATTGTGAGCTTTTATTTACTCCTCGAAAATCTCAATAATTCATTGAAGAATTTTGAACTTTATCATTTCATAAATCGAAATAAAAAAAAACAAAACCGTTAAGCTTCCAATAGTAAAATTTTGTAATTTCTAATACAAAAACTTCCCATAAATTTAGGATATGTACTACTTTACGGTACTGGACTGTTTTTATTTTATACTTTGCGCAGCTCTAAGATACAGCTTACTTATCTTATACTCGTAGGAGATGACTTACTTTTAGTATAGTGTTTTGCGTCGAATCCCAAAGCTTTTTCAATTTATATTAGTTGATGTTAAACCATTTAATGTACAATGATATACTACTTCAAATTTTGATTTTTGCTGACGAGTTTTTGGTTATGTTGACTCAAAACACATAAAAAATTCTACTGGATTTAAGTACTTAAAATCAAGGATAATGTTCATATTGTATAATACAATATGTTTCCTTAATAACTTTGTAACCTAAAATTTTTCTTTTCAAACCGAAACCTCACACACACACACACACACACAAACCCACACACTAATATAATACACACATCAAAATACAAACTTACGTTTTACTTCGAACAGAAATTGTTTTGTATCTCCCAATGAGCACTCTAACCCAAAAATAAAAAAATCAACTTCAAATGATGGGCAATGAAAAGTTTTCCTCGACGTCCTCCTACAATTCTTACGCACCTACCTAAGAAAATATTCTTTGTTAGTTTAACATGTATATAAAAGGTCCCCCTAAAGCTAAACCACTTATATGCATGTCCTGTATGGGGTAATAAAAACGAAAGAAAAGGATCGGTTTTTTGTTGATAAAACTTTAAAATCGACCCAACAATTTTGTTTTTTAGTATCGTTGGTAATGAAAACCTAAAATAAAAATTTTTATGGTTTACAACCCGGCTATATACTGAAAATTCCCTCGTGTCCGTATCTGGATATACTATTGTATTATATAATAATATGTAGGTACATACTCGTTTGGATATAAAAAGGATAATAGAGTTAATTTTTTGTATGCCTGTGTTGTCTCTCAAAATATTATTATTTTTTTACCATTTATCCAACCTTTGTATTCCATCTTCCACTTGGATTCGTCTCCGCAGAAAATATTTTTCGTTTTTGTTGGTATTATTATGATGACCTATTTGTATTATTTGTATGTCTATCGAAATAGAAGGATAACTAAGAAAAATTAAGGATAGAAAATCTAAGGTGTTCGTCGGCCCTCCCCTCCTCCCCCTTCTCTCATGTAATATCATTGTACATATTTTTAGATATTATTCTTAAAATCAATAATATTGCAGGATGTATAAGAGCAAAGCACATACCAGAAGGATACCATTTCATAGAAAAACCAATGTTCGAGATGTATATCAAATAAATGAATTTCGACTCAGTTTTTTTGTTGTTGTTACATATCGGTTTTTGCTAGATTTGATAAGAGTGAACGTAAAAGAACCGTAAGGAGAAGGAGATTTTTTGTTTTATTTTGGTGGTATGTTCATTTTCCATTAGTTTATCCTCATGAGGAAAAACTTTAAAACATTTATATGTACCTACATATTATTATGTACAAAGAGAATGACAAACATACAAACCTATCCTAAAGTATTATATACTGATGTCTATTGTTATCTTGAATTAATCTAAGCAGAAACAACAGTCTGGCTTATAAGACCAGCTGCAAAAACGAGTTGTTTGTAGAAAAATACCTTTCGTTACGGTTCGAAAACTATAAGATCATTAATACGTAGCAGCGATATACATATGTACATAATTATGGGAAAAATCTTGCAAATTATGAATTGCTGCCAAACCGATAGCATGTAATCAATCAATATCTCAAAATTTAGAAATATTTTATAAAAGATTCCAATTTTCCAAATTCGGAACCCTAATAAATCAATCTCGTTTGAGATTAATTTCTGATTTTTGAAAATTTCCCAAATTTCGTAAAAAAAATTTGAAATCTTAACTTTTAAGGGATTCGATTATATCCATGTGGCATTGTGTCATGTTGCGTTCAAGTTCATATAAATTTTTAGGCTTAGGTGCGTCAGCAAAATTTTAGATAAAGAGTTGCCAAGAGTAAATTTTAAAAGCGTTCAGAAAAATTAAAAAAAAAATTGTTAATTTTGTGCTTGAAAGCTTTGCTAGCTTGATAAGTCAGTTGCTAGAAAAATTTGAAAATTTTGTCCTACTGTCAAATTTTATAGTTGAGATTTAACCTCAGTAGTTTTAAAAATTCTCATTCGAACGAAATTTTTATTTTCAAATTTTTTTTTCAGCAGTCACTTGGAAGCTTTAAAATGAATTAAAACTGTGGGTTCTCCAAATTTAGAAATCGTAAAATTTTTAATAAACTCAAGTTCAAATACAAATTGAAGTAAAAATCGAAATTCGAATAAGTCAAGAACTATAAAAAATTCTAAATGGTTGAAATTGCTAGCCACCCAAATTTAAAATTTAAAAGCTTCCAGAACTAATGTTTCTTAAACGTTATCTTATCAGGATTGCTGAAATGCTAAAATGCTTTTTCAAATATTAAAATAAACTTTAAAATGTTCTAATTATATCACGTAGTGAATATATTCTGAAATCTCCAAAGCTTCCAACAGCAACTAAGGTGTTTTCAAATTAATTGAAAATCTTTACTTGAAATACTCGAATAAGTTCTACGAATACGAATTTTGTGATTTTCTCAAAATAAACAGGAAACCATTCACAACAATTTTAAAGTGGGGAACACAAAAATTTGCTTCCACGGAAATTGGGCCATTTTGGGGTTATTACGAATTCTAAAAATTTCAATTCGAAAGCTTACATCTAAAATAATTCAGGGGAGCAACCTTTCAATTAAAAATGTATTAAATTATGATTTTAATGATCGTAAGTCGGCAATTTTGAAATCCTTCTTAAAATATCCACTAGGTTTCAAATATTTTAAAGGTTTTTAAACATTAAAAAAATTGAAAACTTCTGGTCATAATATTATGAAACTAATATATTTTAAAAGTTCCCAAAAATAAATTGCTTACCTATTATCCAAGTAAAGTTCGACAAATATTAAAATTTAACAAATCTAGCACGAACCACTGTTTGTCACTTAGTATGTAATTTTCTATAACGTTAATATAATCAACAGAAAGATGCAGAAAACATTTTTGTCAAATATGCAAACTGAAATCTTTGACCAGGGCCATATATTAACGGGCCTGATTGTACAAAAATCGAAGCTTTCGATATGGGTACTCATTTGTCTATTTTATATGGAAAATGCATATTTTGAGTGTTAAAATCATGATATAAAATATGAGTAATTTTAATTTTTGTTGAATTTAAAAAATTACTTGTATTTTAAACCATTTGTCATTTTAATTTCGAAGAATGAATCAACCTCGAAATTAACAAAATAATTAAATAAAAATAGTATCTTTATCATATTTTATAAAAAAAGTTTCATTTTAATTGTGCTGCCAGATGCATAAATGTACAAAAAAAAAAAAATTAAAACAGCAATCGCTGAAAAAAATGCTGAATATTCGTCAGCAATAATGAAATGTCAAAATGTCAAATTTTTGTTTTGGTTTTTTGTTGTGTTTATAGTTTTTAATTAATTTTTTTTTATATCGAATACTCGTATTCACGTATTGCTCGTATGCACATAATTAAATTTAAAAACAACACAAACTTTATTGGAAATAATAATATGTACATTAATATTTTATTGTACAATATAAAAGAAAAACTAATTTAAAAATCTAAACACAACAAAAAACCAAAACAAAAATTTGACAATTTGACATTTCATTATTGCTGATTTGATTCAGCATTTTTTTCAGCGACCGCTGTTTTAATTTTTTTTTGTACATTTATGCATCTGGCAGCACAATTAAAATGAAGCTTTTTCTATAAAATATGATAAAGGTACTATTTTTATTTAATTATTTTATTAATTTCGAGGTTGATTCATTCTTTGAAATTAAAATGACAAATGGTTTAAAATACAAGTAATTTTTTAAATTCAACAAACATTAAAATTACTCATATTTTATATCATGATTTTATCACTCAAAATATGCATTTTCCATGTAAAATAGACAAATGAGTACCCATATCGAAAGCTCATTGAATATTTTTTCGTGTACAATCAGGCCTGTATATATAAGGCCTTGCTTTGACCTAAAAACACTTGAAAGCTTTAAGAACTTGTTTGAAACCTACTAAAATTTGAAATCAATTAAACATTTTGCTTACGTATTCCGTTATAGCGAAAATTCAGAAATGCCAAAAACACCTTGACTTTATTAAAATTTTAAAAGCTTCAACTACATACTTAATTATGAAATTTTATTCGCCTAATTGGCGTATTCGCAACATTCTCAGAAGCAGTTCCCTATACCTGGAAATGAAAAGTAACTTTCAACTATGTCGCAGTTTGAATGTTTCCAGCAGTTTAAAATGTTTTAAAAGCTTTTTACAAAAATGTTAAGCTAAAAATTTGTAAAAGCTCATGCATAAGTTTCAAATATAGAATACTTTATATTACATTCAGCTAACAATCAGAATTTTAAAATGTCTAAAGAGCTTTTTAAGATTTTCAAATTTATTAGACTTTTTGGGCTTCAACAATAAAATTCAATTGCTATAAATATTTGGCCACTGACTGCCCTATTGATAACTTGATAATTCTTAAATTGTGTTAAAATATTGGCAATAATAAAAGAGCTTTTCATCCAAACTTTTACTTTTTATTAGACGTTAAATTCTTGTTGGTATTTATGACCAAATATAAAAGTTTCAGAAAAGTTACGGATTTAAAACTTAAAAATTTGCATAATGTTGTAAACTCTAAAATTATTTGGAATCTAGGCTTGCGGAAGTACATTTTTTGGTGATTTACAAAAAAGCTAGTTTCTTGTCCTACCTTGTCTGATAAAAGATTGGGATTTTTAAAAAATTCTCTTCTTGAAGTGTTTATAATTTGCGAAATTTTGAAATTTCATCAAAATAAACTTGAAAATATTCGACAATTTTAAAGTAGGAAGCTTCCGGAAATAAAGCTTTCTGAAAGCTTTCAGACAACTTTTGAAAGTTATTTTAAAATGATTTTACATGGGTTCCACCCATAGGTAAGCTTGGTTTACAAAAGCCTGGTTTTTTACAAGCCTGGTTTTTTAAAATCCTGGTTTTCAAAAGCCTGGTTTTCAAAATTCTACTGTCAAAATCCGGGTTTTGCAACAAAAAAAAGCCTGGTTTTTGGAAAGCCTGGTTTTTTAAATTTAGTATGTTTTATGTTCCTAAAATTTTTCTTTTCTTTAATATTTGTTTGGTTGTTCTGAAAAGAACATTTAATAATTCAATGCCCAATAATTTAAAAGAACATTTAATAATTCAAGACTAGAAAATAATTATAAATTAAAAAGAACTTATATGTCACAGATATTCATGTACAAAGGTGAATATTATAAGCAATATTTTGGAGATATTCAAGCTTGCTTAAATTATCTCGTTGGTTTATAGTGCGCAAAATTTTATTATTTCTTATTGCCAGTTTTCGCTTTTTAGGGTATGATGCTCCCACTCTCACTTGCGCAATTCGGGTTTTACTCATTATCAATTCTTTTCCCAACTCCGAAATTAGTTTGTAAACCCCGATGTGTGCTTTGCCGACTACCACCTTTAGTCTTCCATGCCATCCTTCTACCGAGTTTTGTGTCCTAGGTAAATCATTCCTGGTATTATCCCATACTGACCAGAAATTTGGAGAGTACTGTGGTTTTGATTTTCTCTTTGTTTTATTGGGGTTTCCCGTTAAATAAATTTTCTCGAACCATCTGCTGATCCGCCGAGCATCAGGATTGAATTTTTTTTTTAGCTCCTGATAATACACAATTACATCTTCCGCTGGTAAAAAGGCTAAACCTTTAAGCATCCTGATTTGCAGGCTAAAATCCTCGTTGTTTCCGTATTTCACAGCACACACTTCTGCTTGCACCTTTCTCCAAATTATTTGCCCGAAATGGAACAAACAACCTCTATATGATGTTTCTGGGAAGAATTGTTTCATCGCCTTTACACTGGCTTTCTCGAAGTCGGATATGACCATTTTTCGGATTTAAATGGTTTCTCCAATTGCAGGCGCATTGGCAAACTTCATAAAAAAATTCGAAATAAGCTGCTTCACTTTTTGAACTCATGATTCCGAACACCAAAGAACAAATCTCATGGCCGATTTTGCCAAGTATGGTAAACAATTGACGCATGAACGTTGGAACCACCTCAAATGTGCCGTCCATTAGCTAACATTCTGCTTCTGCCAACAATTTTAGACTGGACGGTGTTGCTAATAAAATTATTGTTTGATCTTTAAAATCCTTAACAGTGAAAACAAACTGTTCTTCCTCAAGATACTTAAGCTCTTCTGGAATTTGTATATTTTTAATGCTGTTCAGTTCTTTTACGTTGCTACATCTTGCGCGAGATATTTTATGCCCTTGCGCCTGCTTAGTCGGCAAATAAACGCGTGTTTTTGCGCAACATTGAATAACACTATTCCGAGTAATTTGCGAAGGCTTTAGTAGTGTTGTTTTCGCTGCCACTTTCAAGTTCATATTGGCTTCAGAAATAGATTTTTCATGTGCTGAGGGATCGTGGCTGTGTGTTGATGGTCCTTTTTTAACTGTATGTTCCCCCTCAACCACTATTGTTACCACTCTTCCTTTGCACAACAGAGGTTTTCTATCAGCACACGCCCACTGGAAGGTTTCACCGCTTCTCTCAAGGTGATACGCATATCCATTTAAAATTAATTTTTATTAATTCATTATTTTTCTATCTTATCTCTCGAAATTCTGGTTTCTGGAAACCAAGATTTTTAAACCAGGATTTTGAAAACCAGGCTTTTGAAAACCAGGCTTTTGAAAACCAGGCTTTTGTAAACCAGGCTTTTGAAAACCAGGCTTTTGAAAACCAGGCATTTGAAACCAGGCTTATGAAACCAGGCTTTTGTAAACCGGGATTTCCTACTATATCCAAATATAGTCGAATATTTCCAATCTTCATCAAAATAAACTTGGAAATTTTCGACAATTTTAATGTAGGAAGCTTCCGGAAATAAAGATTTCTGAAAGCTTTCAGACAACTTTTGAAAGTTATTTCAAAATAATTTTACATAGCGAATATATTCTACAAGCTCCCAACAGCATCTAAGCGTTTTACAAAATTGTTAAACTTCCTTAAGCTTTTTTACAAAATTGTTAAACTTCTAAAGCCGAATTAAAGGTGTGACAATAAGGATTTTGTTCCTTTTTCTTTTCTTTATTTGTTTTGCTGCCACAGCTCTCCTATATAAATAATAATTTGCATTTTACGTACTTTCTTTGAGAAGAGTTGATTTAATTCAAATTAAAAGCTTAAGGTGAATAGAAGTGCAAACCGTCTTAAGTGAAAGCTCCTAACATTTTTTTAGGGTATTGAAAAAAAAGTTGAAATCTTAGTTTTCCTTTGAAAATTCTGAAATGTCAAATCAAAAGATTTGTGCTATAAGTAATCGATTCAAACACTAGGTTTTACTTTAGTATACTTGAAAGCTCTAAAGCTAAACTGTGAAAGTTTGTTGACACTTTTTTGTCTAAGTAATGGATAAAGTCCAGACAAAAATTATTAGACTTAGACATGTACTTATTTAAAACATGCTTGTGGGCCTGTGACAAATTTTGAAAGTTAAAATTTTAATCGAGGGCTTGCATTTAAATTAAATTATGTCGTAACAAGCAATAGAGTCATTACATTCATAATTTAGGGAAATAGTGTGCAGAATTCAATGATATGAACTCTTTTACTAACGTGAGCTTTCATCGAAGTCAGAATTTTGCATACGTATTTCCTTGGATCGTCACAGCTTAAATTCAAAAGTCTGAAAAATACCTTTTTGACATCTCAGAATTCGTTAAAATTGTTAAAGCTTCATCTATATGTGTTTGCATACTTTAATTATGAGATGTCACTCAATTAGGGGCTGTTCACAAATTACGTAACGCAATTTTTCCCGTTTTTTAACCCCCTCCCTCCCCCTCGTAACAGAACGTAACAAATTGCGAGGAACCCCCCTCCCCCAGAAGAATAACGTAACAAAAGTTAAAACAATTTTTAAATATTTTTTATTCAAATAAAAAAAAACAAAATTCATTATAACTTTAAAATAAAAAAGGAAAATAATAAATAACTACCCGATTTTCCAGTTGAAAGCGAAAATGTTGGGATCAGACTAAACATTGGCCAAGATTTAAGTCCTAGAGATGCTTTTGACAACTTATTTAGTAAAGAAATAATTGAAAATGTTTATTTTTTGCGTACTTAAAGTAGAAGTTATCTTGATAATAGTAAAGTTTATTTAATCACTAGACCTAGTGTGTACTGTGGAAAGAAAATTCAGTTATAGTTAATTATTATGATGCTTCATTGAATGGATCTCTTTAGGTTAATTTATCAAATTAATAAAAATTTAATATCCAGAAAAGTTATGTAATTTTTTATTAAAAAAGAAGAAATTGTTTGGTTACGTAACATTTTGAAAAACACCCCCGCCCCCATCGTAACAAATCGTAACAAAATGTTCAATACCCCCGCTCCCCTAAGGCCGTTACGTAATTTGTGAACAGCCCCTTACGCAATTTTACAAGAACTTAAGGTAATACAAACTTTTTAAAAGTTCAAAAGTTTAAATTATCAACTAATTCATAGTAGCTCCCATGAAATGATAAATTTGTAAAATTATGTTGCTTCGAGAATCTAGAAGCTTTGAGTAATTTTATAAGCCTTTCGAAATGCAAAAAATCGCTTTTAAAAATACTAAAATTTGAAGTAAATTTGAAAACATTTGATAAATTGCAGCACTGGAAAGGTACGTTTTTATTAATTAGATATTATATAGTATATTTCCACCAGTTTAAAATGTTTAAAAAGCTAGAAATTAGTAAAAGCTTAGATAGACATTTCAATTATAGTATTTACCTTAGAATACATTCAGCTAATATTGACAATGATTCTGAAATGCCGTTAAAGCTTTTTGATATTTCCGTATTCAATAAACTTTTTGAGCTTTATCAACAAAATTCAATAGTTATAAATATTGGGTCATTCTCTGCCCCGAACGATAAGGCATTCATGTTTGTTCACGCTTGTTTGTCAAATACAGAGTTTCCAGACCATACTTTATTATAACAAGTAATATGTTTGTGTTGAGTTGAAGTAATCTGAAAAGTGTTCTATAATCTGAAATTCATAAATTGGGGAAAATAGTGAATTTAGTAGATAATCTTTGTTACGAAGTTGTCACCTAAACATTTTGAAATCCTTCTTGAAAGCTTTCAGTAGTCATATGGTCATCTTGGAAAGCATTAGATTTTACATTTTCGAAAGCTTTCACGATACCATTATAACCTCGATAACTTAACTGAGAAGCTTCTGCTCATACTATGAAAATAATGTATTTTAAAAGCTTTAACAAATAAATTGGAAATTATCCAAGAATATTAAAAATTTTGAAACTATTGTCCGAAGTTTGACAAATTTTAAAGTTTACCAAGTCTGGCACGAACCGATATTTTCCACTTAGTGTGTAATTTCCTATAATATTAAAAATACCTAAAGTTCAGGTACCAGTTTCAAATAGCAATAAGAATTCTGAAATATCGATTGAGCTTTTTGATATTAAATTTATTAAACTTTTTGGACTTCAAAACCAAAATTTAATGACTTTAAATATTTAGCCACAGACTGACTGAATGATAACTCGGTAATTATTCAAAGAGTTTTCGTCCAAGCTTTCACTGTTGATTAGACTGCAGTTTTGATTTATAAGCTTTCATTATTTTGTAATTCAAAGCTTAATTTGATGGATTAAAAATTCTAAGTAAAGTTTTTTAATAGCTACTTATTCGCAAATATAAAAGTTTTAGAAAAGTTACGGATTTAGAACTCAAACATTTTTATAACCGTCTACAACTAGAATTGTTTCGAATTTAGGCTTGCGGTAATACACTTTTTGGTAATTTATAAAATGGCTAATTGCTAGTCCTCCTTTTTCTGAATTTTAATATTATATGTCGTCTTGAATCTTTACACGCTAAAAAATTGAAATTTAAAAAAAAAAATTAAAATTCTAAATTTCGTATTAACAATTAAGCTGCCAGCAAAATTGAAATTGGATAAAATCAGGATCTAACTCTAACTGGTTTAATTTTCTCTGGAACTATATTTAGAATCTAAAACTAAAATTTTCCAAAAAGCTTTCAGTAATCTTAAGAAGATTGTTGAAATGCTAAAAGCTTTTTTAGTAAATATATTCTGAAAGCCTCCAACATCATTCAAACTATTTTCAAAATTATAGAATTTATTTTATATTTAGAATGGTCTAGCCAAACTTCAGATTCAATAATCTAGAAGATAACTCTACTAGTGAGGAAATATCTCTAAAGTGAAACCTCCTAGAATTTTTTGTGAGTCCATTGAAAAGCTAACAAATTTTAAAATAGGAATTTACTTAAATGCTGTAACTTATAAATCCAAAATAGCTGAAATCTTAACTTTCCGTTGAAAATTCTGAAATATCAAATCTTTTAGACTAGATTTTAGTCGAATATAATTATATAATTAAAACGTCTAAAGCTTGTTTCCTGGAAGAGCTTTGGAAGTTAGAACTTTTAATCGGGAACTGGCATCTAATTCTAATCATATCGTAACAATCATTACAGTCACTATGTTTATAATTCGGGGAATTAGTGAATGTATAGTAGGCGATCTTTGATACGGACTCGTTTACTAATGTGAGCTTCCATCGAAGCTCTGACCTAAAAATTTATTGAATGGTGATGTGTTTTCAATTTTAATAAATCGGAAATTTTTAAATCTGTCTGGAAAGTTTCCAGTAGTAATCTATCTTGGAAAACATTAGCAAACTTAATATTGAAATTTTGAAATATTGGCCGAAGTTTGACAAATTTAGAAATTTACCGAAACTAGCATGCATGAACCGATGTTTTTCACTTAGTAAGTAATAGAGAGGGAGAGAGTAACTAGAGAGAGTAATTTAGCAGAATTAACAGAAAACATTTATATGTATATGTACCTCGATACCTTTTTGACATTTCAGAACTCGTTAAAATTTTTAAAGCTTCAACTAGGTTAGGTTAGGTTAGGTTGAAGTGGCTGCTATCGCACACTTAGGCCAGCAATGGCCCGTTGTGATACCACAGGATCCCATCTCCCCATTACTCCCGTTGAAACCAACCAGAGCTATTTATATAGCGTAATAAATCTCGCACTCCACAGTCCGCGAGTTCCGAAAGGCTGTCCATACCGTACACACCCAAATACTTATGCCTTCTGTATGATAGCGCCGGACATGAGCATAGGAAGTGTTCCAAAGTCTCCTCCTCCTCTTCGTCCATGCAACTTCTACAAAAGTCATTCGTCTGTATCCCCAGCCTTCTCGCATGCTCCCCAAAAAGGCAGTGACCTGTCATTATCCCTACGACCAATCCTATTTCTTGTCTTCCCAGGGATATTAGTACCTTGGAGCGCCGCAAGTCCAGTTTTGGCCAAACTTGCTTTGCTACCCTGCACGTGAGAGTGTTGATCCACCTCTCATTTGTCAAGGCGATTGCCTTTTTACTGAGCGCCCATTTTAGCACTGCCATAGGCCTCCCCAGACCTACCATTTCCGGCTGCATCTGGAGAGTCGTACCGTACCTAGCTAGTTCGTCCGCCCTGCAGTTCCCCGTGACGTCCGAGTGACCCGGGACCCAGATTATCTGGATGCTGAAATACTCGCTCATCTCGTTAAGAGATGATCGGCAATCCAGCGCCACCCGCGACTTCAGACAAACTGCCCCAAGTGACTTGATGGCTGCCTGACTGTCCACATAAATTGCGATATCCCTCCCGGATACCACATTATGCTTCAACCATGTCATGACTTGCCCGATCGCCACCACTTCAGCCTGGTACACGCTGCAGTAGTCAGGGAGACGAACAGAAATATTAACATTAAGTTTATCACAGAAGACTCCGGCTCCTACCTGATCGTCTAGCCTCGAGCCGTCCGTGAAAAATTGCACTGCCTCGTTTTCCAAGATTGATCCGTTTCTCCAGGATTCCCTTGAGGGAAAGATGGTACGGAAACCCTTATCGAAGCACAACGTTGGTGTAATATAATCCAGATTCGCCAGTTCTTCGCCAGCGAATCTACCTATCGTCGAGTGTCCCACCTGAAGACACTTCCATTGAGAGACAGCCAAGAGCCTCGTAGCCACGTTGGCTGCCATCTGTTTACCATAAAGGTCGATTGGAATAAGGTGGAACATAACCTCTAAAGCGCGTGTAGGTGTTGTCCTAAGCGCCCCGCTTATAAGCATACAGGCCGTTCTTTGCACCTTCTCCATCATACCTCTATAAGTTACCTTATCTAGAGCTGGCCACCAAACGCCAACCCCGTACATTAGCACAGGTCTTACCACGGCGGTATAGAGCCAGTATACCAGCTCCGGTTTCAAGCCCCATCTCTTACCTATAGCGTTTCTACACGAGTATAAGGCTACAATAGCCTTATTCACTCTTTCCAAAGTGTTAGGCTTCCAGCTGAGCTTACTATCAAAGATTATGCCCAGAAATCTCGCTCGGTCAGCAAAAACTAGTCCGCTGCCGTTTATGATAGGAGGGCTAACCACCGGAATTTTATATTTCCTAGTAAATAGTACCAGCTCTGTTTTGGACGGGTTAATCCCCAATCCACACTTGCTGGCCCATTTCGTAACGATCAGGAGTGCATTCTGCATAACATCCCTAATCGTATCTAGATATTTGCCTGAGACAGCTATCGCTACATCATCAGCATATGCTACAACCCCTATCCCCTCTCTCTCTAGTTCCAGCAGCAATCCATTAATCACTGCACTCCAGAGAATGGGGGACATTACACCTCCTTGTGGGGTTCCTCTAACCACCCGTCTTCTAATCTTGGACTCTCCCAGCTCCGAGGTAATAGTCCTGCTTACCAGCATCTGATTTATTAACCTACTTATAGAGCAGTCCACTTCCAAAAAAGACAATCCTTCCATGATCGCCTCCGTTTTTACATTATTAAAAGCACCCTCAATATCGAGAAATGCTACCATGCAAAACTCTTGCAAGTAAATTGATTTCTCAATTGTGCGTACTAGATCGTGCAGAGCTGTGTCCACCGACTTTCCCTTACAGTACGCATGCTGCGATATTGCCCACTTCCTGGGTTCAATTCTTGATCGAATAAACACATCTATCAACCTTTCCAGGGTTTTCAGCAGAAAGGATGATAGAGTTATAGGCCTCAAGTCCTTTGGACGAGCATGTGAGCTCTTTCCCGATTTCGGAATAAAGACTACTTTGACCTCTGTCCAATTCCTAGGAATATAGACTAGTTTCAAACATCCCCTGAAGATAACCTCTAGCCAGGGGATGATGGCTGCCGAGTTCTTTTGAATCTCTGCTGGTATAATCCGATCCGGGCCCGCCGACTTATAAGGCTTAAAACCCTGCAGCGCCCACCTGATCCGCTCTCTATCCAATATGCCCTCCATATCTATTGGAGGTGTTCCTCGATGAGCTCCAGGCTCCATCGAGTCATCAAAGCTTCCCGGAAAGTGGGTATCGATGAGAAGCTCCAACGATTCCGCACTTGAAGCTGTCCATGACCCGTCTGGTCTAATTAAGTAACTAGGACTAGTTGGGTTAGTAGATAGAATCTTCCTAAGGCGGGAAGTCTCAGAGACTTCTTCCATTCTACCACAAAAGAGTCTCCAAGATCCCCTCTGTGCCTTCCTCAATTCTTTTTTGTACTTTCTTAGGTCCTCCTTATAGGAGTCCCAGTCCCGTACATGCCTCGTGCTCTTTGCCTTATTAAAGGCTGTCCTACACGCCTTCCGAAAGGTCTCCAACTCCATGGACCACCATGCCGGTTTCTGCCTGCCCCTTGGCTTTATCAGGGGGCAAGAAGCATTAAAGGAAAGATTGCATGCTCTTGTGACAACATCCACAATGCAATTCAATTCTTCCACTGTCTCCGGAGGTCCGGGGACCTCCGGCAATAGTTCCTCCAACACCTCCCCATATTTCTCCCAGTTTGTCCTTCTAGGATTCCTGAAAGGCTTCTGGGTACCCGGGTGAATGTTAAGGTTATAAGTTATATATTGATGATCAGAGAATGAGTGCTCCTTCGCCACTCTCCATCCCCTAATCAACTGAAAAATAGTATCCGAGGCGAGGGTCACATCTAGAACCTCCTGCCGATTGCTAATGATAAATGTCGGTTCCTGCCCAACATTGCAGACTGAAAGGTTAGTATTTAATAAATAATCAAAAAATAACTCACCCCTCTCATTAATATCAGTGCTCCCCCAAATTGTGTGATGCGCGTTTGCATCACATCCGAGTATCACACCAATCCTATTTTTCCTTGCTTCTCGGATCAGGTCCCCCAGGTTATCCGGCGGGATCTCCTTCTCCCGATCCATATACGCAGAGACCAGCCAAAACTTGTCTCTGCCAACCTCCATACTGATCGCAGTAACGTCACCACTACTGTATTGAGAAAGTAGAAAAATTTTTAAAGTATTTTTCACTAAAATGCAAGATCTTATCTTCTCAGAGTTACTTGAGTACAAAGTTGTATACCCTTTCACCTTAAGGCCACAGATCCTGTTTTTGTTAATCCAAGGTTCCTGGATTAACACTAGCTCCTCTCCTGATCTAGTCAGTCTGAGAACGAGAGCCGCCGAAGCAGCCTTCGTATGGTGAAGATTAATCTGCACAATATTAATCACCATGCATTATCTCACTTACCTCTTCATGCATTCCCTGTTTCAGGCTAATGCTACCTTCCTCCGGGGGGCCGCTAGTATCCGCCGTGTCACCCCCCATAATTGATGCTTCGCTGCCTTGAGAATCCCCAGCCTCTCTTCGTTCAGATTCCGACAGGGTGTCCCCATCGGATCCAAGCGAGAGAAGGCCGCCTCTCTCCAATAGCAGCTCCACGTCATCGTCTGTTATAACCCCATGCGCTTGCTCGACTGTCTGTCGCTGGGTCCGTCCGACGTCCACCTCCGGCCCGTCCTCCGAGCGCATGCCTACCTCATCTTTTTTAAAAACGTTGAGAGTGATCGACCCGAAACCGAAGCTGATCACCCCCTTTGTCTCTGCCAGGGGAGTAAGGGACTCCTTATTGAGCAGCATGATTGCCATTCTGAAGCCCCCTTTAGCCTCCTCCTGTTTGACAATCTTCCAATCTTTCGTTGGAAGATTTGGATTACTTGCCTGAATAATCTCAAGGATCTCTTCTGGCTTTTCTGGTTTGGTTGGTAACCAGACGCGGGCCCTTGGTCTACTCGGAATTTCTTCCTTTCGAACTGCCTCAAGCCTCGCACCTTCCCATACCTCACCTACTTCGGCTATTGCCTTTTTATAAAGATCCACCGATCTTTGATCCGAGCACACAGTTAACTTTACGCGCCCTTGATGCCATCCCGCATCTCTACAGAACGGAGGGGGTCCTGGATTTTCTCTCAGGACCTTGATGAAAATGGAGTTTAGTGCATTATACACTTCCCTCCACTTTCCTGCCGTGATGCTCCCATCTTCTTGACTTCTGTCAATTACCGCTAGCACCAGTACGTTCTCCTTTACTATTTCACTGAACAATTTCGGTTTTTCCTTTGGATCTCCCGATATCGCTCCAGTGACGGTCTTGGCTCGTTTGCTGTCGCCCTCTTCGAGCTCATCCTGAGACCTCGGCCTTTTAGGCACAAGAACCCTATCCGAGCTGTCGCGGCCGACAATCTCCCTCGCCCAAGCCACAGATTGCTTCTGTTCTACTGTAAGCTGCCCCTCAGGGGTTGCAGCCAGTTTATCCAGAATTTTATGCGCCGACCGTTTCTCCCTGTATCGTCGCTTTGCAGGAGGGATCCTTCCCGATCCCCCGCTCTCTTGCCTGGCATTGGTATCGCTGACTCCTGGCTTTGATGCCATGGTGCCACTTACCCCTGCCACTGATGAGGTAGCTCCACCTTTAAGGTAAGAGCCACTTTCTTCCTTCATTGTTTCCGGTTTTTCAAGGGTACCGGCTCCCTTATTTTTATTATTTAGATGATCCATATATTCCCACGAGTGTCGGAGAAATACTGGTCCACCTGCGCAGAGATCCGTATACGCAGGTAAGGCTAAATACAACTGGAGGTAGCCAGGTATCCAGAGGGCTCCGTTAACGACTGGGCTTTGTTAAATGGGCCCCCAGCCTAGCTGATCATCAGCACGGGTCGCATAACACCTTAATCCAGCCCATTGGCTCACCAAGCATCACATCCCAGCACCCCCGCCCCTATTCATCTTTCACTCAACCATTCACCCATCCATATGGATATCCCAAACCAATAGGACCCATTTCATCATTCAAGGGGGTAACCCGTTTAAAGGGGCCCCTCACTCACTACCTGGAGACCCCGGAAATGTGACGCTCAGTTAGCCTGTGGTTATTAGTTGATGGTTTTATGGCGCCATCAGTTCGCCATTCCATACCGGGTATCATAGGCACTCAGAATTTATTAAACTGAGGTTAACCACTCCCCAGTTTCCTGAGACTCTCCTCCCAGCAGGGCTGCGGTTGGGGGCGGCTTATTTAATATTCACCGCTAACCTATCTAATAGGCCGTCCACTATCCACCACCTGTGACCCCCCCGATAGCTGCAGCATGCCCCGGCAGCAAGCTTCAACTAAGGTAATAAGAAATTTGTAAAAGTGATGCTAAACTATTTTATAGTTTGCAAATCGTGACTGTGGGCAAATTTCTTAGAAAAAAAATATAAATAGGAAAGTAATATGTACCACAAAAAAAATCCGAAAGCTCCGATAACTCTATTGATTTGGTAAATTCGTATATGTAGTTGAATTAACAAATTCTGTAAAAGCTTTAGCTAGACATTAGTAAAAGCTTAGACATACATTTCAAATATAGTATACTTTATTATACATCCGGCTGAACTTTTTGATATTAAATTTATGAAACTTTTTGAGCTTCAATAAAAAAATTCAATAGCTATAGCAAAATTCAATAATTATTTAAGCTTTGGTAACAAAATAGCTTTCATTTAAAGTTTCACTTTTTATTAGAGTTCAGTGCTAATTTATAAGCTTTTATTATTTGTTAATTTGAAGTTTAGTTTAATGGATTAACAAATCCAAAACAAATTTTGGTAATATTTATCCCCAAATATAAAAGTTTCAAAAAAATTTACGGATTCAAAACTTAAAATTTTTAATAATCGTCTATAACTAGAATTGATGATATCTATGTATGTACTATAAAGAGCGTTACTAATTGGGTTTTAATTAGCTGTTAAAGAATGATATCTGATTAATGCTAATTTTGCCTTAATTATATTTTTAATGAATTTATATTTAGCTATATTCTACGAACAACGATTTATCTACCTCCCCCAAGTCTATAAATAGGCAATCCATTAAAACTATGTCGCATCATGATGCAAACATTTTTATCCAAATAATTTTATCCGCCGTGTGTTATCAAGTGTAAGCAACAGTTATCCGAAAATAACCACCATGGAGTAATTATACTAAAAATGTAGAACGATAATCTCGCGTTCAACGACCGTAAATCGGTGAAAGGTGCGCAGTCATTATAAATAATTTCTTTTATATCCTACTTCCTGTGGCTCTTGAACTTTTTTGTGGTCGTCGATTTTAATAATATAAAATATAAAAACACACAAAAAGAAAAGCAACAAATCCATTAGGCAGATTAACCATTTCACCCTCTTACCAAATCTTATGTACTGTTACAGTGTATCCGGCTCCACATTTCCACTATGTTAACCGTAAAGATTTTGTTTAATGTGGATCAGCTCTTAAGAAAATGCTTTTTGGTGCGGGGTGGTAATATTCGAGCTATATAGGTGGTTAGTACAAAAATTAATTGTATTCAACTCATTCACATGTCTATAAACATAACTCTTAATATTTTGTATAATGCTAAACAACAACAATTTATGTCACATAACATAATTCCCGCCTAAAGTATAAATTATGTGTATAATTATATAAATGTGTATGTGTGTTGAGTTTGGGGAACCCTAATACACATGTGAATGAGAGCTACATATTATATGTATATGAAAATTATATTTTACTGCCCATAATTTATGATGGGAGTGTTTCGGTGTCTGTGATACACTAAATTTTGTATGTTTTTTTGTCATTTTCATGTTCATATCGTTTATATGTTGTTGGGAACAAAAAAAAGCATTACAAAGAGTTTTTTTGTTATCGTAGAACAGTTGTTACTTTGTTAATATGTAGAGATGGGCATGATTGGACTATAAATTGCCTTGCATATGATTAGGAAATGTCAGCTAACCTACATAAATATATTTTAATTAAATGTAGAGTAACATGGATAATGAGTTGTCGTTCTAATTTACATTTTGTTTTATTTATTTTCAGGTATGTGCAACATTTCTGAAAAACATTTGGTAAAAAATATCTCGCGCCAGAAACATGGTAACTAAAATATTGATATTGATGATAATTTTAAAATGATTTGGTGATAATTGGAAACATTGGAGCGATTGGAAATATTAAAATTACAGATAACATTTTAATAAAACTTCCAAAACTTGTTGATAATTCACTGGTAGCGAGCTTTCATAATAAATAATAATAAAAATCAAGAATATGAAACCAAATAGAATAAAGTTTTAAATTTCTGAAAATTTAATTTAGAAAAGGACTTTTTAGAAATTACTAAAATTTTGATAAAATCATAAAATTTCGAAAATAATCGGAATTCAGCATAACTTAGATATACATAAATATCAAATTTTAGTAATACCTACTACAGAATTTTAAATCAAAACAATTTTTAAAGTTCAGCTTGGTTTCAAATATGATGAACTAACAGGATTCCTGCAACTTTAATTTTGACAAAAAAAAATTCCGAGCTTTCCAGAATTTGGTTAACTTTAATAAAATTTAAAAAATGAAACGTCAATGAAAACCCTGAAAATTTTGGGTTTTATTTCCAAAATTTGTAAAACTGAAATTTTAAAAATTGGTTTAAAAAAGTTTGGGCTTATTGATTTTTTACAGAATTGATTGAACCCTAAATATTATTTGAGTTACATTCAGAATATAACAAACAAGTTCAAACAATCAGAATGTATCAAATTTCAGAATTGATAAAATATCAAAATTTGAAAAAATCAGAAAAGATTTTATTTATTACCAAATTTCAGGATGAACCCTGTACAACAATTGCAGGAAATCATTCGATTGTGACAAAACCGTAATTTCTCCAGCAATTTTCTCTCGAACCAACCATGAATTATCAGTTGTGTTATTCTGCATGAATATTTGTTGTCCACCATTAGAAGAAGGTCTTTATCGATAAATGGGATATATCCATGTTCATCATCTTTCTAAGAATTAACCTCTTTATAACTGTTTAAACATATTTGCTGCTTCATTAATGCAGACTATGATTCATAAAACGACGCACTAATTATTGTAACACAACTGTTTATTGGGATTTACAAAATTGGTAACGTCAGAATTTCTGATTCTATAAGTTCATTTCAAATCAACCAAAATATCGACATGAGGTAAATCACATTTTTAAAATTCCATAGACACATGAAAGGAATAAGTAAAACAATTCTGCTACTAAAGTATGAATATTTTGTTATAAATCGTCTCTCAACTGTGTTTGTTCAACTGTTTTTGCAATCTAGAGTGGAAGTAAGTAAATGACCTTGAAAAACTCTCACAAATGCTGTAACAAAGATCTGTAATGGTTTAAACTTTAAACGTTTATGGTTTCTTTCATAACGTTAAGCAAGGTAAATGTTTGCAAATGTTGGTGCTTCGTCTTTATAAATTGAAATGTAAATTGGCAATTATGTGAAACAAACGACCTTGAATAACAAAATTTGGCACTGGTTCTGTTGATACTGCCAAACCGAAAAACCAGTTAGCTAATTTGTGAAAAATTGTAATCCATACTCATTATAAATGTAGAAGTTGAATTTAATTTATAGACATTTTTAATATTTTGTTGCAAAAATCTTTAAGCAAAACAGAAACTAACTTGAAAATTGGGTTGAATCTTTAAAATTGATAAAATTTTTTATTAATTCTACAAATTTTACTAACTATGAAATTTTATAATTTCTATACATTCTATAAATTTTACAAATTATACTTATATTAAAAATTTCATAATATAAATTTTCTAAATTCCATAAATTTGTAGAATTTAAATAATTTAAGGAATTTACTGAATTATACATTTTTAAATAAATTAATATTTTAACTGTAATAAATTCTATAAATCCTAGAAATTCTTGAAATTCTAAAGATACAATAAAGCTTAAAAATTCTGTAAATTTTGTAAATTCGATAAATTCTATAAACTATATAAATTCTTTAAATTTTGTAGATTCTATGAGTCTAACAAATGGTTTAAAATCTGTCTGTTCTATAAATTCACAAACTAAAATTTTACTAATTCAAAAACTCCATAATTTCAAAAAGTTTTACAAATTTTATAAATTCAAAATTTTTGGGTAAATAATTTAGACTTTAACGGTTCTATAAATTCAATAATTTCTACTAATTTTATAAATTTAGTAAATTCCATAAATTCTTTGAATAATTCTACAAATAAACTCTAAAAATTCAGTAAATTCTTTAAATTCTACAAGTTTCATAAATTCTATGAATTCTAAAAATCCAATAAAATTTTAAAATTCAGTAGATTCTTTTATTTCTATACAGCTTAAAAATTCAGTTCTTCAAATTCTATAAATACTTTGAATTTTTTAGATTCCATAAATTTTATAAATTCTATCAATTCTATAATTTTTTAAATTTTATATATCATAGAAATTCTATAAACTTTATAAATTCTTTAAATTTTACAAATTTTATAAACTTTAAATTTTTAAGATTCTATGGGTTCTATAAATTGTTTTCACTGACACAGTTCTAAAAATTCCGCAAGCTAAAATTGTTTCTTGATTTTTTTTTGTTTTCCCTAATTACTATAAATACTAAAATTTTTATAAATTCCTTGAATTCTAAAATTTTATAAATTCGGCGAATTCTCAGAATTTTAATAGTACTACAAATTCTATAAATGCTGTAAATTCTATAAATTTAACAAATTTTACAAACTTTATAAATCCTACAAATTTCATAAAATTTAATCTATCTATAAACTCTATAACTCTATAAATTTCATGAATTTTATCAATTCTACACACCTAGGGTTTGTTCTATAAAATTTATAAATTCTATAAATTTCATGAATAAAATAAATTCTATAATTTCTATAAATTTAATAATTTCTACAAATTCTATGAATGATTCTATAAATTGAATGAATAAAGTCTAAAAATTCAGTCAGTTCTTTCAATTTTAGAAATTCAATTATTTATAAACTCTATTTTATAATTTCTATAAATTCGCTAAATTCGATAACTTCAATCTATTTTAATTCTATAAATTATACAAAAAAATTCCATAAATTGGATATCAAATTCATAAATTTTTAAAATTCTATAAATCTTACAAATTCTAAATTTTTTTGAATTCTATAATTTTGATGAATTTTTTAAATTTTGAATATTCTAGAAGTTCTATAAATTGTTGAAATTGACCGAGTTCTTTAAATTCTACAAACTCAAATTGTTCAAATTGTCAAATTGTTTAAAAATTCTATAAATTCTAATCATTCTGTACATTTTACCTGAACTGATAGTTCTATAAAGTATATATTTTTTTTTTTTAAATTTACAATAAATTCTCGAAATTTTACAAATTTTGCTTATACTGCAAGTTTTATAATTTCATAATATAAATTTTATAAATTCTTAAAATACCATACATTTGGAGGATTTAAAGGATTTACAGAATTGGAGGAACCTAAATTCTTAAGATTCAATAAAAAAACCAATTAATTTCTTAAAATCTACAAATTCTGTAAATTCTATAAATTCTATCAATTCTATAAACTCTAAAAATTCTATATAATTTGTGAATTCTATTATGAATAAAATAAATTCTTTAGTTTTTGTAGATTCTATGAGTCCAACAAATGGTTTAAAGTATGTCTGTTCTATATATTCCACAAATTTTATAAATTCTTTGAATTGTACAAATTCTATAAATTCAAAATTTTTGGTAAACCCTTTAAACTTTAACGATTCTATAAATTCAATAATTTCTACTAATTTTGTAAATTTAGTAAATTCCATAAATTCTTTGAATAATTCTACAAATTCTATGAATAAAGTCTAACAATTCAGTATTCTTTAAATTCTACAAGTGTAATAAATTCTATGAATTTTATAAATCCAATAAATTTTTTAAATTCAGTAAATTCTTTTATTTCTATAAAGCTTAAAAATTCAGTTCTTTAAATTCTATAAATCCTATACATTTAAATAAAAATACTTTGAATTTTTTAGATTCCATAAATTTTATAAATTCTATCAATTCTATAATTTTCTAAATTTTATATATCTTAGAAATTCTATAAACTTTATAAAGTCTTTAAATTTTATAAACTCTTTAAATTTTTAAGGTTCTATGGGTTCTATAAATTGTTTTCACTGACACAGTTCTAAAAATTCCACAAACTATCCTAGAAATTCTATAAATCCTAGAAATTCTTTAAATTCTAAAGATACAATAAAGCTTAAAAATTCTGTAAATTTTATAAATTTTGTAAATTCGATAAATTCTATAAACTATATTATAAATTCTTTAAATTTTGTAGATTCTATGAGTCTAACAAATGGTTTAAAATCTGTCTGTTCTATAAATTCACAAACTAAAATTTTACTAATTCAAAAACTCCATAATTTCAAAAAAATTTACAAATCCTGTAAATTCAAAATTTTTGGTAAACCCTTTAAACTTTAACGATTCTATAAATTCAATAATTTCTACTAATTTTATAAATTTAGTAAATTCCATAAATTCTTTGAATAATTCTACAAATTCAATGAATAAAGTCTAACAATTCAGTATTCTTTAAATTCTACAAGTGTAATAAATTCTATGAATTTTATAAATCCAATAAATTTTTTAAATTCAGTAAATTCTTTTATTTCTATAAAGCTTAAAAATTCAGTTCTTCAAATTCTATAATTCTGATACATTTTAATAATAAATGCTTTGAATTTTTGAGACTCCATACATTTTATAAATTCTAGAAACTTTATAATTTTTTTTTAAATCTTCCAATTTTAGAAATTCTATAAACTTTATAAATTCTTTAAATTTTTAAGGTTCTATGGGTTCTTTAAATTGTTTTCACTGACACAGTTCTAAACATTCAACAAACTAAAATTGTTTCTTTATTTTTTTTTTGTTTTCCCTATCACTATAAATACTAAAAATTTTATAAATTCCTTGAATTCTAAAATTTTATAAATTCAGCGAATTCTCTGAATTGTAATAATTCTACAAATTCTATAAATCCAATAAATTATTATTAAAGTTTAAAAATTCAGTAAGTTCTTTCAATTTTTTTGTAGAAATACCAAAAATTGTTTAGATCTTATAAATTTTATAAATTCTACAAAATCTATAAATATTATTAATTCTTATATGTTTATAAACTTTATTTTATAATTTCTATTAATTTAGTAAATTTGATAATTCAATCAATTTTAATTCTAAAATTTTTTCAATTTCTATAAATGAGTTTTATAAATTACTTAAATTTTGGAAATTCTAGGAGTTCTATAAGTTGTTGCAACTGACAGAGTTCTTTCAATTCTACAAACTCAAATTTTCTTTCCACTTTTTTTTAATTTCACAAATTTCTATAAATACTGTAAATTTTATAAATTCTGTGAATTCTGAAATTTTATAAATTTGATTAGTTCTATAAATTTTAAAGTTCTACAAATTCTGTAAATTCTAAACATTCTGTAAATTTGACCTGAACTGACAGTTCTATATTTTTTTAAATTTACAATAAATTTTCTAAATTCCTAAAATGCCATAAATGGGCTTAAAGGATTTAAAGAATTTAAGAAATTTACTGAATTTTTAAACTCTATACAATTTGTGGTATTTACAGAATTTATAGGATTATCACAATTAGTAGAATTTAACAAATTTATAAAGTTCATAGAATTTGTAGATATGATAAAAAATCTTTTAATTATTAAATTCTTTAAACGTATTAAATTATATAAATCCTGTAACTTCTGTAAATTCTTAAATTTTTAAGGATTAATAAAGTTTAAAAATTCAGTTAATTTCTTAAAATCTATAAATTCTGTAAATTCTATAAAATTTGTAAATTCTATTATGAATAAAATAAATGCTTTAAATTTTATAGATCCTTTGAGTTCTACAAATTGTTTAAACTCTGTCTGTTCTATAAATTCTTCGAACTAAAATTTTTCTTATTCAGAAAACTCCAAAATTTCAATAAATTTCATAAATTTTTTTGAATTGTAGAAATTATATAAATTTAAAAATTTCAGTAAATCCTATAAACTTTTATAATTCTATAAATTTGATAAATTTAATAAATTCATATTCTACAAATTTTATGAATAACGTGTAAAAACTATGGTATTTTTAGACCGATGTAATTCAGTAAGTTCTTTAAATTCTACAAATCTTATAAATTCTCTAGATATTCTAAATTTTATTAATTCAATCAATTCTACAAATTCTTTAAATTTTATAGATTATAAGCAGTCTTAAGTTTGTCAGTACTTTAAATTTTTAATTTATATAAGCTTTATGAATTTTATAAATTCTATGAATTGAATAAATTTTTTAAATTCTATAAATTTTTTAATTCTATAAAGCCTCAAATTTTAGTAAGTTTTTTCAATGCTATAAAATCCTATTAATTTGAATAAACCTTCAAATTCAATAAATTCTTTAAATTTTTATCTTTGAAAAATTTTATCAATTCTGTAATTTTTTAAATTCTATAAATCTTAGAACTTCTATAAACTTTATAAATTCCATAAATTTTATGAATTTTATTAATTCTTAAAATATTGAAATTTCTAACCATTTTATAAATTGATTTTGACAGTAGAATTCTAAAAATTACACAAACTCAAATTGTTTCTTGAATTTTTTTTAAATTTTCCTAATTTCTATAAATTCTATTAATTTTAATAATTTTACAAATTCTGTAAATTCCATAAATTCAATTAATTTTGTAAATTCGATAAATTCTGTAAATCCAATAAATTTTATAAACTTTAAAATTTTCATATTTTAATTGTCTATAACCTCTTCATATTCTTTAAATTTTATAAATTTTATATCAATAAATAGTGCTCTACAATTTATAAATTCTATAAATTTCATGAAAAAGATAAATTTTTTAATTTCTATAAATTTAATAAATTCTATGAATAATTTTATAAATTTAATGAATAACGTCTAAAATTTCTCCAGTTCTTCAAATTTCAATCCCATAAATTCTTCAATCTTATAAATTATATAAATTCTACAAATTTTAGATTTTATAAATTCTAGTTGATAAACTCTATAAATTCTATAAATTTTAAGAATAAAATTTCTTTAAATGTATTAGATTCTATAAGGTCTACAACTCGTTTTAAGTCTGTTTGTTTTTTAAATACTACAACTAAAATTGACTTTCCAACTTGTTTTTTCAATTTCACTAATTTTTATAAATACTGTAAATTTTATAAATTCGATTAGTTCCATAAATTTGAAGTTCTAAAAATTCTATAAATTCTTAATATTCTGTACATTCTATCTAAACTGACAGTTCTATAAATTGTATACTTTTTTTTAAATTTACAATAAATTATCGACATTTTACAAATTTTGCTTATACTGCAAGTTTTATAATTTCTAAATTCTTAAAATGGCATACATTTGTAGGATTTAAAGTATTTAGAGAATTTAAGGAACTTACTCAATTTATAAACTTTATACAATTTGTGGTATTTGCGGAATATATAGGATTATCAAAATTTGTAGAATTTAAAAAATTTATAAAGTTTATAGAATTTGTAGATATTATAAAAATTCTATTAATTATTAAATTCTTGAAACGTATTAAATTATATAAAATAACTTCTCTAAATTCTAAGGATTCAATAAAGTTTAAAAATTCAATTAATTTCTTAAAATCTAAAAATTCTGTAAATTGTAAAAATTCTATAAAATTTGTATATTCTATTATGAATAAAATAAATTCTTTAAATTTTGTAGATTCTAGGAGTTCTACAAATTGATTAAAGTCTGTCTGTCCTATAAATTCTACAAACTGAAATTTTTCTTATTCAGAAAACTCTAAAATTTCAACAAATTTCATAAATTCTTTGAATTGTATAAATTATATAAATTTAAAAATTTTAGTAAATCCTATAAACTTTTATAATCCTATAAATTCAAAAATTTCTATAAATTTTATAAATTGAACAAATTCTAAGAATAGTTCTACAAATTCTATGAATAACGTATACAAAATTTGGTCTTTTTAGACCGAATAATTCAGTAATTCCTTAAATTCTACAAATCTCATAAATTCTTTAAATTTTATAAATTTTATAAATTCAATCAATTCTACAAAGTTTATAAACTTTATAAATTCTTTAAATTTGATAGATTTTATGGGTTCTATAAGTTATCTCAAGTATATCAGCACTTTAAATTTTTAATTTGTATAAGCTTTATAAATTCTATAAATTCTATGAATTCAATAAATTGTTTAAATTCTATAAATTTTTTAATTCTTTAAAGCCTAAAACTGCAGTAAGTTTCTTCAATGCCATTAATCCTATTAATTTGAATAAACCTTCAAATTCAATAAATTCTTTGAATTTTTATCTTTGATAAATTCTATCAATTCTATAATTTTTTAAATTCTATAAATCTTAAAACTTCTATAAACTTTATAAATTGTTTTTGACACAGTTCTAAAAATTAAAAACTCAAATTGTTTCTTTTTCTATAAATCCAATAAAATTTAAAAATTTTACAATCTATAAAATCTACAAATTTTAAAAATTTCGTAAATTATAATATGTTTATAATCTCTATATATTCTTTAAATTTTATAAATTCTATATCAATTCTAAATGTTCTCTAAAATTTATAAATTCTATAAATTTCATCAAAAAGATAAATTCTTTGTTTTATAAACCCTTTAGTTTTTTAATGATATTAAGAATCTCACCATCGCGTTACTACATCGCTAAGATCTATAGGGCAAATAATATTATCACTGAGGTGTTGAAAGATGGCTTCTGGTGGTGTTTGTGAATGCTTTACCAAATTCACCGGTGTTGTATTAAAATAAGCATTAAACTAATTTATTTGTTTAAATTTAATGAATAAAGTCTAAAATTTCAGTTAGTTTTTTAAATTTATTGAAATCCCATAAATTGTTCAATCTTATAAATTATATAAATTCTACAAAGTCTAAATATTATAAATTCTAGTTGATATACTCTATAGTTTATAAATTCTACATACTTTACAAATTTCATAAATAAAATTAATGTTTATATTCTTTAAATTTTATCAATTTTTTCTACAAATTCTATAAAATTTAAAAATTTTATAAATTTCATGAATAAAATTATTTCTTTAAATTTATTACATAAGGTCTACAATTGTGTTAAGTCTTTTTGTTCTTTAAATACTACAACTAAAATTTGGCTTGTTCAAAAAATTCCATAATTTCAATAAATTTTATAAATTATTTGAATTCTGAAAATTTATAAATTCAATGAATTCTATAAATTTTAAGAATTCTACAAATTCTATAAATTCTGTAAATTTTATAAATCATATAAATTTTACAAATTTAATAAATTGTAAGCCTATAAACTCTAAATTATTTATACTCTAAATTCTTTTTTTCCATAAATTCTACAATGTCCATAAATATTGTAAATCCGAATATATTTATAAACTCCATAAATTCTATAAGTCCAATAATTTCTATAAATTCTATGAATTCTTTAAAATCATTAATAAATTAAATCAATTCTATAAATTTCATGAATAAAATAAATCCTTTCTTTAAATTTTATGAATAATTCATAAATTGAATGAATAAAGTCTACGAATTCAGTAAGTTCTTTTAATTCTGCAAACTCAAATTTGACTTATTTTAAAGTTTTCATTAATTTCTATAAATTCCATAAATTCGATATAATATTCTATCAAATTTATAAATTTTTACATTTTTATAAATCTTATAAATCCTAGAAACTTTTCAAATTCTATAAAATTTATCAATTTTATACATTCTTTAAAATTTGGAGATTTTAGGAGTTCTATAAATTGTTTCAACTGACCGAGTTCTTTAAATTCTACCAACTCAAATTAACTTTCCAATTTTGTTTTTATAGCTAATTGCTATAAATAATATATGCTTTATAATTTCTTTGAATTTTTGAAATTATATAAATTTGATGAGTTCTATAAATATTAATAGTTCTAATATTTCTATAAATTCTGTTAATTCGGTAAATTGAAAATTCTATAAATCCAATAATTTCTATAAATTTTATGAATCCAGTTTTTCAAATTTCATACATTTTATTTTACTCTATAAACTCTTTTCATTATAAATTCTACCAAGTCCATAAATATTGAAAATTCTAATATGTTTAATTTAAATCCAATAAATTCAATAACTTCATGAATTCTTTAAATTTTTTGAATTTTCTCTCAAAATTCTATAAAATTTATAAATTCTATAAATTTCATGAATAAAATATTTTCTTTAAATTTTGTAGATTCTATAAGATCTACAAATTGTTTACAATCTGTTAGTTCTATAAATTCTATAATTTCGATATATTTTATAAATTCTTTTAATTCTGAAATATTATAAATTCAATGGATTATATAAATTTTAATAGTTCTATAAATTCGATAAATTCTATAAATCTTGTAAATCCTATATAGTTTACAAATTTTATAAATTTCATAAATTTTATTATGTCTGTATACTCTATAAATTCTAAAATGTCTTGAATATTCTAATTTCCAATATACATATTTGTAAACTCCTTAAATTCTATACATTTTAACAATTCTATGAATTCTTTATATTTTTTGAATTTTATAAATTCTATCAATTTTATGAATAAAATAAATTCTTCAAATTTTGTAGCTTCTTTGGATTCTACAAATTGTTTTAAGTCGGTCTGTTCTAAAATTTATACAAACTAAAATTTTGCTTATTCAAAAAATTCCACAATTTCAATAAATTTTATTAAGCCTTTGAATTCTACAAATTATATAAATTTAAAAATTTCAGTACATTCTGTAATTCTTTATACCAATAAATTCTATAATTTTTATGAATAAAATATAAAAATTCAGTAAGTTCTTTAATTTCTATATAAATCCCATAAAATCTTTTAATCTTTAAATTTAAATTTTGAACATTTGCATTCTCAAAAATATGAACATTTTATCAAATATATCAACAGAATTTCTTACTTTTTGTAAAACTGGATTTTCAGAATTTATAAAATTTCAGAACCTTCTCAAATTTATGTATGTATATATCCGAATTTAGGGTTTGTCAAATTACAAAAGTTCATAAGTGTTGCCCAAATTTGGAAATTAATTTCAAAATTCCGATGTAAACTGAATATCACAAATTTTCTAGAATTCACGTTATTCAACTTCAGAATTCTCAAAATATAAATATCTTGAGTGAAGTTTGGCTTATCAAAGTTTACAATACTAGTATACAATAAAGTTGTTATCCTAAGAACAACGGTATTAGTGTCTTTTAAAATATTAATGCTTAAAAAAATTTATTTATTATCAAACACAATCATATTGCAAAAATCTATAAATAAACCAAACAAATTTTAAAATTTTATTGCAAAAAAATCACAAACTTTACCAACTGGTTATTCTAAAATAAATTTTGTAAATAACATAAAGATTCACGTTCTACATAAAATGCCCTTGAAAAATACGGAGAACAATAATAAAAATTATTTCTTATGTCGCGCGCGAAACCATTAAAACCATCGTACCGATACTTCGACCTCATAATGACTTTGTCAAGCGAAATTTTTTATGACTTTAAAGTTTTTGTTGGCTGCATAATATTCTGCAAACTAATTTACATTTTATGTTTTTTTTATTAAACGATGTGATTTACATTTGTCACATATTTTTGATACGCAAAATTTAGTTTTCACCCACATTTATTAATTAAGTGACACATAATTAAAATTTAAATATTTTAATTTGTCGAAAATTTTTTGTAATTCAATCATCAGCCAAACACAATTAGTATATTGTCAACAATTTTGAAAGCGAATAATAATTCATTACTGTTTGCGCGCCACTGAATTATATTAATATAGTCATGATATAGTGATAGGCATAGGTAGGTAGGCTGTTTGATGTTTTTTATATATGTAGGTAGGTAAACTGTGTCTCTACCTATAAGGAGAACACGTGGTACTACAGCATCATTTTGACATACATACTTGTAGTATACACAACATAAAATATTAATGTTTCACGTACTCGCCCGGCTTTTACACCAAAATCAATAAATCAATTTCACATCGGTTGTTGTAAAGAATGAAGTCTTTTGGCTGTTTCTTTTTTAGTAGCCAAAGATTAATGTATAATTTTATTTGTTGGCAGCTTCGCCAACTAAATATACAACAACAACAACAATAACATGAATCATGTCTGAATTTTGTATTTATGTGTTTTTGACTTGATAATAATCGAGTTTAACAGAGGCTGTCACATAAAATGTGTCCGTATGTGTTTTACTCCACAGAGTAAATGTAGTTTTCTCTTAACTGGTTATTTCCGGATTGAATTTCTTATTTGCTGTATTTATTGGTGATAAATTGATTTTTAAATTATGGTCAAATCTAAATACTTTCAAATGTTTGGATTAAAAAACTAAATATTTAGTCTGTTAAATTATTTGGCGGTTTGCTAAAAATCTCATTTTTTAATTCCATGAAAATGGTTCGGTTGGTGCAAAATCGTTACTCAACTTTACGAACTACCTGTTTTACGGTATAGTTTCTCTATTTATTTTATTTTATAAATAGCTAAGTATTATTTTATTCGTAATAAGATTGTTTTATTATTTAAATCAAACGTAAAGTTGGAGCAGATTGTGATACTTTAATATCTCTTGCTGTTGACATTATCGAAATGAAATTTCAAAGTTCAATATTTTGTAGAATATATAATATTAGTGGTACGGAAAATTCCAAAACAAAAAGGTTACTCAAATTTCAAACCAGCAATACGGCCAGCTCGTGCATACCCTTCCTGGAAAGCCTTATCTGACCTTAATGGTTGATGATTGTTCTTTGCTGATTGATAATTTTTAAATGATGTAAGCTAAGAACGATTTCAGATTCTATCGTGGACACCAAAAAGTAAACACAACGACTGCAAATAGGAGTTTTTTTTTCTGTTCAACTTGATTCTTGACTTTCGGTTAGAATTGGTTTGACATAAAGATATTTTTTTTTGATTTGATCGTTTCGTGAAATTTATACCTTTAATCAATTTTTATAACCTTTAGAGTTACATTTTTGTTTTTTAAAGTCTCGCGGTTGGATATTTGTGATAAGATAAGCATATAATAAAAACAAATCCATCAATTATGCTTTATCAATCATTTTAATTTACCAATATAATAACTGTACTTATCACTTACTCAATTCAGAAAATAAATAATTCTCCGTACATAATCGTATACCGATACAGATAGGTATTTATGCGATAACTTCTGTGCAATTTCTATTTACATACATATATAAGCTCGTTAAAATATTCTATAAAATTCAGTTTTGTACTATTTTGATAACAAAACAAACAGAAACGTATAAATTCAACAATAATGAATTGACTTCCTGTATCGTGCGCATTCAATCGCGCATGTAAATATATACAAAAATAACTATTTTTGGGTAAACAAACACAACGAAAAAAAAAAAAATTTATCAGCACTACTAAAAATACCCTAAACAAAGGCTAAATAAGTAACTCTAAATTTGGCGGGAATACATAAACTGATTTATCTATATATTTACGATTTATATACCAACGGCGACATACATACCGCAGCCAATAACTATTACAAAATATATTCCATTTACGTAAAACTCGCGATTTTTTTTTTTGGTGCATTCTACATTTAGCGCTCTTCATCGTTTTTAGTTGTCCGACTAAATAATCGTTTAGTTAGTTATACGTCACTCCGCACGTCTCATCAACATTCTTGTCATTCACTTTTTTTTTGTATAATTTTCACTTTTAACATTTAATTAAAATTAATTTTATGGTGTATACCTAAACGTTGAGTGACAATTTCATTTCGGCACAAAAACGTTCGAATGTGCACATACACAGTTTAGAATTAAAAAAAAAAAAAATTTTATGGTACAGACATATCGCTTCCATAACTATTTCTAGTTGCGACACGAAAATAATCCAATATTTAATCCATGTTGTTGTCAAAAGTTGTTCACAAACAAAGTTTTTTTTTTTTGGATTGTAAATTCGACGAATTCACCTAAACATGATGATTTGACGACAAACATACAAATAAAAAATTGTGTACGATATGGTGAGGATGAGGTACACGCAGTTATATAAATTTCTTTAAATTTAAAATTTTTTTTTTTTTGTATTCTCCGATGTTTATAATAAAGGGGGAAAGATGATGAAAAATCCCTATTTCTAGGAAAATCTAAATAAAATGAAATCATTGAAATGTAGCTAATTGAATTACACTCACCGAGATGAAGTTGGTTTTGTTTTTATTTTTGGCTTAACGATTCTGATCTAATTCAATTTTTGCCACTCGTTTTCGGTAATGAGATTTGAGTATTTGGTTGTGAAGTAGCGTATAAGGTTGATTTTTGTTGACAACTTAATTCGGGATTAGAACTTTTAATTAGAATTTGATGTCATGCTGAGAAACCTAGAATTAAAATTCTTTTGAGTTTTCTTTTCATAGTTTGAAAATAATTTAAAAACTTTGAATTAATTTTTATAAATTTGTACAAAATTCAAAATTGTTAAATAAGTTTCAATACATCAATAAAAAGTTTAAAAATCCAGTATGCTTAGAATTTTACAAATTTTCAGAGTCTGGATTTTTAAAATTCGTGAACATTTTGTAATAAATAAATTTTGTGAATTCTAAAATTGGTAGAAATTTTGATATAAGTAATTCGTAAAATTTTCAAAATGTGGGTTGTGAGAATTTATCAAATCGTGGTTCGGTATTTAAATAAGTTTGACTTTTTTTTATTTCGAGATTTGAAGACTTCTACAAACTTCGATTTAAAGCAATTCGTGAAACCTTCTAAGTTTGAGAAAATCCGGTTTACAGAATTTTAAAAATTTTCAAATATGAAATTCTAAAATTTGCAAAAGCTTTTTACTTCCAGGAGTAACTTTGTAATGAATTTCAAAAATACAAACAAGTTTCCAGAAATATAATATTTTTTCGTTTAAATGGAACTATAATTAATTAAATTATTTTATATTTTTAAATATTTTAAATTCATACAACTTTAATTTAATAAAATTCTAGAATTTCTAAACATACATTTTTCAAACTCTCAAAATATGGAAAAATCTACTTACGTAATATCAACAATTAAATGAGCCACTTTAATGTTTTGTAGTCTAAATCTGCTACGTTCATCGCCCACTCTTTGTTTGTTTGAGTTGGTGTAATGGCGCCTTCTTTTTATGATATTTAATTGTCGATAACACTCATAAACAGTGGCGTAACTAGGCAGCCGCGGGGGTGGGAGGGAGGGGTCAAGCTAAAGGGGCCCACGGGAGATATCAGGCGTTCCAATATTAGTTCAAGGTCAACATCAGATAGAAGGTAGCTAAGATTAAGCTTAAAGTAGATCACCCTTTCAAATTTGCAAAACGGGAAATTTTTAGGAAATTTTTATAAAAAGACCGTGGTCTAGTTTTTATAGAAAGAAAACATCATTCCTGTTGCTAATAAATATTTTCTTAAGAAAAGTCTAACAATTTCTTCTCTGTTGTTGGAGGTGAATGTATGAGTACACGTAATCTGGCTCCTTAGAAATTAAAATTGCCTTGGGTTCAGACAGATATTTAGATTTAGAATAAAATTTGCCAAACTCGTTTGAAATCAAAGCTTTTGACATCAAACGATAACGATTTTAGTCTTTGCTGGGTTGATTTATTTGCAAAATACATTTTGCACTCCAAATTTACCTCTTTTGTATTTCAAATTCAACCTTTTACAAATCAAAACTTAATTTACCGGTTAACCCGGTAAAGCCGGTTTAATTTGAGAAACTAATTTAAATCAGGAAATTGGAAGTATTCCTGTTTCATATACCCTTGTCTCGGATTTCAACTTTTGATCAGGTTTTAAAATTTCTCGAGATTATTGCAGCATACATGGAAATGGGATGCGTGATTGGTGTGAGACTTAGCCTTAACTTGCTACCCAAGTATAACAAAATTGAACTCATTCATAAGTTCCAAGTTTTTTTTCTATTTATCAAAATTATCGTTGGAACCTATGTTAATCAACACCTATCAAGTTCCATAGGTTTAGAATTTTTGTTTCACTTTTCATAGGAAATCTTATAATAAAATGGAATTCAAACTTGGAACTCAGTTCCAAAAAAATCAAAATAAATTTGAAGTAGTGATACTTAGGTTAGTATAGCATTTAGCTTAGTAGTATGTATTAGTAATATTAAATTAATTGACAAATAATTCGATATTTACACGAATTTTACAGGCTTTCCGAAACTATTCATTAATATCTAGATTTTTCGGTATTATTGAAATTGTTTAAAATTAATCGAGGTAATTTAGAGATTAATCAAATTTTTCGGGGTCGTAACGATATCCCCCATTTCAAAATCCCTCTTTATCAAAATCCTACCCAAGAAAAAATTTCCGCTTTATAAAATCCCATTTTTCATACTCCCGCTTTTCAAAATCCCGATTTTACTTTAAATTAAAATTCTATTTCACCAGAAAGGGCGGCACGAATTAAAAAAATACGTCTTTCAAAACCCAGATTTTGAAAAGCGGGATTTTGAAAAGCGGGATTTTAAAAAGTGGGATTTTCAAAATTGGGATTTTGATTTCGGGATTTTGAAGGCGGGATTTTGAAAAGCGGGCAAACTTAACTTCCCCAAAAAATACGTCTTTCCAAAGCAAGATTTTGAAAAGCGGGTTTTTAAAAAGCGAGATTTTCAAAATTGGGATTTTGATTTCAGGATTTTGAAGGCGGGAAGTTTAAAAGCGGGCAAACTTACCTTCCCCGAATTTTTCTGGGGTAATCGAGATTGTTCCGTGGTTTATTGTAGATTTTTAAAATTTTTCGACATTTTTAGGATTATTCGAGATTTTCAAAGATTTTCCAATTTATTCGAATTTTGTTTGGCAATATTCTGCGCTTAGCTTTGAGTTATGAGAACTTGCAAGGTTGCACATATAAATCTAAATCATGATATTTAGTTGATTTCTATATATCTCTAATTTCCTAGGTTATTCGAAAATATTCAAGAATACCCAGGTTATTTACATTTTACAAGACGGTGTTTAGCACGTATAGGATTTCCTTTGGTTTTACATACTTACAGATAATTCGATATTTGAAAACCTTCTAGAATATTTAAGATACTTTGAAAATTCGACATTTTTGAAATTTTTTATATTTTTCAAATTATACGCGAAATTTATGATGCTTTATCGATATATGTATGTATATAGAAATTTTCATAGCATTGAGTTGATTGTAAGAAATTTTGATTGGACCCTCGCGAAATCAGATACTTTCAATTAATGCGAAGCCGGACAATAGAAAAAAATTAGTTTTTAACTGAAACTTTACTTGTTCATAAGTACAAGAATGTTTTTAGGGGCCCAAGAAAAATTTTGCGGGGGGCCTGAAATTTGTAGTTACGCCACTGCTCATAAAAAGAATAAATGACGCACACCAATTAGATGCTTGAGAAACCTTTACATAAATAGTAAGTGATGAATAACATAGGGTCTTTGAAATACTAAAATTCGTAAAAAATTCGAATTTCATAAATTCAAGAAGCTTTTGGAATTCGAATTAAAAATTTTATTTCGACAATTTTTAAACATTTTGAATTTAACCAATTCAATATACTTTCCGAATTAACGAATTATATAAATTAGGTAATTAAACAATTAGTTGTTCATCATATTCAGAGTTTCAAATTTTAATATTTGATTTGAGGCAAGTTTAAAATTCTCTGTGTCCGAACTTGAGAGTATTGTTGCCAAATCTCAAAATTAATAAAAATTGTCTAGTTATTATAAAGAATTTTAAAATTTAAAACTAAGAAAATTTGTTAAAATCTATCCTTCTTCTTCTTCCACTGGCGCTACATCCCATGAAGGGATTTGGCCGCCTCAACGATGCTCCTCCAAATAATTCGATCCGCCGCAAGAGAACGCCAGACACGGTGACCGAATGTGTCTAGGTCCCTCTAAACATCGCCCATTCATCGGGTAGGTGGTCTCCCACGAGGTCCTACTTTCGTTGGTGCCGACTCCAAGGCCTGGTTAGTGGTCCGATTTTGTGAACGAAGTACATGCCCAAGCCATCTTAGCCTTGACGATTTTATGAATCCGATGATGTTGACTTTATCGAGATCATTTCTGATCTCGTGTTTCATTCGCATTCTGTACGTGGCTCCCTCCTTAATGGGACCGAGAATTCTTCTTATCATCTTACGCTCAGTTACAGCGATTTTATGGATGTTTTGCGCTGTTAGTATCCAAGACTCGCAACCAAAGGATAACTGGTCTTATCAGCGCCTTGTAGATGTCCAATTTTATTTTGCGTGTTATATGAGGAGACTTGAAAATGTTGATTTTAGCGTAAAATGCTCGGTAGCCTGCTGCGATCCTCGATGAAATGTTCACAGATACGGAATTTTGCTCAGTGATCAGCACCTGACATATTGAGCCATCAACTAAAAGCTGGCATATTGAAACCTATTTTGACGGTATGCCCAGATAGGACAATACGTTCCATGACGTATTCCTCTTAATGCTTTCGTACGCCTGTTGAAAGTTTATGAATAGTCGTTATGGGATTGCCTTGTTCTTTGCGATAGATTTCGTTGTCGTGCGCGACATTTTTTCCGAATAGCACCAATACAATCATCATCAAACCAGAGATTATTAGGCCTTGATGGATTTTGGCCTATGGTGGACTTTGATGCATCGGTTACCGCCGTTTTGATAATGTCTCATTGTTCTTGAATGGAGTCAGGAATGGGTTTATTTTCCAAGATTTGTGATACAGTCATCCCGTAAGTGGTCCTGGTAAATTGGTTCTGCAATGCCGCAGTGTTCCAACGAGTAATGCGCTGGTAGTGATGATTGTATGTGGTTGCTAGACGAAATTTTAATTCAGCAACTACCAGGAAATGGTCTGAATCCATGTTAGCTCCACGTTAAGTTTTGATGTTTTTAAGGCTAGAAAAATGTCTCTTGGACAAGAGGAGATGTGGTCGATTTGGTTGACCGTTGTCCCTTCGTTTGATTTCCATGTAGCTTTATGAATACGATTATATGGGAAGTATGGGCTTGCAACCACCAAGTTAACAGTAAAGCTAGCTCGATGGTGCATGTCCCGTTGTTGTTTGATGTATGGTGCAAGGAGTTTGGGTCGATAGTGCTTCGATATGTACTGCCAGCACTGCCAATTTGAGCACTGAAGTCGCCCAAAACAATTTTAATGTCATGTTGCAGAATTTTGTTCAGGTCGGTTTCGAGCTGGTCGTATAAAGCGTCTTTGATTTGATCAGGCTTCTCCTCGGTGGGGGGCATGAATGTTCACAAATGAGATGTTAAAGTGACGCCCATGAAGCCTGAGTGTAAAAATCCGATTACTGGCAGGCATGAAGTCAGTCACAAATTGGCGACATCGATTACTAATCAAGGAACCGACGCCAACTTCATTCACAGCAGCCTGACCACCAATCTATCTGTTAAATAAATTTTAAACCTATTAATAAAATGTTAACTTAGAATTTTACAAATTTTCAGAGTCTGAATTTTTAAAATTCGTAAAAATTTCGTAATAAATACATAAATGTTTGCGAATTGTAAAATTGGCAAAAATTTGATATAATTAATTTACAAATTTTCAAAATGTGGATTGTTAACAAGTTTGTTGAAAATTTGAAGACTTTGTGACAATTTGTGAAACCTTCAAACGTTGAGAAAATCCGTTTTACAGAATTTTACAAATTTTCAAATTTCAAATTTTAAAATTTGCCAAAATTTTTTACTTCCAGGGGTAATTTAAATTAGGGGTAATTTTGTAATGAATTCCAAAAATACAAACAAATTTTCAGAATTATAATATTTTTTCGTTATAAAACTTGAATCTTAAAATTCTCAAAATATAGAAAAATCTATTAAATGGGCTAGTTTAATGTTTTATAGTCTAAATCTGTTACGTTCATCACCCACTCTTTGTTTCTGTGAGTTGGTGTTCATAAATGGCGTCTTGTTTTTATGATGTTAAATTGTTGATAACACTCATAAACACCGTAAGTGATGCACACCAATTAGATGCTTGAGAAGCCTATAAATAAATACTAGGTGATGAATAACATGGGGTCTTTGAAATACTAAAATTCGGAAAAAAAATCGAATTTCATAAATTCAAGAAGCTTTTAGAATTCGAATTAAAAATTTTGTTTCGAAAATTTTTAAAAATTTGAAATTTAACCAATTCATTATACTTTCTGAATTAACGAATTATATAAATTAGGTAATCCATTCAAAATTTTCAGAATTTTCCAATTTTAATATTAGATTTGAAGCAGTCCGAACAATTTTTGGAGTTTAGCGAAATAATTCAAACTTGAAAGTATTGTTTCCAAATCTCAAAATTAATAAAATTTTTCTAGTTATTATAACGAATTTTATTTAAATTTTCAAACTAAGAAAATTTGTTAAAAAATTTTACAAATTTTGAGAGTCATAAATTTATTTTCGAATTTCAATTTATGTAATTTTTGAACAAATTTTAATTGGTTGAACTTCTAAAATTTCTAAACCCAAATTCTTGAACTTTCAGAATATGGGAAAATCTACCAAAAGGAAAACAGTTTACCATATTATAATTATTATTTAGTCGGTGTTTGAAATTCTCAAATTTTGTGATAAGATTTAATTTATTTGTGAAGCCTATAGTACATATTAGGAGAATCTTGTTTACAAAATTTTCGAATGTTCATTATTTTTACAAGTTTATAATTCTTACTCTTTAATTAAACAAATCTTAAAAATGTTTGACAAATTCGAGAAATTTTCAATGTCTAGAACGGAATTTCAGAATTATTTTAGTTGAAAATAGCAAAAATCTGGAATTTATTAAATTATTAACAATAAAATTTTAAATTTTAAAATGTAAAAGTAAACCAAATTCATGAAATTTTCAGAATTTGATAAAGTTGTAGTAGTGCTATTACAGAATGAACAAAAATTACCAGGTTTAAAATTCTATATGGTTAACAAGTTTGAAAGTCTGAAATTCTAAAATTTGTTGTTGATACTTCGAGCCGGATAGTTCAAAATAATGGTGACGCTAGTCGAGGAATTTAAAAATTGGCATCACCATTAAGAAATTTTGAAGAATTAAAACAACTGAACTCGAAGATTAATTTATTAGTTGTACATACCGAACTCATCGACGAAAATTTTCTAAGTAGAATTCTACCCTGTTCGAACAATTCGACTAAGTCTAACTTCATGGTTTAAAGTTTTATCGATGGTATCAGCCTCTGTTAAAACGTCATCTACGTAGAAGTCGTAATTCAATATTTTTGAAACCACAGGGAATAAAATTGTGGCGTCTACAACTAATTGTTTAAATGTTCAAGTTGCTAAATACTTTGGTTCCATAAGTTACTGCGGTCAATTTGTTTCATTTTTATTCTTGGAAAGATTGTCTCTCCACCATATCCGTTGCAGGTTGTGTTGATCTTCACCCAATACGATTTGCCTAACTAGTTTGGCAATATTTGCAGTAAAGGCAACAACATGTTTCCAAAACCTGAAAATTATAGACACCAACTCTTGTTGAACCATGGGATAAATAGTCATTCAAAGATATTTTCGAAGAGGTTTTGCATGACTCAGTAAATACAACTCGAAGTTGGGTCGTAGTACTACCTTCCTTAGTGAGGAAGTCGTTAGGTAAATAGTGCGACTTATGGTCAAAATGACTGCTAATATTTATTAAAATTAGGAATTAAAACCATGTGGCCTAATGAAAAGTATTCCGCCATGAATCGTTCATATTGACGATAAATTTCAGGGTATCTAATTAACTTTCTTTCAATGGCGTAAAATTGATTAAGAGATAGGATATTATCATTGATAGAGGCATTGACACACAATATCGGTCCAAAGAAATACGACGATGATCTATTTCTTTCGGTAAATCGGCTAGCTTAATTTCGACAGGAATTACCTATGTCGACTGGTACTGTACTTGACGGTAGACAATTAGTAATCTTTGGAATAATGAAAAATTCCAAGCTAGTTGAAAAATTGGAGACTTTGAATGATATTGCCAAATTCACTTTAGTTTTATCATAGTTTTCTTGCCACCTATACCAGATATAATTTTATTCGTTGTTAGTTTTCGGAGATTTAACAAATTCACAAGACCTTCATTAATAAAATTTAATTGTGATTCAACAAGCCTCTACATAATAAGTTCTTGTGGGATTCAGTAGTGTTCAGTGTATCGATTATAATTTGGTTTACCTTATTTGAATATGATTAATTACACTCTGGCTTTAGATTTGATCTGCATGAAGAAACGCCAGTAATGTGATTATTATTTGATTCGACACTTTTCTCATTTGAAGTGTTTGATCTTTAAATTAAATTCAAAGCGGTACCTTTGAAGGTATTTTTGTTACCCAAAAACTTCGAATTTGCCCCAAAATGTAAAAGAATGTGATGCTGTAATGAACAATGAGTACATGGTGGCTTATCACATTCACCAGCCTTATACTTGTCAATTAGGCAGTTGGTACACATTTTAGTGTCAAGAAATGTTGGACAATTTAATATGGATTGCGCTTCACCACAATAGATACATAGATGTATTTTTATTAAAACTCTGTGATTGTTTTGAAGATGTTGTAATTTTAATCGCCTCTAAAATTCGAACACGATTTTTTAAAATAGTTATAAAATTATCAAAACTTAATAATTTGTTCGTGTCTGAATTTTTAATAACATTAACCTTTGGAAAAGTATCAAGTTTTTCTGTTAAATGATGCATCAACATCAAGTCCCAAGTATCGACGCATTATAATTTTTTACTATAACATTCTGAAGCGAAGTGGAAGATTGTGGAGATTTAATATCGTAATATGCGAAGTCAAATAAACAAATTTAACCGTGACATCGATATTTGGTTTATTATGTATATGTACGTTTTTTGAAAACATCCCTTAATGCCAACCAGTCACTTTCACAACCACTAAATGTAGGGAGTTTGAGCTCAGGTAACTGTACTTTAATAGCTGAATTGTTTTGATCTATTCGAGTATTATTGGTCGATGATCCAAAATTAATTGATTCCTTTGTTTGATTTACCAATTTTTTAATTTCATTCAATTTATCCAGCAAAGCACTTTCGACATACTCATAGACATCTTCAAATGTCACTCGATCAACTGATGCTGTTTCATCACTGATCTCAATTTTCAATTGAACATTTTGATATTTGTAATACATCAATTGCAATCTACGAATATTTGATTCTATTGCCCCTTAAGTTGAGTAGTAAGTGACGCAAGTTTGTTTCGGAATTGGGTCAGTTAATCTTTGAATGCACTCCGTTGCCGTTTAAGTGATTCTAATATTTGTTTTGATTTTACTAACGTTTCACTTCCGGTAGCACCGGAAACATTGTTTGATCTAAATATTTCTTCTTATGAAATAATCTAAGTTTATTATATAGAACGATTGTAAAATAATTTAATAAATCGTTAAAATTTGACTGAACTTACAGAATTTAATTCGGATATGTATTGATGCATCCTGGTGTTTGTAATTAACGACATCAATGTATACATATCAAATCTTGTTCAATTTGGTTTATTATATACTGTTGTATGTGAAGAAGACGACCGACAATGACGACATGTGTTTTATGTAATACGCATTCCAACCGAAGTAAATATGAGGTAACAGTCGATTTGGTTAACTGTATGACCGCAATAAAATGTTTCATGTCGTTATACGTTTATCAAGATAATGATGAATTTTGATGAAACCCGTATGAACAATTTGAATATCCAGGTTAAGTTTCAATATATTCCAATAAATATGATTACGTAAATAGCCCAAATAATGCCTAATGGTAAATTTGAAAAATTGCAAAATCGTTAAATTATGTATAAAACCATACACGACCATGCATGACCTATCAAGATGATCAGTCTGTATCAGTAAGCTTTGCACGGAATGAAAATAAACTGTTTCTTTACACTTTACATTACACTCGTGCTAATTGTTTGATACTTCATGTATTGTATCCACACCAACTGTAACTTCACAAGTTTATCAAACAACTAGTTAAGGAATGTGGCACACGGTATATTTTACTGTACTATCGCCAACGATCTGGTACACTGTATTTATTATACTGTTTATAGCCAACTATCCGGCTCACTGTATTAAGTATTTATTAAACTGCAGTATAGCCAACTATCCGGCTCACTATTTATTAACTTCAATTTATGTAGCCAACTATCTGCCTCACTGTATTTATTAAACTGCATTATAGCCAACTATCCGGCATACTGTAGCTATTTTATTGTAATTTTAGCCAACTATCCGGCTCGAAGGACCACAAATAAAAAAAAATTGTGAAAATTAAATAAATTGGACTAGTTATGATAATGTTGAAAATTCATGCTGCGTATTTCAACAATTAATAAATTTTTTTTTTTCAGTTTAAGAGTAGATTAGGATTTGACATTTCAAATTCTTTAAATTAAATATTCTTTAACAGAAATTGGAATTCTCTTGCTGACGAATTTCATATAAATAATTTCGTTTAGATCTCTAAATATAACTTTTCAAAGGTTGAATTTGTTGAAAATTTTGAATAAATTTTAAAATGTTTGTGTCAATATTTCAGAAATAAAAATAATTGATCAGTTTAAAATTCGTGAGAGTTTCAAAATTATCAAAATAATAAATCTTAAAATTTTTAATGAAACGTTGAAAATAACTTGCTGGTTCAGAATTTAACAACTTCGCGTCAAATTTGTATTTCAATATTTGGATGAAACTGTGCTTGACATTTTAGATCTACAAATAATTTACCAGTTTAAAATTCCCTTGTCGTCAGTTTAACATTAAATTATGATAGATTTAAAAATAAGATTTCTAGTTTATACTTGGCCAATCCATAAAAAATTCCACATTGTAAAATTTAACTAGTTTTCTAAGATTGAAATTCTAAAAATTTGTGAAAACTTTTAATTAAACTAAATCGTGAAACTATCGTGAAATATTGAATTAGGTGAAATTTGGGTTAAGAGTTTTAGAATTTTTTAATTAATTGGAAGATTTATGTATAATTGTACAAATTAAATCTTGATTTTATCCGGTTCAGAATTAAGTCAAGCTTACTTAGAAAACCTAGAGTTAGAAGTTTTAAAATTGTTAAAAATATAGTATAAACAAGTTCATGGTCATTTCAAAAATTGAGTACGGTAGAAATACGTTCGATTATAGTTGGAAGTTCCCAAAATTATAGACTAGACTATTTATGAAATTTTCAAAAAATTATAGGCAAGAATTTATCATATTTTCAAAATTTGAAATTAAATTTCGAATTAAAGCAACTCGTAAAATTATTAGAATTTGTTACGGAATCGTACAATCATCAGAATTTTAAACCGACATCATTTTTAAAAATTTCGATTGAAATTCGCCGGGGAAATTTTATTACGGATTTTCAGAATTAATTTTTTTTCAGTTTATAAAATTTGGAGCACCCCTGCTAAATTTCAGAATTAATAATGATTGGCTAATCTAGAATCATTTTCAGAGTTTGTCATTCTAACATTCTAGAAAATTTTGAATTAAAAAAATTTGATAAACTTTGTTTACAAATTTTACAAATTTCCAGATTATGCAATTTTTAAATTTGAAAAAATATCAAATTAAAAAAAAAAAGTGTAACGATAAGAAATACAAATATTCTGAATTTCAGAATTAATAATAATTGGCTAATCCAGAATATATTTTTGGAGTTTATTATTCCAACATTCTAGAATTTCGAATTAAATAAATTCACGAAACTTTCGGAATTTAGGCAAAGTTTCTTTAGAAATTTTATCGATTTTGAGAGTCCAAAATTTAGAAATAATTAATTTAAGAATTGTAGTAAATGTTTAAAACCTTAAAGAGCCTAAAATTTAAAAAAAAAATGTTATAGGAGTAGAACAATTTCAAAACTAAAGGTAAACAATTTTCTGTCTAAAATATCATGGTCTAGAAATTTAGAATTTTTCAGAGTTTCTAATAAAAATAATTATGAAATTTGGCAAGTCTTGAAAATTTAGAAAATACGTGCTGCGTATTTTCAGAGCTTTTTAAACAAACTTAATATAATTGTTTTGTTGAGATCTCTAGAGAAAAGAATTTAACAACTTTTCAGATTTTCGAATTATTGAAATGTTTAAATTTTGTAAATTATATATTTTGACAAATAGTTTAAAAGTGTAAAATATTTCTGCCCATTTTCCAGAAATAAATATAATTGATCAGTTTAGAATTCCTCGGAGGTTCAAAATTAGCAAAATAACAAAGCTTAAATTCTTATCGAATTTTTAAAAATTTAAAATTAGTTTTTCAGTTCACAATAATGACCAATCCAAAATTCCTTATTGTGGAATTTAACTAATTTGCAAAGACCTTTAATTAAAATTAAACCAAATCGTGAAACAAGTGGAATTAGGTAAAACAAGTTTTGGCTGGGAATTTTAGAATTTTTTATTAATTCGATATACCTATTATTTCGAAAAAATTAATCTTGGTTTTATATGGTTCTGAATTAAGCAAACTTGAGAGTTACAAATTGTAAAAAAATTTGATATTAAACAAATTCATTGACATTTCAAAAATTGAGTACATAGAAACATGTTCAACTGCAGTTGGAGGTTTTAAATTTATAGACGAAAATTTATCATATTTTCAAAATTTGATATTCAACTTCGAATTAAAGCAACTCGTGAAACTTTCAGAACTTGTAAAATCTTGTTACCGAATTGTACAAATCATCAGAATTAAAAACTATAAAATTTTTAAAAATTCCTAATTCTTAAATTTCTTAAATTTTGAAATAGTTTTGAAAATTAAGAAATTTCAGAATTTCTAACTCTAAAAATTTGTTTAATTCTTTCAAACTAGACACTTTCTTATTATTTCTGTATTTCGAAGCAGAGAATTCTCAATATGTTTCACGATTTTTTTTAGTTTGATATTTTTTAACTTTACAAATGTTAAACTCTGAAAATTGATAAAATTTCGAAACAAACTTTATCAAAATTCTGAATGTTTCTTGAATTTATTTAATTCGAAATTTTCTACAAGATTATAATAACAAACTCTGAAAATGTATTCTAGATTAGGTTACTCTAAAATTCACAAATTTCAAAGTCACAAATTTTTGAAATCTAAATACAAATATTCTTAAAATTTGTTCCACATAGCTTTAAACTGAAGAAAATATTAATAATTCTGAAAGTTCGTAATAAAATTTTCCCAAAGAATTTCATTAGGAATTTTTACAAATTTTAGAGTTTTTAATTCTGATGATTTATACAATTTCGTCACAAGATATCCCAAATTCTAACAATTTCACGAGTTGCTTTAATTCGAAATTTAATTCCAAATTTTGAAAATATGATAAATTCTTGCCTATAATTTTTTGAAAATTTCATAAATTCTAGTCTTTAATTTTGGAAACTTCCAACTATAATCGAACATATTTCTAACATACTAAATTTTTGAAGTGACCATGAACTTGTTAGCATTAAATTTAATACTTAAGACTTAATTCTGAGCCGGATAAAATCAAGATTTAATTTCTCCACATATTAGCCAATTAATAAAAAATTCTAAAACTCTCAACTCAAGTTTCACCTAATCCCATTCTTCATGATAGTTTCACGATTTAGTTTAGTTAAAAGTTTTCACACATTTTTAGAATTTAAATCTTCGAAAACTAGTTAAATTTTACAATGTAGAATTTTTTATGGATTGCTCAAATATAAACTGGAAATATGATTTTTAAATCTAATTTGTTATTAAACTGACGACAAAAAAATTTTAAACTGGTCAATTATTTGTAAATCTTAGCACAGATTCATCCAAATATTGAAATATAAATTTGACGCGAAGTTTCTGACTTGTTAAATTCTGAACCAGCAAGTTATTTTTAACGTTTCATTAAGAATTTTAATATTTTTTATTTTGCTAATTTTGAAACTCTCACGAATTTTAAACTGATCAATTATTTTTAATTCTGAAATATTGACACAAACATTTTAAATTTTCAAATTATATGTCAACATGTATTTACAAATATTCGAATTTTAAACAAATTAACTCCTGAAAAGATAAATTTTAATATGTAGAGATCTAAATGAGACAATTTTTATGAGATTCGCCAGCAAGATAATTCCAATTTCTGGGAAGACTGTGTCCGAAACCTGTGATAAATAATTTTTAGTCAATTTTTATGATAATTTGTGATAGCTAAAGAATAAATTCATCATTTGATTTACTAGTATAATTGACGCATTGTACCAATTAAATTTAATTGCCGTAGTTATACCTTAATAAAAATACTGTTCATGACATGATATTTGAAAATTTGTATTCTGTAAACCGGATTTTCTCAAACTTTGAAGGTTTCACGAATTACTTTAAATCGAAGATTGTAAAAATCTTCAAATCTTTAAATAAAATACAGTCAAACTTGTTTAAATACCGAACCACAATTTGTCAAATTCTAACAACCCACATTTTGAACATTTCACGTATTAATGATATCAAATTTTTACCAATGTTGGAATTCACAAACATTTATTTATTACGAAATTTTTACAAATTTTAAAAATTCAGACTCTGTAAAATTATAAGATTCTAAGCATACTGGATTTTTAAACATTTTATTGATAGTTTTGAAATTTATTTAACAATTTTGAATTTTGTACAAATTTATAAAAATTAAATCGAAGTTTTTAAATTTTTTTGAATTTATGAAAAGAAAACTCGACTCTAGGATTTTTTAAACATAAGCAATACAAATATCCTGAATTTCAGAATTAATAATAATTGGCTAATCTAGAATAGATTTTAGGAGTTTGTTATTCCAACAATCTAGAACTCGAATTAAATAAATTTAAGAAAATTTCGGAATTTGGACAAAATTTCTTTAGAAATTTTATAGAGTTCAAAATTTTGGAAATTTGAAAAGTGTTAAACTAAAAAAATTCGTGAAACTTTAAGAATTGTAGTTTAAAAACCAAAGAACCTAAAATTTAAAAAAAATGTTGTGGAAGTAGAAAAATTTCAAAACTAAAAGTAAAAAATTTTCTGTCTAAAATATCATGGTCTAAAAATATAAAACGTGTTCAGAGTTTCAAATAAAAAAATGTATGAAAATACGTGCTGCGTATTTTCAGAACTTTTAAAATTACCTGATATTCCTGACTGTTGCAGAATTTGGCATCTTATTGCCGAATTTCATAAAACAAATTTAAAATAATTGTCTCGTTTAGATATGTAGAGAATACAATTTAACAACTTTTCAGATTTTCAAATTATTGAAAATTTCAAATTTTGTAAATATATTTTGACAAATAGTTTAAAAGTCTAAAATATTTCTGCCAATTTTTCGGAAATAAATAGATTTGATCAGTTTAGAATTCCTCGGAGTTTCAAAATTAGCAATTTAACAAAAAGAAATTTCAGATTTTAAAATTGTCTTTTAAAATTTCGAATTACACAAATTTATGAATTTTTATTTCAATATTTGGGAGAAACTTTACTTGCAATTCAGAAAATTATTTATCAGTTTTAAATTCTGTTCTCTACGGTTTAACACCAAATTCGGTTTTAAAATCAGTTTTTATTTTACTTGACCAATCCAAAATTCCATATTGTTGAATTTAACTAATTTAAATTAATGGAATTAGGTAAAAGAAGTTTGGGTTGGGAATTTTAGAATTTTCTATTAATTTGATATACCTATTATTTCGAAAAAATGAAGCTTGGTAATATGGTTCTCTAATTAAGCAAGCTTTTGAGAGTTAGAAATTGTGAAATTGTTAAAAATTTGATATTAAACAAATTCATAGACATTTCAAAAATTGAGTACATAGAAACACGTTCAACTATAGTTGGACGTTTCAAAATTATAGAGGAGAATTTATCATATTTTCAAAATTTGATATTCAACTTCAAATTAAATCAACTCGTGAAACTTTCCGAACTGGTGAAATTTTGTTACGGAATTCATCGGTACAAGTCATCAAAATTAAAAACTCTAAAATTTTGTAACGAATTTTCAGAATTATTAATATTTTCTTCAGTTTAAAACTATATAGAACAAATTTTAAGAATATTTGTATTTAGAATTCTAAAATTTGTGGCTTTGAAATTTGTGAATTTTAGAGTAGCCTAATCTAGAATACATTTTCAGAGTTTGTCATTTAAAAAAAAAGTAATTCAACACATTCAGAATTTTGATAAAGTTTGTTTAGAAATTTTATCAATCAGACTCTGAAAGTCTAAAATTTTTAAATTTGAAAAATTTCAAACTAAAAAAAATCTGAAACTTTAAAAAATATCTGAAATTTCTTAAATTTTGAACTAGTTTTGAAAATATTTAAATAAAATAATTTTATAAATTTTCAGAATTTGGAAAAATCTTATCACACAAATTTCTTATAGTCAGAATGTAACAAATTGCATATCTAACTATAATTTAGCTTAGAATAAATCAAATTTTCAAAATTTCAAACTGTAAATTTAAATTTGAAAAAACCGCGAAACTTTTGAAAATTTGTATAATCTTTAAGATTAGTGTTAAGATTAGTTATGTTTTTTCAGATTTAAAAAATTTTAAGCTTAGATCCTTAAATAAACAATCAATTTAGTTTAAGATTGCAGAAGTTTTATTAAAATTTGAGAGTTGGAAAATTTTAAATTGTTGCGAACAAATTGTGAAAAATTTGATCTCTTAGAAAGCTCTTAATAACCCATTTTACAATTTTTTGTGTTGAACAAGTTATCAATCATTGGGATATCAATGGGATAAATCAAAATTTTCTATGTCGTAATTTCGAATTAAACTGTGTTAAAAAATTTCACAACATATTTGGCCACAACAGGAGAAAAATCCGCTAACCGAGTTTGTTTCTGCCAACAGGACATTTACAGCTTTCAATTTTGTAAAATCAGCTCCCGCACCAAAAAACTACGTCTCAGTTATCGTTGGAAGCTAAACCCATCCATTTAATCACACCATAAATTTCTGACTAACTTTATCATATTATGTCTGAATCCATTATTAATTTGATTCGCTGAAATGCGTCATGGTTTTGCCATGTATATTGAATTTCTAGTTTAACTACCTATATCATGTTCATATAAGACCAATTTCAATGCCTCTAACCGATTTTGTTCACCATAGAAGAGCAACTAATTGCATACAAAAATCTGTGGGCGCAACACATAATGCTATATCCATCTGATCGATCGCCATTTTGAGAATATATTAACCGTCACAAAATTATTGACACAAATTCGCGATCGCGAGTTTATTTTGTTTTTTACAAATACAAAAATTTAGTCTTTGTTTTGTGTAATTCAAACTTGAATAAGAAACGAAGAAAACAAAAATAAATTTGACCGATCGCATTTTATATTGACATTGGGACGCGAGAATAAAATTTTTTGTTAAATATATTAAAAAACAGAGAGAGAGAGAAAGAGAAAGAGGGGAAGAGAGAGAATTTATATAATATTGTATGTACACATAAATTACTCCTACCTAACCTAACGTGATCATTGTTGATCATGATATTTATAGATCGCGGACACAAACACACATTCACATACAATTTATATCAGTTGTTGTTGTTTTAATTGGTTAAACAGCATTTCCCCCAATTATGATCTTAAAGACGGTTTTATTTATTTATTTTTTTTTTGAGTGATCTCAAGGTTGTTTTTGTTTATTTTAATTTTTTGTAATATAGCGCGCGATCGCATTATTTCGAACGTGTTTATAAATTCTTTACTATAAATTAAAATTATATTGAGTCGAGAGATCAAATTATCTTTTATATCTAAGATCTATATGTTTGTGTAAATCTTAAATTATACACAAACGATCCAGTTTTTTTTCAGACTTTATAATGAAACATGATCGAATTACTTACGTCTGAAAATTAATGTTGCTTATTTCTTTAAACGATTGTGGAATTTTATTTCTTTTTAATTTTTGTTTTTTTTGTGTATGGTGACGACAAAATATTTTTTTTATGTTGGCGCGGGAAATAATAAATATTCGAATTTTTATGGGTTTCTATTGAAGATGATCGTGTTGAACATATGCGTAAGAGATACCAATTTTCAAAATATTTTGGGAAATTTATGTTTCTCTTGTTTTTTTTTTGTTCAATATGTCGCCGTACTGCTGCGACAAAGTCATTATGAGGTCAAGGAATCTGATTGGATAATAGTGGTTTTATAGGTTTTCATGGTTACATAACATATGATCAGTTTTATTCAATATACATACATATTTGTCTAACTTGTTTGTTAATTTTAGTTGTTTGTTATTGAGATAACTGGTTAAGCGGAAAATATTTGCGTTTACCAATACGTCAAAAATCGGAGAATTTTTTTTTTTGTTAGTATTTCATTAAATGGTTGGCTATAAATAAATCGACAAAATCTGATATTTTACACCTTGTTTGAAATTCTGGTGAATACAAATATTTATCTGAAAAACATGATCGACGTCACTTTAGGTTGGTGGAATTTGACAAAATTATTTCATGCGTATTTTCAGGTGATCGAACTGTGTATCTTGTAAATATTTCGAATTTTAGTTGGTAAATTTGTGGGTCATAAAAATTAATGCTAATATTACTAGCTGTTAATGTGGATTTTGATTTGCCCGAATATAGCAGAAGTTGTTGCCAGCTGCTACCCGTATTGTTCAAAATGGCGACCACGCTGATCCGACTATGCCACAGGTAATTGATTCTTAGCCGATGGATATGCATGGACGGCAACGTGGGTGACGTAAAATGGTCTGTGTTTTTGAACTTATAACCGAATTCATAGACCCTCACGTACAGTCTCCTGCTGAAATCTTGCACAGAGATAAATTTTGTTGTTGTTAGGGATTGTTTTAGAAGCTATAAGACGATCGCCACCAAGGTGAAGTCGCTTTTCTTTAGGGTTGTAAATAATACTACTAAGTTTCAAGATGCATGCCAATTGCTCGTCCATTGGCACACAATTGAGATCAAACAACCCCTTTTGATATGTTTTACGTTTGAAATGATATCTCACGTCAATATGTTTAGTCTTTTTGTGAAATTCTGGATTTTTCACCAAACGTATTGCATTTTGGTTGTCCATTTTAAGCACTGGCTTTTCTCTCATGCCCACCAGTTCAGTAATTAACCCGTAAATCCAGATCAACTTTCACAGCCGTTGCTGCATGTACTCTAATTCGGTTGTTGATAACGCGACAGAATTTTGTTTTGTTGATTCCCAGCTGATCGGCCTACCATTCAACAAAAATATGCCTCCAGAAGTTGACCGTCTGGTTTTAGTGTCTCCCGCATAATCTGCGTCACTGTAACGAACCAAACCACACTGTCCACCACCTTCAAAGTATATTCCATATCAACTGTTCCCTATCACCGGAATGATATCGTCTTCATCATTCACCACAATCAATCTGTCGTTTACATATAGATTGCCAGGAAGACTTTTCTGTCGTTCCCCTTTCGTGTGAACAGGCTGGATCAGCCTTTGACGCGCTGAAACCAATTTTTTTAATAAATGCCGTGAAACATTTATTCCAGCATCTCGATGTCTGTTTCAAACCGTACAAACTCTTCACAAGCTTGCACACCCTTCCATTTCCATCGTCATATCCTACTGGCTGATTCATGTAGATACTTGCTCACTCAGCTCACCATACAGAAATGCTGTTTTCACATCGAATTGACAAAGTTTCATCTTATCCGCCGCTGCAAGTGATAATATAGCACGAATTGAAGTGTATCTCACCACTGCACTGAACGTCTCCTCGTAGTCAATTCCATATTGCTGAGTGAATACTCTAACAACCAGCCTGGCCTTGTAATGCACGATGCTGCCATCAGTGTTTTACTTGATTTTATATACCCACTTGTTGTTAATGTTAACGAGTCGTACTCTTCGTCCATCGCCGCTCTCCAGTGTCTTTCTCTTTCTATCCAACTGCTTCATTGTTTGTTGATGGTTCACTTGCCATTGACGCAGGAGTCACAATTTCGTTTCTTCGTTTTTCCCCGATCACGCAAGCGTTCGTCGACGACGTTTTCCTTATTTAGCGAACACCATCCAGCCTTGATCTTCGACGATGATGCGTTGTCTTCATCCACTGCATCGTCAAAATTGCTGACTTCTTCGACGTCATCTTCATCGCATTTGGCTTTGTTGATTTTGCGTCCTTTTCCACTATCTGCCTTCCCTTCGTGTTTGATCGGAAATTCAACAGGGTCTGCCTCCACAAACATCACATCTCTAGCCAATTTAATTTTCTTTGACTCAGAATTCCAAATGCGATGGCCCTTTGTGTTTTCCTCATATCCAACAAAAATGCATTTTGTTGCCTTTGGATCAAGTTTTTGTCTTTGTTGGTTCGGAATGTTTGCATACACTTTCGTACCAAAAACCTTCAATGATTAAAAACTGTTGGCTTGCTGTACCATAATTCAAATGGTGATTTTCAGTAACACTGCTCGTGCCGGTTCTGTTTAATACAAGAACCGCCTCCGACCGTATCATCGACCGTGCAGCCTCAACCAACGTACGATTCTCTCTCTCTCTCTGCTGATCCGTTTTGCTCCGGCGTCCGCTGATGCCTGATGCCATTTGCTTCCAAAAAATTCTTTACCTCAGAATCCACGAATTTGGTGCCGTTGTCAGTTCTGATGATCTCCACACTGTGACCATGTTGCTTCTCCGCAGACTTCACAAAGTTTTTTAGTTTATCAAAAACGTCTGACTTATTTTTCATGCAATAAGTAAAAAGGAAATGTGCGAGTAATCGTCCTTAATTAAAAGAAAATATCTGGAGCCACCGAGCGATTCCGTTTGGAAAGGTTCACACACGTCCGCGTGACCAATTTCGCCACATTTGCTCGATTTATTTTGACTGCTTTTGAAGCTCTCACAATGCTGCTTCCCGATCAGACATCCTTCACAGAGCTATTGTTCGTCGATGTATTCAATGTCGTTTTTCTTTAGAAACTTTCGCAGATAGTTCACGTTCTGATATCAGAATATTTCATGCCAGCTTCTTAATTTATTCTGCTTCATCGTCACGTTTGTTGTACTTTCTGTTACTAATGCCTTGAACTTTATGAATAAATGGATGAATCAATGAATAATGACACCTTCATTTCGCTTTAATTCACATCTATCTTTGTTCGATGCCAATATAAATCCTTTGTCCATTGCGAGCATACCAGAAAGCAAATTTCTATGCAATTTCGGAACATACATACAAAACATCTGATAACAATCAAGATTTCAATCATGCCACAGCCCGGTGCTTCTAGTTTTCCACCGTCTGCAGTTTTTTTGATTATTCTTTCTGCCTTCAGTTCCCGAAAAGTCTTGAACCAAGCTCTGTTGTGACACATGTAATCACTCGCACCTGCATCCAAAAGTCAACCATCTGATCGTAAGCCGTCTGGCGTACACACAAAAGCTTCACTTTCTTTGTCTGAAGTATTTGCTGAAGAGAAAAAACTTGTATTCCTTTCTCGGGACAATTAAGACGAAAATGTCCCATGTTGTTCATTCAGTGCAATTCAGTGCAAGAGGTCGATGCAGAAATTGCATTATTACGAAAATAAGAGAAAATTTAGACTTTTCTTGAGCGAATTCGAAAAGAAGTCGATAAAATTGAGGCACAAAGATATTCAGAGGCCAGATTGGCAGAAACTATTGCGTCGGCTGAGGCTGCTTTGGTTTGTGCTGATTCATGAGGGAGTGCTACCTCTCGCAGATGGAATATTTCGTACCATGAACTTGAGGCAAATCCGATATTATTGCCTGAGGGGCTACTCGTTCCAATCCTGTGTCGCTACGCAATGGAGTACACATGACACCACCAGGTGCAGTGGCCGTACCAAATTATTCGGCTCGTCCACAATTTCGTGATGTTGAATGAGCAATCACCAAGTTTCCAAAAATGTTGAGGACATTATTAGAACAATGGCGCATGACGATGGTGTAAAAATATTATTCTTGAGACAATTGCTCACTGGCGCGGCAAAAACGTTGTTGACTCACAAAGATGTGGGGACACACGAATCATTGAAGAAGCGGACGGCTACATGAGGAATTTGGCGACAAAAACACTAGTGCGGACATAGAAGTGGCCATGCGTAGTCGTAAATGGTGACGTTAAGGTGAAAAGAAGGAGACATTGCACCATTTTGCATTGGAAATGGAAAGTTTCTATCGCCAAACCTACCGACGCGAGAGGAGACAATATTGCGAGGCATTCCAAATATGAGCGAGTTAAAGGGACAAATATTTCGCTATGGAACCAAAATCGAGGACGCAGCATGCAAGGAGGCTGCAGATAAAGAGGCTGAGGCGACGGCACGACGAAAGGCACGGGCAGCGGCGGCAAACGTATCAGCGTCGAGAGCAGGTCATGCAACTATACAACGTAATACGACACTAGGGGGAGGGGAACAATCATAAACGTTCACAACACCATACAAACTGATGGACTCGAACAGGTGTTACAATTGCGATCAAATGTGACATCATTCGAAACGTTGCAAAATGGGACTTCGTCCGAACAGCGTGTGCCGGGAATGCTGACGCGAGAACCATTGCACAATGCGGCGAATTGTACCAACAGACGATACATCCAGAAGGTGAAACCAGAATTCCAACACTTGGTAGCAGCTGTGACACCAGAACTGGACATTGAGGATCCTGATGCGGGGGCACGGGAATTGGCGAACATAAATTTGGTAAGTCTCGCATTTTTTAAGAATTTATATCAGAACACGAGGTACAACGAATACGTTTCTCTTTTTGATACTGGCAGTCCGAGTAGTTTCGTACGGAGGGCGGCGATACCATTTGAGGTCAACAAGGCAACTGAGGCAATAAGAATAAGAGGCGTTAGCGACGAGGCACTGAGGACCCATGGGCGTACTTGTAGAATTAAATTTAACAATAGAGTTCATTTGATTAATTTGATAATTTTACCCGAAGAGGCAACCAGCATTAACGTAATTTTAGGAAGATATTTTCTGGAAATTTTTAATATCAAGCTGGTCCAGTCGAAGACAATAATGTATGACCGATTGAAACTTTTGTTTTTAAATAAAAAGAATGTTGCCCCAAATGGAACGTATCCCCGTGTACCTGATTTAATTTTGAATAAGCTTGCACAAATGAATGTTTTGAGGTCAATTAAGCCGGTGATGGAAAAGGCCACACCGCAAAGCAATACTGAGGACAACGTAAGTCTTACTTTTATTGAGGAGGGTCTAAGCCCTGAATTCGACACACCACAAATATTTGCCGCTGATATTGTTGGAGATGAGCCAATCCTAGAAATAAACAAGAGTTTAGAGTCGACTGATTACGATGAGGTGAAACAAATAATCGAGGAAAATTACATGGCACCGAAGGATATTGAGATAGAACCGTTCGACTATGAGATGCATATTCATTTGACTTCGGATGTACCGTTTCACCACGCACCACGGCGTTTAGTTTATGTGGAAAAGATTGAGGTTCAGTAGAAAATTTGCGATATAATCAATGAAGGGATAATTACGCCAAGCGATTCACCATATGCATCAGCAATTGTGCTTGTAAGAAAGAAGGATGGAAGCACCAGAATGTGCGTAGATTATCGCGCTCTTAACAAATTAACGATAAGGGACAATTATCCGCTGCCTTTGATTGATGACTGCGTCGAATATTTAAGGAAAACAAATATTTTACGTTGCTGGATTTGAAAAGCGGGTTTCACCAGGTGCGCGTGTCACCCCGATCGCGTAAATTCATCGCTTTCGTAACAGAAAAACAAATCTGTTAAAGGAAAAAGTTCCTTTTATTTTGACGAAAAACGCCGAGAAGCATTCAAAAAATTGAAGAAATTACTGGTGATTGCCTAATACTAGCAATTTATCATCCGGAGCGAGAAACTGAATTGCATTGCGACGCACATTCACATATGGATTCGGAGGAGTAATGATGTAGAAACAAAATGACGGAAAATTTCATCCGACGGCATTTTATTTGAGGGCTACTACGGCGGCAGAGGCCAAATACCACAGTTTTGAACTAGAAACACTGGCCATTTTATATTCACCGGAAAGATATTTAGAGGGCATACAGTTCACAATGATAACTGATTGCAATTCGCTGCACTTGGCGCTGGAAAGAAAACACATGAATCCGAGGATTGCCAGATGGGCATTGGAATTTTTAAAATTCACATTTGAGACGAGTCATAGACCAGGAATAAATATGGCACATGTAGACGCACTAAGCCAATGCCACACAAAAAATGAGGATTAGATAGTGGCCCATGTGGACGTGGAAACAAAAAAAGGGGTAGAGGGAACAAAAGCGGTTACGAAATGTATGGTAGCGGCAATGGATCCATCCAAATTACAATTGGCCCAAAACAGGGACACTAACGCTTTGGCATTGCGGCAAAAATTAGAGAATCAGGCAATGGACAACTACGAATTAGTGGATGGTTTGGTGTATTGGAAAAACGTTGAGGGATATCGTATGTTGTACGTGCCAGCAGAAATGGAGGATAACATTGTTCGAATTATTCATGAAAAGCTAGCACATTAGGGAGTGGATAAATGTTACGAAAAGATTCACGAACACTACTGGTTTCCGAAGATGAAAACCAAATTGCAGTCATTTATCGACAAATGTATCAAATGCTTTGTGTGTGTTTGTCTGAACAGAGTTTGTATTGCATACCAAAGGCACCGATTCCATTCGATACATTGCACGTGGATCACTTTGGCACTCATGGCGTGGATCACTTTGGCACTCTTTGGATTACCGGCACTCATGAACAAAAGGAGACATGAATTGGTCATTTAGGCTGCTTTTAGGCTGTACGTTAAATTATTTGCGGTAAATTCAACGAGCACGAAAGAGGTTATGTCGTCTCTGGAGAAATACTTCACATTTTATAGTCGACCACGTAGAATCATTTCGGATCGAGGCATCTATTTTACGTCCTTGGAATTCGCGGAATTTTTGACGAGAAATAATGTGGAACATGTGAAGGTGGCGATGATTGATAATTTGTTAAGAATAATGAATTAGCGTCATATTTCATTCGTGTAAGGTTTTTATAATTTTTCGAACTCTCTCTTTAAACCTTAATTAGTCTATAATATTGCAAAATACTGAATTGGGCGTCACCTTCAAAGATGAATTTGGAGTCATCTTTAGATCTTCAATTTCTTTAGGAGTCAAATTTCAGCTCAATTCAAATTTATTGATGATTCACTAGAAACCCGGAAAATTGATTTCTCCAGCCTTATTGCATCTCCGGCATCCACTTATCAATAGTGGGCACAATCATTTTCCGCAGTAGATGAATTTATATTGAATATGTTTATAGGAGCAATATGGCCCATCAAATAAATACCAAACGAAAATAACAACTTTTCCGTTTAAAATGTAGGTGTGATAAATTGTGTCAAGAGTCTAATAAAATATAAATCGACCTTCTTTGTTTCAGTATTTCCTCCATTGTGTTTTAACGATTGTTCAAATTTCCGTAAAACGCATTATTATAAATAAGTGTTGGACAAACAGTCGAAATAAAGATGAAAATCATACAATAAAGTATAGCTATTTATAGCGGCTGAGATCTGTTATTTATTAAACTCAGTAATAATGCCATATAACAATAACAATCTACTGTAACCTAAATAAAATCAAAAAAATACAATTTTTTATAACCTTTCCATACTCGTACCAAAACACTAGTATTTAAGACGTTAGCCCGAATAAAATAAACCGCACGATTATGTTTTCACAAATCCAGGTGTTTGTCTTCTTATAAAGAGCTACAATTTTTATATTATTCAAATTATATATCATCTTCGTTCACCCATAAGATAAGAAACACACATGAATACATGAATTATACAGTTTTCCATGGAAATTTTATTTATATTTTCATTTGTATATACATCCATTTATATACATTGTACAAACATAAAAACGATTTTCTTTTTATTATTATTCTTCATGCCATTGTTACCATATTTTCCAATCCAAACTGTGTGTACATGTAGTATATATAAAATGTGTAATCATCAGCAACAGCAGCAGCATCAGCATCAGTAATGCTAAACAAAATAACAAATAAGAGTAGAAAAAATGTTCAGCCTTGTCATCACCACCGCCTCTTCCCCCCCGAACCACACACTTTTATAGTGCTCTGGCACAAATTTTCATTTATTTATACTTATATTTCCTTTTTATTCGACATCATTTTAGGGAAATGAATTATTTACTTGCTGGTTGAATGCAAATATTGATTTGTGGAGTAATAAAAAAAATCTAAGATGTGAATTCATTAAATTAGTAATGTTTTAACAGTTTGATATGACATGTGGACCGTATCGTACAAAAACTTTTTCTTTTTTTCAAATTTTATAGAATTTAAAAAAAAACTGAATATGACTTATCCAGGATATCTGTTTTCGGTTGAGTGAGACACTTGTTTCAGGCAATGGTAAAATGTTTAATAATTCTAAACCTTTCACCGATATATTGATTTAAAGATTGAATTCGCCTGCATCTATGCTAATAGTACATGTACATATGTACTTTTTCCAAATATACACGGCCGATATTTTATACATTATGCTCGACTTATTGCAGCAACCATCTGACCACCAGATTATCAATTTGTGTTAACTTTAAGCTTTTATGTGCTTTTAATTATTTGTGAAATTAAGTAGAACTTAAAAAAATGGAAATTGGTTGAAGAATTTCATTTCAAACATTTGTGTATAAATTTTATATTTGTTATCATAAACTTTGAATGGTTTGCAAACTATTAAGTGAGCGCTATTTTCGTATTTGTTGACAATTTATTATGGAGCGATATATGTATGTATGTACGTCAAAACAGCGATCCGAAATGCTTAAACTGTTTTATGGAAATAAATCTTTGGTTGTTTGCACTCAATCAACATCATTTGGCCTTTCCATCAAAATATTGTTGAGTAAAAGCATAGAATCGGTCAAATTGATGCTTTTCCAAATTATGTTCACTCCAAACCAAATATTTGGCAGAAACAGTTGTTACTGTCAATGGTGATCGCTAAAGAGCTATGCTGCGCGAGTTTTTTGCACAAGGAATCAATGCACTTGGCGCGAGAGGTCTTTAGTTTCAACAAGATTGTGGCACGTGAAACACAGCCGGTCAAACAATGATCATTTTATATCAAATGTTTCATGGACGTGTTATATCGACATTTAGCGGCAACCCAGATCGCTAGATTTCATTGTTTTTCCAAATAACATGCGGCATGTTACGTAAAGTGCTCTCGATAACTGGGTTGTTCTGATTAAAAATTTACGAACATTTGCAACTGTAGAACTAACATAGCAAATTTGAGTTTATTGGTCTTTATAATCTCACCAGTAAATTGACCCGTTCTACGAATGGGAAAGTAAGATGACTAGGTGTAGGGCTCAAAATTTAAAAATTTGAAAAATTCGAAAAAATGAAAAATTGATCCAAGAATTTCTTTAAAGCAAAAATTCGACACGTTTTTGTGTCGAAGGGCACCCACCACTCACCCAGCCCTGATGTTCTGGACCACGCCCAATGTTCTTTAAAATTTAAAAAACTTCTGTGTAAACGAAATTTCGCGTGAACACTTTATCACAATTGGAAACTAATTTTCCCTGCTTTTCAGTCTCTTTTACTGTAACTTTGTTACTTTCAATTGTTTTGACCCTTGAAAAGACAGTGTATAATTGCCCATCAGCAAATACTGGTCCTTGAGCTTTATTAATTTTCAAGGCAAAAGCCACTCTTACAGGAAATTGCTTTCTCTGTATGTATCTCAAAGGGGAAAGGAGTTTCAGAAGGTGTTAGTGTCATTTTTGGCATGAACACAATTTCTCTCTTTGACTTGAAATCAGAAATTACTTTGGCAAAAATCATGTTTTTAACAACTTCGTGACAATGAGTCTTGTACCGTTACAAAAAACTCGATTCCCATTCAAATTTCGGAGCAACATGATGCTGTCTATACTTTCGTAAACTTTTTCATCCTAAGGTCTATCTTCAGGTGTAACTAAACGACTCAAGACTTGGTAATTAATGGCGAAAGTGTCCTCATTTAAAGGACACAGGATTGCTATCAATGCATATGTTTCTGCCTCTTCTTAAAAGGTAAACCTTTGATGATAACTCCGACTATTATAATTGTCAGAGGATAAAACTCAGAAAGGTAAACCTTTAAGAGTAATAATCAGAGATGGGCGACGTAGATTACGTGATGTAATCTACGCGGTTGTCGACGCGTAATCTATTACGTAGATTACCTCGCGATTTATTGCGTTTTTGGCGTCGACAACCTACGAAATGATTAATTTACTCATTTATTTAGCCAGTCTGATCATATTTGCTGTCTTGTTAATAAATAAGTCATTGTCCAATTAACCTATAGGGATCAAAAACAGGTTATATTTTGATAATAAATCACATAAATTACTCATTGGTACAAGAACTGTGTAAATCTCTTGTGGATTTATTGTGCCACCACATTGGTGATCTCGAAGGACCAGTCCCGTTGTGGAACAATTCGGTGTTAATTATTTAATAGTACACACGGTATACCAACAACTCGTAAAATAAAATAAAAATTAAAAATCTTCTCACAAATAAAAATGCGTCCTTTTTCGTTTAAGGTTTTTATTAGACTAACTAAAACCACAGATAAGAATATCAGATGAACCAAGCCCGAATGATTTTGCGGTTTTTTGAACTGGAACCCAATATTAAATGAGTCTGTAATATTTTATCTTGGACTCAAAATAATACAAAAATAATTCACGTAACACCATCTATCGTAAATAAATATAAATATTTTTGAACAAATATTTGCTTTTATTAAACAATTTTATTTGTATTATTAAATTTTAAAGTTAAATTATTAAAGCAAAAATTGTAGTTGCAATTTTTTACAACAAAAATGGGCGAAATCATCTAAAAAATAATGAGCTCGTTAAAATGTGTCTCTACTAACTGTCTTTCTTCTATTAAATGTTAGATGGAACCTCAGTAAAAATAATTTAAATTGGTTTGATTTTCAGGTTTTGGGTTCCAGAATGAATTGCCAAAAACTTGTTCGGCTTGAAACATCTGATATTCTTATCTGTACTAAAACTGATCAACAAATACAGAATTCATTTTACCTTACAAATACAATAAAACAATATTACACATCCGTATTGTACCCAAATGTACACTCGTTGTCTCGTTCTCTCATATAAAGTCTTCCTTTTGCAATTTGCTTTCTACTTCGTCTGTGCTCTTTTATATCGTACATAGAATACAGAAACCCAAATGAAAATATATCTGTGTGTGAGTGACTTCAAGTTCAAGCAACCTCTATATTAATACATAAAATTCATAGAGAGAACCTAATTTTATTATTAGTTCGTACAATAAGTAATGAATGATTTAATCTTAACAAACTGACTATCGTGAAAATTGTTTTTCTATTGTTATAGAGATGGCACTGTGCAAATTCTTAATTAAGGTTATATAACTAATATTTAAGTCGTTTTAAGATACATAGAAAAATATTTGTATTTCGTCAAAAATTAACGTAAAATTATCTAAGCTACTTTGAAATATATTTATACAATAATACATATTACTATTCATAATATGGATTAACTACAATCTACGGAAACAGTTCAACATTAAACGACTGCAGGCATAAAAAAGTTGTCAACGTTGTCTACGAATAGTCGACGTTGACAACCAGTTGTCGACGTTGTCTACGAGTTGTCGACGTTGTCGACGGTTGTCGACGCATTCGCGTAAAAATTAGTAGCCGACGCGGAATCGCCCATCTCTGGTAATAATACTAGTAAGTTTTGCTTTCAAAAAAAGCAGATTGCCACTAAGGCATAGCTCCCAACACCACAACAAACAAACCAACAACACTCGCTAACAACTGTCACCTACAATTTCAAAAAAAATAATAAACATTATTGTAATTATTATTTTAACAGTTTTCAATATTTATATCCATTCAATTTTTGACTACAGTACACATACACTATTTACTACCCCAAAAATAGCAACTTACCTATAAGTATCAACTTTTTTTATTTTTTTTTATCTTTGAAGTTAATATTTCCGAAAATTATAAGAGAATTTAATCCAATTTCGAACTGATGAGCTTATGATTA